>BTPG01000004.1:138619165-139036014 GCA_036245525.1 Semisulcospira habei | reverse complement strand
AAACCACGAATGTAGTGAGTCCAGGGCTGAATCGAAGACTCCAATTCAAGCCCACAGTCAAAAACCACTGAAACCCGTAGAACGGAGAAAGGCAAAAACTCGACCGTCCCCGGTCGAGCTATGAGTGAAACTGACGAGGTCGCCCAGTGCTCACCGGGATAGGGTAGTAAGGGGAGGCCACCCGGGGTCATAGTGCTTGGATCCCCGGTGTCTCCTCCCCAGTTGTGTGCTACACACAATTTTTGCTGAAATATATAGGCAATAGAGTGTATTCCCAGATAGTAATGCCATCGGTAATGTATTTTGAAAAAACAAATGTATTTTTCTTTAAAATGAATATTTTTTTGAAAAATACTTACCGATGGTATTACAACTAGGAAATAGTTCTTAGCTAGTCTAATTTTAGCCCAAAATTCGTTGTGTACGATTATGGTCGTTATGGCAGGAGAGGGGCGCCATAGACTGGGCGGAAGCCCGGTAAGCCTCCCCTCCCGTTCAACCACGCATGCGCTACGCGCTTCCTACTTCAGTCAGTTTCTTAGCAGACCAGCGGCAAGCGGGGCAGGTGGGAGGGACCTTTGAGTAATACCATCGGTAAGTATTTTTCAAAAAAATTCATTTTAAAGAAAAATACATTTGTTTCTCAAAACACATTACCGATGGTATTACAACTAGGAATCCCGAAGAGGAGGTGGGTGCCGCTATAACGCCCCTATCTCCTGCCAACGAAGCTAGTAAAGTTCCCTTCCTCCAGCAAACTCCCTCTAATTTTAGCAAAGATACCTACGGTGCCTAGGGCGCCGGGAGGGAGTGTTGCGCTGCCACGATGTCCCCTTCCAGCGACAAGTTCTGGCACTGGCCGGAGAGGTCCCTGAGGTAGAAACGTGCGAAGGTGGACTCCGTTCTCCAGCCCACGGCCGCCACAATATCTTTTACAGCACAATTGCGGTCGAAGCTGGGCTTGCAGCCATGGCTCTGATCTCGTGCACCCTGATGTTCATGCGTCTAGCTGTCTCAGGGGCGAGGTCTTGGTAGGCCGATCGTAAGACCCACCGAAGCCAGGAGGATATAGTTTGGGCTGAGAAGTCAGTTCTACCTGGGGACAGATGAAGGAAAAGGCGGGTGCATCCCCTGCGAGGCAGCTTGATCCGGCGCAGGTACACACGCAAAGCTCGCACCGGGTCCTGCTGACTGGACTCACGGGTGGAGCCTGGTTCTCTTAGTGGTAGCATGGTGACCAGTGAGGGGCAGCCACCAGGGAACTGGTCTTGGCTAGGAAGGCCGGGTCGGGCGGCAGTTGTACCAACCGTCCGTTCGGAACTGTAACAGGCGGTACGCGCCGAGAAGGCGTGCAGCTCGCTGACTCTGGAAGCTGAGGCGAAGGCCCGAAGAAGCAAGACTTGCGTGTGCCATCCGGCAACTTGCCAGCTGTATCGGCACGAAGCGAGGCGAGTTGAGCCCGGTAAGCACCCAAGGCAGGTCCCATCGAGGCACCAGGGAAGGTAGAGTAGGACGTTGCAAACCGAAGTGGGCCATAAGGTCAGCTAGGTCCTAGCAGGACCCAGGGTCCGGACGTCCCAGATGCCTGTACGTGTCCGAGATCATGGCCAGGTAACCCCGGATAGTGATGGGTGCTAACCGCTGGTCGTTGAACAGCCAGAGGGAGAAATCCGCCATCAGAGGAACTGTCAGGTCAATGGGGGAGAGGCCTCTGTCGTCATACCCGTCGCAGAGAACTCTCCACTTGCCTTCGTAGACTCGTTTGGTTGAGGGTCTGCAGGCTGTAAGGATCGCGTCCACTGCCGCACCAGAGAAGCTTCTAGCGGAGAGGGCTTGCCGGACACTCTCCAGGCGTGGAGGATGAGACGCTCTGGGCAAGGGAGAAACAGTGCCTGTCGAGGTAGCTTAAGCATTGTGCGCGGGGTGGGGAGCTGCAGCGGAGGGGCTGTGGCGAGGCTCAGAAGGCTGTAAGGATCGCGTCCATCGGTCGTCCACGACTTGGTCCAGCAGACGGAGCCCCCAGGAATAGGATCGCGTTGCACCCTCTGAGCTGGAGTCAAACCTTGGAGACTAGCACCATCAACGGGTAGGCAAAGGCGACCAGACCGTCCCAGGGGAAGGAGAGAGCGTCCACTGCCCCGGCCAGGGGATCTGGAATTGGAGAGATGAAGATCCGATACCATCTCGTGGCGAAGAGGTCGACCAAGGGTGTCTCCCAGGCTGCGCCGATCATCCGAAAGATGTCTGGACGCAGCGATCACTCGGTATGCAGCAACTGGCTGCGTCGGGGATGGGAGTCGGCTAGGGCATTCAGGTGGCCCGGAAAGTGACGCGCGTGAAGAGTGATGTCCCGGTCCTCGCACCACCGGAGCACTTGGAAGAGGGGGATGCAGAGGGAGGGAGAGCGGGTCTCGCCTTGCTTCTGGATGTAGGCAACGACCGTGGAGTTGTCTGACAGCAGTAGAAGCTCCTGATGTCGGAGGCGATGTTCCCACACAAGGAGGGCTTGCCAGACCGCCTTCAGTTCCAACGCGATGGTGAGTCGGGGTAGCGATTCCTGGGGCCAAAGACCAGAGGTCGTCTCGAACGAAGGCAGGAGGTGGGCTCCCCAACCGGAGAGGCTCGTGTCGACACACAGGGAGAGGGTCAGGGGCGGCGAGAACAGAGGCACTCCCGTTGCAAGCCAGGAAGGATCCGCCCAGCGCAGCAGGAGAAGCCGGATCAAGGCTGAGACTGGAACCGAAGCGTCGAGGTCGGCCGTCGACATACGCCAGTGCGGGAGGAGGTGCCGTTGCAGAGGACGGGAGTAGAGACGTCCCACGGGAAGCAGAACTGCTGCTGCATTCATTCGTCCCAGAAGCTGCAGCCACTGCCTGGCTGGGAGCGTCGTCAACTGAGACCCTGCCGTGCTAATCCGCCAACTTCTGGATGCGTTTCTCCGGGGGCCGGCCGATGTAGAGGTCGGTGTGGGACTCCAAACCCAGAAGCACGAGGAGGTGCGCTGGCACGAAGTCAGACTTGCCGAAGTTGACCAGGAAGCCCAGAACTTCGAGGAGGCGGAGAAGAGCATCCCGGTCCTCCACCAGGGCGGACTCGGACTGGTTCTCAAGAGCAGGACGTCTAAGTAGTTCGAGGAGGGACTCGTGGACGAACGACAGCTCTGGCTACCACGGCCTCCAAAATGCGAGAAACCCCCAAGCGCTGAGATTGAGGCCGAAGGGAAGAGCGCGGAACTGGTAGACCACTCCCTGGGACGCGAAGCGTAGGAAACATCTGGAGGTTGGGTGTATGGGCACGCAGGTACACATCCGAGATGTCCAGGCATACAGCAAGACCATCGGCTGAATAGCGGAGCGAAGGGCCCGGCGGTCTCCACGCGAGAAGACGGGGGGGCAAAGGACTTGAACCTAGAGGAGAGCACGTGGCGTCTGTCAGCGGCTTCCTAAGGTTGGGAGGTCGAGGACGCAGCACAAGGGCCTCCTGAAGCAGCAGATCCCAAGAAGTGGCAGCAGGCAAGACAACTGAGGAGCGGCACGCAACGCGGTTGGTGATGACGGGAACCAGGAAGTTCCCTAACGGCGGGGAGTCGCGGGTGACTGCGATCCTCGCTGCATAGAACGGAGATCCAAGGAGGTGCGGGCCTGCGTAGTCTAGCGCCGTCTCCGCAGACGCAACCCGCGACGTCCTGGGACTGGGGAACATCATCCCAAGGGCCAGGGGGCCCGTGGGACCCTGTCGTTCGCTGAAGCTACAAGAACGAAGGAACATTCACATACAGCACTAAACCTACCCCCAGGCTCTAAGCGCTTCAAAATGTGTACAAACAGCCAACGTACCACGGCAAATGCCTGCAGCAACACTACTAGAGGCCGCAAAGAAAGGGGGGGCCGAACAGCGAAGAGTCGGTCCCGGCTCCATGAAGGGTGGGGGACCGCAAACTAGTCTCTGGGTCCCGTCTGGAGCGAAGGTGCTTCCGAGTAACGTAAGACCGCTCGGTACTAGCACCCAGAAGCCCGCCGCAAGGCAACGTGGGTGGGCGAACCCTCACCGTGCGCCCGGCTCGTCCCCCAACTAAGCTGACGAGCGGAGGCACGAGAGCCCACAGGCTTGTCCAAGTTGAAATGAAACATGTACCAGCGGCTTCTCGTTTCACACGTATAACCTTCATTCTTATTCAAGGTTGCACAAGCAGAAACTCGATCTCGCTTGTTGAGATGAAACCCCCTCATGAGAATTCTAATATACTGACCGCCCAAAACTGATATTCGCTTTGTTTGTTGTTTTCTTGGCGAGGGCGGAGGTAGGCGGGGTCCAAGACAAATTGGCAATTGCTGAAACTATTGCACTCTACCCTGAAGCACAGAAGTGCAACCTGATTGCATTAGGTTGTCAAGCAAACCAAAATAATAAAATCCAAAATTTCCCAATTATTGCGTTTGGTATTATTACCCCAAGCCTAACATGCCATGAATGTAACCAGAGCCCGAGAGTTTCAAGTCAGAAGGAAAAATAGACGTCAAAGTCCTCACCCCTTAAGGGAAATTATAAGAAACCAAGCAAATTGCTTGAGCTCTCATCTGAAAGCGTTACTCAAACTAAGGAACCAATGGGGACGAAGTAACGATAATAAACCATATCTGCAAATGGCACCGCTCCTCATGCATCCCCTCCCTACAACGTAAACAGGGAGGTTATGCGGGCCCATTGAATAAGATTTCAAAATACCAATTAAATTAAGCTCCTCTGGTATATAAGGCATATAGACTGCAGGCTCAACCTAAATACTGGTAGCGCTGACCTCTAGCGCTCGCGCGCGCGGAGGAAGAGGATCCACCAAAGGTTAGTTATTTGGGTTTAACGCCGAGCAGGCGACTACGGTCATCTCACGGCGGGAAGGTAACCTGGTCAGCCAGACTAAAAGCAAGGTGTAAAAATGTCAGGCGAAAAAGTCGCACATGTCTGTAACAGAAACGTCTACAGACTCTCAAAAGGGCAAATAAAAAATTCACATAGTCTAAGAATGCTCAGTCCACCAGAAGGAAGCAGTCACCTCCGGCTCACTGCACTTCTTCTTCTTCTCGTTCTACTCTTACCAGGTACCGGGGCTGAAGCCTGTTTCTGAAGAATCTCTCGTTCTGCTTCAGCCGGTGGAACCGGGCAGAAACCACTATCCGGTTATGTGGCCGCTTCGGCGAGGAAGAATGGGCTCACAACCGAAGTCGCGGCGTTGACTGTTCTGTCGGCTGGCAAGAACCTCAACGGGATACCAGTGGGACACGGCCTTGTGCCGAGAAGCGGGTTTATTACGATGCTTATCTTTCGGGGTCTGAGTAACTGCAACCGGACCTTGGCCACTAATTGGTACTGTGTAAGCTGCCGGTGCAGGAGGACGGGCTCGCGACCTAAGCTGTGGCGGTGACTGTCCTGTCTCCCGGAGATAGCCACTATGGGACTCACCGGCGTAGTAACCCCTTATCCGTTCTGTCTGGGAGCTTGAGTAACTGCAACCGGACCTTGGCCACTTTAAATTGGTACTGTGGAAGCTGCCGGTGCAGGAGGACGGGCTCGCGGCCTAAGCTGCGGCGGTGACAGTCCTGTCTCCTGGTGATAGCCGCTATGGGACTCACCAGTGTTGTAACTCCTTATCCGTTCTGGTGTCGGCTGTTCCCGGCAGTAAAGTCCCTACTGGGTCCACTTCTCTTCCAGTCAGGGGGCGCAGACCAGGCACGGAATGGAGGAAGTCCAGGCGGAACAGGAAAGGCACACTTCATGTCCGTCACTGGGGCATAGGAAGGCAAGGAAAATTCGTCACTTGGCCACTGGAAATGCTCACATCGCGTGCAGGTGCGAACTTGCCAACTGCAACACAAAGGGTACAATGACAATCGAGCGAGTGTGCCCCCGTGGACACGCCAAACGAACCTCGTTTGCGAAAATTCGAAAACCAAACACGGCTAATGCCGAGGCCCGGCGCTCTACACACACCCCTGAGCGCCTGGCGTAGGTTCAAACCGAATCTATATCTCGTCAAACGAAGAAGAAGGACCAACCACCTGGCCAAGACCAACAGCCACGTGGAGGAAAGACGACCAGGCGTAGAGGTGGCTCGAACTGTCGCCGGTCGAGACACCAGTCCACGCAGGAACGGCAGGGTCGACGGAAGCCGCCAGGAAGACGCCAGCCACGAACCAACACTCCAGGGCTCGTCCCGCGTAAGCCAAGGGTCGAACGATGAGCGAACACACCAATCACAGTTCTCACACCGCCAAGCCTAACCGGCGCCAGCAAGCGCAGGCTAGAACTGGGCCACAAGGGCGAAGTTACAAGTCCGAGCGGCCACAAACACGTGAAAACAGTTCACCGGCGCCACAGAAGGCTAGCCCTGAAGTCACAAACACAACTGCAGAGCAGTCCTACATGAAAGCGTCCAAGCCTAAGTCACAAGGCGAAGGCAACAACAGTCCAACGACCGGTAATGGCTCAGTGCGAACTACAAAGCGTAGAGCTCACGACGTACACAACCGCTCAGTAACTAGCAAAGAAACTGACTGGAGTAGGAAGCGCGTAGCGCATGCGTGGTTGAACGGGAAGGGAGGCTTACCGGGCTTCCGCCCAGTCTATGGCGCCCCTCTCCTGCCATAACGACCATAATCGTACACAACGAATTTTGGGCTAAAATTAGACTAGCTAAGAACTATTTCCTAGTTGTAATACCATCGGTAATGTGTTTTGAGAAAACAAATCCCAACCCTGAAAGGCGCATGCAGAGGGCCAGGGACAGAGTGCCGCCTCGCTTCTGAATATATGCCACCACAGTCGCATTGTCGGACAAGAACAGGACTGCCTGGCCGCAGGGCCACGATTCCCAGTTGACGAGCGTTAACCACACTACCTTCAATTCCAGCCAGTTAATATGCTTGTCTCGCAGGTCCAATGCCCACCAGCCCGAGACGGTGCAGAATTCTGGCCGTGACGAGGCTGGCGTCCGCGCAAATGGAGAAAGGAGGCGGAGGGGTGAAGAGTGGGACTCCAGTCGCCAACCAAGAGCGGTCTGTCCATCTGAGCCAATGCGGCCGGATCAGCAGCGGGACTGGGATCGAGGCTGAGAGATCTCCGGAGAGCAGTTACGAGTAGAGCCTGCCGAGGGGTAACAGATCCGCCGCCGCGCTGATTAGACCCAAGAGCTGGAGCCAGGTCCTGGCCCGGACCGCATCCGCTACAAATGGCATGAAGTGATAAGGCTGCCACCTCTGGATCCGAGCCTCAGGTAGACGTACCCTGAAGAGGTCGATCAGGAACTCCATGCCCAGGTGAACGAACCTGTGAGGCGGCACCCAGTCCGACTTTCCCTGGTTGACGATAAACCCGAGCCGGCGAAGAAGCGCCGGGGGAGCATCCCTGTCCGCCTCTAGCAAACGAGTGCTGACTGAGGACGACAAAATCCAAAGCCACGGGCGACACAGAACCACGTCACAATGGGGAACAAACTGTCCAGCGGAGACCAGTAGACTCTGTCAGGCGAGCACTCAGGAAGCCCATGCGCCGGGCGAGTGTAAGGGGAAAGCCAAGCGGCACGCGACCGCTGCCGGGGTCCGGGCACTACCGTAGAGCTGACCAGGGTCTTGCTCGGAAGATGAGAGAGGGAAGACGCCCCTTACGCAAGGCCTGAGAAGCCGGCGAGGAGCTGTGATGAGAAGTCCCAATGGCACACTGAGGGGAGTCCATAGAGCAATGTGCGCAAAAGCTCCCCCGAGGAGAACGAGCTGCGAAGAGTGGGATGCCGAGTAGCGCGAGGGGACCGGCTCCGGCCGGGAGCCCTGGCTGCACCGGGGGAAGGAGACCGAACCCGAGGTGAAGGGCTCCTCCCGTAGCCACAACTGCCCAAGCGAAACTCTGGACTAGGAGGCCTCCGAGCACTGGGTGTGGCTGACGGACGGCTTCGAGAGGAAGCTAGCGCAAGAGTATGTGTCTTCCGAGTGCTTTGTCTCTCGATTGCCCTTTGCAGAGGACCATGCGAGACTGGTAATTGTCTCTTGGTCACCCCTTGTGAAGTGCCATGCGAGACGGGGTTGAGAGGGCTAACGGGACCAAGTCCAGTGTCCGGCGGGGAGCGGGCCCCACAATCTCCCAGGTCACTCAACAGCGCGGGGGCTAATGGCGCTTTAATGTCACGCACCCGTCACTGTCCAACAGCGTGGTAGAGTCTTTAGCCACTGGGCGGTCACGTCAATAAAACTCCCACAGCTGGGACCACTTCCGCTCCTTCCACATAGCGCACTGAGCGCAGGTACGGGCCAAGGAGCAGCCGGAACAGGGAAGACACAGAGTATGTGAGTCCGTAGGCCGTAGGTACATCTCCTGCATGTGCGTAACTGCATACTGCAACACAAAGCAGAAGCCATGAAAGCAACCGCGCGGGGCCATTAACGAAAGGCCCCGTGAACAGAACTCACCACACATTCTGAGGGCTAAGCTCAGTCTGAAGGAATATTTTGACAAAATTCCACGGGATATGCTGATGTCCCATAAACAATGGCCCGTTTACTTGTAGGCATAACCTGAGGCCTTACCTCGCCATCTTCTTAGCCAGAAGTGAACGTTAGACGAAGGTAGCTGTAGCATGAAACCAAACCACAGGAAGGCTGAAGCCGGCGAACCGTACTCGGTGAAGCTAAGGGTAAGACTGGTGGGAATGCACGGCTCACATGACCGGATGGAGGGAGGAGAGACTACCCGGTTACTTGGATACAACTGAGTTACGGCCCTTGTCATGTAGGTACACACAAAGGGTCAGGCTGAAATCAAGTAAGGGGTATATTCCATATAGTAATGCCATCGGTAATGCATTTTGAGGAAACAAATGACACAACCTAGTGAAACACTTTTACAACCTCCAATTCATAACGAAGAATTTACATCACATCACAACAACCTAACCTGTCTCATGACCACCTTAATGGGTGCCCAATGGACCACCACCTTGATGTGGTTGGGGGGCTTGTGTGTCTCAGTGACCTGGAGAGCTATGCTGGCCGGAGCTTAATGCTCCTGGTAGGGTCTCCCAAGCCAGACAGGTTGAAGGGTAGAGACCAGATGAAGCGTGGTCCCTGGTCCTCCAGGTTGGGGTTTGGCACAGGGCCAACCACTGTCCTAGAAAACATTCCCTTGTTACTGAAACAGCAACGGAATCAACATCCAAGAGCAGGTGTGACGGGCCTCTGGAGTCACCTCAGGGGACTTGTATGAATGGCAGTGGTGAAAGCCATTTTGTGGAAGCCACTGACAGGAAGAGAGAGGTCTTGAACACCAAAACCAAGAAAAGGATAGGATTTTGGAATGTCCGTACAATGTATCAAATGGGTAAACTGGCGCATGCGACAGCAGAAATGCGCTGATACAATCTACATGTTAGGTATTAGCGAGAGCAGATGGTGTGGATCAGGAAAAGTGACATCAACAGGAGAGACAGTTCTATATTCAGGAAGAGAGGAAAATCAGCATGAAGAAGGAGTTGCCATCATCTTGAGAAAAGGATTGATTGTACATTGCTAACGTCCCAGCAGCAACAAGACTTTCTCAGGACGTGCCTGCACTGCTTGTGAAAAAAAACTAAACAGAATATTGAATGTATGTCACCAGGTGGTCCAATACGTTAAACAAACCTATGACATGGGGCCTAAATAAAGCCAAGACCATTTAGCAAAACACATCCAATATCAAGAGCTACAGGCAGCGCAGACAGTAGTGAGAGTTTAAAAAAGGAAAATTCATTTTTCTCTAAAAGGTATTTTTTTCGAAAAATACTTACCGATGACATGACTTTGTGGAAATGTCTACTACTAGCTCAATTTTAGCCTACTTACCCGTTGTGTGCCTACACAACCCGCTAGGCACTCAGGGAACCCCAGAGGGGCCGAGAGTTATCTCCCGCTCCTTCCTTACCGGTTCCTGTCACGAGACCAACCAGTCAGATACTTCGCTCGAAAGCGGCAAGCGGGGCAGGTGGGAGGGCCATCCGAGTCATGTCATCGGTAAGTATTTTTCGAAAAAATACCTTTTAGAGAAAAATTCATTTTTCTTTAAAAGGTATTTTTTCGAAAAATACTTACCGATGACATGACTGAATGGAAGTGTCTACTACTTACTCATTCTAGCCTAAGAGCCAGTTGTGTAAAAACACAACCCGGGAGGCACTCGGGGAACCCCGAGGGGACCAAGAGTTGTCTCCCTATACCCACCACCCGGAAGCCGGGTACCCATAATCCCTCAGTCAGGATACTTAGCGCACCAGCGGCAAGCGGGGCAGGTGGGAGGGTCGTTTGAGTCATGTCATCGGTAAGTATTTTTCGAAAAAATACCTTTTAAAGAAAAATGAATTTGTTTCTTCAAAAACATTACCGATGACATGACTGAATGGAAGAATTGCGAAGAGGAGGTGGGTGCCGCGCTCCAGCACACCTTAGGGCCCAATGGCCGTCCTCCCTAACGCAAACTCCCGACGACCCTAGGTAGGTGAATACCTACGGCGCTGAGGCGCCCGGAGGGAGTTGTGCCCCCCGCAAAACGCCCCCAGCAGAGCGAGGAGTCTCGCTGGCCTGGCAGAACTCTGCGATTGCGGCGGGCGAAGTCATCCCGCCCGCCAGCCTCCAGTAGCCACGAAGTGTAGGACCGAACAGTCCCTGACGAATGTGACGTTCGAGGCCATGCAAGTGCCTTGATAACGTAACTGTAGCCTCTAACCTCCCTGAGGGAGGGGTCCTGTAATTCCGAACGTATGACTGAGCTGAGCCAGGAAGAACGTCCGGCATGTAGCGTCAGCGGTGCCGGAACCGGCAAGAGGCGAGCACGTCCGTAGCGAACGGCTATGTCGTAGGCACACGTGAGGCTTGTACAGGTATTGCTACGTGGTCTCCTGGTGGCATAGCGCCCCGTAAGCGGGCGCAAGGTGAACCCGTGGACCAAATGCGCGACGGTCCAGGTAAGGTATGGTCCGAGAGGAGCTGTACGTAAGTGTTCCCTCGAACTGTAGGCAGACTGGGCGAGTCGTAGCTCCTGAAGCTCGTTAACCAATCCACCATGGCAACATCCCTCAGGCGCCGTATGGCGGCAAGGGCAAGACGTAGCATGCGATGACTCCTCACCCGGGGAGTCGACAGGAGGCTCCGGACGAGCGTGTGTAAGTCTCTCCGAACCGGGCTCCGAGGAGAGGCGGGTTATCTGCCGGCAAGTGGCCCCCAGCAGGATCCCGGCGGCTTACTTGGAGACGAGTGGGTACCGAGATTGGACGTGGGACGTCGCCCAGCGCGACTCCATGAACTGGGCTCTGTGAGGCGAGTACTCTGCTTCTCAAAGCTGTGTCCGGGCTCGCTCCGTCCGGGTAGCGGCCTCGGTCAAAACCCCACCCTGTGCCCTAGTCCACTGAAATCGTTGTGGAGAGCCTCCACAGGATGATCCTAGTCTCATGCGCCGATCCTCCGAAGGTGTCCTGGTGCATTCCGTGTGTAGCCACTGTTCCCACCGGAGAAGACTGGCCCAGATCTACCGTCGGTCCAGGTAGCGACACGCACGGAGGGAGTTGAAGTTCTTTTCCCAAGCACCAGGGTAGGGGTTACGCACTGGTCAGAGGATCGCCAGCTGCCCTGATCCTGGAAGTACACCTCCGCTGTCGCGTTGCCGGAGAGGAGAAGCTCCTGTGACCTATCCTTTCTCCCACGAGCAGAAGAAGAAGGCCTAGTAGTGCGCGTCGGATCCAAGCGAAGCACGCTCTTGTCCGCGAAGCCCGAAGGTCGGAGGGTTGGACCTCGAGAAGAATCACGGAAGTAGGAAGCGTAGCTTGAGCAGCCGGGCTTAGAGACGACCAAGGTGCGTAGATCCGACTCCGTGTAGTGGCTAGGTCCTCCGCCACAAGCACAGCCAAGCGGTACCACCTGTCCGAAGACTGGCACCCCCCGGGTGCCCAAAGAAACTTGTCGAGACGGCTAGACGGCAGGGAGCAGGGGCTGCGCCTTGGTTCCCCGGTGTCCACGATGGATGAGAACCCCCAGTGAGTCAGCTGGCGATGCCGGGCAAACTCCCGCAGAAGGGCGGCGGCGATGAGCTTGGAAGTCCCGTCCAGCGCCGGCCGAGTGTCCATCCGCGCAGCACAGGACTGCCGGAACCGCAGCACTGGAAGCCGAAGAAGAGGGAGAGGAGAACGGCTGAGAACGTGTCGTCCGAGCAACCAGTCCGAGGGGTCGCCAGCCGTCACCCTCAGGGTGTCGAAGTCCGGCTGACTGGAACCGGCGACCGAGGAGGGCTCCGAGGGAAGGAATCCCACTGACGGCGAACCACAGAGGTCGAAGACTCCCTCCGAAGGGGAGAGTGAAGACGGAGCGACGCGGCGAGGGTCGCCTGAGAGCCGAAGGCGGGTCCCGACGAGGAGAACGGCTGCGACGAGGAGGAACGAAACGGAGAGGACGAGGGAAGGGGGAGTGGCCGGTCGATGGGAAGAGGAACGGGACGAAGGGGAGTCCGAACGAG
Source organism: Semisulcospira habei (assembly GCA_036245525.1). Classification (NCBI taxonomy): domain Eukaryota; kingdom Metazoa; phylum Mollusca; class Gastropoda; family Semisulcospiridae; genus Semisulcospira; species Semisulcospira habei. Next base: position 139,023,495 of record BTPG01000004.1, on the reverse strand, counting down.
ATGGGGAACGCGAAGAAGGCGAAACCCGTCTGAGTCGAGGGAGACCTGATCCGTCAAACGCTGAGAGGAGAAGGTCCTCCTGCGCTCTTGCGAAGCAGAGCGGTAACGGTGAGTAGAATCCCGGCGCCTACGATCTTCGCCAACAGGAGGCTCCGTAGGAGTGCGTGTCAGTCTCTGCGAACCAGGCTCTTGGGAGAGGCGGGTTGCTTGCCGGCAAGGGGACCCCTGCGGCCAGAGACGAGTGGGGAATGAACCAGGGTCTTGGAAGAGGCGGATTTCTGGGCACTAACCGTTGAAACTCAGTGCGCCTACCGTGTCGGATCATGTTGGCCTCGCACATCCCGTGCTGGGGGCACAGCGAAAGGCGTCCCGGTAATCTCCCAGGGGTGTAGGGGGCTCTGGATAGAGGTAGCACCTTTGCTGTTCGGCAGCTGCGTCCTACATAGGACGGACGGGCATCACTGGTCCTCATCCATCTCCTTAATCTCTCAGGCGCTGGCTCCAAGCGCCACACCCTGGCTAACCACCTCGGCTGGTGGGCGAAACCACGTGAGGGGGTGGTGTTCACGTTGCACCACTAGGCGGATGAGCTGTTTCCGACAGCCAACGGCTAGAGGAACGGAGGAGATCTGGTTGGATCCAACGGCCAAATGTGGGGGAGTAAACCTTTCCAATCATGAGTGGAGCCCCGAAGGCAGACAGCTGCCTGTATTCACGCACTGTTCCGGCAGCACCTGCAGCCAACTGGTGCCAAACGTGCTGCTTTGCATTCCTTTGGCTACATCAGCGAGGCCGAGAGGGGAACCTTGACGACTGGGCACCCCAGGATCTCCATACCCTTCGCCCAGGCTTGCGCCCTGGAGAGGTCACTCCAGTGACTGACCCAGCAAGCGCATACCCATGGTCTTCCGAGACAGGATGCCAACAATCTCCCAGCCCCCGAGCGGGAAGGTCCTCCTATGATCTTGCGAGGGAGAGCGATAACGTCGCGTAGAATCCCTGTGTCTACGCTCTTCACAACCAGGAGGCTCCGGACGAGTGCGTGTACGTCTCTGTGAACCAGGCTCTTGGGAGAGGCGGGTTTCTTGCCGGCCAGGGGACCCCCAGCGGAATCCCGGCGGCTTCCTGAGAGACGAGTGGGGAACGACGGTGGAGGAGGGACGCCACGAGCGTCCCACCAAACCAGGCTCTTGGGAGAGGCGGGTTATTTCCACCAGCTGTGTCCGGGCGCGCTCTCTAACGGAGGCGGTCTTGACGGTCGAACTCCCACTTTGTGCACTAATCCCTCGATTACTCAGTGGCGTTTTCTATGTCGGATCCAGTTGGTCTCGCACGTCCGGTGTCAGGGGCACAGCGGAAGGCGTCTCGGCAATCTTCAAGTACCCGCGAGGGGAGGAGGCTCCCTCCTATAAGTTCCAGAGATTAGACCATCGCAGCTCCGGCCAGGTAGCACAGACATCACCAGTGTGGACGGAAGCACACCCAGCGTACAGGAGACAGACTGTATGGATATCCGATGGCCACTGGAAGCCTCCGCATCGTTTGCAGGTCACCAGTAGGCCCATGCAACACACCACCTGAGGTGGCCTGGAACTGTGTCGATAGTAGTCTCCCCTTCCTTGGAGGCGAGCATCCTTACTAGAGTCCCTGGACGTGCACGTGAATGTCTCTGAGCCGGGCTCCGAGGGAGGCGGGCTTTCTTGCCGGTAAGGGGGACCCCCAGCGGGGATCCCATGGACTTTCTTGGAGACAAGCGGGACCGATAGTGGACATGGCTTCATAGAAGGCTTCGTCCGGGCGTGCTCCCTCCTGGAAGCGGCCTCATCGATCCAGGCCCACTACGTGCACTAGTCCACTGAATCCGGTGTGTAGCTTCCCACAGGGACGTCCTGGTCTCAAGCGACCGGTGCCAAGGAGACGTTGGATGGCGTATCCACATCCTGCGCCTAGGAGACCCGACCTAGTGGTTGTCCGACGGCCACCGGCACATCTGCCTTGCGTGAAGGACGTCAGCATGCCCCTCATCGGGGCGGAACGGGATCCTTCAAGCACCAACAGCATAGGTCGCTCCCGCCTGCAGACGCTTCAATGCTGCCATCTGCGCTGCTGAGGCCAGGTGACACAATCATTCCAATGTGGTAGGAGGCACCTCCAGTGTCGGAAGACAGGCCTAGTCCCAAATGGGCGCTGCCTGGACATGAAGAACACACCTACCAGGAGCAGCCGGGCTGGTGCTTACAGCCGAGACGCTGCTTGTCCTCTCCAGGTGGTAGTGTACTGCAACGTCCTAAGAAGTCGGACGTGTGCGTAATTGCCATACCGAGCGGGCCTTGCCAGAGGCTGTCCATGTGCGCTCCCCCCTGGCAGCGGCCTCCACAATCCACGCTCGCGCACTAGTCGTGACATTCGGTGTGGCTTCTCCATGTCAGTCCGTTGTCGTGCGGAAACCCGCGGTGTCCGGGAGGCGCCTAAACCGGTGCCGATCGCTTGCAACGCAAGCATGGCCCGCGGGTCAGTGGCGAAAGACCCCTGGGGGCTGAACTAGCCACTGTCATCTGTGTGAATGGGTAGCACATCCCTGCAACAGACAACACACCCGAAGGCCTGCGGGCGAGTCCTGTGGGACTAAGCCACGAAAGGTAGCCTTCGTAACAACAAAACACACAAGCACCAAAGCGGGGTAACAGACTGTCAAGCCTGCCCGCCAGCAGTGTAGTAAGAAGGTCGACTCACTGCCATCAAGCACTAAGGTGAGCAACCAACATATGTAGCAAAAGTCAAACATGTCATGACAGAAGCAAGGTACCAAACTGCACGCCTACAACTAGCCGTGCAGTAAGCAAGTAGGCCCACTGCCGCCAAGCGCTAAGGCGAGGGAACAACATATGTACACAAAAGACGAATACGTCATGATGGAAGCGAGGTACCAAACTGCACGTCTGCAATCTAGCAGTGCAGTAACGAGGTAGCTTCACCGCCGTCAAGTGCTAAGGTGAGCAACAACATATGTACCAACCCCTGTCATAAAAGGAGTCAGGCCCCCAACAACATTGCTAAGGGTGACCGTGTGTGGAAAACAACACCGGCCGCATGCTGCACAAATCAATACGCAATGACAACCAAGACAAGAAAAACATCCGGGGCAGTAAATCACCACTTTATGTGGACATGTCACGAGGGGCCCGCCCAGCCAAGGAGCGTAAACCCGCAAGCTGCCCGCCGGAATGTATATCCACTCTCTAAGGTACGTGAGCACTTGTCCACCGCGTATGCCTGCATACGCGCGTGCGCTTAAATTCATCACCCGTATCTATACCAACATCCCGCAAGGGAAAACAGCTAATCAGGCCATGGAGTAAAAGAATTCTCCACACCCAAGGTACAAATGCGTAGGAACTTAGCTACGATTCACCGAAGGTGAGTGGGAGCACGATTACAGTGAGAAGAAGACGAAAAAGTTCGTACCTGCACAAACCAGTGCCCAGCCCGGGAACCGGCCGAGGGTCAACCCCGCTACCTTACCTCTCCGCCGAAGGGGAACGGGGGGAGACGTCCAAAAACCCGCCTGGCACGACCGGCGAAGCTCACCGGACAGCTCACCAGCGGTCGAAGCGTAGCCGCTACGCAGTGGGGACGAGAAAGCCACGCAGCAGCACAGGCAGGGCCGACGAAACGATCCTATCTCCCGCTCTTCATTCCAACAGCAAGTCCGAAACCCGAGAACCGGTCGAAAAACCAAAGTCCGTAGGCTAGAGCAGAGCGCAAGACGACCGAATCGTGCACCTAAGTAGACTAGACTGGGGGATTATGGGTACCCGGCTTCCGGGTGGTGGGTATAGGGAGACAACTCTTGGTCCCCTCGGGGTTCCCCGAGTGCCTCCCGGGTTGTGTTTTTACACAACTGGCTCTTAGGCTAGAATGAGTAAGTAGTAGACACTTCCATTCAGTCATGTCATCGGTAATGTTTTTGAAGAAACAAATGAATTTGTTTCCTCAAAAACATTACCGATGACACGACTTTGTGGAAGAATTGCGATGAGGCGGAGGGTGCCGCATGACAACTCCCTAGGAGGGAACAGAGCCGTCCTCCCAGTCGCAAACTCCCGACAATTTTAGCGAAGTGCATACCAACGGCGCCGGTGGCGCCGGGAGGGAGTGTTGCGCCGCGGCGATGTCCCCCACCATTGCGAGATACTCTCGCTGGCCCGCCAGGTCCCTGAGGCAGAAGCGGGCGAATACAGATTCAGTCTTCCTGTCCACGGTAGCCACGATGTCCGTGACAGCGCAGTTTCTAACAAACGTGGCGCTCGTGGCCATGGCTCGTACCTCGTGTGCGCAGATGTGCAGCCTCTTTGCTCCCTGCAGGGAGATATCTTGATAGGCGGAGCAAATGACTCAGGGAGCCAGGAAGAGAACGTCTGGGCTGTTAAGTCATTCCGCCGGTCTCAGCGGTAGGGAGAGGCGTGCACGCCCTCTGCGGAAGGCTTTAGATCGTCGCAGAGCAGTCAAAAGTTGCGCACGGGATCCTGTTACCTGGTCTCCTGTGACAGGGGTTTGTTTCGTAGCGGCCGTAAGGTGAAACCTGCGGCGCAGTCAGAGGAGACCTGTTTGGCAAGGAAGGCCGGGGCAGTGAGAAGTAGCACGGACCCGTCCGCTCAGAACTGTAAGCAGATAGGACGCACCTAAGCGCGTGCAGCTCGCTCCCCCGTGAGGTGGTAGCCCGGGCCAGCAGGAAGCACGTGTAGCGTGTCACATCTGCGAACGGGCCACTGTAAGGGTTCGAATCAGGCAGAATTCAACCACGTTAGCACCCAGGGTAGGTCCCAGCGGGGGAGGAGCGAGCGGTAGGCCGGGCGCCGGCTGCCGAAGTGTCCCATAAGGTCGGCGAGGTCTGTGCAGGCGCCCGGGTCTGGGTGTCCGCGGTGTCAACGTGTAACCTGGACAGGTGACCCCTCACCGTGAAGGGGCTAGGTCTAGGTCTCAGCCGAGCCAGATAGAGGTCCGCCAGCTGCGGATACGACAAATCCGTGAGGTACAGGCTGTGATCGGGGCATCAGGAACACAGGACTCGCCATGTCCCACGTAGACTCGAATGGCCGAAGGTCTGCGGGCCGCAGCGATCGCCTCCACTGCTGTACCCGAGTAGCCTCTAGCACCGAGGGCTTGCCGCACAACCTCCAGTCGTGAAGGATGAGCCGCTCCGGGCAGGGAGGAACAGCGGCTGGCGCGGTGGATTGAGCATGGTGCGAGGAGTGGGAAGGCGCATGGGGGGGGGGGGCCCGTGGCGAGGCTGAGAAGGCCGGTGTTCCAGTGGCGGATCCAGGCGAAGGGAGCGACTAACAGGAGGTCCGCCAAGTAGCGCCGAAGGTTGAGGAGGACTTTGGGTACGAGGACCGTCGAGGAAAGGCGGAGGCCGCCAGGACGTCCCAGGGAATGGAGCGCGCATCGACCGCCCAAGCACGGGAATTGGGAAACGGGGGGACGAAGAGGGGAAGCCGAAGGTTCCACCTTGTGGCGAACAAGTCGACCTGGGGAGACTCCTAACAGGCGCGGGTCAACCGATAGATGTCCTGCCGAAGGGTCCAATCCGCGTGTAAGAGCTGGCCGCGGCGAGACAGCGAGTCGGTCCAGACGTACAGCTGTCCGGGAATGTCGGGCTCGCCAAGAAGGTCCGGTCCTCGCACCAACGCCAGCTCTGGTAGAGAAGCATACCAAGCTCGGGAGAGCGTGTGCCACCTTGTAACAGGAAGTAATCCACCAAAGGTGTGTTGTCAGAGAGGGCGAGCAGCTCCTGGTGTCTGAGGAGGTCATCCCAGCAAAGAAGGGCTTGTCAACGGCCTGCATCACTGGCCCGACGATGAGATAGTGCGTTAATCAGAGGGTCGAGGGCCGGAAGTCGAGAGGAACCGAGGCAGGAGATGAGCATCCCACCCACACGTCGAACCCAGAGAGTACTGGGGCGGAGAAGATGCCCGGGGAACTGCCGAAGCTAGCCAAGTGGCGTCGGACCACCGACGAAGGCGAGGCGACAAAATCTGGGGCACCGGCGCCATCGTCGATACGTCGCCGGAAGCCGGGCGCCCAAGGAGTAGGAGATGCAGCTGAAACGGCTGGGCGTAGAGACGACCTAGGGAAGGAGTGAGATCAGACTTGCCCTCGTTTACTAGGAAGCCCCAAGTGCGTCAGGAGGTGCAGTAGCGCGTCCTTGTCTGTCGCGAGAGAGCTCTCGGACTGGCGGCGAAGGAGGAGGTCGTCTGGGTAGATCGACGTCGGACTGGAGGACTGTCGGGCCTTGGCGACTAAGGAGTCCATCGGCCGGTGAACCGCCAGGGCAGAGGTTGAGACCGAACGGGAGCGCGGGAAACTGGAGAAGACGCCGTCGATCGCAACCAGCGAACTTCCTGGGGGCCTGGAGCATCGAGACAGCAGGTACACATTGGAAAGGTCCAAGCCGACTGCGAAGTCTAAGGCTGGACCGCTGCTTTCAGGGCTCTGGCAGTCTCCGTCCGGAAGGAGGGCCGTAAACTGTACAGGCCGAGAGAAAGAAACCTGACGCCACTTCCTCCAGGCTTCGTAACGAAGAACCGGCGGCTGTAGAAGGCTGGCGAGTCTGAGAATCGGAAAACCTCCGCGGAAACTTACCTGAGGGAGGAGACACCTCCCGCCGCGCGGAGGCCTCAGCGAAACATGGGGAACATGAGACCTCGAGGGAAAAGATGGCCAAGGCGGGGTCAGGGCACAATCGGCGGAGGCAGCCAATCGTAGACCGACGCGAGGTAGGCGGTGCGGTAGGCGACTCCGCTAAGAAGAGCAGATCAACCCGGAGGCGTGATGGAAGGGTGCCAGGAGTCCTCCACCCGACGAACCATGGCTAGCGAGGAGAGCTCCAGGAAACCGGCGCCGGCTAAGGTGTTCCGGATCAGGGACACTGTCCTACCCGACCACGGGGAAAGGCAACGTCTAAGAAGCGTGGGCCGCCAGCTTGTGACCGGGCAGGGGGGTCCCGCGCAGGAAGAGGGATGGAGAAGCCTGGGAAGGCCGACAACCAGTCCCGACGGGAGGCGACGTCCAGGCCAGCCGGCCAGCGACGATCGGAGAAGAACACCGGCTCGCGTGGCGTGGCAAGTAGCCGGTGCGCCGAGACAGCATCTCGCAGTTCCTAAGTCCGGACGGCTGGGGAAGCAACTTGACCCTCTAGACCTGACGCTCGCTAACCCTGAAGGCGGAGACCTTCCTCTCGGGGGGGGGGGGGGGGGGGGGGGGGGGGGAGGGCAGGCGTCAGCTGGCCAAGTCATCGCGATGATCCTGGCAGTTCCATCCAAGGCAAGAGGGACTCCGCACGTGACACGACGAAGAGCCGAAGGGCAGCACTCCCGAAGCCCGCGGGCGAAGGGAGCGACCAACCTCATCCAGAAGGGCTGAGACGGAGTCCTCGGGCAGCAAGCTAAGAGTCTCTACGTCCAGGGGCGGGCGGGACACCGAAGTCATAGGCCGACGCGTGGGCAGGGAACCGTCCTGAGTAACGCGGAACGCCCGGAGATGAGCAGGGAGCGACGAGGCGGCCGCGAACGACGAAGCGAACGCCAGGAAGAGCGAGGAAGAGTCCTGTCCGAAGCGGAGAACGACGTCTGGACCGTGGACTGCGAACAACCGAAGAGGAGCGCTGCCGAGGGGAGGGGGGGCCGAAGACGGCGGCGGCGCGGCGGACGCGTCGAACGGAGCGGGGGCGAGCGCGAAGCGCACGCGAAGCGGAGGGGTAGGTGGCGCGGAGGCGATCCCGGAGGGAGGGACAATCCTTCCGAAGGCGCTCGAGCGGCGAGCGCTAGTGTCCTGAACTGAAAGTGGAACGGCAGGAGTCGCGCAAGCTAGGGCTGACGTCTCTCCTGGCCAGACTCAGCGAGTAGGGCGCTACGCCGGCGTTCAGATCCTCCGGAAGGATCAGCGGGCTTAACGGGGAGAGATGGGTGAGGAAGGCCAGTCACGTGGGACGGCACATGGCGGACTGCTGCAGGCCGGGCTCAGTGAGGTGGGCGCTCTGCCGGCAAACAGACCCTCCGGAAGGGTCAGCGGGCGTGGCAGCAGTGGCAGTGCTCTGATCAGCCAGCAAGTGAACTGAAAGTGGAACGGTGGGAGTCGGGGCGCGACCGTGTCACACAAGCTAAAGCTGACGCCTCTCTTGGCCAGACTCCGAGAGCAGGGCGCTATGCCGGCGTTCAGATCCTCCGGAAGGATCAGCGGGCTTGTGGGGAGAGACGGGTGAGGAAGGCCAGTCAACGTGGGACGGCTCAGGGCAGACTGCTGCAGGCCGGGCTCAGTGAGGCGGGCGCTCTGCCGGCAAACAGACCCTCCGGAAGGGTCAGCAGGCGTGGCAGCAGTGGCGGTCCTCTGGTCAGCCAGCAACACCGAGTCCCAACGGGAATCCTTTCCGTGAGGCTAGGGCGGGAATGGGCGGTCAGCACCGTAAGGGCTGCAGAAGAATCAACCGGAGCCGGAAGTGAGGAAGCAGGCAGGGGCCGCTCTCGTCGGTACAGGCTCCCGAGGTCCGACCAAACATCTCCGGCCAGGTCGCACAGACATCACAAAGGTGGTCCGGGTAGCAGCCCGCACAAGGGAGGCAGACCGCATGGTCATCCGTCGGCACTGGAAGTTGCCCCATTGGGAGCACATAAGCATTTGGGTTCTGTAACAAACAAAGGGCATAGCAAGGTCGCAAACACAGGCAAGAGGGCGCCGAGCCCTCATTTTTGTGATATAATTCTGTTTCCATCTCACCAGCCCTACCGGGCATTCTCTTTTCAATTAGTGGGAATGGGATTTTTATCATGTGCACTGGATGATTATGCGTGCTGTGCACATGAAGGCGAGACAGGCAAACGTAAGCCGAGTCTGTAGTAAATTTGACTAGATGGGATTGAGGAAAAGTCCATATCCCATTCCTGCCCACCAGGGGATCAGAACCCGGGATCTTACGACTGCCAGCGCAGTGTCTTATCCACTAAGCTACCTCCCCCTGTCCACCAAGGTACTCCAGGCGCCGTGACCGCCGGCGCGTGAAATAGTGGTTATACTCTCCAAGGGCTAAAGGGCCTTTAAGCTGGATGAACGGAACGTGGGTGCCGCCAGGCCCTACGAAAACCAGCGTCTGAAAGGCAAAGTCTACTCGTAAGCTAACGAGGCATAACCAGGAGAGAGAAGGCGACGTCCCGCTAGGAGAGTCGCAAGAAGGCTGTGCAAGGCACGGAAATTAAGCTCAATAGTTGGTGCCCTTATGTCGTAACCACAACGAAAGACGAGTACCATGGCAGCCGGCTCTCGACCCGAGGGCCGGCTGTGGGTAGCTACCGTTACCTTACCTCCAAGCCGAAGCGGGAACGGGGGGAAGGGTAGCCATACAGCAGTCACAGCACAGAGGAGAGCCGAGGAAACCCGGAACGGCGCAACGGAAGAAGCAGGCAGCGCTAGAAGGCGGCAGGCATGGAAGAGAAGTCGGAACGAGCGTAGGCAAGACGAAGACCGGTCGAGGCACAGCGGAGCAAAGCCCGACACGTCTTCTCGGCACGAGCGAAGTAGCAAGACTGGTTGGTCTCGTGACAGGAACCGGTAAGGAAGGAGCGGGAGATAACTCTCGGCCCCTCTGGGGTTCCCTGGGTGCCTAGCGGGTTGTGTAGGCACACAACGGTTAAGTAGGCTAAAATTGAGCTAGTAGTAGACATTTCCACAAAGTCATGTCATCGGTAATGTTTTTGAGGAAACAAATACAGGTGAATGGACCAAGGGTAAACAGAAACACATGCCCCAGAATAGAGGGGAAAACTCACCCTGTGGGGCTGACCAGGGTGACCCTGGGAACTAAAAAGTAGTTAACCCCACCCAAGTCCCCCAGGGCACACTCGGGTGGGGATTGAGAAAAGGAGTGGAAAGGAGCATAATAGAATGGAAACCCCTCAACAGTAAATTAATGAGAATAAGAGTAAAAGGAAAACAAGTGAATATGACTATCATTCAGTGCTACTGCTACAGTCCTACCAATGACAGTGATGATGAAATAAAAGACCTTTTTTAACGAACAGTTAGAGGCAGAAGTTAAGTCAACACAACGGCACAATGTGTTGATCATCATGGGTGACTTGAATGCAAAGGTAGGGAGCGACAACACCAACAACAAACGTGCAATGGGAACACATGGATGTGGAACAATGAATGAAAACGGAGAAAGACTGTCAAGAGTTTTGCACCACCAACAACCTGGTTGTTGAAGGCACCTTATTCCCACACCGTGACATCCACAAGCTGACTTGGTACTCGCCCAACGACAGAGACAAGAATCAGATCGATCACCTACTTATCAACGGAATGTGGAGGAGATCACTGCTGGATGTGAGAGTAAAGCGAGGAGCTGACGTTGGAAGTGACCACCAACTGGTAACAGCAATGGTGAGATGCAAGCTACGGAAGGCACAGAACAAGACACATGTACAGCGAAGATTTGACACTCAGAAGATAAAGAACTCACACACAAAACACATTTGTGTCACACAAGTGAAGAACAGGTTCCAATCACTACATGATCTAGACCCAGAAATCAATGCAAACAACATTAACACACTCTATAATAAAATCAAGACTGTTTACCAAAAGAGTGCGGAGGAGTGCCTAGGCTATAGAGAGAAGAAACGAGCAAAAGAATGGATCAAGACAAACACCTGGAAAGTTATAGAAGAAAGACGTAAGTTGAAGAGACAGATGATCAGCACTCGATCAGAAAGACTGCAAGCAGCAATACAGTGAGGCCAACAAACAAGTGAAGAGGATGGTGCGTGCTGACCGTCGCGCTTTTGCCAAAGAACTAGCAAGAGAGGCAGAGAGAACTGCAGCTCGAGGAGAACAAAATCAGCTATACAGAATCACCAAACAGATCTGCGGCAAATACCACTCTACAGTCAGCCCACCCATCAAAGACAAGGAAGGAAAACTTGTCTCAACTCAAGCGGAACAAGACACACACTGGGCTGAACATTTCAAAGAAGTACTGAACAGAGAAACACCAGAAGAAAGCGCTGATATTCCGAAAAAAGAGATAGATTTAGACATCAGCATTCAACCCCCTACTAAATAAGAAATCACAGCGGCCATCAAGAAACTGAAGAACAACAAAGCCCCAGGACAAGACAACCTGAATGCAGAATCATTCAAGATAGATCCAGAGACAGCAGCTGGAATACTAGAACCACTTTTCAGAACAATTTGGACAGAAACTTGTGTACCCGAGGATTGGACCAGAGGGGTGATTATCAAGATTCAAACAAAGGGCACCCGCAACGACTGCAACAACTGGCGCGGTATCACCCTTCCATCAATCCCCAGCAAGATCCTTGCCAATGTGATTATAAGCAGATTATCTACGGCAGTTGATACAACATTGAGAAAAAAAACAGGCAGGTTTCAGAAAGGCAGGAGTTGTAAAGAACAGATTTTTGCTCTGCAAAACATCATAGAACAGAGTGTAGAATGGCAAAGACAACTCTACGTGAATTTCATAGACTTTGAGAAAGCCTTTGATAGCGTTCACAGAGACAGCTTGTGGCGCATCTTGAGGGCTTACGGAATCCCAAACCACATGATGGAGCTCATCAAAAGTTTCTACAACAATTACAGCTGCTGTATCATGGGAGGAAGCGACATCTGGTTTGAAGTGACAACCGGTGTCCGGCAAGGCTGTGTGATGTCTGCGTTACTCTTCAATTTCGTCATTGACTGGGTGATGCAAGGCATGACACAGACAAGACATACCGGCATCAGATGGACGCTCTTCTCCACACTTGAAGATTTGGACTTCGCCAATGACTTGGCACTATTGTCTCACACCCATAAACATATGCAGGATAATGGTTGCACATTGCTTAACGTCCCGAAAGCAACAAGACTTTCTCAGGACGTGCCTGCACGTGTACTGCTTGTGAAAAAATAAAAAATAAACAGAATATTGAATGTATGTCGCCAGCCAGTCTAATACGCTAAATAAACCTAAGACCATTTAGCAACACACATCCAATATCAAGAGCTACAGGCAGCGCAGACAGTAGGGAGAGTTTAAAAAAGGAAAATACAGGTGAATGGACCAAGGGTAGACAGAAACACATGCCCCAGAAGAGAGGGGAAAACCCACACTGTGGGGCTGACCAGGATGACCCTGGGAACTAAAAAGTAGGTAACCCCACCCAAGTTCCCCAGGGCAGACCCGGGTGGGGACATACGCAGGATAAGACGGACAGATTGAATCAGTATCGCTCCCAAGTTGGCCTCAAGATCAGCCAGAAGAAATCAGAAGTGAACACCGCTACACAAGCTCCCATCAAAGTCAACAACAAAAATTTACCCTTTACTGAAAGCTTTATGTACCTGGGCAGCATCATCACACCAGATGGCGGAAGCAAGAAAGACATTCAGAACACTGAATAAAGCAAGGAGTGCTTTCATCAGCATGAACAACATCTGAAAGTCCTCACAATACAGTATGGGCACCAAGCTAAAACTCTACAACAGCTGTGTTGTACCAGTACTCCTCTACAGAGCAGAATGCTGGAGAATGAGGCAACAAGACCTCACCAAGCTGTCCACATTCCATACCAAGAACCTCAGGAATACTCAAGATATTTTCGCCAAACAAAATCTCAAACGAAGACCTACTGTCCTGCTGCAAACAAGAAGACATAGCCATAACAATCATGAAAAGATGTTGGTGATGGACTGGACATGTGCTGCGGAGAGAAGACGGCTCCATCATTAAAAATAAAACAGCCCTACACTAGACACCAGATGGTAAGAGGAAGAGAGGACAGCCAAAGAGCACCTGGCGACGAACGGTGGAACAAGAACTGAAAAACCACCACCACACCTGGGGAAATATAGGCACTCTGGCCCGCGACCGACTGAAGTGGAGGGATTTCGTAGCTGCGCTATGCGCCTTCGACGCTACGGGCAGTAAGTAAGTACAACAACCTAAGTTCACCCCTATGCAAACTGCACATAAAACGTTCTAAATTGCAATCTGACTCTGCCGCAAAGCAATGTGACACAACCCATTAAAAAAATAAAATGTGTTCCCGAAAAATTAGCAATACCAACCACCTCAGGCTTTCCAAACAGTTTTTGTAAAACTTGTGTCACCCACAGGTACCAGATAGCAAAAGAAATGTTTATGGACAAGGTCCTGTCCTTGGACACACATAACATATTGTACAATCAATAACATCTGTTATATGTTTCTGGATATCATTTTCCTGATCCCATTTAGCCCTGGCGCCCTACAGCAGCTAGGAGATGGATGGACCATGATAATTCAAGGGTAGTGCCAGATTAGCTGGGTGCCTGATGGCACCAAGCTAATCTGGCACTTCCCTTGAATTATTATGGTCAATCCATCTCCTGCAACTCATACATAGTGGTTAGATGACACTTTCAAATTTGAGGAAAAGCGCCCTTGGGATTAAATGGGTTAGGATTCTGGGTTTTCTTTTACCTGGATTTGATTCAAGGAGGGGAACATCAGGATCGGACTGGTGTTTCCTTACTGCCTCACTGATCTGACCTGTAAACAACATTCAATGTAACTCTTTTCCTTTAAGGAATTGGCAAAAAGTACTAGTGACAATGAAAGGGTTATATAATTCACAATTAATAATATTAATAATGGAGATTTATGTGTTAAGCGCTTATTCAAAAAGTAGCTCAAACTTGTACATAACATTGAACCCCTCCCTCTGCTGCCTTTTCTACCCTGCAAGGGTGGATCTGAGGGAAAAATCCCCACTCCCCCCCCCCCCCCCCACCCCCACAAATACCTTAAATTAATTGAATAAAATGTTATTCATTTTTAGTTTGCCCTCCACCCACGCCCCCCCCCCACCCCACCCACTCCCCCCCCCCCCCCCACCTCACCCCCAATATTTTGGTGGATGTTAAGAGGTGCATCAAGTCCTCACTATATATATATATATATATATATAATGTCTTCCAAATATGCCAGAAATTGCTCCATGATGAAAGCTGTAGACAGGTCCTCATGGGGGCCTGACAAGATATTGTCATTTGGCCTTATTTACAAACCAGCAACTGTTTTATCCAACATGTACACATGCTGGGTGCCTCGAAGTGGCAAAAAGATGTAATCTGCGTGAGCAGTCTGCTTGGATTTGGTGTTCCGTTGCGCTTTCGCTGGCATGCATGCTGGAACAGCTGTGTGAAGATTACTCTCAACCATCCACATGACAGCAAACATATTCCTTGACCAACATGCTGGTTCAGAGTACATCAAGCGTGAAGCAATTTGTAGACGTTTCAAACAGTTCTTGCATAATGATTGCACCATGATGAAGCGATGTGAAGTTTTCTTTCCTGGATCAGAAAAAAATATATAACAAAAGTTTAACATTAAGTTTAAATTTCCCATCTTGGGATAATAAATCTAAAAGGTATTCGTATCGCATCGTATCGTATCGTATTATATGGTTTCTGTATTACATTTGTTGGGCGGTGTGCGACCTTGTTCGCTTATGTTGTTTACAACAGCGTCAAACAACTATGCCTGTCAAAATAAATATACATTCAGCTATAATCTGAAAATATATCATACATCACCACAACATTCCTGGCTTCGGTCTAAACCGTTTTCACCACCAACCGCGCACACAAGATTTAACTTTCGAAATCACTTTCCGCCATCTTTCAAGCAGTTACGAGAAAAATACAAACTTAATTTATATTTATTTCTTTTACTTTAATATCTTACAGAAATAAAGCAAATAGTATTAGAAGAAACCCCAAGAAAAGTGATGTTTGATATTTACATTTATTTCTTAGATGACCCAAAGAAAAAAGGTTTCCGCTAAATGTTGCGGTCCGTCTTTTTACCCAAATGATAATACTTAATAACCCAAATGACGCCCAAACAAACCCAACACAGTTGGAGTGCGCCTGAGTTGATCAGTGTTCAGGTCGTACTTCATAGGCAATAGATTTCCCTGTCCCCCAGAACCCGTCCGTCAGGGCCGTCCATTATCACTTCGGTGCCGTGAACGTTAAACTCGGCGGAACTAATCAAACAAACCCAAACAGTACCCAAATGAACCCAAGTACATTTGTCAATGTAATCCAGACCAGAGATGTGTGTCCAGACCAAAAAGGTGACTGCCAAGCGTGTAATATGCAAAGAAGTACCCAACGGAGAAAGAAACACGCTTAGAAAAGACGGGTACAACACAATTTATTGTGTTGTACCCGTCTTTTCTAAGCGTGTTTCTTTCTCCGTTGGGTACTTCTTTATTTGTCAATGTATACGTGTCCGAGTATGTGTGATGGTGTTTAGGTGTGTGCCTGTGTGTGAGAGGATGTGTCCGTGTGTATGTGTGCTTGTGCGGCGCCACGCCGGTCTACTGATCTGATGATATAGTCACATGTGTGCATGCAGTGTGTGCGGCTTATGTGTCCACTTCAGTCAGTGGCCGAGAGGTGTGTGTGTGTGTGTGTGTGTGTGTGTGTGTGTGTGTGTGTGTGTGTGTGTGTGTGTGTGTGTGTGTGTTACTGCCGAGTGAGTGAGTGTTTGTGTCTGCGTAATGTGTGTGTGCGTTGCCGGTCCCGGCAGTTACTGAGTCAGGAGTTCGTGTGCGCGGTTGATCCGGCCGTGCGTCAGCAGAGATAGATAAGTAGACAGTTGAAACCCACCTAATCAATAATCTATAGATTTATTTAATCCTCTCCGTATTTAGACAAACGAACTCCAGCACTTACCACCAATACCTTTATTACCTATCCATTTTAGTTCCACTCCAGAAATCATTCAAGCTACGTTTTTTGATCAGCTACCAACCCGCGATTATCATAAGCCAGATCCCCCCACCTAACCTAAATTATTAATGCTGTCATTGACTACTATCAGCCGTTTTCGGGAAATGACTACTTGCGCCATTGTGGGAATTCCCGTTAGGCATAATTTCCACATCACCCACCCAAAAGTAAGTGACGTCAATGTTGCCAATAACAACACCACGTGTCAACTCGTGACCCTAGTCTCGTGATCAAGTATTGCGTCGTTGAGACGTTCGTAGGGTGTGAAGACGAACATTCTCGATCTTTCCATTACTTTGTGTTGGAGTGCGGTTGTGTTCTCAGAGTAGCAGCATTTTTTATCAGCTACCCGTGATTATTAAGCCAGATCCCCCACCACACCTAAATAATTAATGCTGTCATTGACTTCTTTAAGCAAAGGTACTTCAGTTATTAATCACCATTGTCTCTATCAACACACCACCTTTCAATACAAAATAAAATGCAGTTAAACACACACACACACACACACACACGCTCAAACACACAGATAACATGTTTACATGAAAACACACACACCACCCAGACAGTTATTTGGGTTACAAACTTATCCTATTTCACTGACACACACACACACAGTGCCCTTTGTACAATAGCTGAAGCACATAGTCGTTCTGCGCTACTGAACAAGTATAGGAACCCCATTAAATCTGACTTCCTTCCTCTGAGAACATGAAAAAGCATGTTTTATTTTACAAGAGGCTTTAATTTTCAGTAGCCCACGCCATCACAGATTCTTATGAGCAGTGTGAGATTCTCATTAGCCACCGATTTCATAGAGTTTTAGTCAACTGTAAAGATTGCTGAATCTATGCATAACACTTAAACACAGACATGGCAGAGTTGTACTGAGCACGCTTAAACACAGGTATGACAGAGAAGCGACATTCACCAATGCCAAGGACATCTTATAATAGCATGTTAGGCTTACTACCTTTGAGGACGGAAACACCAGAGGTCTTTTGCAAGAGACTTAGATTCTCAGGAGCCTATGTCTTTATAGGCTTAAATTCTTAAGATTCTTTTTGATTCATATCATGGAGAGCCCTGATTTAATAAGATTTCAGCCAAACCATAAATACGTAAAATAATCTACCTTTGTTTGGGTCTGCTGAGTGGCTGAGAGGATACTTCCGCTGGTTAGGATAGAATAGTTAGCGCAAGCTATTCTGTCTGTGCTGGGTTCGTTTCACGCTCTCGGAGCCAGTTGACACTCTCCACCGCGGAGGCTTTCACAGGAAAAGGTGAACGTGCAACCCCCCAGGGTTATAGCCCCCTCCATAGGGGGTGAATTAGCACGTGAATAACCCGGGTTACATCGATTCCTGTGGAAGCAGGTGACAGGCCACTAAGCAGCCCTTTTGTCAATGTTTTTTTTTTTTCTATTTTTTTTTCTTTGTTAATTTTTAATTATTCTTCTTTTTTTTCTTATTTTTTTTTTTAATTTTAATTTTTTTTTCTTATTTTTTTCCTATTTTTTATGTTAGGGAAAAAAGCAAAATAAGTACATCACTGGACAAAGGGAAATAATCTGGGAAAAAAAAAAGGCTAGTTAAAAATATCAATGCTGTCACCCAGACCCCCTACCCCACCCAGCCACCCACCTCGCACACACAAGCACACACAAACATATTAGGTCAAATTATTTCGTTCTGTGTCAATGCTTCAAAAGTGGGTTATTAGGGCACTAGAACAAATTTAAAATATGGAGCGTTCACCAAAATATGGAACAAACCTTGAATATAGGTTTTTCTCCAAATATAGAGCACTAGGTCATTCCTAAATAAATAGGTCTCGCCAAGTGAGTAGAAAAATAATTTTGTTTTCTGTTTCTTCGTCTGACAAAGTGTGGAGAAAATTTTGTTGTTTCCACTCCAAGCACATCACATCAGCACATCGTGAGTGTTATTTAACAGGCGCAGACCAACCTGTGATGCATTTGAAATTGAAAGACAAAACCCATTTTATGTTTGCAGCGACAAGAACACATGAAAAACACACCCTGGCAATAGGCTTATCCATCAGGCCTATTCAAAAGGGGTGTTTTAAAATACCCCTTTCACGTCCACAGAGGTATGGACAGATTTTGCACTATAGACCTTTCTTTCCAGGGTGCTATGTGCACACACCCTTATTGTGTAATAAAAAAAATATTCTATTACACTACCGGGCAATCTGAGTGGGAAGTAAACTTAGAAAGTTACTGTTGATGTGACTTTCTAGAATAACATGATTTTACTTGCCAACTAACTTCAAAGATACCTACAACTTTAAAGTTAGTGTCATAAGTTCTTTTAAGTGACTTAAAACAAGTTCTTACAAGAACCTAAACATAAGAATTTGTAAGTTCTTGACCCTAGTCAATAAGACACTCAGACAGATTTCTCAAGTTACAAGGTCAACAAGAAAACTTTTTTTTCTCAATAGTAGTCTGGTGGTGGGGCAGATGGTGTTAGATGGGCAGACGTGAAAGGCATGACATCTCTTTGTGAAGAGTATTTCAGAATTAATGAATGATTACCAAAACTGATCTTTACTTGCCTAACAGTCCGTAAACTTTTTTCATAGTTTCTTCTACACCTATCTTTTTTCCTTGTTCTAAAAAAGATTTCTTTAGCTCTTCAACATTTACAGCCTGACTACGCATCTTATTCTGTATTTCAGATTTTTGTTGTTTATAGTTAGCCAAATCATCCTGGACTCTCTTAAATTCGTTATCGTCAATTTCATTATTTTCCAAAGATTTACTAATAATAAGTTTCATACTCGTCAGCTTAGCTGCTGCGAGCGTACTTAATGCTTCATGCTTCTGCAACTTCATATAAAATTTTTTGTTAAGGGCTTCCATACCAAAGCATGCTAGACTTGTGACAATACCAATACCTTCAACAGCAATTCCTATAACACTTCCCACCCCCGTTGCAAAAAGAGTTATACCTCCTACAGATAATCCGGCCGAAACCACCCCCATGGCCATTGATGTGTTGTGTACAGAATTGAAAACCGTATTGTAACGGCGTTTACACCTCGAGTATTTTGCTTGTTCTTCTTCCAAATACTTCAACGCTTCTGTAATATTCATTAAACGAAATGAATCTGCCTTTAATGTTTTATCACGCTCAATAGGCTCAAGCTGCTCAGGTGGTATTTGTGGATACAAGTTCACCATTTTTTATTTACAAATATTTTTTTAATCAGCAATTACATTTTGCAACTCTTCAAAATTATACAATTTGCTGGCATAATAAAATGCAACAAGATCAATGTGTTCAAGGTTTATGTAAGTTAGACGAACAAAAGTTGTTTTGTCAACCACCACCTTGACAGCTGGAACACTGCTCGAAACATTAATAACATCATTATTTTTTGTAATAGCAATAAAGACCTTTGATGATTCTGATACTGTTTCATCCCATGTAAGTTTAATTCCCTGTGCAATTTGAGCCTCTTTAGCAGTAGTTACTGATTTCATGATAATTTCAAATACTATTGTCACTTCTCTAGCCATGACTAAGCTTGCTGGCATAAACACAACAGAAGTATCTGATCTACCCTTTCTAGTTGTAAGAAGATATCTCCGTTTCTCATAATTTTCAACTTTCAGTTTTTCTCTGCTATTGTTGTCTGGGGCAAAACTTGGAACAAGGCTTACAATAAGCGGCCCAGAATTAACAACCTTCCTAAACACTAAGGCGCCTTCATCATCAGTGTATACATAAGGACTAATAAATTCAATCTTTATGTCCCAGTCAATTGTGGGTGGTGGTGCCGGTACAGGTGAAACAACCCATTTAGTACCCACATGTATTAAGTTGTAGGGCACATTATTTACAGGTGGAGTAGGTACAGTAACATCACGTAGCTGACCAAGTTTAGGAATCTGTTTTTCACCGTCTTTTATGTCAACAATTACTTTTCTCTTGTACATGCCATAGGAATCAAGTTCAAAACCATATATTTCTCCAATTTCCCCTTCTTTCTCAAAATCCTGTACGTCTGCCAAATCTTTCAACTCTGTTACTGGACACGCAACTGGTATGATTCTCGGCTTTGGACCAAGACCACTCATTTTTATAAGCAAAAATAAAATTATTTAATTTCCAAAACAACATAAAAATCATGCATTACAACTGGTTTACCATTCTGATTAGTTACAGATAAGCACAATGATTCAAAGAAACTAGAACCTAATTTTTTAAACTGAGAATTAGGAAATCTAGCAACCACATTTTCACAATATGGGGCAGTTCCAGTCGGCAAGCATCTTAACAAAGTTGAAGGCTTTCCATTGTGTACATTTTCAGTAGTGTTCAGTTCTTTCAAATGAACATTTAGCACTGTGTGTACTGACAAATGAACAGGATATCTGCCAGTTATTCTTGGTTTTTTTGGTGATAGTAGACTACCAACTGATTGTGACCAATCTTCATCTGGATGTGTTATTGTTTTAAAAAATCCAAGTAATAATAAAAGACTAATTGATAAAGAAAACTGACCACTTTTCGGAAAATCAATTGAAACAAGTAAATTAGCTGGGTTTAAAGTTGCTTTAATTTTAAATTCATTTTGAAGCCATTCAGCTAAAGTACAAAAGTCATAATATCCGGCTCGTAAAGTATCACCCTTCTCAATACCATCAAGAGTTCCACTTACAGAATAATTTTCATCATCCGTTACATTAAACCACTTTACTGTGTAGAACATTTCATGGATAGCTACAGCCTTGCTACCATCACGATTATCAATCCCATTAGTTAACCACATTGGTTTGCTTGTGTCAATATTTGTTAAGGTTATAAACATTTTTTATTATCACATAAAAAAAAAAGGATGGAATTTAAATCACCAACCATTACCACTACAAACGCATTTCAATTTAACGTGGATGCCAAGTATAATGTTGCACCTACTTATGAACAGAAAATAATTCAGTTAAATCAGCTTGATATTGCTGTGTCTGAACAAGATCTATTCCAAGTCAAAGTACCCAATCCGTTTGATCATTACCTAAACCCTCCAATAACAGACGATGCTACAGCAAGAAAGTGGTCTTCAAGTCCACTACAGATGTTTCAAAACCAACTTAACTTTGCCATACTGTGTTCTACTACAGGCTGTGGTGTTTCATTTACAGACCATTTGAATCACTCAAACAAACTGATTAGGTCTGTGTATCGTTTCCATGTTTATTACCAGCTTAGACGTATACTGTCAGAACTGCATACACCACTACCAACTGAATCCAGTTTCAACAGGTTTAACAACCCCATGGATATGAAAGCATTTGAACGCATCTGTAATGAATTTAACATAAGCACTAAGTATGACTTCACACAAAAACTTGATGATCACCACGGCATTGGTACATTATATTATGCTTTGAGTCACAGACAATACCCTCAAGATTACTGGCCTCCCTACACTTCATTCTCATCAAAATCACAAGTCTGGTTAGGCTCAATAGAACAGAAACAATCTAACGCATGGTCAACATTTGTCTTGGACAGGAGTGACGGATTTACTCAAGCAGGAGTCGAGCGCGTAAATGAGTCTATCAGAACATATGTCTGGTGTATATTAGGTGCACAATCATTAACAAAATCTAATATTCTGAATGGAAGTGGAAAATTTGAAGCACAAAAACAGTTTCTTGCTAATCTTGAAGATTCAGTAAATTCATCAGTTGATCTCCCATCAAGCATACAACGTTACCAAGATGTACTCAGATATGCCAGATCAAAAGTTGACTTTGTAGTTGGCACTGGGTTATACATGTTACCATCTGACCTTCAACTCCAAATGGGTACAATAACAAATTATAATAATGAAATCATTGTTGCTGGGAGTGATCAAAAACTAGGTCTCAATAAATCTGTAAATTTAGGAGGAACAACTGTGCACGTACAGTTGAAAAAAACATTACAAGTGATTACTTCCCTTGCTCCAACAGCTATACAACCAGTACAGTCAACCCCTGACACACATGAATCCGAGAGAACTGCATTGGTAATTGGCCTTACTGGAGTAGGAATATTACTTCTTTACCTGTTTCATTAAATAACCTATCATTAACCCTCCTACTGTCACCAAAAAGACCCACACATGTTCTGCCATAAACCCTACTGCCTTTGCCGCTGTACTAATCAGCCAACTGACAACAGTGCCTATAATGCCAGGCAAAGCGTCCATTGCTTTCACAGCCAATTTCTTAAGCAAGTCTGATATGTGAGACAGTTGTTTCTTTACCCACGACTGTAAGTCTTTTGGATCTGTGGGGACTGGGGTTGGTGGTGCTGGAGGTGGAGAACCACCCCCGGAGACAGCCAACACAACTGTACTGATAATAAACCCCAGAGCTGTAATTAAACTGGCAATTGTGATACCCTGTTCTCTGAAAAGTGTTTTTAGTCTCTCAGCCAGAGTAGTGTCTTCGTGAAGTATTTTCTGAATAGTTTCTCTAATTCTGTTCACCTGTGTTTTAAGTTTTTCTTTTCCAATTTCAACTACTTCTAACCTCGCTGATCTTTCTATATACAAATCTTTTAATCTGTGTTGGATTCTTTGTTTCATTTCTGTGTCAAGATTTTCTTCATCAGCAGTAACTAGTTTCTCTTTTTCACGTTCTATGTGTTTATCAAGCTCACCCAGTTTGGCAACATTGTTTACCATATCACCTCTTATCGTCTGCATTAATTTATTCAACCCTATAATCTCTCTCATTGACAAAGGTGAGTCATCTATTGTTTTCATTACTTCGTCAGTAAATGAGGTTTCTTGTATCACTGTGTTTGCTATTTCTGGTAGGCTTGTTACTGGTGCCATTTCAATCTGTTGCCCTGTTGGCAACTTTGTTTGCGTGTCTTGAAGCATACTAACCAGTCTTGGGGGAACAGGAGACCCTCCAATACCAAGGTATCTTGCCAACCCAGAGTTACCACCGACTTCACCTTTAATTGTACTTAAAGCTCTAAACTTAGAAGGATTATTTTTACGTGTTAGATATATTTTCCCTCTGTCTGTATTTACGAATAAGTGTCCTTTATCATATTGAAACTGATTAGGATCTATTACATCTGGGCGCGCTCCAACACTGTCATAAAATGAGTTTACTTTGTCTTTTAACAGTTCATGATGCATACTATTACTACTAGTTACCATTCCAGTCATATCTGTTACACTAGTATCATAGTCATTCATGTCATCCATTTCAAAATCTTCATGATTAAATCCTCCCGCTGCCATTGTTTTATTAATTTATTATTTTTTATTGTGCATAATAAAAATGACACAGTCTTACGGATCAAAGTTAGACCCATTTAGAAAACTACGTGAGCCCCTGGGTGTTAAGGGCATTCGACAAACAATAGTCATCACAAACAATCCAAGTACCATAGACCAGAACCAAACACTTACAGTCAAGTTTCCAAACCTAGGACCCAGTGACGTTATCGTTCCTGGCACTGCACGCCTTGCATTTAATATTGAACTATCATCAGACGCAGACGTAAACAGAACACTGGTTGACAATCTTGGCAGAGCAATTGTTAAAACTATTAAAGTAAAACTTGAAGGACAGGAAGTGTTTAGTCTTGACGACTCAGATGTGTTCTACTGTTACAAAGACCTTTGGCTCACAAGAGAAGAACGAGAAGATCGTATTTATCAAGGCATACAGCCAGATAATGTTGGTAAACTTCGAATCAATGCCGGAGACAAAACAACTACTGGGGTACCAAAGGACGTTATTATAGCAGAAACATATGGAACCAGATTTTACATTCCACTTGAGTTTGAAATCCTCACAGCTCATCTGCCTTATTATCAAGGGGCACTGAATGACCGTCTGAGCTTTGAACTAACTTTCAATGACTACTCCAAAGTTATTAAATCATCTGCCACAGATGCAACATACAAGATCTCTAACATTTCCTTGGAATATGAAATTGTCACACACACTGATCTAGCCAGACTCATTCAAAATCAGTATCAGTCAAGACTGCCAATTTATTATGACAGGGTGATTAGACATAGTTTAATGCAAAAAGACAAGAGTGACCCAATGTGGAATATAAACTTGAACACACCTGCCAGGTCACTGAAAGGTATTCTTATGTTGTTTGTTGAACCAGCAGATCCATACAAACGGGATTCAGAAAAATTCTACAATCCTAAGATTACACATTTGTCCTGCACAATCGAAGGCCGTCCTAATCAAGTGTACGCGTCTGGAATGCTGCCTTATCAACACTACGATGAGATCACAAAGTATTTTGCGGGTGGAAGGATTAGAGATAAACCAGCAAACATTGCGTGCAAAGATCTACATCTGTATGACGTTAGGATTGGTCAATACCTGACAAACAAGTATGCACTGTGGTTAGACCTTCGTAGTACAGATGATGACTATCTTCATGGGTCAGGACGAACTGTTGAGAATGGTAGTGATGGAATAACAATTCAGATACAAAAGAAGGTTGAAACTGCTGCAGCCATAAACATATATTTGTATCTAATTTATGACGCACAACTCAATATTGCAGAAAGCAGACTGAGTGGACACATATATTAAAATTATATTGTGTATTAAAATGCCGTCGCCTCAAGCACCAGACGGCGCAGAGAGGACTGAACTGAACTGTGTATTAAAATGAACCGGGGCTTAATGACACTCGACCCACACTGTGGATTGTTTGTTGGTGCCACAGGGTGTGGTAAAACTGAATTTGTACTTGACTTATTACAAACAAGATACATACACCACTTTGAAAACATTGTCATATTTTGTCCTACAATCAAACACAACAAAGCTTATCACAACCGTTTATTCATTTGGACTGACAACAACATATACTTAGTCGACCCTGAGAAGAAACTGAATGACTACCTACAATATTTTTACAAGCAATTTGAAGGACAGCCAACATTGTTTATTGTTGATGACTGCTCTGCAGAGAAAGACATTGTCAAGAAAAGAAACACTCTAGCAGAACTTGCCTTCAGTGGCAGGCATGCAAATATAAGTGTATGGATTCTCACTCAGAAATATAATGCTGTACTGAAAGATTTTCGTGAGCAGTTAAAGTTTATCTGTTTGTTTTACTGTAAGGATCGTGACAGCTTTGAAGACTGTCTCAGAGAGAATGATGTCATCCCAAATAAGCATGAACGTGATGATGTAAAAAATAAACTGAAATCAACTAAGCATCTAAAGCTCATTTTAAAGACAGATCAGCCCACAGGGTATGGGTTAGTAAATTGATGTAAATTAATTTATACATTTGTTTGTCCAATAAAAATGACAGACGGACAAATCATACAGGTGCTTGATCTCACACACCTTTTCAAAGATGTTATGCACTTTACTGACTTAATATCACCCAAACAGACTTACATAAGCCTTTCAGCACCATCAGAAATATATGTTACATATAGTGTAACTTTGGATTATGTCGATGAGCATCCAAATGTGGAGTGCATGACAGTTGATTTAAAGACACCTACTTTTAAAGTTGCTGACACCAACTATGGCTGGTTAGGGGAAGTTTGTTATAGCATATTTAAACAACTACGCAAACTAAATGTTTATATTGACAGTGTTGCAGTTAATAAAGTGGTATTACACAAGGTGAGCCAGCAGAGTTAACGTTAATATTTTTTATTTTATTATTTTGTCGGTCAAATAAAAATGACGGACAATGTTCAAAACCCTGGCCCATCAAACCCTGGCCCATCAGGCCTACGTAACGTGTTTCACACAACAAACTTACCCATATCCAATACTAATAATGTTTACGAATCAATAGAAAACTCTTTTTCTGTCATACAACAAAATCTTCTTACAGGCAGTGTTAAGATTCAGATTGTTGCAAAAATCGAATTCACTAGGGTGGACGGTGAGGTGATTGTATCGTATATATCAACAAGACAACACACTGTTAACACAAGAAGAGAACCGGAGGTAGAGAACGTGTTTAGAGACAGACTATTACCAGACTTTCTCCAGGCGATTGACAGTGCAAGAATGAAGGGGTCTGGTTGGCACGAAGGACATGTACATGAACTGCAACTAAAGCAGTCTAGGTATCATCCTATATTAGGTAAAGCATGGTTGCCACTGCCAACAGAAGTAGTAAACAAAAAGGCTGTCGTCAACATACAGAACAATGACAACTATTGTTTCATGTGGTGTGTGCTTGCTAAACTACACTTTGTAAAATCAAAACCTGAACGTGTATCTAACTACTCCAAATTTGTAAATGAACTCGATTTTAGTGGCATTGAGTTCCCTGTTAAAATAGAGGACATAGATTTGTTTGAAAAACTAAATCCTGGTATATCTGTAAATGTGTATGTGTGGGATAATGAATCTGAGAACAAATTACAGCCAATTAGAGTGTCCCCACTGGCACCAACCTATGGTCAGTCAGAAGATAAGCATGTTGACATGTTGCTAATCGGAGATGACAATAACTTTCACTACACAATTATTAGGAATATGTCACGTCTAATTCATAATCATACAACAAAACACAAGGGCAAACAGGAATTTTGTAATAGATGTTTACAGAGGTTTTCTTCTATTGCAGTGGCACATAAACACGTCCTGCATTGTAGGTCAGCTGATGACATACAAACTGTACTTAAGTATCCAGAGCCTGGTAGTCAAGTGTATTTTAAGAACTATGGGAATCAACAAAAGTTGCCGTTTGTAGTATATGCAGATTTTGAATCACTGGTTGTTCCGTATGAAGGCCACGTTCCAGAGTCATTACCAAAGACTATAAAACTGAGTGACCAAGTGGTGTGTTCTTTTGGATACATTATTGTTAGGTCAGACGGTTTGCATTCAGAGCCTGTTATCTACAGGGGTGAAAATGCAGCATGTTTGTTTTTAACAGAAATGAGACATCTGTATAGTCAGGTAGTACAATATCTCACAACATGTCAGATGCCTTTGGTGATGACAGAAGAAGACAAACTGAAATTTGATACAGCTGAGATGTGTTGGATTTGCGAACAACCTCTGGGGGGTGATAAAGTTCGTGACCATGATCACATAACTGGGCGTTACAGAGGTGCTGCACATAACAATTGTAACTTATTATTAAAAACAGATCCCAAGACATACAAACTACCAATCTTTTTCCACAATCTCAAAGGTTATGATTCACACATTATCATGCAGGCTGTAGATGAGTCGTACAAAAACATTAGTTGTATTGCCCAGACAACTGAGAAATACTTGACTTTTAGGTTAGATAAATTAGCATTTTATGACTCCATGCAACATTTGTCTTTAGGATTGGCTAGTCTGGCAGAAGGACTGACTGAGTATCCAATAACGAGTAAATATTTTGAGCCAGACTTGATTAAGAAAGGTGTTTATCCATATGAGTACATTGATCACTGGGTTGTGTTTGAAGAAACAAGACTGCCACCAAAAGAGAAATTTTATTCTACACTAACTGGAAAAGGTATTTCTGACTCTGAATATCAACATGCACTTGATGCGTGGGGTAAATTAGGGTGTCAAACAATTGGTGACTACCATGATCAGTACTTGAAAGCTGATGTTTGTTTGCTAGCAGACGTATTTGAAAGTTACCGTGAAAAGGGTTTGTTACACTACAAGCTTGACCCTGCTTGTTACATAACTAGTCCTGGCATGACATGGGATGCATTTTTGAAATCCAGTAAGATATTTATAGACCTGTTGTCTGATCGTACGATGGGTGAAATGGTGGAACGTGGATTGAGAGGAGGCATTAGTATTGCAGCGAACAATTACGCCAAGGCCAACAACAAATATCTAGGTGACCTTGGGTTTGACCCCTCGAGGTCAAGGTCATTCATTACCTATGTAGACGCTAACAATTTGTATGGCTGGGCAATGTGTGAATTATTGCCCTTGAAAAACTTTTGTCTGCATGATTTGTCACAGTATGATGTAACAGAGTCAGGGTTAACAAACAATATTATGAATCTTGATCGAAACGATCCAAAGGGTTGGATCTTTGAAGTCGACCTGGAGTACCCACACCATCTACACGATTACCATAATGATTATCCATTAGCTGTTGAGAAAATGAGTATGACAGGAAAAAAAGAAGACACTAAACTTGTACCAAATCTAAATGACAAATTCAATTACGTTTGTCACTACCGCTTGTTGCAGTTTTACATCAGACACGGGTTAGTACTAAAGAAAGTTCACAGAGGTATTCAATTTGATCAGAGTGCTTTTATGAAAGATTACATAATGAAAAACACAACCCTTCGTGCGAGAGACGGCAACACTGCATTTGACAAAGACTTCTTTAAGCTTATGAACAATGCCTGTTTTGGTAAGACGATGGAAAATCCTCATCACAGAAAAGATGTGAGACTGGTTACAACTGAATCGGGTGCAATTAAACTTACAGGCAAGCCACAGTACACAGGGTACAAAGAATTTCATTCATCATTGTATGCAGTGTCACTCAAAAAAAAGATTGTTAAACTGGACAAGCCAGTATTTATAGGTATGGCTATTCTTGAGTTGTCAAAATTATTAATGCTTGAATTTTATTATGATTACTTTAAACCAAAGTATCCTGAGTGTCGATTGTTATACACTGACACTGACTCTATGATCATAGATGTGTGTACTGAAGACTTTTATGAAGACATGAAAACCGAGTTACACATGTATGACACGTCTGATTATCCTAAAGATCACCCATTGTTTAGCACACAAAACAAGAAAGTGCCTGGTAAGTTTAAAGATGAACTGAATGGTGTGCCTATAGTTGAGTATGTTGGACTGAGATCCAAAATGTATTCTATACTGCATCAGAAAGGTAGTCAGTCGAAAGCCAAAGGTATCAAGAAAACAGCAATAAAAAATAAAGACATTCGACATGAACATTACAAGCAAGTGTTAGACGGTGCATTAATGCCTGATTATCCAAACAAGTCACTGAGATCAAACAAACATAATATTGAAATGATTCAAACATATAAAAAGTCTCTAGCAGTTGGGGATACAAAAAGAGTGTTTCACACTAAGGAAAAAGCTTATGCACCAGGTCATTACAGGCTCAAGTTATCTGAAAAAATAGCTGATGAACTGTTTGATAAACTAATTGATGAATTGAAATTGTTAAAAATGAGTAACAGTGTCTGTGGGAATAATCTGTAATTCTTCTCTAACAAATGCCCTCTTTGGTGCAGGCTCATACAGATAATATATTGTTGCATTAGCTGAAGGAACTATTTTTTTTATATTATGAACAGATGTAGACCAAATTGGATCAGTTGCCCTACGTCTAACGTCATTCTCAGCTTCACCTGGTTGATACAAATATCTTACCTGTTTTGTAAATAAGTTAGTGTCTGGAGGTGTTATTGCTTTTATTTCTGACGGTATTGTTTTCAATTTAATAGAATCAACAGGTTTAGGGTGACCATCATTATTCATTGCTTTTATCACAGAAGGTAATCTTTTAACCCACTCAGTGTTACGTGCGTCATGCATGAGTTCCTTAGAATACTGATAGCTAAAAAGTCTCTCTGATAATTGCTTGTTAAAGTTTTCTACAATAGCCTGTGATCTATGCAAGCCCGGTATGCCTTGCCGCACTAGCACTCCATGCTTTGCAAATAACTGATTAACAGCGCCTTTAAATTCACTCCCATCATCAACCTGCACAAGCCTAGGGTATTTTAAAGGACCTCGACTATATATTTTTGATAATGCAGTGGCCACTGTTACAGCTTTTTTGTCAGTTATGGGTTCTGCATCCTTATACCTTGAAGCTATGTCAACAACAGTTAATGCATACTTGTATCGTTTCTTTTTTATTGTGTCATGCGGAAGAAACAGGAGGTCCATTTGGTGTGTGTCATTAGGGATAGTGTTTTCAAAATGAGGCCTTGTTATTTTTCTTGGAGCAGGAAGATATATTTGCCAAATTGCCTGTTTTTTGAGCCACTGTTTTATTTGGTTGACATCTCCACCCACAGCAGCATGTAATTTTTCTACTGCAGTATTCCCTTTCCAGTAGCCAATTGGGGAGTAATATATTTTTGATAGTTTAGCGTCTGCCATTTTTTTTAGCAATATAAACTCCTGTAAAATATACTAATGTCATTCCTACTAAAACAAATATTATTTCTCCATTTCTTTGTTCTGGGCTTGGTTGGTAGTAGTCACTAAGTTTTGGTTGTGGAATAGACATGTCTTCACCAGTTACAAGATAGTATTCTTTGATAGCGTCATCGACATTTGAAAATGTATGCTGTGCGTGACCCTCAAGTTTTAGTTTTTCATTAATAAAATCAAGTTTCTCAATTCTTTGCTTTTCATAATCTTGTTGAGCTTGAGCTAGTTTTTCAGATGCCTCATTGTGTCGCTTCATTTCTTCTGCTGATTCTTCTTTACTAACTTTTGAAAAGAAATAGTTTGATCCACTAAAAGCTAATGCGTTAATAACTGCACCACCAATCATGACAGCTATAGTTGCCATATTTTTATTTACATAGAAATATTTTCTGGAATAATTCCTTGCTTGACTAGAAAATCTTTTGTTGCAATCGATGCTGTTATAACAACTACTAGTTTAGCACTGTCTTCGAAGTCTAATTTACTAAGGTCTGCTGATTTCATTTTGAGAAGACTTTTTCCCAGCATAGAATAAGCTACTGCTAGTCCACTTATTACAGCAGAGTGATAGACAAGGTTCATTAAGTTCTTTGTGTCGCTCATTTTCTTATACCATAAAAATTAAAAATAATAAATTTATTTACTGCATGTAAAATGGGTCCAAAGGTTTTGGAACTGCTGGTAATGTGGAGACTTCTTCTTTTGTTTTTGGAGTGTTTGATTTTTTGGACACTGTTTGAGTGTTTGGTTTGTATTTTTTATATAATTGGTAACCTACGTAACCAAATCCGACAACAAATCCAGCAACTATATATTTTGTAGTTTCAGGTTTAGTTGTTTGTCTCTCACTTTGTGGGGGGTGTGACGGTAGTGACACTGGTGCTGTTGATGGTGTGTCAGTCTTTTCTGTTAATGCTTGAAGCTGTAATTTCTTTTGTCTGTTATATTCAGCTAATCTTTTTCCAGCCTCTATTCTACCTGGGCTTTTAGTCTTAGTCACTGTTTGAACCTGTGTCAAGACATGGCTCTGTTGTGGAGTCGTCTCGTCCATTTTCTTCTAATTTAAAATTTATTTTAGAAAAATCAATATGACTACTAGTAACAAGTAAGGTTACAGCAGGCGCAAGGTAATTCCCAAACTTGTAAAACATAAGGCATGCTAATTTACCTATTGAACTTGAAACTATGGGGTTGCTTTCTAGATCATGTGAAAGGCTGTCACTATCAACAGGTAGGAAGTGACTTACAGCTTTTGTATATAGACAGACAAGAGACCGGCTTAAATCACGTGTCATTAGTGAAGCAATGTGATTTTCATATTTAGATTGATTGTACATTGCTTAACGTCCCGACAGCAACAAGGCTTTCTCAGGACGTGCCTGCACTGCTTGTGAAAAAAAAATATAAACAGAACATTGAATGTATGTCGCCAGCCGGTCAAATACGTTAAATAAACCTACAACATGGGGCCTAAATAAAGCTAAGACCATTTAGCAACACACATCCAATATCAAGAGCTACAGGCAGTGCAGACAGTAGGGAGAGTTTTAAAAAGGCAAATACAGGTGAATGGACAAAGGGTAGACAGAAACACATGCCCCAGAATAGAGAGAAAAACCCACCCTGTGGGGCTGACCAGGGTGACCCTGGGAACTAAAAAATACCTAACCCCACCCAAGTCCCCCAGGGCAGACCCGGGTGGGGGGTTCATATTTAGAATGTAGTTTAATTAGCTCATCAGCAGTAAGGGATTCTATGTCTTCTGTCATGTATTGTTTACCGAGAAAAGCTTTTGATTTGCCTGACACAACTACAGAGATAAGCCTTTGTTTTTTAGAGTCTAAGTCTTTGTTCTCTACAGCACAGATATCGCTTAGAAGAAGTAATTCGTCTTGGTTCATTTTAAAACGTAATATAATAATTTTGTTTAAAGAAGTCAATGACAGCATTAATAATTTAGGTTAGGTGGGGGGTCTGGCTTATGATAATCGCGGGTTGGTAGCTGATCAAAAATCATTGCTTTGAATGATTTCTGGAGTGGAACTAAAATGGCTAGGTGATTAAGGTATTGGTGGTAAGTGCTGGAGTTCGTTTGTCTAAATACGGAGAGGATTAAATAAATCTATAGATTATTGATTAGGTGGGTTTCAACTGTCTACTTATCTATCTCTTCAGCCGGCCGAGGCCGCCGCCGGTCAGGTCATGAGGCCCGCGCTCACACTGAGTCGGCACTAACTGAGTCAGCCTGGTGCCGCCGGTCTCAGTCGTGAACTACGGCGCCTTCATTTAGGATACGATGTTCTTATTCAGCATGACAGCCCGCACAGTTCAGTTTCAAAAAAGTTTAAAAGTTTGACATTTGACCCCCCTCACCCACCCCCGCTTAAGTCGTCTCAGTGCCGGGGCGGGCGGCCTACCGCAGGGCCGTAGGCAGCCCCACCAATGAAAAACATATCTTCTTAAGTCAACTCAGTATAATTCCGGCATGACCACTTCACAGGCTGCAGGGCCGGATCACTTAGCTCCGGGGGGGGGGGGGGGGGGGGGGGCAACTTCTTGTTTGGGACCTTGAACCTGATACATGAAAGGCCGAAAAATGAAACAGTGGGCAATTTTGAAACGGGGAGGGGGTAGGCGACGGACCTTGTTTCCAGGCGCCGAAAAATCAAACAGTGAGGGGGGGGGGGGGTTTAAGCGACGGACCTTCCTTCCAGGCGCCCGAAAAAAATCAGTGTGTGTGTGTGTGTGAGTGTGGGGGGGGGGGGGGAGGAGGTAGGCGACGGACCTTGCTTCCAGGCGCCGTAAAATCAGTGTGAGGTGGGGGGGGGGGGTGAAGGCGACGGACCTTGCTTCCAGGCGCCGAAATATCAAACAGTGGGGGGGGGAGGGGGGGGGGAGGGGGGGGGTGCGACAGAGTGTGACCTTGCCGGCCTCCGAAAAATCTATCTACGAGGGGGTGAGGGGGGAGAGGTACTAGTCCTTGCTTCCAGGGCCTATAGAGCTTAGCCGTTCCCCCAAATATCAAACGACGGTAGGGGGCGGGGAGGCGCTCTGCGGCTCAGCCGTTCGCCAAATTACTGATCAACCAACAGTCGGGGGAGGGGAGGGGGGTCCGAACACCCCCAAAAAGGGACTTTGTTATAGCATTTTAACAAATTTGGGGTCTGGGGGGGGGGCATGGACCCCCCCCCCCCCCCCCCCGATGGAGTTTTGCTGTTTTTTCACTCTAGGGATTGACACGGTAATTCACGTTTGACCACGGTATTCCGTATCATTTTATCCGTGATGACCGGCCAGCGCCGGGTTTGCGGCAACTTACTGAGATTGAATCTGATATCGCATATGGCGTCCGTGTCGTGAAATCGACAAAACTGTTTTAAAAAATACTGTGAGTAAGCCACGAAGCCTACCGTCGTACCAGCAAAACTGATGCACACTAAACAATAATATACGAATACGTACCATACAGCAGTTACGGGTTTATTCGGGTAAAAAGACGGACGCCAGTTTCCAGTGTCTAAATGTTGAATTAAAAAATTGGAACCGGACAAACCAGAAAAAGCAACCTGATTAGAGACGATTGGAAAAATGAAAAAAAAAACACTGAAAATGAGAACAGGTAAATGTTCATATATGCCCCGTTAGTTTAGATTAGAGGCCACTATTTAGACTGGCGTGGCGCGCTCGCAATTATGCTCGTGATCGTAGTCTACGAATTAAGTTGCGATCGCTTCAGATACTGATTGTAGCATTAGCAAACACGCTGCACTGCATGATACTTATTGATAGTGAGAACAGACAATATCAAACATCTAGCTGGGTCTGTAAGTAATTCGTAATATCGTTCAGTCAGTGTGTGAATCGTATACAATTGATCACTGGATGTAGAACTAATCATGCATACAATCACAGAGTAAGCACATCAGTCACCAGTGAACTTCATGCAATCAATTTCCAGGATCATGTATTACCTCATGTTATCAGAGTTACCAATGTGTCAGCTGATGCTACAGTGCTGGTTGTACTGAGGTTTTAAACACTTTCGACAAAATTAACTGTATGCAGTTAACACTGAGTTGTTAATGTAAAAAGCAGTCACTGTAGGAGGAGTGTAAGTCAGTGTAAACAGCAGTGATTGTAAACCAGCAGTGATGCACTGATACTGAAAGTTATTTCCCTTCATTGAAATGGTGCCACATAGTCAGTAAATATGCAAGAAAATAATGTTGCTAAGTAGGACTCACATTGTCATTACAGCAAGTTGACTAATGTCAATATTAGACAGTATGTAATCAAAACAAAAATCCTCACGTAACCATATGTTGATCTGTCCACACATTTTCCAACGTAAAATTAATTAACTTTTTAAACAGATTTAAAATAAGAGCTACAACAGAATTTAGGTCTGTGAAATTTTCCATGTATTTCACTTTACAGCAGGGGGGGGCGGGGGGGGGGGGTGGGGGAGGGAGGGGGGGTCTAATGGGGAGCCATCTTTTTTCCTGCCTAGTTTGGTGTTTAGTGCATCATGCTAAATTACTATACATAGCCAGCATAGTGGCTGGTTCACTTAAACCCATTTGATTTAGCCCTGACGCCCAACAGCTGGAGATGGATTGACCATAATAATTCAAGGGTAGTGCCAGATTAGCTTGGCGCCTTCAGGCACCAAGCTAATCAGGCACTCCCCTTGAATTATCATGGTCAATTCATCTTCTGCAACTGCTACATAGTCATTAGCTAGCACTCCCCAAATTTGGGAGATGCTGCAATGGGGTTAAATAGGTTCAACAATATATAGTGGGCATTCACTGGAGTGACTATGTCACCAACGTCGAGGTCCTTGATCAGGCTGAAACTGTGAGCATCGAGGCTTTGCTGCTGTGGACACAGCTCCGCTGGGCGGGGCATGTCTCCAGGATGGAGGATCATCGCCTACCAAAGATCACCCTGTTCGGCGAGCTTGCTACTGGACACCGTGACAGAGGGGCACCAAAGAAGAGATACAAAGACTGTCTCAAGAAGTCACTTAGTGCCTGCCAAATCGACCACCACCAGTGGTCTTCGCTTGCTGCGGACCATGACACCTGGCGCTCCACCATTTACAAGGCAGCTGTCTCCTTTGAGGACTCTCACAGAGCTAGCCTTAAGGACAAGCGGCTCAGGAGAAAAAAACAGAGATGCCGCAGCTCAGAACCCTGGCCATACCTTCCCCTGCAGCCACTGCGGTCGAACCTGCCTGTCTCGGATTGGCCTCCGCAGCCACGAACAAGCCTGCAGACGTCATGGGCAACTCCTATAAAATCTTCGTTCGCGAAGTCAAGCCAAGAGAGAGAATATATAGTATAAAGTTCATTTTGGTCTTATTGTTTATTTAGTGGTATGACAGACATGTACTTTCAATGGGAAAAATCGTTTGCTACAATTAAGGTGATCTTCTCCATTTGCTAAAAATTTGCTCAGATTTGCCAGTACAATGGGATCGCACTGTCTTCTTTATAAATGTTCTTAGTATGTCTTACAATAATGCTGGGCATTAGGGCTTACTTTAATTATTAAGTTTAAATGTCAAAAGGAAAGATTTTTCTTCTCCTTCTCCTTTCTGTGCAGGAGAGTTCCATCTGTTTAGTGTTATGCTCAAAAGGCATCGGAAACCCTCTGGTATGTGTGCCTACCCACATGGATTGTGGAAAAAAAATGACTAGAGAAAAGTCTTAGTTGAGGCAAGACAACATTGATGACTGTTGTATTGGCATATTTTAGCAATAAAATCCCACCATGACGCAGATTGCTTAAAAGTTAAAGACTATGATTTCTACATACAGTGTTACATGATTATTACTAGTATTGTACTAGATCTTATTTTTTCAGGGACACAAGACCTTAATTATCAAGAATTACATCAGTTTAACTGACATTCAGAAAGTAAGTCATTTAAAGCAAGGAGGAGTACATTTGCTATGTGTATATGCTGCTAACAGCTTTGAAGGCAGTTATTTGTTGGTCTAGTTCAAGGATAACTTCAGCTAGAAATACCTTCATCAGTTTGAGATGCTAGTTTTAATTAGCAGCCAGTGCTTCTACATGCTCTTGTTACACACGGCTGTGTCCAGTAGTTTTTAAACTTCATGGATCATGAGTATGCTGCACCTTTGGTGGACTCTTCTGCAAGTGTGGCACCCTTTCTGCTGGACCACACCTTTGCCAAACCACCGAAAACGAATAGAAGCATAACTGCCATCCAGACTCTTCCTGCAGACATTCCTACTGCTGACGGTGACATTTGTGTGCAAAGTTCACTTGCAAGGACAGAGTTGCAAAAATCTCCGGGGAAGACATCTGCAGAGAAGATGGATGCTGATCTAGAGAACTATTCCATTCTAGACAGTGATAAACAAGGGCAGTATCAGGGCCAAGTACAATCCAAAGTCAGTCCAGCAACTGGCAGAGTCAGGGGAAAACAGTTGTTTACAAAACTGAGAGCAGCTGCATCTGACAGTGGGAATTTAGAAATTGTTCCATTACCATCCAGTGACAGTGAGGCCAACTTGGATAGTCCAAGTGATACTCTAACATTTCGGCCTGTTGGTCTTGAAATAGAAATCCCACTGAAATTACCTGCAGTTCTCCCAAACAAAGACAGTGGCAGTGAACAGGAAATGGCTCTGGTCAGTGAAGAATATGTGGGATCAGATGTAAAACATGAAGCCGGTGAAGTGTGTTTACCAACAGCAGATGATTCTTGCTCTCAGCTTCAGTCAGAAAATCAATTAGCAGAAGGCACTGATGCAAAAGGTGCTGCAGAATCAAATGCAGGTCTTGTTGTGGGTGATAGTACTGAAATTGTAGCTAATGACAATTATAACAAGATGAACAGTTCAAGAGATGGTTCAAAGAGTGTGGTGCAGACAGTTGATGGAGAAGCCAAAGACAGTGGTGGTAGTTTGCAGGACATAGAGAGCGTCCCCACTGAACCATCATTCGCCTCCACCAGCCCTAGTCACTGTACCAAAACTGTTAACGGGTCATATAGTATCAATAGCAGCCATTCCAAAGAGGATGAAACACATGCCAGTCAAGATGCAGGAAATCAGCTATCAAATAAGCCAGGTGGAATACAAGTTGAGCCAGAAAGTTCATGTACTGGTATCAAAAACTCAAGTCTTATTGAAAGCCATCTGCTTAGTGGTACCTCAGTCATCAGTAAGACCAAAGGAATCTCAAACTGCGGTGTTGAACCAGGCGGTCAGAATTCAGAAAAATCTTTAAACAGGGACACTAGAATAGGTGGTATTGTGCAAACTGTACCCAAAAAGGAGAGGATTAAGAAGAAGCCGGTGTCGAAGGAAGCTGCTTTTGAGGAGTGTATGGTGAAACTTGAGGTTATGGAGATGGAACCATCACCCCATCAGTCACTGTCTGGGAAGAAACGCAATGCAGAAGAGGCTGCTCTGAACACTTCAACGTCATCCTCCCAGAACACAAAGAAGGCTGCCACAAATGATGATCATGCTGGTTACCAGAAGAAACTGATGTTGTCTTTCAAGGAAGGTAAGAAGGAAGCAGGTATATTGTTTCAAATTCTGCCACTGGATACTATTGGCAAGAAAGATACCTTGAAGAAACTATTGCAGGGCTGTCACAATCTTGTTAAAAGCTTGTGGCAGCCCTAAAACAGATTCTTCAAGATATTTATTCTGCCAAAAGCTCATAACAGACCTACAACAGGTTCTGCATGGTATCATTCTTGCTATGGTGAAAAGGACTTATTGGCATGTGCAGATTTAATTTTGGGAGGGTCAGGTACACTTACCAAATGCGATGAATCTTACACGTTTACCAGAAACCATTTTGGGTTTGAGATGTCAGATCTTTAACTCATTGTAGGCACCTTGCATGAATAACTGCAAAAGTTGTCATATACTTATAGTGTTGCCAGCAACAACGCTTGATGATTCTTCTGCAGCTATTAATGTGGGGCACCTTGAATGAGTTAAGAATAGGATGCACAATATGGAAAATCGCAAACCAAAGGTAAGGCAAGTAAGTGCATTATACATGTGAATTTTTAGACAGTAAAATGTTTCAAGAAATAATTGAGTACAATTTGTTTATGTGAGGCTTTCATTTCAACTGAAACTGAACGATGACAAAACGGAAGCCATGCTGGTAGGCACTCGCCAAAAACTCTCCCAGTTCCCTCCCTCTCTCCACCTTCAACTCGATAGCACCCCCATCTCCCTCTCTGACTCGGCCAAGAACCTCGGCGTCATCCTCGATTCCTCTCTGTCCATGACCAGCTTCGTCTCCGACACGACCCAGGCATGCTATTTCCACCTCCGCCGCATCAGTCAGATCAGAAAATACCTCACTACCGAAGCTGCCACCAAACTTGCTGTCTCTCTCATCTTATCTCGCATCGACTATTGCAACTCTCTCCTTTCCGGTCTCCCTCACTCCACCATCTTCACTCTCCAACGCGTCCAGAACAATGCTGCCCGCCTCGTCCTCAGAAAGAAAAAATCCGACCACATCACACCCCTGCTCAAACTCCTTCACTGGCTCCCCGTCCCCCAACGCATCCAATACAAAGTTCTGTCTCTCTGCTACAAATCCCTGAACAACTGCGCCCCTGCCTATCTCTCCAACTTACTTCACCCCTACACACCTTCCCGCTCCCTCCGCTCTGCCTCCGACCCTCTCCGCCTCCACATCCCTCGCACCAAACTTAACACTTTCGGCCCCCGCTCCTTCTCCGTCTACGGTCCATCCACCTGGAACACCCTCCCACTCTCTCTCCGTCAGAAACACTCTCTCTCCTCCTTCCAGTCCGCCCTCAAAACTCACCTCTTTCAACAGTTTTAGCACTATATCACCACACTCCCCACCCCAAGCTGACCGTCGTAATGTATTTCACTGTTTGTGGCACGTGAGTCATTGTCTAAAGCGTGCGCATGCGTGCGCGAGTTGTGAGTGTGCGCTTAGAGTTATAATTATTATAAGATAAGCGCATTATAAATACCGTAATTATTATTATTTATTAACTGTTCAATGGGTTCATTATTGCTTAGGAAAAGTTCAACAAAGTTGATGTTTCTTTATCATAGTTAATTGCATAATAGAGTTTTTAAAATTCTGATGAACATAGGTTTTTATCGTGTCAGTTTTTTGTTGCAGTAGACTATTAACCATTGATTCATTTGCTTTGAAAACATGTAATTTGTTTTGTTCCCCCCCCCCCCCTTTTTTTTTTTTTTTTTTTTTTTGAGAGAGAGATATGATGATGATGATGATGATGATAAAACTTTATTTATCAACGGTAAAATGTTTTGATAGAAACAAATCATTATTTTACAAACTTGCCATTGCTAACAATACTAACATCTATTTCACGACCCCCACTTCCGGGGTGTGAACTATGAGCGCTACCACTTGAGAACAACCAACCCACACTAACACAAACACCAGAGGAACAATTACGACAACATTTACATATATAAAACTAATTCAAAATATCTTCACTCAATCCTAACCCCACACTCATGCATCGCATTCACACGCACATCCACACTCCTCAGCATAAATATCCAACCTACATAATACAAAATAACATCAAATATATAATAAAACAAATATCCTTAATAAAATACAAATGAAAATTGAGAAAAAAATTCATTTAATTTACAAGTTACTAGATCTCCTTGGCGGGAGCACAAATGACAAGCTCAAATTAAATTAATAATAATAATTAATAATAATTACGGTATTTATAATGCGCTTATCTTATAATAATTATAACTCTAAGCGCACACTCACAACTCGCGCACGCATGCGCACGCTTTAGACAATGACTCACGTACCACAAACAGTGAAATACATTACGACGGTCAGCTTGGGGTGGGGAGTGCGGTGATATAGTGCTAAAACTGTTGAAAGAGGTGAGTTTTGAGGGCGGACTGGAAGGAGGAGAGAGAGTGTTTCTGACGAAGAGAGAGTGGGAGAGTGTTCCAGATGGATGGACCGTAGACGGAGAAGGAGCGGGGACCGAAAGTGTTAAGTTTGGTGCGAGGGATGTGGAGGCGGAGAGGGTCGGAGGCAGAGCGGAGGGAGCGGGAAGGTGTGTAGGGGTGAAGTAAGTTGGAGAGATAGGCAGGAGCGCAGTTGTTCAGGGATTTGTAGCAGAGAGACAGAACTTTGTATTGGATGCGTTGGGGGATGGGGAGCCAGTGAAGGATTTTGAGCAGGGGTGTGATGTGGTCGGATTTTTTCTTTCTGAGGACGAGACGGGCAGCATTGTTCT
Organism: Semisulcospira habei; assembly: GCA_036245525.1. Lineage (NCBI taxonomy): Eukaryota > Metazoa > Mollusca > Gastropoda > Semisulcospiridae > Semisulcospira > Semisulcospira habei. The sequence goes on along the minus strand of BTPG01000004.1, from coordinate 138,983,170 downwards.
GGACGCGTTGGAGAGTGAAGATGGTGGAGTGAGGGAGACCGGAATGGTTTCGCTTCTGCGATAAAGTTCTTCATAGCAAATGGCTCCTTTTGAATAACTAGAATACACAATATTTCCGTCACTGCGACAAAGTTCCTCTCATAATATTGTCACCACAAGGAAACAAAATTAGTCTCACGTTCTTTTACAAATTTACAAATGGACAAGACTTTACTTAAAGCAAGTTAATAAATACTAAATGCGACGACCCGACCTGGGCTAAACGCAGAGTCTGCACCGATGCTCGCAACAGCGCTCAGTACGGCATCGTAATCCCAAGAGGAGTGACACAGCCAGCCTCGACTCTCACAGTCGTACCACCCAGCCCTTCCACACAGCAATGGCTGTGGACTAATTCACTTAGTGCACTAAAATAAGGGTGCAAAAATACACATATATGAATAACTAACAACAGAAGAAAGGTAATCACCTCACCCTTCCCACAACTTTAATTGCCGTCTTTTATATTCCTTCACCTCTCTCCCAAAACAATAATAAATTCAACCTCAACGAAACGCATATTTACACATTACCATACAAATCACTTCCATTTTCTAGAAAGTAGACATCCCAAGGCATTTCTCTTGAGCTTATGGCATATACTATAGCATTTTTTGGATGTTTATGGTATGCTTAATTGATTTTATGAATATGCCGAGCTAAATTTTGCCCAAGTTGCCATTGACAACTGACGAAAAAAAATATGGCCGACGGATCAAATGCAACTTTAGCGCCCAACGGTATTACGACATAGATCATATATTTTTTTTAATGTGTATAAAAAATAAAATATAAAATTATCATTTAATAATACATGTGCTACTGGCGTGTCTCCTGAACTCACTAGTATTGGCTATTTGCCAATTGTTCAAGCTTCAGCTCATGACCTTGCGTTGTAAGCAGGTAGCCAGCCAGCTCGGCCAACACTACGTTGTCTTGACTGTTGATGAAGCATTATACTGGAGGCTCATGGAACTAAAATGGGCCACGGCAGAGTATCAATACGTTTTGGTCGTCTCCATACAGCCATGAAATTCCTTGAAGTCATCGGGAAGCATGTACAGTCATCCGGCCTTTTGGAAGCGTGGATCAAAGGCAACCTGCTCGGACCAAACACTGCACAGCAAGCCATGTCTGGCAAATCATACGCCTAAAGGATGAGAGCACACTAGGTCGCTGTCCAAGCATTGTGGGGAATTCTGCTGCCAAAGCTGCTTAAGTTCATCAGAGAAAGAGATCATGATTTTGCACAACAGATTCAGGACAAGACATCCAAAGGCGACACTCCTGGTCTGATCTCTTTGTTTGCGGAGGAAGACGTCAGTGAGAGAAATTCTGGTGGACCTACGTGATGATGGTGCACATCCTACTGCTCTTTACCAGAGCGCAGAGAGAGGGTCTGTGGCAGCTGCACCTCCATGTCTCTCGCTTAATGCTTCTTTACTTCATGCGCTACAACCACACCAACTACTCAAGGTGGGGAACGGTCTACTTTTGCGAGAAGCAGCAGCTACTGGATCCAGTGAAAAAAGAGTTTGAAGATGGCAACTTCGTTGTTAAAAGAGCCAACCAATAGTTTAACCAAGTAGATCCTGATCAGAGCCAGGAGTGGCTGAACAATGTTGGGAAGAAGAATGGCGGTATTGTTGGGATAACCAAGACAAAGTCAGCACTGAGCCGCTGAGTGCTCTCCTACAACCTCGGAACCCGGGTCTGCCCTGGGGGACTTGGGTGGGGTTAGGTACTTTTTAGTTCCCAGGGTCACCCTGGTCAGCCCCACAGGGTGAGTTTTTCTCTCTATTCTGGGGCATGTGTTTCTGTCTACCCTTTGTCCATTCACCTGTATTTGCCTTTTTAAAACTCTCCCTACTGTCTGCACTGCCTGTAGCTCTTGATATTGGATGTGTGTTGCTAAATGGTCTTAGCTTTATTTAGGCCCCATGTGTTAGGTTTATTTAATGTATTTGACCGGCTGGCGACATACATTCAATGTTCTGTTTATTTTTTTTATTCACAAGCAGTGCAGGCACATCCTGAGAAAGCCTTGTTGCTGTCGGGACGTTAAGCAATGTACAATCAATCAATCCTACAACCTCGGACAACACATTGCCAGTGAGACCAAGCTGGTATATGGAATTGGCAGAGACGATTCGTTCACGCATAATGAGTGCAACAAAGCAAGACAGAAGCTTGACCTGAAAGATGAAGACAGCCTTGTCAGGACTCTGGAGACCTTCAATGTCTTCTGTGACACCTGCAAAACATTGCAACAAAGGACATCGTCACAGAAGACATCGAAGATGATCTGCTGAAAGCACGTGGAAAGGACCACTCACAGCTGAACAGCTTTGTAGAGGAAAGACTGTTGCCGGAAGGCAAAGTGGCGTTTCGGGACCCTTTGCCCAGGAACAAGTACCGCACATTTTCCTCACTCTATAAAGTGGAACGCAAAGAAACTCAAACAAGTGCCAAGAAAGTCATCAAGGCTGATAGAAAGTTCCTACAGCGTCTCATAATAGCCTATAATGCTGGGAGAAATGTGGACTTCGCAGAAATACTGAAACATGAGCTTATGCCGGCTCCTCCAGCTCTTGCAGAAATGAATGGCATGCTTCGATCAGGATCAAAGTCACTTCTGCTAGAAGCAGTGATTGGCGACACACCTTGCCCCCAGAAACTGCAGGCTGCTGACCTTAGCGAAGAGGCAACGCTCATCATTGATGACCAAGCTCATGTGATCGCCATTGGAAAACCACCGAAAGCCAAAACATTTGGTGACCTTGCTGACACGTTTGTTGCGTCTGTGCTTCAAAGTGGAGCTGCGTTCCGCCGCATTGACATTTTGTTTGACAGATACCGTGAAATGCCTACCAAAGGCTTGACATGGAAGAAAAGAGGCAAAGCTGCTCCTGTAAGGAGGGAGATACAATACAGGGACGTCCCTCTTCCTCAAAACTGGAACAGTTTCATCACACTAGGGGAAAACAAAGCAGATCTCGCAAGACTCCTGTCCCAGCAACTCATTCTGAAAGCTCTACAAAACAAGACCATTGTTGGCTCAGGCGGATTCAGCAATGAAGAGCAAGTGGAGTTGTCTACTCCAGAAGTCAGTACGGAAGACCTTGAGGCCCCTCATGAGGAAGCCGATACGTGCATTATCTTGCACTGCGTGAAGAGTCACGCTTCAAGCATCGTCATTCAAGCTAGGGACACAGATGTCTTTGTGCTTCTTCTGGCACACTTTTCAAAGATATCATCTCCCAGAGTGTGGATGAAGACAGGCACTTCCAACAAGCGCAAGTACATTCCTATACACACAGTTGCAGCTCTGTTTGACAACATCCTGCTTGAAAGCTTGCCAGCTTTTCATTCACTGACAGGATGTGACACTACCTCTTTCCAGGCTGGCATACAAAGAAATCATGCTGGAACACGTTCAAAGAACACCATGCACTCCTGTCAGCTCTGGGCAAAGGTGCTCAAGCCCGCCCTCTGCAAACCCTGCCCCCAGCACATGATGCCCTTTCTTTTTACATCAAGTGAGCACATCACCAGGCATCAGTGTGGCAACAAGCAGACATGCAACATCCTGTGCTATCTCCACCAGAGACCAATGGATGGAAGATTGAGTGTGGTGCCCTGGTTCCAGTCCTGAAGTCACTGCCGTCAGTTCCAAAGTCCTGCATAGCAGTTAGCACTGATTTGCTGCAGCTGCACAACACAATGCAGACGGGCCAAGTACAAATGCAAGACCTCATACCTTTTATGTACTGATGCATGCAAATGCAGCACGAGTCAAAATGAATGCATGAACATTTAATTTCATGGAAACAAAACGTGCACTGCAGTGTCGGACTTGTGAACAACACTAAGTTCGGCAGTGTAATATTACTTCCACAACCCCACAACCACCCAACGCAGGCACCCCCTCCACTTCCTAAGATTCCCCTTTGTAGACAAAGACTGATAAATCTATTGCTGATGATGAAATTTGTGCATGGGAGGATTTTTCATGTTTAGGTGAAGTAACTGTTCAAGACAAACTGTAATGAACGTCTTTTTTTTAAATGTGCATATCAATATTTTCAATTGTGTTTGAGCTTTCAATCAAAGTATGGACCCATAGCTATTTCAAGGCCAGGAAGTTTGTTCCTTCTTTTTGGTTTGTATATGAATAAATGTACTCAAAATTATTGAATTAATGGGTGGTTCTTGTATCATTATCGATGTATTAAAGTCATACCTTTCGCACAGCCGCCATTTTGAATATTTCATTATAACTCATAAACAACACAAAAATTCGTCTGGCATATTCCAATATTGGATTCTGCATATGCAAATCCTCCAGGAACAGTCATTGGAACATTGCTAAAGAGAAATGCCTCACACTTTTTAAGTAAGCCCTTTTCTGGGAAATGGCACCAGTCTATATGCACAGCATGTTGTCTTTGCATTAAAAAACTTGATGGAAGGGTATATTAATTAGTCATTGTGTAAATTAAGTTGAGTTGTTTGATACTGCAAGTCCTGCGTCGTTTTTTGTTGATTGCTAGCAACATGATATTGTTTATCCTCAGAGAATGTAATTTTTCTGTTTTGCTTTTTATTTCAGTGCATTCTGACTTTACAGATGAGAATTCAGTGTTGATGCCTCTCAAGGAGCTTGGTATGTTTAAAGCACACCTGTTGATTTAAAGGGTTCTCAACTAAATGAATTAGTCAAGAATTGACCAGTCCTAAGCACACCAAATAAAAGGCTTTATTGGTTAACTCATTGGAGACGTGCTGACTCCGGATACGCGGCTTATGCCACATATCCGGAGGCGGCACGTCTCAAGTGAGTTAAAAGCATGTTAACTTGTGGAATTAGTTTTCTACAAAGATATATATGAACACATACAATGTGTATAATACAACATTTTTTTATGGTTGGTGTTCTGTGTGATCATTTAGCCCTTTTGGGAACTGTAAACAATACTGGTGGCTGCATTAACCCTTTGGCTGTCAGCAGTTTTTTGTTGCAATGATGCCTGCAACCAAAGGGTTAATATTTCACATTTCCTTTCAGGTTGGAAGCGAGAAGTGGTGATCAGAGGCGTATTTGATGAGACCAAAAAGGCCCCTTGTGATATCTATTACTTTGCTCCAGATGGCAAGAAGCTTGTAAGTGAATTTCCTTTGTCCTTTTTACTGCCAGTTTGAGTCCATGTAGCCCCCAGGGCCGCACGTCGCAAATTTGGGCGGTGCTACGTAAAGACTATGTACATGTTGGAGGAGATTGATCGACTATGATAATTCAAGGGTAGTGCCAGATGAGCTTGGCGCCTGAAGGCGCCAAGCTCATCTGGCACTTACTTACTTACTTACTTACGCCTGTCACCCCTACCCGGGTATAGGCCGTCAACGAGAGACCTCCAGCAACTCCTGTCCTGTGCTTCTCCTTCGATTCTACTCCAGGTGGTTCCCAGTCTCTTGATGTCTGCTTGGAGGTCTCGACGCCAGGAGTTTCTCGGCCTACCTCTTTTCCTCTTTCCCTGGGGGTTCCATGACAATGCCTGCCTAGTGATACTGGAAGCTGGCTTTCTCAGACTGTGACCGATCCATCCCCATCTTCTTCGCCCAATTTCATTCTCTGCTGTTATCTGCTCTGTTCTCTCCCAGAGTCTGATGTTGCTGATCTTCTCTGGCCAGTGGATTTTCAAAATTCTTCTAAGGCAACTGTTCATGAAGGTCTGTACTCTGTTGACTGTGGTTTTTGTCAATCTCCATGTCTCTGCTCCATATAGGAGAACTGCTTTTACATTGGAGTTGAAAATCCGGACTTTGGTGTGTTGTGACAGCTCTCTGGAACTCCACACTTTTTTCAACTGGAGAAAGGCTGCTCTGGCTTTACCGATTCGTGCTCTGACATCTGCATCAGTGCCGCCTTTTTTGTCTATGATTCATCTGGCACTTACCCTTGAATTATCATGGTCAGTCAATCTCCTGCCGTAGGGTGTAGGGACTAAATAGATTAACTGGACGAGGCAGAAGGTCCAGTGTAGCATAGAAGTGGAGTATCGGTGACTATGAATCAAACAGTTGCAGAGGTGTCAGCTGTGGGGTCTGCCTAAAAAATGAGCGTTTACACTCTGGAAATGATTGTATGTGAATCAGGGCTCCCATTAACCCATTACATCCTGAGACTGATTTTTAAGAAAAATTGGTTATTGTCCTATGAAGGCTACATTACAGATTACAAGATTGATCAACCATTTTAGTTCAAGTGTGGTGCACCACCCTTGAACTATCAAACTTAAATTTATTTCAAGCAATAATGTATCAGGATGAAAAGGGTTGACATGCATGAGGCAAACTTCAGAAGGTTAAGGCTGAAAATATTTTGCACTACTAATAGGTGAAGGTCAAAACAGTTTGTGAGTGGTGCAGTGTGGAGAAATTTCTGTGCTTTTTTTTTCTTTTGAAAAAGTTGTCCACATTGTTTTCAATCTGGAATTGCACGGGGAGGTTATTATGGGATCCATGGGATTACCTATAGCTTACACAATTTTAGCCAAAAACTTACGATGTTTACCTATTGGGCCAAGGGAGGCTACCTGGGAGTGCAGTGAATCAGCATCCGAGTAGCCTCCCGTCCCACCCCATGCGGGTAACTGGCTTGCGCCGAGACCCCAGTTTATTCGCTTAGCAGACGAGCGGCAAGCGGGGCAGGTGGGAGGGCTGTCCGAGTCATGGCATCGGTAAGTATTTTTCGAAAAAATACATTTTAAAGAAAAATTCATTTGTTTCTTCAAAAACATTACTGATGCCATGACTACATGGGAGAATAGCGAAAAGGAGGTGGGTGCCGCAGAACTTGTAACCACACAAGCTAGCCAGACCCGCCCGTCCCAGTGCAAACTCCCGACAATTTTAGCTAAAGGTTACCTACGGCACCAAAGGCGCCAGGAGGGAGTGTTGCGCCACCGCGATGTCCCCCACCAGGGCCAGGTTGTCTTGCTGGCCAGCCAGGTTTCGGAGGTAGAATCGGGTGAAGGTCAACTCAGTCCGCCAGCCCACGGCTGCCACTATGTCTCGGACAGCACAGTTGCGTTCAAAGGCCACACTTGCAGCCATGGCTCTGACCTCATGCGCCCGGATGCGTAGTCGCTTGGCAGCCTCAGGGCAGAGGTCTTGGTAGGCGGAGCGTATCACCCATCGGAGCCAGGATGAAATCGTCTGGGCCAAAATGTCTGATCTACCTGGGGACAGAGGAAGAAAGAGGCGGGAGCATCCGCGGCGAAGCAGCTTGGTACGGCATAGGTACACACGTAAGGCTCGCACCGGGTCCTGTTGTCTGGACTCTCTGTGCGGGGACATCGGTTGCAGGGGCCGGATGGTGACCACCTGGGGGGCGGACAAGGGGGATTGCGTCTTGGCCAGGAAGGCTGGGTCCGTCAGAAGCTGCACAGAGCCATCTGTCCTGAACTGCAGGCAGGAGGGGTGCGCTGAGAGCGCGTGCAGCTCGCTCACTCTGGAGGCCGTGGCACGGGCGAGAAGGAAGCAGGCCTTTCGCGTTACATCGGCCAAGCTGGCGAGGGGGAGCGGTTCAAAGCGTTTCGAGTTAAGCCAGGTGAGGACCCAGGGCAGGTCCCAGCATGGGATCAGGGAGCGGAGGGCCGGCCGCTGCAGTCCAAAGTGGGCCATCAGGTTAGCGAGATCAGCCCGGCCCAAGTGACGGTAAGTGTCGGCAATCATAGCAAGCACGGCAGTTTAGCCTATGCTCTTTAGTTTTCAGCTCTATGCCCGCCGACGCGCGCCAGCACACTCAGAGATCGGCTTCGCGAGAGCACTGAGATAGCGAGGCAGCCTCCTTCCCCTTACTATCAGCGCGCTAAATACCATCACTGATAAGGCACCAGCTATGCGGTCTCGCTTCCGCTGGGGATGCGAATAGCGCAGCAGCCGTCTTTCTTTACAGTACTACTGTGCTTGACCCCAATTATCTCTTAGCCTCTGCTGCATACATCAGCAATAAGCTGTAAATTACAGATGTTGTCTGTAAACCGGAATTAATTCACCTACAGTTGTGAGTGATTATTTGAACATACATCGTCTTGTAGAGGAGAAATTGTACTATCTTTGGACACCAAACATGCTGGGGTAATCTGCGTGGATGTTTGTCATGCACTGGCTCAAAGTATCACTAGGAGACGGATTAGATGCAGCCTTCCGTTAGTTTATCATACTTTTCATCGCATCACAGTTCAAAAACTGAAGTTTTTGGAAAGTTCAGACAAAGTCAGTGCTGTCATCAGATGTCTTAACTGGCATATCCCATGCAAAAATCTTCATGAACCACATACCTGAGTCCTGCTAAAGCAGGTTTGGTGGGCCAAGTGAAAACGGTAATCCATTCAGAGCACGCCGACATGAACTATGCGAATTTCAGCGATACAGTCAATGTTTTTAACAATATCACAATTTTTGCACAGTTTAAGAACAATGCACAAAGCAGAGGTTTACTGTTTGCTGTTAAGAGATTCAGTTCCGGCTTAGTGTCACATTAAAATAGCTTAAAATGAGTGTCTACAGGGTCACTATGATGCTGTGATTTAGTGCACAAAAGCACGGGTTTGTTTTTGTCTTTGACTGCTCGCCTAGACCTTCTACCACAAAGTCTACACAAAGAATTCACTGCTTCCAAATGTCTTGGAAAGGAATGTTCATTCTCCATGGCTTTAACAAGCTATACTTTACATATATGCATCAGATAAGGGTACACATTGGAGTGATACACCCGGCACAGAAAACAAGTTTTTTACACACAAGCACTGCTGTCTACAGCGGAAGGAAAGTTCCTCAAACTACACACGTTGTAATCAAGTAATAAGCACAGAATTCAAAGAGGTTCTTCAAACCAAACTTATATGAGCTTGAAGAGGACAATTTCAAGCATAGTATTACATAATGATATTTACGATTGAAACTTTTTAGCCACGGTAATAATAAATTATAAACAGACTAAACTTATCACATGCCTGACAGACTTTAACAGGGAACAAAGAGCACAACGCTTCCCGCCAGCAGCTAGGCTGGAGCCTGCTATGACCCGCGCGCACTTATCAGTGAAGTGGGTCACGGCTGGCACAGAGCCCAACTATACAGAGCAATTCAGAGAAGGATGAACTGCCGTACAAGGTATCCCCTGATGGTGATGGGTGCCAAGCGCTTTTCGGTGAAGAGCCAGAGGAAGAACTCGGCGAGTTGGGGGGAAGTCAGATCAGTAGGGGAAAGGTGACAGTCGCGGCACCAGGACCCTAGCACTCGCCATTTCCCTTCGTAGACTCGCAGGGTCGAGGGTCTGCGGCCGGCAGCGATAGCTTCCACCGCTGCACTCGAGAAACCTCTAGCGGCGAGGGCGTGCTGGACAACCTCCAGGCGTGGAGTAGGAGCTGCTCGGGGCACGGATGGTACAGCGCCTTGCCGTGGGAAGCCGTAGAGGGGGGTCTGTGGCGAGGTTCAGAAGGTCGGTGGTCCAGGATCTGGTCCAGCAGAACGGGGCCGCAAGGATCAGGATCGCATTGCATCCCTTGAGTTTGAGCAGGACCTTGGGGGCCAGGACCGTGGGAGGGTAGGCGTAAGCGATGAGGCCGCCCCAGGGAATGGAAAGCGCATCCACGGCCCAGGCTAGGGGATCCGGAATGGGTGAGACGAAGAGGGGAAGCTGACGGTTCCACCTCATCGCGAAGAGGTCGATTAGAGGGGTCTCCCACTCGTCGAACAGATCATCCGAAAGATGTCCAGACGAAGCGCCCACTCGGTGTGGAGAAGTTGTCCACGCCATGAGAGGGAGTCTGCGAGGACATTCAAGTGGCCCATGATATGTCGCGCACGGAGAGAGATGTCTCGATCTTCACACCACCTGAGTAGCCGGTAGAGAAGCATGCAGAGGGACAGAGAGAGCGTGCCGCGCTGCTTCTGGATGTAGGACACGACCGTGGAGTTGTCAGAGAGGACGAGCAGCTCCTGGTGACCGAGAGTCGGTTCCCAAGCGAGGAGGGCTTGCCAAACGACCTGCAGCTCCAGCCAGTTGATATGTTTGTCCGCGAGGTCCGGGGGCCAGCTGCCGGAAGCTGTGGCGAACGTCGGCAGCAGATGTGCGCCTCAACCGGAGCGGCTGGCGTCGCGCAGAGGGACAACTGGGGTGGCGGGGAGTACAGGGGAACTCCGAAGGCGAGCCAGACAGGGTCGGTCCAACGGCGGAGGTACGGGAGGAGCAAGGGGGGAACCGGGACAGGAGTGTCGATGTCGCCCGTGGAGGGTCGCCAGTGGAGAAGCAGGTGCAGTTGAAGCGGGCGGTAGTAGAGACATCCCATTGGAAGGAGGTCCGCTGCCGCACTCATCAGACCCAGGAGCTGTAACCACACTCTGGCGGGGACCGCCTCCTGCTGCAACACCAGGTGAGCCTGGTTCGCGAGCTTCTGTATCTGCGGTTCCGGCAGTCTCACCAGGTTGAGGTCGGTAAGGAACTCCATGCCCAGGTGAACGAAGCGGCGGGAGGGGGTGAGGTCCGACTTTCCCACGTTGACTATGAAGCCGAGTCTGTCGAGAAGCGACAGCAATGCGTTTCGGTCCGTCTCCAGGGCGGCCACCGACTGATTGCGAAGGAGCAGATTGTCAAGGTAATTAGAAGATGGGCTCGAGGCAGTCCGTCTTGCCGTGGTGACGATGCCGCCCATTAGATGGGTGAACACCCAAGGGCTGAGGTTGAGGCCGAATGGGAGAGCGCGTAACTGGTAGACTACGCCGTTGAAGGCGAAGTGCAGATAGCGTCTGGAGACCGGGTGAACGAGGACGTGAAGGTAGGCGTCCGAGAGGTCTAGGCTGACGGCGAAGTCCAGAGGTTGCACCGAGGCGCGAAGGGCTCTGGCGGTCTCCATACGGAAGGCCGGCGCGGAGATGAACCGGTTCAGGGCCAAGAGGTCGATGATCGAGCGCCACTTGCCTCCGGGCTTGGGGACCAGGAAGAGACAACTGTAGAAGGCAGGGGAGTCGGGACGTGCGACAACCTCGGTGGCATTCTTCAGCAAGAGGGCGGAGATCTCGCCACGAAGCGCGGCTTCCTTGAGGGGGTCCGAAGGGGCGGACGTCCACACAGGGGTGTGACGCAGGGGCGGCGGTGTCCGGAAGGAGAGCAGGAGGCCCTCGGAAACGTTGGAGAGGATCCACGGATCATCCGGCAGAAGCAACCGCCACACATCGCTGCGAAGGGCAAGCCGCCCGCCGACCGGAGACCCGGGCGCGGTCGGCGGGGGCAGGGCAGAGAGGGAGTCACCGGGCCCTACCCCGCCCTGGGCGACAGGCGGGCCTGGGCCAGGCAGGGGGCGGGCGCGAGGTCAGGGAGCGGGCGGAGACAACGTGTGGCCAGGGCGTGAGGGGGCAGGCGCCCACGCCGGGGGGGCGGGCGAGAGGAGGGCCTAACGTTCCACAGGGCGCGACCCACGACCTTGCAGTTGACTTGAAAGCGAGTGGAGACGGCGCGGGAAGGCCAGAGGTTCTTGTTAGCGTCCTTCACCGTCTGCCAGGTAGGACTGAAGAGGAGCGGAGCGCCGATGGGGGCCTGTCGCAGCTGCCTGCGCAAATCCTGCGGAATGTCAGGGCAGACAGAAAGGACGGCATCCCGGCGGAGCAAGTCGCAATTCACGGCAGCGGCCATTGCGTTGACGGAAGCATGGTAAGCAGCCCGGTTAGAGGCCACGGCCAAGGCGAGAATATACCCTAACAGTGGCGAGATCAAGTAATGCCAGGCGTCCTCCACCTGAGCGACGACAGCTTGCGTGTCCAAATCGAGGAATCCAGCACAGGTGAGGGCGTTGCGGATGAGGGTCGCAGTCCGCTCCAGACCGGGCGAGATGCAACGGCGCGCATCGCGGGAACCACCTGCGTGAAGCAGGGCCAAGGGTGAAGCAGGGCCAAGGGATCCACTGGAGGGAGGGCGCTGGAGAAGCTCTGCGAATGTCCGGCATACCAACTGTGCTGGAAGGCAATATCGAGGTCAGCGGGCAAACGGGAGTCGGAAAAGCAGAAGGCCGCGTCAGGGACCAAGCTCTGCTGCAGCTGGGAGGAGAAGGCGTCGCGAAGACCCAGGAACCCGGGGGGTTGACGCAGAGACTTGAACTTCTTGGCCGGGTGATCCGCTTCCACAGAGGCCGAAAGCTTTCTCTTGGGGGGCGGGGAGGGGGGGCAGGCCTCCGGAGAAAGAAACGAGGTGACCAGAAGCGAGGCCTCGTCCAGGGAGGCAAGGGTCTTCGCTCTAGTCGTCCGAAGCGTCGGGGAGGAAGGCGGCTGGGACGAGCAGGAGCGAGGGGAAGCGGAACGGGAAAAGAACGCAGAGGCGGAATCTCCCGGGGAGACGCTGAGGGCGTCGACATCCACGGGGGAAGCAGGAGGGCGACATGAAGGGGGCAAGGCAGGAAGGGGCCGCTGCGACGAGGAGAATGTCCGAGGAGAGCGGCTGCCGGGGCGCGAGCGCGGGCGGCGAGACCGAAGGGGGAAGCGTCCACGAGGCGAGGAGCGGTGGTGGCATGGCCGACGGATCGAAGGGGAGGGAGAGCGGGGGCCGCGGGGGGAGAACCGCCGGGGAGGCAGAGGGGAAGCAACAGGCCTCGACGCAAGAGAGGGGGCAGACCGCAGAGGCCACGGAAGAGGAAGCAAGACGAGGGGAAGGACGAAACTCCAAGGGTGGCGGGGGAGTCCGAAGGCACCGGCGGGGAGAGGCAGGCCGAGGCGACGGGCGAGAGGAGCGAGACGAAACCGAAGAGTGGGGCGAGCGACGACGCTGGGTGTCCGGGAACGAAGGACCGCGGGGCTGCTGGCAAGAGTCCACAGTCCGAGAAGAGGGGCGTCGATGAGGGCTCGGATAGCGCGAACGGTCGTCCAAGGGTCCAGCGGCGGTGTCCAGACTGTCGCGTTCCAGGGGTCGCCTGTCGTGGGTCGCAAGATGACATCGCAGGTCCGGTGTCGGGCTGGCGCACGGCGGACTTGGCTCTCTTGACTTGTGAGGCTTGGGTTCCGCAAAACGGGGCGAGCTAGCTCGCTGCGGACCAGGCTCAAGGGAGCTGGTGCACAAGGGGGGAATACGTCCCCCAGCGTCAGGGCTAGGTAGCCGTTTGTTTTCCGCAAAGCGGGGCGAGCGAACTTGCGGCAGACCAGACTCGGGCTGCAGGGGCTTATGAGGATCTGTACCTCTTGCTGTTGGGTGGCATTAGTTTTTCTCAGTAGTGAAAGGTGTTAACCCATGGAGCCCTGGCTAACTGCAGCTAAGATATTGAATCGACCATGGCAGCAAAAGGTGGTTCCAGAACAGAGGAGCCAAGCTTTGCAGCTCTTGAACTGTCATGGTCAATCTGCCTCCTGACCTGCAGTGTAGTCCCCAGAAAACGGCTCTCAGATTGGGGAATATTAACCCTGTACTCAGTGTGTTCCACTGATGGAAGGAGGTTGTGACTGTGTAAGAGCTCTGAACCCATTTAACCCCACGACCGCTTTTCCCAAATTTTGAAAGTGTCATCTAATGACTGGGTGTCAGTTGCAGGAGATGGATCGACCATGATAATTCAAGGGTAGTGCCAGATAAGCTTGGTGCCTGAAGGCGCCAAGCTAATCTGGCACTTCCCCTGAATTATTATGATCGATCCATCTCCTGCTGTCAGGCGATGGGGCTAAATGGGTTATGCTTTTGGCTGTTTGCAGCACTTTTTGTTGCAATGATTCCTGCAGGGATCATTGCGACAGTGCTACCAACAGCCAAAGGGTTATATCTTACATGCCTTTGCCATGGAATTGTTACTAATTAAGTCCCTTTTATTTATAGAAGGGACATTTTAGGATTGGTCGCGGTGAGGCGAATTTAATAGCTTGTCCATGATGTCAAAGACGGGCAGGCCTTAACCTCTCACAATTGAAGTAACAAGATAAAAATTACGTCATGTCTAGTTACACTAACCTCGCTACTGAACAATCCAGATCAAAAAGGTGACTGCCAAGCGTGTAAAATGCAAAGAAGTACCCAACGGAGAAAGAAACACGCTTAGAAAAGACGGGTACAACACAATTTATTAATATTTCGGGTAAATACACATTGTCAAAATAGACAAACAAATAGAGAGATTAGCCGCTACTTATCTTCATTCGCAGAAGGAATGTGGCACGTTTTGCCACATTCCTTCTGCGAATGAAGATAAGTAGCGGCTAATCTCTGTTTGTTTGTCTATTTTGACAAAGGGTATTTAGCCGAAATATTAATAAATTGTGTTGTACCCGTCTTTTCTAAGCGTGTTTCTTTTTCCGTTGAGTACTTCTTCGCTACTGAACGTACATTTGGCGAGAAGAGCCATATGTGAGCATGTATGTATGTATACACGTATGTGTGTGCTTATGTATGTAAAGAAGAAACTCTCCGATATTTCTGTACACACAAGCTTGAAACTTGGCGAAATACTTTTTTAAGTTTGTGGCTAAGAGAGCCTCTGAGCATATTGTAATTGAATGAATGTCTCATTGAAGACATAAACAACCGTTTATGGGAAGTCAGTTGACCCAGATTAGAGTCCGTAATTTTTGTCATTTTTACTTGAAATTTTGGATATAGCTAGTTTGGAGAAAGACATTAGATGAGTTCGTTAGCCAGCTTTGTATCCTTTTTTCAACTTCCATTAGTAAAAATTAATTCTTTTCAGAAAAGAATTAAAAAAAAACAGTAAAAAACCTTGACTTCTATTGAAATTCAGACAGTGGCAGTGACGTAAAAGAGGAAACTTTATGGGTGGGACTTTTCCGGCTACAGCCGGATTTCTGGATTATAAAAAAAGACTCGTTTTTTTTTTTTTAGGGGGGGGGGGGGGGGGGGGTGGATTTCACTCCCACTTCAGGATTCAACTTTTTTTTTTTCAGGATTCAATTTTTTTTTTCTGTCCCACCCATCCCATGCAACTCCATCACCACGCAGACATTGACATAATACTCTAAATATGATGTATTTCTCTCTCTCTCTCTCTGTCTCTCTCTCACTCACACATAGACATGCACGCATCTTCAAGAGACACAGATCCTCATGCGCCCAAAGAGCACATAAGAATCTATGTCTCTTGGAGATGTTTGGAGAGTGTGCGCATGCTCGCACACACACACACACACACACACACACACACACACACACACACACACACACACACACACACACCATCATCATCATCATCATCATCATCATCATCATCATCATCATCATCATCATCATCATCATCATCATCATCATCATCATCGCGCTTTCAGAAGAGTATGCAGGTGACCCGATATAGCTAGTTTGGAGAAAGACATTGGATGAGTTGGTTAGCCAGCTTTGTACTCTTTCAACTTCTTCAATAAAATTAATTCTTTTCAGAAAAAAAAAAATTAAAACAGTAAAAAACCTTGAATTCTGGAGAAAATCAGACAGTGATGCTGACGTAAAAGAAGCAACTCAGTTACCACGCAGACATTGACACAATACTCTAAATATGACGCAGATCTCTCTCGCGCGCTTGCTCTCTCTCAGACAAACATGCACGCATCTTCCGGAGGCATAGATCCTCATGCCTATCAACGCATACACACATCGACGAGCTTTCAGAAGAGTATGCAAGTGACCCGTGTACTTAGTATATCATGTAGCTAGGTAAAGTCAATCTGCTTTCACACAAATTATAGCAAGACTGAAATTCTAGTTTTGTCACCATTTTCTCAAGCCTATGACGCGAAGGTGAAACTCATATAACGTAAAATATAAAATTACGTAAAAACTAAAACTTGCATCATGACAAATTACGTTTGACAAATCAGTGACGCGTATGTCCTGCGCCCCTTATAGAGCTCACTGGCACATTTGCAGATCTGTGAGACTTTTTCAATAGGAGATATTTCAACATTTCAGAATCGGGTCAGAAGGTAGAGACACTTGACCGCGAGGACAGCTCTCATATTGAAGGGACTTTGTGGGTTATGGTTCATCCCATCTTGTTTCTAGAGTAGTGTAGGTCTGTTTCCGCTTGATTGCTTTGTTTCTGTGCAGCGTTTGTGAAACATGTCTGCAATCATCTTTTTCAGAGATCAAGGGTGGAGATTGCTCAATACTGTGAGTACACTTGTAAATTTTGATAACATCGTAGTAAATGCTTGAGGAGGAAAGTTTTGTTAATTTGTCAGTATACTTTTGATATTTGTATAGCTTTGAGGTGCTGCGCTGATGTTTTGACCCAAGGACACTGGTTCCTTGTTTGTGTATATTTCTTAATTGAAAGCTGCATAGGTTTTTTTCAGATGTATTTTCTCTTTCTGACTGTGGTAATTGTAAAAAATGAAAAGAAAAAGGGAGATGTGGTAATTGTATAAAAATTAAAAGAAAAGGGGAGACTGCCAGTGCTAATATTTTAGGAAGATTACAAAGTAAAGTAGGTAAAAGCACTGTCAGGGGAGAGAAGTGTGCATGATCAACCAACGATCATAGATCTACTTTAGTCAAAGCACACAAAAAAGATAGGAAAGAAGGGGTGTGCTAAGCAAGTGACTGAAAGCAATGCATATGGAAGCCCCCCCCAAAGGGGGGTGTATCAGATATCCCACTATTCCAGCCCCTTGGTGCATGGAAATTTAAATCTAGGTCCCCCAAGGGGGGTCCAGATATTTAGCCGGGTATAGATTTAAATTTCCATGCACCAAGGGGCTGGAACAGTGGGATATGTGATACGCCCCCCTTTGGGGGGGCTTCCATATGCATTGCTTCCAGTCACTTGCTTAGCGCACCGCTTCTTTCCTATCTTTTTGTGTGTGTGTGCTTTGACCAAAGTAGATCTATGATCGTTGGTCAATCATGCACACTTCTCTCCCTTGACAGTGCTTTTACCTACTTTACTTTGTAATCTGTGGTAATTGTATTCTTTACCTGATTACTGTTACTAATTTAGCCCCAGTACCCTACAGCAGGAGATGGATTGACCATGACAATTCAAGGATAGTGGCAGTACCCTTGAATTATCATGGTCGATCCATCTCCTTCAACAGGTACATAGTCCTTAAGAAGCATCTCCAAAATTTGGAAAATGTAGTCTTGGGGTTAAATGGGTTAAGAATAAGAATACTTTATTATCTCGAAAAGAGAAATTCGGTTGTGGTACATTTATAACAAATAGTACAAACAAGACATGAAAACATTATAGCATAATTATGAACATTTTCTCCCTGCACTTGCACAGCTATAAATTCCAAATGGACATAAGTGAACACCACAAAATCTTTACACATAATTCTTACACATCTCACACATAAACATCTTTTATGGACTGAACTGAGCGGCACTTATACATTCACACCCACCTCTACACATGCATACATAATACGCGTGTTTCAACCTAATCCTAACCCTCACTACTTATTATACAAACGTCCCAATACATTACTACATTTATTGCACAAGCTGCGTAATTAAAATCTACCTTAGTAAAATAATTAGTGGGTAAACAGTAACAACAATCCCAATGTATCCATGTTCACCACCAAATAAAACACAATATAATCACTTCTTTAAAATCAACAAGCTCCATTCCTACTGATTGCACAGGTAAGGAGGATAGGGGGAGGAGTTAGGTTTGGGTATGCGTGGATGTACCTACGTATTGCTTAGAGTGATGGATTTGGGTATGAAACTGTGCTGTAGTCTGAGTGTCCTAGCTTTGTGCGTGCGGAGTCTGCGGCCAGAGGGGAGGAGTTCATAGAGGTGGGCAAGGACATGCGATCTGTCTGAAGCTATCCGCCTGCCCTTTCTCACCACACACTGTTCATACAGGGACTCCACACTGGCTTGCTTACTGCCAGTCACTTTGCTGCAGATGTTTACCATTCATGCCAGGGTGTTCTTGTTCTTCACACTCAGACCTCCATACCAGCACACAGAACCGAAAGTGATGACAGACTCAATAAAAGAGCAGTAGAAAGTTTGAAGGACAGAGGGGTTCACATTCAGCTTCCTGAGTTTCTGGAGGCAGTAGATGCGTGACTGACATTTCTTGTGTATGACGGTGGTGTTTGCGTTAAAGGACAACTTATCATCTATAACTGTTCCAAGATACTTATACTCAGTCACACGCTCAACAGACACATCATCAATCATCAGAACAGGGACAGGGGCAGGGTTTCTTCGAAAGTCTATCAGTAGTTCCTTGGTCTTACCAAAGACAATACATTATAAGACAAATCACTCGCCCCGAGAGTGCGAGGACGCGTTTTACGAGTTTTCTCCCTTGTAATCGTGTTGAATGATGGCTGACCGAACGAGGCAAGGGTCTGACTTTTGCAACGCAATTTCTTGTTTGAACGCCCGCTACACGCCAAGCTGCACCGGCATATCATTTTTCCTTTTTTCCAAGGAAGAAACAAGGTAAGCCGATTACTCTGTGGTCTTATCTTTGCATAAATTTACGTCCGTATAATAATTTCATGGCGCAGGAGGATGTCTATCGAAAATTTTCGATTCTGAATTAGAGTTGCCAGGGCGATCCTCAGGCAAAGGTCCCTCGTGTGATATGTATCTTTGGGTTTAAATCTGGGAGAGTGGAAAACTGATCCAACTGCAAACAGACCCTAGCCGGCTCTCCACGCCGTGAATTCCGAGAATTGTCAGTGGAAAAGTGGTCTAACGACCATTTAGATCCAGAGTAATTATAAGTTTCTAGTAATTTTGTTTTCAAATGTAGAAGATGGCCATATGTACATAGACAAGTTTTCCTGTCCCATTTTATCCACGTAATGTTAGACTAACCCAAGTTAGATCTAGTCATGTGTGCCACACGTGCTTATCTTGGGCGAGGAAAAGTATTCTTTAGTCTACACGGACCTTTCCCTTTCGTTCAAGGCAATACGACTGATAGGGAGAAGTTTGTCTAAGTTTCAAGTTCTTAATCAAGTTGTTTTAAGACCGATGTTCCGATCAAAAACAGGAAAGTACTGGTGAGAAATTAAGCAAAGAAACCTTGAGTTGTAAGGTCGTTGATAAAATTCAGTCATTGCAAAGTTACTTCGCTTTCATTGTCTATCAAGACTTAGAATACAAAAGTATAAAAGGTCATGCAGAACTCTGTCCACTTTACTGTTCTCACGAACTACGCCTACAGACTACAGTGTTTCGCTGGTGGTGTTTTAGTACTTGTATTTCAGTCTTTGTTATTCTCCCAACAGATGTCAGAAATGGGTGCAAAATACGCGCAGGGAAGAGTTTGGACTGACTGTCACCTGCTGAGTTGCGTTCACGTTGCTGCAGGCTGTGCAGTGCCCATTTTGAAAACAACCAGTTCACGTGTGCCACGCAAAGGTGCAGGCTGCTATGGAATGCTGTGCCGACTTTGTTTTCGGTGCCCAACCCACCCCAACAACTAACAACAAGGAGACAGCCACCCAGGACGAGGGATACTGCTACAGATTCAGAATCGCCGCCTCACGGGCACGCATGTCACTGCAACTAGGTACTAGGTACTTTCAATGAATATATATGAATCTGATTTATAATTTGTAAGCTGAAAATTTTAATTTATATAAAATTACCAAAAAAATGACAGCACAAAAGATTAGTTGTGTGAGTTGTTTTCACAACTGTGGTCTAAAATCTGTTAACTATTAAAATCACACAAGCAGATTTTAAATTTGGATGAATTTTCAATGGCCTTTTTGTGTGTGTTCAGTTCGCGCCTGCACGTGTGTGTGAAAATATATTTCTTGTCAGTCACATGAAATGTGAATTGATTTTTTGATCTGAGTAAATATGCTATGGATTATCACGATATCATTAATGGTTTAATGCATGGCCGGTTTGTTTGTGTGTGTGCAGATGAGTCCAGTGGAGAAACTGATGTGGGGGGAACTGCAGCAACAGGTGGTGAGGACAGCGATTCACCAAGAAAGCAGGCTTTGAAGAAAAGTATTAAAACTGTGCGCAACAGATTGTACTGCCTGCAGAAGAAATGTGTTACGACAGAAAGACGGCAAACAAGGAAAGAAAAGACATAAACACTCAAAGAGAAGAAGGATGCAGCAGTGAAGAGCTTGGCCCATTTTTTTTTTTTTTTCCCTGATTCGTGTGTTCAGTTTATTTCAGCACAGTTGCGTGAAATACACAAAAAGAAACAAGGCCGGAGACAGACAAAACAACAGTTCTATCTTTGTTTCATGCAAGCCCCAAGGCATATCGTATATTTGCAAAAATCGTCCTCCCGTCAGTTTCAACCTTACGGAAAACTATGCAAAAGGTTTCAGTCTGCCCCGGCTTTAATGCCAAGATGCTGAAAGCGCTTCAGATTAAAGTGTTTGCATTGCCGCCAAAGTCAGATCTGTGTGAAATAGACCGTCTGTGTGTAATAGTACTAGATGAAATGACAATAGAAGAACAACTCACCTACAAAATAAAACACAATGAAAAAAAAAAAAAAAAAAAAAAAAAAAAAAAAAAAAAAAAAAAAAAAACCGTGATCAAATAGAAGAAACAGAGGATTTTGGGGACGATGAGAGGAGGATGAGAGGACAAAGCTTGTGGCAAACCATGCGACTGTCTTTGGTGTATGGGGTTTAGTTTTCCCGGAAGAAGCCGATAGTCTTGTAGGGGAGGAGGGGGTTGTTGGAGAACATAATTCTGATCGGTGGTGATATGTTTATCTGTTTACCTGGTAATGACTTTTAGATCTAAAGGTTTCGTGCACCCAATGAGGGAGTAGCGGTGGGCATTTGACTGGTGGTATTGTCTGTTGTACGTCTTATGATAATTCAGCCTAATGCGTATATTCATGTTGACCTACTATTTCGTGTATGATGAATAATTTTGTCATAAATTTACATGTGTTGGGTGGAGAGATGAATGGAGAGGATGACAAAGAACAGGCAATTAGTGATAATTTATTATTAATCTCTTTGTGCATACAGCGCCAGGTACTGTTTACAGTTTCTAACGAGTGTATGCATAAGGTGGTTAGCGTGGCCTGTGTATTTGGTTTTCTTGATAATACCTGCTGCAAGTTGAGCGTGTATTAATAAGCTGATCTTCTTGTGAGATTGTTCAAAACAACTGATGTTTGCTGTAAATTATTTCTTATTTAATCCTGTGCTAGTGGTTTGTTTGTATGTGTGTTCGTTTGTGTGCATGTGTGTTCGTTTGTGTGCATGTGTGTTTCTTTGCGTGTGTGTGTGTGTGTGTGTGTGTGTGTGTGTGTGTTTGTATGTGTGTGTGTGTGTGTGTGTGTGTGTGTGTGTGTGTGTGTGTGTGTGTGTGTGTGTGTGTGTGTGTATACTAGACATCAACTCACACTTAAGGCAACAATGAAATGCCTGATTTATTTATTTATTTTATTGCACTGTCCGTGCTAATAACAACTTTCCCGAAAAATCTTTCGATTAGGAATAGAAAACAAATATCTTAGAAGCAAAGCTCATGTGATTTTAAAACAGTTTACCGCAATGCACACACAAAAAGCATATGTTACCCTTCAAAAAGCCTCGCGTCAGAGCTCGAGTCCATTACCAGATAGTAATAGACGTACGGCCACAACACGATTACACCATGGGACGCAACTGCTACACTGACCTCGCTTTTTTCAGTAAGCCTTATGAAGGAGTGATCTGTAATGTATTGTCTTTGGTCTTACTCACATTTAGGTCTAGAAAATTATCTTTACACCAAACACTAAAACGTTCTACTTCTGCAAAGTAAGTTGCATCACTGTTGGAGAGATCTTCTAAGGCAGTGTCATCCGAGTATTTTATAAGAAGGGTAGAGTCAGTGCCACTACAATCGTTAGTGTAGAGTGTGAACAGATCAGGGGAGAGAACTGTACCTTGAGGGGCGCCTATGGAAGTGGACCTAAGGGATGAGAGAGCTGTTTGAAAGCGAACTGACTGGGTCCTATTTACAAGGAAGTTGACAATCCATAGGATAAGCCTTGGAGTTACATTGTAACAGAGAAGTTTTTGAGCTATGAGATAGGGTTGTATAGTGTTGAAGGCCGAAGAAAAGTCTATAAAAAGAATGCGTACAAAAGAGCCAGGTTTTTCTAGATGTGTGTATGCATGGTGCAGGAGTGTG
The DNA here is from genome assembly GCA_036245525.1 of Semisulcospira habei. NCBI lineage: Eukaryota > Metazoa > Mollusca > Gastropoda > Semisulcospiridae > Semisulcospira > Semisulcospira habei. The sequence continues at coordinate 138,960,999 of BTPG01000004.1, read as the reverse complement.
AGTGTGGCGTCGTCTGTACATCTGTTTTGCTTGTATGCAAACTGGAAAGGATCTTGATAGGGCTTGACCTGATCGAGCAGTCTAGAAAGGACAACACGCTCAAAGCACTTCATTACTATAGAGGTGAGAGCTACAAGGTGATAGTCATTGAGTGTCTTGGGCTTGTTGTTCTTGGGGACAGGGCAGACTGTAGATGTTTTCCAGAGCCTAGGTACAGTGCAATCCTTCAGAGACCAGCTAAACAAACGGCTATAAACAACAGACAACGGACTGGCACATAATCTCAAAACTCTACCGCAAATATTATCAGGGCCTACTGCTTTCTTTACATTCAGTTTGCTAAAAAGCTTCTCAACCGCCTTGCCATGGATCTCAAAGTCTTCATCAACATTGCCTGCCACATTTACTTTAAGCTGGGAAATCATGCTATCTAATTCATCTTTCAGATCATCTTTCTCAAATCTACAATAGAACTCATTAATTTTTTCAGAAAATTCAGTTTGTTCTTTCATTGGCATGCTACTGCTGCTGAATTTTGATTTAGCGTTGCCTGATAAAGTTTTAAGTCCTTTCCATGCATCTGCTAAGCTACCTGATTCAAACTGTGACTACTTTTTCTTTGTACTTTTTCTTAGCGTCTAAAATCTGTTTCCTCAATTTATTCTGTACTGCTTTCCTTTCTACTCTGTCTCCAGTCTGAAATGCAACTTTTTTCTCATTCAATGTGGCTTTGAGAGACTTTGAAATCCATGGTTTGTTGTTGGGATACAACTTCACTGTCTTAGATGGAATAATCATATCTTTACAAAAATTCACATAATCAGAAGTTACTTCAGTAGCTTCGTCTACACTAACACTAGAATCAAGAAACACGTCCCAATCTGTACACTCAAAACACCCCTGCAACTGTTCTACACTATCCTTAGACCACACCTTAACTAACTTCTTCACTATGGGCTCTGTCTGGATTTTGGGTTTGTATGCTGGGACAAGAAACACAGTATTGTGGTCAGAGTTACCTACGGGAGGGAGGACAAACGATCGGTATGCATTGGTGACGTTTCCATACACTAAATCTAACGTCTTGTTCTTGCGAGTGGGGACAGTCACGTACTGGTGAAAAGTCGGTAAGCTCGTGCGTAAGTCACAGTCGTTAAAGTCACCTGCAATAAAGTTGGGGGCGTCAGGGGAGATAAGCTGTAACTCTATAATCACATCTGCTATCTGGGCTGAGACGTGGGAGGGGTTGGGGGGGGGGGTGTAGATGACTGTTACAAAGATCTGACCAAACTCACGAGGGAGATAACGGGGTCTGAGTGACACTGACAATAAGTCTACATCATGTGTTGTAAGCTGTTTCCTAACCATTACGCTTGACTTGCTACACCACCGTTCATTAATATACAGGCCTACTCCGCCACCCCACCGTTTCCCACTAATCTTACAATCTCTATCTGTTCTAAACAGCGTACCAAAACCGTCGATCGCAACACTATCATCACTAACATCATCGCTCCACCAAGTTTCAGAAAAGCACATCAAACACGCATTCTTATACTCGCTCGTCAAACGCACATTCGCTTCCAGTTCCTCAAAGTTCATATTATCGCTGTTGGGTCGAATAGAACGCACATTCGCCATGATCATGGATGGTAATGGAGACCTGTTCTTGTTTCTTCTCAGTCGTTGCATCAACCCCCCTCTCTGTCCTCTCTTTCTCTTTCTCACGCTGCTCTTGCACTCGTCATCGCTCGGCAACACAGTTCTCCTCATCTCGTCAGGCAAGTCACACGCACAGCCGCTTCTGCCACTCAAAGCTCTCAGCAGCAGCAGGGACTCCCGAGTATTTTGAATCCTACCACGCATGTTGCTGCCGCCGGCATCTTGGTCTGATAGAGATTCGCTATACAAACACCCTTCAACATGCAGATACATGCCAACACAGTCAAAAACATGGACATGCAGCCACGGGTATTTTGTTTGCAGTACCAGTGGCTTCATGCATGAGGGAGTTAATGGTCGTTTTTCTCCTCTGGTAGTGACTGAGCATAGCAGTTCCCTGACAGTCAAGAACTTTTCCTTTGTGCGGAAGCCGATCTGCACTGAGCCATGGGAGGTGGTGCGACAGGCTGGCCAATCACGTAGAGGCAAGACAGCAGGCAGCTCACCCAGTGTGGCATCTCCACAACCTGCAAAGCACCCAAAACTGAAAACTGGTCGTCCTTCTAAACCCAAGGGTGCCTCAAAAGTGCCACCTGCATCAACTTCTTCTGTTCGGGAGACAGCTTCTTCACGCGTGTCGTACATGTATCAGCCATCAGATGATGAAGAGTGGGATGAAGGTGACGTGGATTATGACCCAATGACGTACTCTATGCCCAAGTGGGGTCGCACCAAATCGCGGGGTCGGAAGGGTCAAGTTCAAGAAAAGCCATCCAACCGTGAAGTTCTCATCATGTCCATGCCACCCCCAGAAGTGATCATCGACCACGCTGAGGAAGGGCATTCAATGGACAGACACGAAGATATGGACCCAAACAACAGCGGAGAGGATGAAGCAGGGGCCCAAATGGTGATGCTGCCTGATGAAGAGGGAACTGACAGTGATGAGGAGATGGGTCATGGCGGTGACCACGATGACGGGGATGGATCAGGCACAGTCAGAGTCAAACTGTCCAATGAGCCCAGAATTCGACCTAGCCAAAAGGCGACAGCCAGAAAAAGCACCTTGCCTCGCATAGCACTCAAATTTCCAAGGTAATTTTGTGTTTTACTCATTCAGCCCGACGGCCATATTTCCCAAATTTGGGAGGCGTCATCTAATGACTATGCACCAGTTGCAGGAGATGGATCAACCATGATAATTCAATGGCAGTGCCAGATTAGCTTGGCGCCAACAGGCACCAAGCTAATCTGGCACGACCCTTGAATTATCATGGTCGACCCATCTCCTGCTGTAGTGCGCCAGGGCTGAATGGGTTAATGACAGACTTCCAGGTGTAAATGCTTTCATTACAGATGTCTTGGGCATGATTGCCAGTCAGTCAATTAGTCATCTGTGTTATTTTTTTCTTTTGAAAGAAAATACTTCTAGTAATTCTGGTTTTCATAAAAACCTTTAACTCTCTGATCGCTTGTAGCACTTTGTGTCAAGGTAATTCCAACAAAAAGTGCTAACAACATCCAGAGGATAAACCCATTTAGTTCCAATGCCCTACATCAGGAGATGGATTGACCATGATAATTCAAGGGTAGTGCCAGATTGGCTTGGCACCTTCAGGCGCCAAGCTAATCTGGCAATACCATTGAAATATCATGATTGGTACATCTCCAAGTGGCACATGGTCGTTGAGTGATGCCTCAAAAATTTCAGAAATGGGGCTGTAGGGTTATATGGTTAATTAAAAACACAGAGAAACTGTATGTTTGGATCAAAGGTCTAGTTGTTCATAAAATCTTGTTATTTAGAACAAAGAGAAAATACATGTTTTGAATCTTAGATCTGAAATGTCATGTATTTTTTTGTGTGTGTTCGGAAATACAGAACATAAGGCTTTTTTCTCCCATCTGAATCAACTTTAGTGTGTCTGTATTTGATTTTTTTTTTTTCGTTGTTCTGTAGCAAATCTTCAAAGTCGTCTAAGTCTAGCCACAGAGAGCCGTCGGAGCTGGCTCTGTCGGAAGGCCAGCTGTGCAGCAACAGTTGTCCGGGTCGCGATGGCCAGCCTCCACAGCTACAGTGTGCCGTTTGCATGTGTCTCTTTCACCACAAGTGTGTCAATGTCAGCCCTGATGGGGGGGTTCAGTCCTTCAAGTGCCTGGTAAGAGATAATAATAATAATAATGGGTACTTTTGTAGCGCCTAACCTCCTGATGGAGCTCTAGGTGCTTTACAATGTTTCTTGTTGTTTCTTTAACTCATTCTACCCCAGACACACCACAGCAAGATAATGATTGACCATGATAGTTCAAGGGCAATGCCAGAATAGCTTGGCGCCTATGGGCGCCAAGCTATTCTGGCATCACCCTTGAACTATCATGGTCGATCTGTGTCCTGCACTGCAATGCAGTCTTCGGAGGACAGCGGCAACATTTGGGGATTTCGGTGTTGGGGTAGAATGAGTTAAACATAATGCAGACATAAGTATATAAATAAATAAATATTAATTTGTGTTAGTTCAGTAGTTCAGTTGTGGGGTCAGAGTTACTTTGCACTACTTTGGCAGCACTGTTGAATTATCTTGGTCGATCAGTGTCTGTCTGTAGCTTCATGGGACTGGGAGGAATGAGTGTGGTGCTGTCACAAGTTCTTGATGACATTTTTGCAAATTGCTGAAAGAACATCATAATCCTTTTCACAAATTTGGTTTGATAACCTACATACTTGACCCATAAAGCCCTGGCATGCTACAACTGGATGTGTCCCCCACCCGGGTCTGCCCTGGGGCACTTGGGTGGGGTTAACTACTTTTTAGTTCCCTGGGTCACCACAGGGTGGGTTTTCCCCCTCAATTCTGGGGCATGTGTTTCTGTCTGCCCTTGGTCTATTCACCTGTATTTTCCTTTTTTAAACTCTCCCTACTGTCTGCGTTGCCTGTAGCTCTTGATGTTGGATGTGTGTTGCTAAATGGTCTTAGGTTTATTTAGCATATTAGACCGGCTGGCGAAATACATTCAATATTCTGTTTTGTTTTTTATCACAAGCAGTGCAGGCACGTCCTGAGAAAGTCTTGTTGCTGTCGGGACGTTAAGCAATGTACAACCAACTACAACTGGATGTGGATTGACCATAATAGTTCAAGGGTGGTGTAGCTTTCCGCCTGTACGTGCCAAGTTATTCTGACACCACCCTTGAACTATCATGGTCAATCAGCCTCCAAAAATGTGACAGTGACCTCTGAGAATATCTGTAAAATATGTATTATTTTCTCAAAATCATTACCGATGACATTACTAATTGGAACCTTCGCTTAACTCATCAATTTTAGCCCAAAAACTTACTGTGTCCCTCATCCTAGGGGAGACAATTACTGGGGTGCCATAACCCGGACACCCCGAGTGGCCTCCCGTACTACCGTATCCGGTGGCACATTCACCCTTTCCCGCCAGTGACTTCGCTTAGCTCAGTTAGGCTGGTCGTGTGCACCTCGTGCTCTGACTTTGGACTGTGTTTAACTCTACTTTTTGCTGTGATTCTTGGTCCTATGAAAGGATGGAAAAAGAAAGAAAAGAAAGAAAGAGGATATTATTCTGTGCTTGTGTGGGTTGTGTGGTTTATGTGTTCAAGGATATGGACAGGTAAAGCTTTGGTTACTGCCTCAGCTGGCGTTTTGACCGGGCGACGTCATTTTCCGAATTGTATGTATGCGACCGTTCGGGAACTCGGGCCCTCCTTGAGGCTCCAAGCACTCGCAAGGCCTTTGTCTTATGTTACAGTGCTCAGGTGAGGACCTGCACCCTGTGTGGCGAATTCCAGTGGCCTAGTGATGTATATGATGTCTGTCTACCCTGCTCAGGCTGTTCCTCCAGTCGGCCGTGCGCTCTATGCACTACGTGGAAGGAAGAGCTTTGGTCTCAACAATGGGCCTTTTACAGGAGAGAAAGGCCAGCACGCAAGGGAACGTCTGCAGCCTTGAATGTTAAGCAGAGAAATGCCATATCAGACATCGTGTGCTTGTTGGCGCAAAAGAGGGTCCTTCTGCCCCCACCAGTGCCTCGTGCAGAGCTGCCTCATCCTTCGCAGACGCTTGAGCCTTATAGCAGCCGACGGGATTCGGCATCCCACACAGCACCAAGAGCTCATTTGCACCTTTCGACCGACAGAAAAGGGAATAGGCCAGGCATGGGTTCGCCACCCTATAATTTACAAGTAAGGCCTTTGAGAGCTCGGTCTCCCCGCAGGATTTACGTTGGGTCTCACGGACGCCCTCCTGGCAATCAGAGAACCCAGGCAGCAGAAGCGCCCCCCCCCCCCTCAGAGTTGAGAGCGCCCTACTGCCGTAGGCCGGACCAGCGCTTGGTGAGGGTCACACCTGCGGGACCTCTCTCAGAGGGGGAGCGGATATCAAGATGCCGACACGATAAACCACAGAGTAAGACTTCGGGGTCCCGAGATAGGGAGTGGCGCCACAGGGGTTCCACTGGCGATGATAGCCTCCTTCGGGAGGGGACGAGTGTGGTCAGTACGATGAGCCGTCGTATTGAGAGACCTATTAGACGGCGGACCCCCGAAGCACAGCCTTTCCAAAGTGTTCGATCTTCACGATCGAAGGAACGGTCACAGCATGTGAAGTCTACACGCGTCAGAGACCGCGATCGTGTTGATGTTTCGTCTTCTTGCTCTTCATCATCAGATCGGAGGACAAGTTCAAGCGTCTCGTGCCATCGGACTTCGCCGCAGCAACGGGCTTCAGAGTTTCCAGCTAGGTGGAGCAGATCCGTGGATCGGTTTGGCAGCTGCTGCTCTACTCAGGAGACGCAGGTTTGATGACAGCAGAGGGACCACTCGGGGAGATAGCCGGTGGACGGAGACGACTTCCCTGCGAGACCGAAGCAGCTCTCCTCGACGTTTCGTGGACCAGGGTTACAGTCATTCGGCGGGGACTTCGTTCCGGTCGGCGCTCGGACCTACTACTGCTTCTGTTTCGCAGCGCATGGAAGATGAAGAAGAGGCTGCATCCGGAGGACTCAGTGTCAGTGCTGGGAGTCGACGACGACGCACCGACTTCACCTGGACAGCGTTCTCCTATCTCCAACATCTCTGTTGACGCGGCGCCGATGTGTTCTACTCGTCGAGCTTTGAATGAATTGGCTCGCCTCATCGCTGCCTTTCTTCCGCCAGAACACTGCCCGGCGTCTCCACCGTTGAAGGGGAAGGCTGCGGTGATGGTCGACACTCCTCAGCAGGCCAAGCGCATCAAATCTCTACCCCAACCGGCAGGTTTCCGGGACCTCGCGGAGGCGTTTTCAGCAAATCTTTGCACAGACAGATTTGGGGATCAGGGCTTCTTCTCAGACAGACGATAGCCGGAGGGGATCGACCTTACCTTCCGTCAACAGTGGTATGCGGGTCACTCCTAGGCGTTTGGCTGTACTTTCCCAGCGGTGGACAAGGATGCCTTCGTTCAGGCAGGACTTCCCCAGCGTTCTCTGTCGGTAGGACTGGACAAGGCGGCTTCCTTGGTATGGAATTCCCTGGCGTGCACCGGTTTCCTGGAGATGGCAACGCAGTCGGTGGTCAGGAGGATGGAGAACACCTGGGACCTTGAGGCTTCAGCTCCCCTACAAGAGATCCACTCGGTGCTGGTGGCGGCGAACAGGGAGGCCTTCCATTCATCGTTCAACGCCATGGCGGCGGCTTCCAACTGCGACCTGTTGCAATGTGATGAGCTCCTGGGACGGTGCCCTTCTCTACCAGCTTCAGTGAAGTCTCAACTGCGGCAGGCACCCTTAGGGGGCAGTCTGCTGTTCGGACCTACTTAGCAGATGGTACTGGAGACCTCCAAGGATCTTTGGCCAGCTCCAGCTAGAGTGGTCACCGCACGCTTTCAGTCAGCCCGCAGAGCCGTGGGTCGCACCCTGCGGTTCGTTAGACCCCCCCTCTTCCCAACCTTCCCGAGGCCGAGCCTTTTCCCTCCTGGCACGTTCGCGTGCCTTCCCCGCACCTTCCACTACCTGGTCCAGAGGCTCTCGGCAGTGAGGGCACAGCCAGGCTCGCTGACCTGTCCCCAGTACTCATGCTGATTCCTGCTGGGTCTCCGGTCGGCGGGAGGCTAGCTCTTCACAGCGGAGCGTGGAAACAGCTGTTTTCGGACGACCCATGGATTCTCTCGACAGTACGGAGGGCTTGCAGATCTCTTCCAGTCCCCCTCCCCTCCCACCCCACTGAGACACTCCCCCCTTTGGACGAGAGTACCGACAGAACGAGACAGGGCGACAGCATTGCAGGGCGAAGTGGTGGCCCTGTTACAGAAGGAGGCCACAGAGGTGGTTTTGCATTCCGACTCCCTGGCATTCTACAGTCGTCTCTTCCTCGTACCGAAACCAGGTGGGAAATGGAGGCCGATCATCGACCTTTCGGCTCTGAACAAATTCATTACGGCACCACACTTCAAGCTGGAGACAGCCAGAGCTCTGAGGGCGGCGGTGCGTCCTCAGGACTTCGCAGTGAGCCTCGACCTAGCGGACGCGTATCTGCACATTCCCATCCATCCGGCATCGCGGCGTTACCTACGCTTCGCCTTTCGCGCAATTGTTTACCACTTTCGGGCTCTACCTTTTGGACTGAACCTCAGCCCTTGGGTTTTCACCATGATTGTGAACGGTGTGATGGCAAGGTTCTGACAAGCAGCTTCAAGTCCGACGTCCAATTATCTGGACGACTTGCTGTTACGGAACCAGATGGCGTGCGTTTTGGAAACCGACAGAGATGCCCTGCGGGTGCTACTCCGTCACCTAGGATTCCTAGTCAACGGAGGCAAGTCCAATTTGGTACCGTCACGCCGGTTTGTCCACCTGGGTATGGAATTTTTGACCGACCTCAATCGAGTAAGACTGCCGGTGGGAAGGATTCAGACTGTTATGGAAGCTTCACTTGGAGCCCTATGCGCGGAAGCTCTACCGGCCAGGGCCTGGCTTCGTCTGTTAGGCCTGCTAAGCGCGGCAGCGGATCTTCTTCCTCTAGGCAGACTTTATGCTCAGCCGATTCAGCTTCACCTACTCCTACACAGGCGCCCCTCCTCAGGCGATCTAGCGACCTTGGTCTCGGTGACGGAGTTAGTACAGTCTCATCTGCAGCGTTGGGCGGACAGTACCTGGCTGGCGTCGGGGATTCCCCTCTTCTCCCCTCCTCCTCAACTTTCTATCTGCATGGACGCGAGCAACTAAGGCTGGGGGGCCCACCTGCTACCGCAGTTTGCTACAACCTCGGACAGTTGGACAGAAGTAGAGACAGGCAGACACATCAACTGGCTGGAGATGAAAGCGGTGTGGCTAGCTCTCATCGCTTGGGAAGATCGACTAGCGCAAAACGAGGTGCTGGTGCTCTCCAACAACTCGACAGTCATAGCCTACATTCAGAACCAAGGGGGAACGCGCACACCCTCCCTCTGCATGCTCGTGTATCAAGTCTTCCTGTGGTGCAGGGACAGGGGCATTACTCTTCAGGTGCGACACATTATGGGACACCTCAACGTTCTAGCAGACGCTTTCTCTCGTCGGGGCCAGATGTTACACACGGAGTGGTCTCTTCGGCCAGATATCTTCCAGCTACTTTGCACATGTTGGGAGACACGGATGATCAATCTTTTTGCCACAAGATGGAACAACAAGCTTCCTCTATTCATCTCCCCCGTTCCGGATCCACTAGCCTGGGCCGTAGACGCGCTATCCATCCTGTGGGAAGGACTCGGGCGTACGCGTTTCCTCCCACAGTGCTGGTACCAAAGATCATTCAGAAACTCAGGGACAGCAATACGATACTCATACTAGTCGCCCCGTACAGCTGGTCCAAGCGCTGGACCACCGACCTCTTGGCCCTCGCGATGGACCCTCCTCTGGTACTTCCCACTCCGAGTACAATGCTCAAGCAGCCAAGGCAGCACCTGTTCCACCCGTGCCCGGAACGACTGATGCTACACGCTTGGAGATTGTCTGGCAAGTCCTCGCAGCTAGAGGCTTTTCGGGTGCTGCAGTGGAAGCAATCTCTGCAGCCAGAAGGGTCTCAACTCGTAATGTCTACAAAGGAAAGTGGCGCGTTCTCCAGTCCTGGTGTGCCTCAGAGTGACTTTCCCCCACAGACCTAACCATCCCCCAGTTGGCCGAGTTCTTCCTGTGGCTTTTCTTCAGGCAGAATTTGGCTCCCATCACCATCCGGGGTTACCTGGCGATGGTGGCAGACACGTACAGACACCTGGGACGGCCAGATCCGGGAGCGTGCAAAGACTTGACAGATCTGATGTCCCACCTTGATCTGCAACGCCCGGCCTCACGCTCGTTGGTTCCTTGCTGGGACCTGTCTTGGGTGCTCACCTGGCTCAAGTCTAAGAGATTCGAGCCTCTACCTTTAGCACGGTTGGGAGATATTACCAGGAAGACCTGTTTCCTCCCTTGCACTTGCCACAGCCTCGCGGGTTAGTGAAATCCATGCCTTTTCGGTACGTCCCGCCTGTCTCCAACGCAGGACCGATGGATCGGTTCAGCTGCTGACGGATCCTGCCTTCTTGGCTAAGAACCGCGTTCCTAAGTCCACCCCACAAGTCATAACAGTCAGACCTCTCAGGGCGATGGATCAGCCATGTGACTCACTCCTACAGGACCCTGTCAGGGCCCTTAAAGTGTATCTGCGCAGAACTAAGGCAAGGGCATTCACGCCTATTCCTGCCTTTGGCTCCGGGCAGACGAGACATTTCGGCACAAACGATCTCTTCCTTGATATGTTAGGTGATCCGTTTGGCGTACAAAGAGCTCGCCCCAGAACAAGCGAAAACGATGCGCATCCGGGCTCATAAAGTCCGAGCAGTGGCAGCGAGTATCGCTTTTGACCGAAACTGTGCAGTGAGGGACATTGTGGCAGCCATGTTTTGGCGGGCTGAGTCTACCTTCGCACGCTTCTACCTAAGAGACCTATCCGGCAAGCACACCAATCTTGGCCTTGTGGGGGACATCTCGGCGGCGCAGCACTCCCTCCCGGCACCTCAGGCGCCATAGGTACGCCTAGCTAAAATTGTCGGGAGTGGGTGGCTGGGGAGAGGCCTGGATAGTCCGCTCGCATCACAGGCTTTGGGTGGGGTTCCAAACTAGCGGCACCCTCCTCCTATTCGCAATTCTTCCAATTAGTAATGTGATTGGTAATGATTTTGAGAAAATAAATTAATTTTTCTCTAAAATGTATTTTTTTTCGAAAAATACTTACCGATGACATTACTCAGAGGTCCCTCCCTCCTACCCGCTTGCCACAGTGGTGCTAAGGCTCAGTCACTGGCGGGAAAGGGTGAGTGCGCCACCGGATACGGTAGTACGGGAGGCCACTCGGGGTGTTTGGGTTATGACACCCCAGTGATTGCCTCCCCTAGGATGAGGGAAACAGTAAGTTTTTGGGTTAGAATTGATGAGTTAAGTGAAAGTTCCTATTAGTAATGTCATCGGTAATGATTTTGATAAAAAATACATTTTAGAGAAAAAATAATATTTCATCATCAGGATGTAATGGGTTAATTTTCTTCACTCACGCTGGAGCACGAGGCACCAACATATCTTCGTCACCCATCACTGGCTAGGCAGCTCAGCTTGTTCCAGGTCTTTCAGCCTGCTTCATCTCCTCCTCCACAGTCCATCTTCATGTGCTCAGTGGTTGTCACCTCTTCCTCTTCCCTTGTACCCATCTGAGCATGTGGGTGCATACTCGTGATTCATGCGAAGGAGACTATGCAGAAAATTGTCCCTGCCATAGACATGAAGTTGATTTCTCTCCAGTTGTCACACACTACCAGGCCACCTTTCTTTGGTAATCTAAGGATTATCCCTCTCTTCCAGCTCTCTGGGACTTTCTCCTCTTCCCAGACTCTGTGAAAAAGTTTTCTCGCAAAGCTTTCACACTTGTGCCAGGATCTGCTTCAACATATCTGCTGTAATTCTGTCTTCTCCTTGTTTGTCTCCTTGTTTACAGCTTCTAGTTCCTCCTCACGACTAAAACAGCTACTGACACGCAAAGCAAAGGTCCTCGGGCCCATGACGGTCGCTGTGGGCCCACACATGGCCGTGTGCAGGCCCACTGCGGCTGTCGGCCCAAATGCGTTTCACTGCTGGGGTTGTCTCATGTTCATGTCAGTTCTGTGTTGGAAGATCCTTTCTCTGAGCAGAGGTCAGCGAAATGTTCTTGGTTGCCACTCCCGTCTCCTTCTCCCTCCTTGTCCATGCATGATTTGTATCCCGAAGTGTCTGAGCCCACCTTGGCATTTAAATTGCTCATAACAATCAGCACCATGTGTCTTGGGCTCTAGTCAACCTGCTGTTGTAGCTGACTATAAAATGAGTCATTGTCCTCATCTGAGGTTTGATCAGTTGGTGTGTAACACTGCAGATGGTGGTCTTGGCATATTATTAAAAGGACCTTGCTCTGATGATGCTTGAGTTCACTGGTTTCCTGCCCATCAGACTCTCCCTGGACATTTGTTTCCTCAAAATACACTACCGATGTCATTACTATATATATGGAATATACCTCTTAACTTACTCGATTTCAGCCTACACGACAAGGGCCGTAACTCAGAGAGTTGTATCCAAGTGACCGGGTAGTCGTCCCTCCCTCCATCCGGTCACATGCATTCCCGCCAGTCTTACCCTTAGCTTCACCGGGAACGGTTCACCGGCTTCAGCCTCTCCGTTGTTTAGATTAATTCTTCGGCTATACGTCGTCTCAGGTTTCGCTAGTGGCTAAGAAGATGGCGAGGTAAGGCCTCGGGTTATGCCTACGAGTAAACGGGCTGTTTACGGAACCGTCAGCATATCCAGTGGAAATTTGTCAAATTTTTTCGGTTAAGACTGGGCTTAGCCCTCGGACTGGGGGGTGAGTCCTTTGCACAGGGCCTTCATTAGGGCCCTGCGCGGCTGCTTTCATAGCTTCTGCTTTGTGTTGCAGTGCGCAGTTACGCACCTGTAGGAGATGTAAAGGATTCCAGTGGCCGACGGACTCGCATACGCTGTGTCTTCTCTGTTCCGGCTGCTCCTCGTCCCATACCTGCACTAAGTGCTCTGCATGGAAGGAGCAGAAGTGGTCTCAGCTGTGGGACTTTTATCGGCGGGGCTGCCCAGCGGCTACAGATTCTACCGCGCCATTGGACAGTGACAGGTCAGTGCAAGACCCTAAAGTGACTGTAACCCCTGCTCCCCCCACATCTCCGTGCCACCGTGCAGCCTCTGAGATTGTGGGGCCCTCTTCACGCCGGACACTGGATTCGGGCCCGTTAGTCCTCTCAAAGCGATGGCCGGTAGAGTCAACCTTGTCTCGCATGGTCCTTCACAAGGAGTGACCAAGAGACCGCTGTCAGTCTCGCATGGTCCTTCGCAAGGGGCGGCCAAGAGACAGAGCACTCAGAAGACACGGACTCATAGGGATGTTTCCACTAATCACCATCCATGAGCCACCCCCAGCACACGCAGACCTCCTAGCACGGGAACTCGTAGCTACGGAGGTAGCCAGTCTCCTCTGCGTCGGGCACCCAGCCGGAGCCGGTCCCCTCGCGCTTCTCGGCGTTTCTCTCCTCGCAGCCGGACCCCTAGCCCTCGGGGAAGTTTCGTGGACCTGGCTCTATGGACACTCTTCGGTGGGCCACTAGGACTTCTCATCACAATTCCCCGCCAGCTGCTCTCGACTCACATAGGAGGTGACTTCCCTCACTCGTCGTTCGAGCACGATCGCCCGTCAACGCTACGGTAGTGCCCGGATTTCGGCAGCGGTTGCGCGCCGTGCGGCTTTCACCTTACCCTCGTGCACAGGCACCCCGAGCGCTTGGCCGACAGACCCTACTGGTCTCTGCTGGACAGGTTTGTTCCCCATCGTGACGTGGTTTCCGTATCACCCGCGCCTTTGGTTATGCTGCAGACGTCCTCAGTCTGCACCTGGAGGACTCTGCATCAGCCCTGGGCTCCCAAAAAACCCCACCCCTGCAGCGCTTCGGCGTCCAACACAGCAGGAGAGACACCTGGTTCGTCTGAGACGTTACAGGTCCTAGACGAGGTGGCGCGTTGATCTCCGCTTTCTTCCATTGGAAGGATGCCCGCCCTCAAGGCGGTGGCCTCGGTCGACTCTCCGTTTCAAGCGAAACGTTTCAAGATCCTTTCTCAGCCCCGGGATTTAGAGACCTTGCCTTATTGAGCACCTGCAGAGTAAGCTGCTGGATAGGGGTTTCTTTGCGGACACTCGTTGGCTGGCTGACATCGATATCAAGTTTTGGCTAGCTTGGTACGCAGGACACTCTCAAGCCTTCGCCTGCCCTCTCACAGCGGTGGACCCTACAGCGCAGCTACAAGCTGGAGGCAAGGTACCCGCCCGGCGGTTCTTCCCCCCTGGTCTGGACCACACGGCAAGTCTGATTCGGAATTCCCTAGCTTGTGTGGGTTTTGGGACTTGGCCATGCAGGTGGTCGTGCAGAGTGTGGATGAGTTTTGGGAGCGGCCGAACGAGACTCGTTTGCGGGACATCCACTCGTTGGCGGTGACAGCAAATCACGCCGTGCACAACAGAGCGACCAACTCCATGGCGGCGGCTGCGAATTATGACCTAATTAGATGAGACGCCACGCTGAAGAGCTGTCCCGGCTTCCCCTTGACCTTCGTCGCACAACTTCGCCATGCTCCTCTGGGCGGGTCCCTCTTTTTCAGTTCCACTTGGCAAGAGGTTAAGGATTCGGCTAAGGACCTGTGGCCGAGCGCTCCCAGAGCTGATTCCTCCCGGTTTCCAGCTTCCCACAAGGACGAGGGTCGCGCCCTGCGGAGCTTCAGACCCACCTCCGGGCTGGTTACTAGACTACCTCCCAGACCCAGACAGACCCCCGCTGGCCGCGCCCACCCCCTCCAGGCCTTGGCCCCTGCCGGGCCCAGGAACACCTGGAGGTCGGGTGGGGGAGGGCCTAGTGACTTGCACCTGACTTCGCCCCTGCCGATTCCTGAAGGGTCTCCAATCGGCGGAAGGCTAGCGAGGCACAGCGACACGTGCCGGTCACTGCTGCTGGAGGACCCTTGGATTCTCGACATGATCTCGGAAGGACTTAAGATCTCGGAAGGACCCCACCCCCACTGAGACGCTCCCCTCTCTGGACGTGCGTACCGGTCAACCAGTGCAAGGTGGACGCTCTTCAGGGGGAGATTGCCGCGCTGATTCAGAAATTTGACAGGACTCAATAGTCGGCTATTTGATGTTCCGAAGCCCGGCGGCAAGTGGCGTGGCGACCGATCATCGACCTCTCGGCCCTGGACAAGTGTATTGTCGCCCCCTCCTTTCGCTGGAAACAGCAAGAGCACGGGCCTTGGTACAGCCTATGGACTATGCAGTTAGTCTCGACCTGTCAGACGCATACTGGCACGTTCCCATGCACTCGGCCTCTCGGCATTACCTGCGATTCGCCTTTCGCAGGGTTGTTATCAGTTTCGAGCACTACCCTTCGGTCTCAACCTCAGCCCTTGGGTCTTTCGAGGATTATGGACGCCGTAGTCGCCAGAGCCAGGCAGGATTCCTCAAGCCCTACCTCCAACTATCTCGACGACCTGCTCCTCAAGAATCAGGACGTGGCCTCACGCTTCTTCGGCGGCACGGGTTCATCGTCAGCGAGGGAAAGTCGGACTTGGTGCTGTCTTGCAGGTTTGGTCACCTGGGCATGGAGTTCCTGACAACAGGGTACGTCTACCGGAGGCTCGGATCCAGAAGGTGGCGGCCTTAGCACTTCAGGTCTCTCTAGCGGACGCGGTCCCGGTCCCGGCCAGGACCTGGCTCCAGCTTTTGGGTCTAATCAGCACAGCAGCGGACCTGCTATCCCTCGACAGGCTCTACTCGCGACCGCTACATCTCCATGTGCTGCTCCACTGGCGTCCGTCCTCAGGAGATCTCTCAGCCTCGATCCCAGACTCCCGCTGTTAATCCGGCCGCATCTGCTCAGATAGACAGACCGTTCTTGGATGGCGTCAGGAGTCCCACTCTTCACCCCTCTGCCTCCTTTCTCCATTTGCGCAGATGCAAGCCTCGTCAGCTGGGGTGCCCACTTACTGCCGGAATTCAGTACCATCTTGGGCCGGTGGGCATCGGACCTTCGAGACAAGCATTTCAACTGGCTGGAGTTGAAGGCGGTGTGGTTGGCACTCATCAACTGGGAATCGCTGCTCTGCGGCCAGGAAGTCCTGATCCTGTCCGACAAAGCGACGGGGGTAGCCTATATTCAGAAGCAAGGCAGCATTCGGTCCCCGGCCCTCTGCATGCTACTTTACCAGATCTTCCTATGGGATTGTGCTCCAAGCACGGCACATCCCGGGACACCTGAATGTTCTCGCGGATTCCCTCTCGCGACGAGGACAGCTCCTCCACAACGAGTGGTCCCTCCGTCCGGATGTCTTCCGGATGATCTGTGCGCACTGGGAGACGCCCATGATTGACCTGTTTGCGACCAGATGGAACAAGCAGCTGCCGCTATTTGTCTTGCCCATCCCGGACCCCCTCGCGTGGGCGGTGGACGCTCTGTCTGTCTCCTGAGAGGGCCTCATGGCCTATGTTTATCCTCCCTCGGTGCTGATGCCCAAGGTGCTCCTCAAGCTACGGGGTTGCAACGCGGTCCTACTGCTGGTCGCACCATTCAGTTAGAACAGGACGTGGACGACAGATCTTTGAACCTTGCCACCGACCCTCCTCTCCGGCTCCCCACGCCTCGTATGCTGCTGTAGCAACCTAGGCAGAATCTCTTCCACCCTTGCCCAGAGAG
Organism: Semisulcospira habei; assembly: GCA_036245525.1. Taxonomy (NCBI): domain Eukaryota; kingdom Metazoa; phylum Mollusca; class Gastropoda; family Semisulcospiridae; genus Semisulcospira; species Semisulcospira habei. Next base: position 138,944,536 of record BTPG01000004.1, on the reverse strand, counting down.
ACTTCTGCTTCATGCCTGGAGGTTGTGCTGCAAGCCCTCACTGCGTGAGGTTTCTCGGATGCAGCAGTGGCGGCGATTGCGGCAGCCCGCAGACCATCCACCCTCCGGGTGTACGAAGGAAAGTGGAGGGTCCTACAGTCCTGGAGAGAGTCCCAGCACCTCTCCCCCATGACTCTGACCACGCCTCAGCTAGCTGAGTTCTTCTTGTGGTGGTTTACTGAGCAGAACTTCGCCCCGATCACCATCCGTGGATTCCTCTCGATGGTAGCAGACACTTATCGGCACTTAGGCCTACCAGACTCGGGAGCATGCAAGGACCTCTCTGACCTGATGTCCCACTTCGCACTGCAGTGGCCAGTCGCTCGTTCTCTCGTTCCACGCTGGGACCTCCCATGGGTGTTGCCTTGGTTGAACTCCAGTCGGTTCAAGCCTCTTCCCTTGGCCCGCTTTGTGGACGTGACTAGGAAAACCGGCTTCCTCTTGGCCCGCGCCACAGCGGCCAGAGTGAACGAGCTGCATGTCCTTTCGGCGGACCCAGCCTGCATGCAGTTTAGGACCGACGGATCAGTTCACCTTCTGACCAATCCTTTCTTCTTGGCTAGGAATAGACTCCCTGCGGCGGCACCCCAGGTGTTGAGTCTTCGCCCATTGCAGGGTTCGGCCAGTCCCAGACATCACAACTACAGGACCCGGCCCGAGCATTAAGTCTTCCTGCGCAGAGTGAAGCCCTTCAGGAGAGGCCGCTCCAGCCTCTGCCTTCCCTCGGCCCCAGGCCGAGCTGGCATTTCCGCCCAGACGATCACATCCTGGTTGCGATGGACCATCCACTCCTTACTTACTTACTTACGCCTGTCACCCCTACCCGGGTATAGGCCGTCGACGAGAGACCTCCAGCAACTCCTGTCCTGTGCTTCTCCTTCGATTCTACTCCAGGTGGTTCCCAGTCTCTTGATGTCTGCTTGGAGGTCTCGACGCCAGGAGTTTCTCGGCCTACCTCTTTTCCTCTTTCCCTGGGGGTTCCATGACAATGCCTGCCTAGTGATACTGGAAGCTGGCTTTCTCAGACTGTGACCGATCCATCCCCATCTTCTTCGCCCAATTTCATTCTCTGCTGTTATCTGCTCTGTTCTCTCCCAGAGTCTGACGTTGCTGATCTTCTCTGGCCAGTGGATTTTCAAAATTCTTCTAAGGCAACTGTTCATGAAGGTCTGTACTCTGTTGACTGTGGTTTTTGTCAATCTCCATGTCTCTGCTCCATATAGGAGAACTGCTTTTACATTGGAGTTGAAAATCCGGACTTTGGTGTGTTGTGACAGCTCTCTGGAACTCCACACTTTTTTCAACTGGAGAAAGGCTGCTCTGGCTTTACCGATTCGTGCTCTGACATCTGCATCAGTGCCGCCTTTTTTGTCTATGATGCTCCCGAGATAGGTGAAGGACTCCACCTCCTCCAACGGGGTGCCAGCAAGCAAGACTGGTTCTTCCCTGGTTGCGTTCAGCCTCATTGTCTTTGTTTTCTGTTTGTGAATGGTGAGGCCCACTTGGGACGAGATGTCAGCAAGCCTCGTGGTCTTGTCCTGCATTTGTTGATGAGTGTGGGACAGTAAAGCCAAGTCGTCTGCAAAATCGAGGTCGTCAAGCTGTGCCCACAGTGTCCACTGTATTCCACTTCGTCTGTGCTCTGTGGTCATCTTCATGACCCAGTCTATGGCCAGTAGGAAGAGGAACGGAGACAGCAGACACCCCTGCCTAACACCAGTTCTGACCTGGAGCTCTCTGGTGAACTGCCCTTCGTGGATCACGCGACATGTCATGCCATCATAGCTGCTCTTGATCAGGCGGACGAGCTTTGTGGGTACACCGTAGTGTCGTAGGAGTTTCCACAGAGTCTCTCGGTCCACGCTGTCAAATGCTTTCTCATAATCCACAAAGTTGACGTACAGCGGGGAGCTCCACTCCAGAGACTGTTCCACGATGATGCGGAGAGTGGCGATCTGGTCTGTACATGATCGGTTCTTCCTGAATCCTGCTTGCTGGTCTCTCAGCTGGGGGTCAACGGAGCTCTTCATTCTCTCTAGGATGATCCTGTTGAAGACCTTTCCTGGTACTGACAGCAAGGTGATTCCTCTGTAGTTGGAACACTTGCTGAGGTCGCCTTTCTTGGGAAGCTTGATTAGGTACCCCTCCTTCCAGTCAGCTGGCATCACCTCCTCTTCCCAGATCTTTCCTAACAGTGGGTACAGCATCTCAACTGTTGTCTCTAGGTCTGCTTTCAGAGACTCCGCTGGGATGCCATCTGGCCCTGCTGCTTTGCCATTCTTCAAAAATGCCACTGCTTTTCTGATCTCTTCCCGGCTGGGTCTGTCACAGCTGATGGGTAGGTCGGTCTCTGCCGGCTGGATGTCTGGGGGGTCGGGTGGGCTAGGTCTGTTCAGTAACTCTTCAAAATACTCGGCCCATCTGTCGAGTTGGTCTGCTCTGTCTGCAATAGGCTTGCCTTCTTTGTCTTTTACTGGTCTTTCTGTATGGCCATACTTACCCGACAATCTTCTGGTAATGTCGTAGAGCTGTTTCATGTTGCCGCTGCCTGCTGCCTTTTCTGCCTCTGCTGCCAGGCTGTCTGTGTAGGCCCTCTTGTCTGCCCTGATGCTCCTCTTCACCTCGCGGTTGGCTTCCGAGTATTCCCCCTGTGCCCTTACTTTGGCTGCTCTCGTGCGACTGTTGTTGACCGCTGCTTTCTTCTGCTTCCTTGCTTCTATCTTCTTCAAGGTCTGTGCCGACAGCCAGTCCTTGTGGTGGTGTTTCCTGAACCCTACAGTGTCTTTGCAGGTTGAGTTCAGCGCCTCTCTAACTGCCTTCCACTGCTGCTCTGTGGTGACCGCCTCCTCTTCATTTACTAGCTCCTGTAGCGCTTGAAACCGGTTGGACAGCACCAGTTTGAACTCTTCTCTAACTCCAGTTTCTCTCAGGAGGCCTACATTATAGCGCTGTCTTCTTGTTGTCTCTGTGCGGCTTTTCTTTAGCTTGAGCTTCATTCTTAAGGTAAGCAGATGGTGGTCTGAGGCGACATCTGCTCCCCTCCTCACTCGAACATCTTGAAGGGATCTTCTAAATTTCTTGCTAATGCAGATATGGTCTATTTGGTTCTCTGTTGTATGGTCAGGTGAGACCCAAGTTGCTTTGTGTATTCTTCTGTGTGGGAAGATGCTGCCTCCAATGACAAGTCGGTTTAGAGCACAAAAGTCTACAAACCTCTCCCCGTTCTCACTCATCTCCGAGCCTAGTCCCTGTCTCCCCATCACCTCTTCGTATCCGGTGTTGTCCTCCCCTATTTTGGCATTAAAATCGCCCATGACGATGGTGATGTCTCGCTCCGCACATTTGTCCACGGCACTCTGGAGTCGGTCGTAGAACTCCTGTTTCTCTTCCTCGTCACTGTCATTGGTGGGCGCATAACACTGGATGACGTTCAGCTTGAGCTTTTTCTTAGTTCTAAAGGCTGCTGTTATAATTCTTGGCCCAAGAGGTTCCCAGCCCATCAGCGCTCTCTGTGCCACTGGTGACAGCATGAGTGCTACTCCTTCTGTATGGGGGGCATTCTCCTCTTCATGACCTGAATACAGAATCATCTCCCCACTTAACAGCCTTTTCTGGCCAGACTGCGTCCATCTGGCTTCACTGATGCCTAGCAGGGAAAGGTTGTACTTTTGCATTTCCGCTGCTATCTGGGCGGCCTTGCCGCTCTGGTACATGGTCTTGATGTTCCATGTGCCCATGGTTGTATCCCTGGATAGAGAGAGGCGGCTCGGTCCTGTGGCTTCCGAAGACTTCCGGCTTTCACCACAGGACGTCATAAGTCTTCTAGTAGAAGAACCTTCCTCCTCCAGGAAAGGAATTACTGTTAATCTTTTTGTCGGCGTTTTTGTAGCTATTTCCTTTTTTGCAGGGTGGGGAAGCTACCCCCACGCCCAACCCCCTTACTAGGAGGACCAGGGGTTTTCTGTCGGGGTCACCTTCCCTTAGACCATGTTGGTTCACGGCACCTTATTTCATTCGGTGCACCCCTCTCACGAGGGACCCCCTATCCACCACCCAGGGGACGCGCCTCAACGCCGTATGGTCCCAGCGCGAGGACCATCCGCTCCGCTTACATAGATCTCTCCCCACAGGGGGCAAGGAGAATGCAGATACGGGCTCACGAAATCAGAGCGGTTGCCGCCAACATCGCGTTTGACTGCAACTGCGCAGTCAGAGACATCGTTGCAGCTGTCAGGTGGCGGGCAAAGTCCAGCTTCACCCGCTTCTGTCTCCGAGACCTCTCCGGCCAACGAGAGAACCTGGCCCTCATCGGAGACCTCTCGGCAGTGCAACACTCCCTCCGAGCGCCTCAGGCGCCACAGGTACCTCTTAGATTAAATCGTCGATAGGTTTCCCCTCGAAGCTAAGCTTTTAGCCGTAGCAGGGTTTTTGGGCGGCACTCTCCTCCTTTTCGCTTTTCTTCCATATAGTAATGCCATCGGTTATGTGTTTTGAGGAAACAAATGTATTTTTCTCTAAAATGTATTTTTTTTAAAAATACTTACCAATGGCATTACTCGGAGGACCTCCCACCTACCCCGCTTGCCGCCTCTACGCTAAGTGTAAGACGCGGGAATACACGGCTCACGTGACCGGATGGAGGGAGGGGAGACTACCCGGTCACTTAGATACAACTCTATGAGTTACAACCCTTGTTGTGTAGGTACACACAAAGGGTCTTAGGCTGAAATCGGGTAAGTTAAGGGGTATATTCCATATAGTAATGCCATCGGTATTTTTCGAAAAAATACATTTTAGAGAAAAATACATTTTGTCCATGACAATGCCTACTTTTTGAAGTTCTGTCAGTGTTTCCACAAGACTTTTTTTTTTTATGTGGTGGGTCACTAGTCCAACGCACAACCCTTCTCCTCTCTTATAGTGGGCTTGGGACCAGGCAACAACGGAACTAACCATGATACAGTGAACTTCAAATATGACCAAGTGCCAGTTTGTCCCCCCCCCCCCCCCCATATTTCTTTCAGGAGAAGTGATTTACATTTGTGGCAAACATTCCTCACTTATGTGTCTTACTGGAATGTATGTAATAAGTGCTAAATGACCATACTTTATTTCCCACAGAGATGTAAGGACCTACCTACACCCTCCACACCAGCCTCCACAAAACCAAAGCCACCTGTAATCATTCCTCCACCTCCCCTTACCACCCGTCCAGAGACTTCAGCATCACAGGGCAGCATTCCCCGATTTGTTGTTGACCTGAATGATCATCCACCTCTCACTGCAAAGGATGCGGGACCTCTGCCACTTGCTGCAAATGATGCTGGGAGGACACTACCTATTTTATTGCAACATGGTACCGTAAAACTTCCAGGGGCATCGCAGTCTATCATTTCTGGTGCTATTGGGGCATTGCATAGTCTCGTATCAGCAGTTAGTTCTGCCAGCACCTCCCAGCCTCATTCTTCCCGGATATCAGCCACTACAGCCCCACCCCGTCTGCTGGCTTCAGAAGCAGCACCACCACTGGTGGTGAGAGGAGCGGCACCGCCTCCTCTCACGCCTTCCAGCAAAGTTGTAATGGGGCATAAGCAGCTTATGAATATTGCCCTACGCCCCCCACCACGCTTGACAGCTGCCCCTGGGATGCTGATGTCTTCAGCTGCAAACATTATTGGCCAATCACATGTCAGTCATAGCATCTCCCCCAACAGTTCATGGTCAGCTGTGCCTCCAGTGGGCGTACCAGCATCGGGCACCCACAGCCAAGCCAGCCACGCGCAGCTGCTGACACTGCCCTCAGCTGTGGTTGGACGGTTGAATCTGTCCCAGCCTCTGGCCCTGAAGATCAACAATGCCCAGATTGTGGTTCCGCCATCCTGCGTCATCAACTGCGCAGATGGACTCAAGGTATCATACCGTTGTTTGTTTATGCATGACTTTTTTATGTACTTTTGTTTTGTTTGGGTACAGACTTTACTGAAATGATAACCTACATGATTTGATTCTTAACCTGTTTAGCCCTGATGCCCAACAGCAAACGATGGAGTGATCATGACAATTCAAGGGTAGTGCCAGATTAGCTTGGCTCCTGAAGGCACTAAGCTAATCTGGCACTACCCTTGAATTGTCATGGTTTATCCATCTCCTGCAACTGATATAAGCAATAATGTCCCAATTTCTTTAGTGAGCATTTCCGGTTTTTTCCCCTTTCATATGTAATTTTGTCATTGATCCTCAAGAATTTTTCCAGACCTTCAAGTGTGCCACAAAGTTTCCACAATGTTTCTGGTTGTTTGGGGTTTTTTGCTCACTTATATAGCAGACAATTCATTGTACATTGTACATTGGCTAAGTGCGCAAGCCAGAGCTTTTCAGTTCTTTCTTGTTTGTTTGTTTGTTGTTGTGCCTTTTGCTTTTTGGGCTCACGGTCAATAGCAAAAGTGAGTCTATGTATTGGGCCATCTGGCGTCTGTCCGGCATCTGTCATCCGTGGTAATTTTTAACATTGGCATTTTATCGGAGAGTATTCAAGCCTCAGACTTCAAACTTGGGCCAAGGGTACTTTGCGGTAAAACTTTTTTTAGCATACCAATTTCAGTGACCTCTCTCAAAGGTCAAGGTCACAGGGGGTCCAGAAAGGGGTCCAAAATAGTCAAATTTTGACACAAATTGTTTCTTCTCAAATACTATTTTCAGCTTCAAACCCAAACTTGGTACAGAGATGCCTGATAAAGTGATGGTAAGACCTTTCTATGCATACTAATTTGGATACCCCTTGGAAAGTTCAAGGGTCACAGGAGGTCCGCAAATGTGTGAAATTTTTTTTTTTTTTTTTTTTTTTTTTTTTTTTAATAGAATTGTAGTTTTTATCAAAGTTTTTCCAACTTTTCAGTCAGATGATAAGACTTTCTGTGCATACTAATTTACTAGTCCACTCACAGAGGTCAAGGGTCATGGGGGGTCCAGAAAGTGGTCAAACATAGCCGTATTTTGACACAAATTGTTTTTCTCAAATACTATTTTCAACTTCAAACCCAAACTTGATACAGATACATACCTAATGATAAGGCCTTTCTATGCATAGTAATTTGGATTACCGCTCGGAAAGGTCAAGGGTCACAAATTTGTAAAAATTTCATACATTTTTTAAAAACTCAGATTTCACTGGTATACAAGCCAACCAACACTTGAACACTTGCTTATTTATTTCATCAAAAACATTACCGATGATATGACAAATGGGAGTGTCTACTACGTGCTCAAATTCTAGCCTACGAACCCGTTGTGTGCAAACACAACCCGGGAGGCACTCGGGGAACCCCCCAGAGGGGCCAAGAGTTGTCTCCCGGACCTGCCTATCCGGTTCCGAGTCACCTGACTCGCCGTAGGCTCACGACCTTCGGACGTGTTCTAGCCTCTCGCACTCGCTTCGACCGGTCGGTCTTTGGTGCTCGAGTTCGCCGTGAATTCTTGCTTCGCTTCTGGCTTCGCTTCTTGCTTGCTTCGCTGCAGCTTCGCTTGCGCTTCTTCGCTTGGCGTCCTCCTTGGTTGACTTTGCTTGGTGGACCTGCTGGTTCCCGCCCGTTCGCCGGTGGCGACATGGACGTCTCTCCTCCCGCTACCGCTTCGGCAGAGAGGTAGGATAGTTAGTTGTGACGGGGCCGGTTCCCAGGCGGGATATCGGCCTGAGCCTTTGGACTCTACCTTGTTTTCGTGTTGGGCGGGTTTTGTTGAGCGGGACCTCTTAGCTCGGCGGGGCCCTGGCGCCCTCGCCCTTCCCCCTTTGGGTGAAAGTTACTGGCTTCCCCTGGTAGCCTTCGGGGAGCATGGTTTGAAACAGCTGCGGCGCTTGGCTCACGTTCATCTCCAGCCTGGCTGGGGTATGCTTGTTACGAGAGCGCACTCTTAGCTTAGAGCGCTACAGCAGTATAGCCTGAGGGCACGGCCCTTTCGTCCCTATTGTCGTTTGGCACGCGTTTACTCTCCAGCCTGGCTGGGGTAGGCTTTGTTATGAGAGCGCAAGCTTAGCTTCGAGCGCTACAACAGTATAGCCTGGGGGCACAACCCTGCTGTTATTATCGTTCGGTACGGTTCCCCTTGGTAGGACGAGCCCTCTTGGTCTCGACCACGTACCGGCAGGTTTTTTTTGGGTGTGTTGCAGTGCCCTCCTGATGACCTGCACTCAGTGTGGAGGTTTCCAGTGGCCCTCGGATTCGCACAAGGTCTGCCTGCCGTGTGTCGGCTGTACATCCGAGCGTTCGTGTGATGTTTGCGCCGTCTGGCCGGAGCTCCGCTGGTCCCAACTTTGGAGCTTCTACCGACGTGAACGCCCGACACCTGTGCCTATTGCAAGACCTGAAGAAGTGCCGGCTGTCATCTCCGGCGCCCCGACCGCGCTTGCCCCCGATGGCCCCAGTCTGGAAAGATCTCCACAGCGGACACAGCAAGGTAGTGTGCGGAGTCGGGAGTTCGAGGCGCTGGTTCCCAGGAGGGAACGCGCTTGGACCAAGCCTTACGCCAGGCAGAGAACCCATCTCGAGACAGAGGTCAGTTCGGAGAGACGTGCCTCGCGCCGTCCATGGTCAACCGGTCCCCACTCGTCTCCTAGGAAGGCCTTGGATCCTCCTCGGCCGCTGCGAACCCGCCTCGCCACAGAGTCCGGCTCGCGGAGACATTCTCGCACACTCACCACACCACTACCTGTGTCCAGTTCCTCCTTACGCTCGAAGTCTGACCACCACTCTCGCGCTCCTTCGCGTGAGCGTCGTAAAGATCGTGATTCTCCTCGTCATCTGGACCATGGGCCCTCGCGCTCTACCTCTTCGCGGCGTTCGTCCCACGTTCCCCGCCGTCTGCCTCGTCCCTTCCGTTCCCCTTCCCCGCGCCCAGCCTCTTTCCTTCCTCCTCGTTCCCGTGGATCGCGGTCTCCAGCTGGTAGTCGCTCGTCTGGTCGCCGCCGCCGTTCCCGTTCCTCTAGTTCGTCGCGTCGCCATCGCGGACGTCGTTCTCCCCCGCGTGCTTCGGCGCCTTTTGGCTCCCCTCGTCCTCATCGAGCTGCTCGCTCTCGGAGTCACGGTCGCCGTCCCTCTTCGACGGCTCCCGGCGTCGTGGACGATGATTCGTTGAGTCTTCTCCCTGAGGATTCCATCTCGGTTCTCCTAGGAGGTCTCAGCCGCTCCCCTTCGCCGCTCTCTCCTTCGGATGCGTCGACAGCCCACGGGTTACCGGCCTCCTCCCGCACAGAGGCGCTGCTGGCTCTCGACGAGGTCGCCCGCCTCATCTCCGCCACGCTTCCGGCAGAGGACTGCCCTCCTTCCCCCCCCCTGAAGAGGAAGCCTTCTGCCTTCGTCGACGCGGGTAGACAGGTGAAGAAGTTCAAGACTCTCCCTCAGCCCCCCGCCTTTCGTGAGCTTCGGGATGTTTTTTCGGCCCACCTGTTGTCTGACTCACGGGACAGTAATTTCTTCTCGGACCACAGATGGCCTCTGGCCCTCGACATTTACTTCCGCCAGCAGTGGTACGCCGGCCATTCCCAGGCCTTCCTCTGCCCTCTCCCTCCGGTGGACCCAGCCGCCGTGGTGCAGGCGGGTGGGGCCTCTGCCCTTAGGCGCGCGCTCCCTGCGGGTTTGGACAAGACTGCTTCGCTTGTCAGGAATTCCTTGGCCTGCGCCGGCTTCATGGAGCTCCTTACGCAAGCCTTCCTCCGGCGTGTGGAAGATTCGTGGCACCCTTCCCTGACCCCCCTTCTCGGCGATCTTCTCGTCCTCGCTGAAGCGGCCAACCGCGCCGCGTATCACTCTTCTGTCAACGCTATGGCTGCAGCCTCCAATTGTGACTTACTCCGCCGCGATGCTGTCCTGCAGGCCTGCCAGGGAATGCCTGCCGACCTGAAGACTCAGCTGCGTCGTGCCCCCCTCGGGGGACCCCTTCTCTTTGGTGACACCTGGCAAGCCGTCAAGGATTTCAATTTGGACAGGTGGCCTCCCAAGTCTGTTCCTCGGCGCTTTCAGTCAGCCCGCAAGGCCGTGGGTCGCTCTCTGCGGACCACCAGACCCGTCGCCCCGACTTCGACAGCCCAGCTGCAGTCCCTGCGTCGCCGTCGCCCCGCCTTCGGTCGCCCCGGCCAAGCTAACGCCCCCGCCCCCGCTTGGCCCCGTCCCGCCCGTCGCCCTGGGCACGGGCGGGCTCAGTGACTCCGCCCCTCCTCCGCCTCCGCCGGCCGTCTCGGGTCCTCCAGTCGGCGGCAGGCTCGCCCTCTTCAGCGACGAGTGGCGATTACTGATTCCAGACGACCCGTGGATTTTAGACACTGTTTCCTTCGGCCTACGGATCTCCTTTCGTTCCCCTCCTCCTCTGCGCGCTACTCCGCTGTGGACCGAGATCCCCGCAGACCCGCTCAAGGAGTGCGCCCTACGGGGGGAAGTCGACTCTCTCTTGAGGAAGGACGCCACAGAGGTTGTGCGCCGCACAGACTCGCTGGGATATTACAGCCGACTTTTCGTCGTCCCCAAGCCCGGCGGCAAGTGGCGCCCAGTGATCAACCTCTCAGCTCTGAACCGCTTCATCGTGGCTCCTTCCTTCCACATGGAGATGACCCGAGCCCTGCGTACCTCGGTGCGACCCATGGATTACGCCGTCAGCTTAGATCTCTCCGACGCTTACCTACATGTACCCATACATCCGGCCGCCCAGAGGTATCTGCGCTTCGCCTTCGATGGAACCGTTTACCAGTTTCGAGCCCTCCCCTTCGGCCTCAACCTCAGCCCCTGGGTCTTCACCCGCTTGATGGATGCAGTAATGGCCAAGGCACGACAGTCGTCTCTCAGCCCTATGTCCAACTACCTCGACGATCTCTTCCTGAGGAACCACGTCGAGGCCGTCTTGGAAGCGGACAGGGATACTCTGATGCGTCTGCTGTCGCGACTGGGGTTCCTCCTCAACGTCGGGAAGTCAGATCTCACGCCCTCGCGCCGCTTCATTCATCTCGGGATGGAGTTTGCCACCGATCTCAACGTTGTTCGCCTCCCGGATTCGGAAGTTGTCCGCCTTCGCCAACCAGCTCACTCAGCAGGAAGCAGCTCCCGCCCGAGTGTGGCTTCAACTCCTCGGACTGATCAACGCAGCGGCGGAGCTTCTCCCCCTGGGTCGCCTCTACGCCCGCCCCCTTCAGCTGCACCTCCTGCTTCTCTGGAGACCCTCTTCCGGCGACCTCACCACCCTGGTCCCGGTATCCCCCCTGGTTCGCCCTCATCTTCTACGCTGGACCGACACGGCTTGGTTGGCTTCGGGAGTCCCTTTGTCCTCCCCCCCCCCCCCCCCCCCCCCCCCGCACCTCTCCCTGTGTGTCGACGCGAGCCTCTCGGGGTGGGGAGCCCACCTACTTCCTCAATTCGCCTCGGCGTCCGGCCTCTGGCCCCCGGAGTTTGCGGACAAGCACAGCAATTGGTTAGAGCTGCAAGCAGTCTGGCAAGCCCTCTTCGTTTGGGAGAGCCGGCTCCGGAACCAGCGGCTTCTCGTCCTTTCCAACAACTCGACGGTGGTGGCCTACATCCAGAGGCAAGGGGGCACCTGCTCTCCCGACCTCTGTATGCTCCTCTTCCGTTTGATGCGCTGGGCCGAGGAACGCGACATTACCCTCCTCGCACGACACATTCCTGGCCACTTGAATGTGTTGGCGGACTCTCTCTCTCGCCGTGGCCAGTTGCTCCACACAGAATGGACGTTGCGCCCGGATATCTTCAAGATGATCTGCGCCCGTTGGGAGACTCCCTTAATCGACCTCTTTGCTACGAGGTGGAACCACCAGCTTCCCCTCTTCGTCTCCCCGATTCCAGACCCGCTGGCCTGGGCAGTCGACGCCCTCTCGATTCCTTGGGACGGCCTCATCGCTTACGCGTACCCTCCGACAGTCCTCATTCCCAAGGTCCTCCACAAGCTTCGAGAGAGCAACGCAGTCCTGCTTCTGGTCGCCCCGCTGGCTTGGTCCCGGTCCTGGACCACCGACCTACTCAACCTCGCCACCTCTCCCCCCCTGCGCCTTCCCACGCCCCGTTCTATACTCAAGCAGCCCAGGCAGGCTCTCTTCCACCCTTGTCCAGAACGCCTGTCTCTTCACGCCTGGAGGTTGTGCAGCGCGCCCTCACCGCTCGAGGCTTCTCTTGTGCAGCAGTGGAGGCAATCGCTGCAGCCCGCAAGCCGTCTACCCGGCGTGTTTATGAAGGGAAGTGGCGCGTGTTGTGTTCCTGGTGCGATGCCCGTCGCCTCCTACCCACCGGACTGACTAACCCCCAGCTCGCGGACTTTCTCCTCTGGCTCTTCGAGGTCCAAGGTTTGGCGCCCATCACCATCAGGGGATACTTATCCATGGTCGCCGACACTTACCGCCATCTCGGCCTTCCAGACCCCGGCGCCTGTAAGGACCTCTCCGACCTCATGTCCAGCTTCAGCCTCCAACGTCCGACTCAGCGTTCTCTCGTTCCTCGCTGGGACCTACCTTGGGTCCTGACATGACTGAATTCATCCCGCTTCGAGCCACTCGCTCTCGCCCCTCTGGCGAATGTGACACGCAAGACCTGCTTCCTTCTAGCCTTGGCCACCGCGTCCAGAGTTAGCGAGCTACACGCTCTTTCTACCCGCCCAGACTGCCTCCAGTTCAGGGCAGATCGCTCCGTGCAGCTCTTAACGGACCCCAACTTTATTGCCAAAACAAGGTCGCCTCTAACTGCCCCACAGATCATCACCTTGCGGCCCCTGGGAGGGCCTGACTGCTCTCCGGAGACTCGGCAACAGGATCCCGTGCGTGCCCTACGCATTTACCTGCGCCGTACCAAAGTTACCCGTAGAGGGCGCTCCCGCCTCTTCCTGCCCATACGCCAGGGCAAGACTGATATCACAGCCCAGACGATCTCCTCCTGGCTGCGCTGGGTAATACGATCGGCATACATGGATCTCTCCCCACGCGTAGCGCAGAGACTGAAGATCCGTGCACACGAAGTACGCGCCATGGCCACGAGCGTCGCATTCAATCGGAACTGCGCTGTCAAGGACATCGTGGCCGCGGTGGGCTGGCGAGCAGAATCTACCTTCGCTCGTTTCTACCTTCGGGATCTGGCGGGACAGCGAGACAACCTCGCATTGATGGGGGACCTCACGGTGGCACAGCACTCCCTCCCGGCGCAGCAGGCGCCGTAGGTACGCACCTAGCTAGCTACCTGGGAATTAGCAATGGGAGGACGGTCTTGATCGCCGGTAATACCGGTGCGGCACCCTCCTCCTATTCGTGATTCTCCCATTTGTCATGTCATCGGTAATGTTTTTGATGAAATAAATGCATTTTTCTTTAAAAGGTATTTTTTCGAAAAATACTTACCGATGACATGACACGGAGGACCCTCCCACCTGCCCCGCTTGCCGCTGGTGAGCCTAGTATCTGACTGGCGAGTCAGGTGACTCGGAACCGGATAGGCAGGTCCGGGAGACAACTCTTGGCCCCTCTGGGGGGTTCCCCGAGTGCCTCCCGGGTTGTGTTTGCACACAACGGGTTCGTAGGCTAGAATTTGAGCACGTAGTAGACACTCCCATTTGTCATGTCATCAGTAAGTATTTTTCGAAAAAATACCTTTTAAAGAAAAATGCATTTCAATGGCCTGTTGGAAAGTCATGGTAAAAAAGGTCACACTTATTATGTGGATTGTTCATACACGTGAGCCACAAAGGCTTTGCCTTTCTTGTTTTTTCGTATTGTTCAGTAACACACAATTTTTAAATTTATCCTCTCTCTGTTCACAAAGGTGCTGCTTCCCCCCAGTACCTTCCCTCTGCCCACTGATCCCAACGCCAAGCTGTCTGTCACTGTCTCCAACAGCCCGGTCACCTTGTCCTCCACCATCGCCCCCACCATCACCTCCAGCAGCAGTGCCACTACCAGCAGAATTGGAGGGAGCACCACCATTACAAACAGTAATAGTGCCATAAACAGCAGCAATGTGACAAACAGCAGCCGCATTGCAAACAACAGTGTTGTAACAAACAACAGCGGTGTAACAATCAACGGTAGCAGCGCACCTAACAAGGATGCGACACAGAACAGCAGTGTCACAGAGGGTGTCCGAACTCGGCAGCGCAAACAGAAAGCCAGCGCCGCTCGGATCGACCCCTCGCAGTGCATGATGCATCGACTGTTTGGCGGATTTGACTCCATGCTCCACATCTTCCGATACCTTGGCATGCTGGACCTTCTTCGGTGGGTTAACCCTCTTGCGCATGCAGCCACCAGTGCTGTTATCCCATTTAACCCCACAGGCGCATTTCCAGAATTTTGGAGGTGTTGCCTGAAGACTATGTGCCAGCTGAAGGAGATGGATTGACCATGATAAATCAAGGGTAATGCCGGATGAGCTTGGCGCCTATAGGTGCCAAGCTCATCCGGCACTACCCTTGAATTATCATGGTCAATCCATCTCCTGCTGTAGGGCTTTGGGGCTAAACTTTTTCTCCTTCACTCAAAATGTCCTGCAGTTTGAGTGTTGCTAGTGCAAGTTACAGAACGTGGGTTGACTCGTAGTTCTAGAGTCTGGTTGTCTCCCTCAATTCGCTACTGCTGATTAGCAGTTGTGAATCAAGGGGGACAACCAGTTTGGAATAGATTCTAAGTAGCTTAGCTCCTGCACACAACCTTTGAGTTATATCTAATTGGTGAGGTCAGTCCATCTCTGGCTACTCTTGAAACCAGTTCTGTTGACCATAATAGTTCAAAGGTGGTGGTTTAAACTATCATGTTTGGTCAGTCCCTTGAACTGATGTTTGGTTTTCAACACCCAAATTTGAAATAAGGAGCTTGGGTCTCATTTGGTTAAACTAAAGGGAATCTAAAGACAAAGCAAATTGTACATGTTCATCTCAAATAGCCCATTTGACCCTACGGCGGCTATTTCCCAAATTTTGGATGTGCCATCTAACAACTAAGTACCACTTGCAGGAGATTGATCAAGCATGATAATTAGAGGGTAGATTAGCTTCTTGCCTGATGGCACCAAGCTATTCTGGCACTACCCTTGAATTATCATGGTCAATCCATCTTCTGCTCTAGGGCGTCATGGTTAACCCTTATCATTTGGAATACACCAGTGTGTGAAATAAGTTTGACTAAAATAGTTCAAGGGTAGTGCCAGAATAGCTTGGCGCCTAGAGGCGCCAAGCTATTCTGGCACTACCCTTGAACTTAAGCCATTGGTCTATATCCTTATCTGTGTGCTATAATGTAGCCTTCATATGGCAGTGTACAAATTTGAAGCTTTTAGCCTCAGTATAATATGGGTTAAATGGGTTAACACATGTCACATGAGGGCTAGAAGAAAGGCAAGTCGAAATAAAAAATTGGGTCTCAGTGGAAAGAGTTTGAGCAGAAAGGCCTTGACCTATATAACTACATCGGTGTCACTAGACAGACCTTTATCTCTTTGTGAATACCTCAGATCAGTGCACTTGTTTAACCCATTTAGCCCTGGGACCCTGCAGCAGGAGATGGATTGATCATGATAATTCAAGGGTGGTGCCAGATGAGCTTGGCGCATTCAGGTGGATGTTAGACAACGCTTCCAAAAGTTTGGAAATGCGGCCGTGGGGTTAAGAGGGTTAAATATCTGTATGACGTCAGATCAAGTGTCTATGATGGAATTCTGTATTCTCCACTTTGTTACATTGTGAAACTTTGTCATTGTGCGATGTCTGCACAGAATCATGGATCTCGGCAGTAAGTGCAGTTTCTAAGCATCTCTGCTCTCAGTTATTGAATTGTACAAGTGAATGGAGACAGATTCATTGTCTAGGCCTGCGGGAAAAAAAATATGGCTTTGGCAAATAAACTCAATTCTACATGTTTTGTTTCATTTATTCTAGTAGCAGTCGAAAGTCAGTGTGACCAAAAGCCACAATATTGTTGTGAATCTAAACAATTATGTATTACAATGTATGCAACATCAAATGATCTTTTTCTTAATTTCATTCATAATAAATAAGATTTTAGTATGCATAATTGTGAATTTTGTTTACTTATCTCAGTGCAAGCCAGGTGTGTAAAACATGGCTGCGAATTGCACGACAGCACTGCCTGGTAAGTTGTTTCTTGTGTGATAACAACTGCATAAAGTCAGCTTTGCTTATAAAACATCAGACTTAACGAAACTCAGATAAAACAATGCTTTTTCAGATGACCAGGCCACATTCTCACTATGTACATTGCTGAGCTTATAACAAATGTAACTCATTCGAGATATGGCGCCTCCGGATACGCGGCTTCGCGACATAAGCCATGTATCTGGGGGCGGCACGTCTCAAATGAGTTAAGACACAATAATAGCTAAATTTGGGTCATTTGCCAAGCTACCTTTTCAGTGATATTCTGTATTCCAGACCAAAAAGGTGACTGCCAAGCGTGTAATATGCAAAGAAGTACCCAACAGAGAAAGAAACACGCTTAGAAAAGACGGGTACAACACAATTTATTAATATTTCGGGTAAATACCCTTTGTCAAAATAGACAAACAAACAAACAGAGAGATTAGCCGCTACTTATCTTCATTTCTTCTGCCAATGAAGATAAGTAGCGGCTAATCTCTCTGTTTGTTTGTTTGTCTATTTTGACAAAGGGTATTTACCCAAAATATTAATAAATTGTGTTGTACCCATCTTTTCTAAGCGTGTTTCTTTCTCTGTTGGGTACTTCTAGTGATATTCTGGATTCAGATGTGTGTTTCATTTATTTTTTCACTCGCTGTTTGAAAAAAAAAAAAAAGATACTGGTAACCCCTAGGGTCCCTTGCTGTTACAATACCGCTCGGTGGAAAAGACGCTTAACTTTTTTTTTTTCCACCGAACGTTATTGTCAGTAGCAGTCAAATGGTTAAAGTTTGTATTTGTGTGACAGTGGCAGCATGTGAGCCTGGAGGGTATACACGTACCAGAATGGGACAAAGCTGCTCGCTTCCTTCAAGACAGGGACACTCGCAGTCTGGTCAGTTTTAACCCGTTCAGCCCTGACACAACACAGCAGGAGATGGATTGAGCATGAAAGTTTAAGGATGGTGCCAGAATATCTTGACGTTTACTAGCGCCCAGGTATTTTGGCATCGTCTTTGAACTTTACTGATCAATTTATCTTCAGTTTATTTGGTCTTCAGAGGAGAGCTGTCAGATCTGGGAACAGCAATGGTAGAGATCAGAGTGTTCAAAAAGGTAGCCCCATTGACATACAGGTCAGCCTCATTATTAACCCTTTTCATCCTAATACACTATTGCAAGAAACAAATTTGACTATTATAGTTCAGGGGTGGAGCCAGAATAGCTTGGCACCTGATGCGCCAAGCTGTTCTGGCACCACCCTTGAACTAAAATGGTTGACCTATCTTCTAATCTGTAACGTAGTATTTATAGAACAATAAGCAAATTCAGCCTTAGGATGTAATGGGTTAAACGCATCAGAATATCGCAAACTCTGATATAACTCGGTCAGATCTGTGGCTGCCTTCTGGAGCGAAGAATCCTCAGGCCGACCTCAGCCTTAACCGACCTGCACTGGACTCTTTGCTAACTGGATGTTTTTCTTCACAAGAGTATGTAAGTTTATCATGGCATAAATGTGAGTGCCATTAACACGATTTGACTTTAAGGTTAAGACTCCCATGTATCACAATATAATGAGGCTGACTTGCTCTGTTTCCAGTCACAGTAATTCACCAGAACAAACTAAAAATACTGTGTATCTAAATGACTTTGTTTATGTAGCACTGTTGCAGACAAGGACGAATATTTATGTTTTAATTTGTTGCTTGTATTGTATTTGTTTCCTCAAAAACATTACCGATGACATGACTAATAGGAAGTGACTACTACGTGCTCAATTTTAGCCTAAGAACGCTTTGTGTTACAACACAACCCGGGAGGCACTCGGGGAACCCCCAGAGGGGCCGAGAGTTGTCTCCCATCCCTGCCCTACCGGTTCCAGGTCACGTGGTAGTCCAACCAGTCGTCCTACTTAGCTCGCGCTGTGAAGATGTGTTCAGCGTTAGCCTTGGACTCTACCTGTGTATGCTGTGACCGGTGACCGGTCTTCTTGCTTATGCTCGGACTTTGTGTTCTCCACTGCCTGTGCGGTAGAGCTTCTCCTCTGCCAGTTTCCTGCTGAGAGGGCTTCATTTGCATGGGCTTCTGTTGCCTCTTCTGCGCCGGCCTGGTGTGGCCCGCTTTCCCCGCCTTGTGCCATGCCGGTGTCATGGAGGTTTCCCCCCCCCCCCCCCCCCCCCTCATCTCCGCTTCGTCTGAGAGGTAAGGTAGCGGTAACAGCCCTCGGCTGGCCCCCGAGCTGGGCGCCAGCTGCGCCTCGTTTTCTCACTCATACATCGTATATCTTGACACCCGACGCTTGGCTTAGCTTGGCGGGGCCCCTCGTGCCCTCGCCGTTAGTAGGTAGCTAGCTCCAGTTGTTCAGCGGCACTACGTTTCACTTGTACTTTGTTGTACTTTTGCGCGCCCGATACTTGTTTTAGCTTGGCGGGGCCCCTTGTGCCCTCGCCATTTACGGGTGGTTAGCGCCACCGTTGGTCAGCGGCGCTTCGTTTCGTTTGTACGTTATTGTACCATTGTGCACCCAATGCTCATCTTAGCTTGGCATGGCACCTTGTGCCCTCGCCTTTTAGTGTGTTGTGTCGGGCATGTGTTGCAGTTGATTCGACCAGAGACACCTCTTTGTCGCGGCTATTATGCTCTCAGGTGCCCACGCTCGGTTGCCTAGCATGCCTGATAGGTGCTTACTTGCTCCCAGTGTGGCGACTTCCAGTGGCCGACGGATGACCATGCAGTCTGCCTCCCCTGTGCTGGCTTCTCCTCGGACCACCTCTGTGGTGTCTGCTCGTGCTGGCCCAAGCTATGGTGGTCTCACCTTTGGAGTTTCTTCTGGCGCGAGCGCCCCATGCCAGCTAGCGACCGACGGCGCCTTTGCCGCCCCCGTCCGGAGAAGTGACCGCGCCTTCCCGACCCGGCCTTTTCGAAAGGACGACACGTCGGACACACGCCAATGGTGCTTACCACAGGACTGTGTCCGCTGCCAAGCCCGCTGACCCTTCCAAGGGGTCTAAATGCCGGCAGAGTGCCCGCCTCACTGAGCCCGGCCTGCAGCATCGTGCCTTGCGCCGTACCTTAGCAACTGGCAGTCCTCGTTTGTCTCTCCTCAGAAAGCCCGCTGACTCCTCCGAGGGATCTAAATGCCGGCAGAGCGCCTGCCTCATTGAGCCCGGCCAGCAGAGACTTTCGCCCCAGCGTTCTAAGTCCAGCCACAGACCCGACACCTCCAGTTCCGCCACCGGCTCCAGGCGCTCTCGCTCGCCCTACGAGCGCCGTCAGAAGGACAGGACCACACACCATGATCGCGGCCGCAGACCCCGACCCTCCTCGTCCTCATCATGCACTGCCTCGTCGCGCGCTCCCTCCTGACGTCCTGTCCCCTCGCCCTGATGCTCTTGACGCCGATCGTCTTCTCCCCGGAGGCGCCCGTTCCCGACATCGCAGTCGCTCCCCCCGTGACAGACGCCCGCTGCGCTCCAGCCCTCCCGCCCCCATGGACGATGAGGCCCTGAGTCTACTCCCAGAGGACTCCGGCTCGGCCCTGTTCGACGTTGACAGCCACTCACCCTCACCCCGCTCCCACAACGACCCAGACTCCCCTAGGCTTCCGTCGGCTTCTCGTGCAGAGACACTGCTAGCCCTCAACGAGCCCACTTGGATCATCACCGCAACTCTTCCTGCAGTCTCCTGCCCCGCATCCCCCCCCCCCCTCCCCCCCTCAAGAGGAAGGTCTCCGCCTTCATCGACACGGGCCGTCAAGTGAAGAAGTTCAAGTCCCTGCCCCAGCCGCCCGGTTTCAAAGACCTGCGAGTTGCCTTCTCTGTCCACCTCCAGCTAGCCTCCGGTCGCGATGCCGTTTACTTCTCGGACCATAGGTGGCCTGCCGGACTGGTCCTCCCCTTCAGCCGCGACTGGTACGCGGACCATTCCCAGTCGTTCTCCGCCACTCTCCCTGCGGTGGATCCTCCGGTGTTCCTTCCCCCGCGGGTTGGATAGAACAGCTACCCTCGTCCGTACACCTTGGCTTGTTTGGGGTTTCTGGAGCACCTGACCCAAGCCTTCGTTCACGCATTGAGGACGCCGGGCATCCATCGATCACACCCCTACTGGGAGACCTCCTCGCTCTCGTGGAAGTGGCCAACCAGGCGGCGTACCATTCTTCGGTCAACGCCATGGCAGCCGCCGTCAATTGCGACTTGATGGGTTGGGATTCCTTGCTTCAAGCCTGCCATGGGATGCATCTGCGTACTCAGCTGCGTCGCACCCCTCTTCAAGGTACTCTGCTTTTCGGCGACTCGTGGCAATCGGCAAAGGACGCCAACACCGACCGCTGGCCTCGCAACGCTGCCCACAAGACCATGCGTCGTGCCCTGCGGACGTCGGGACCCTCCTCCGCTTCCGCCCCCGCGCCTTCGCCCGTGCTAGACCCATCAAGTCCCGACGACCCCTGGATACGCTCCACCATTGCCGACAGCCTCCGGTTTGTCTTTCGCTTGCTGCCGCCACTACAACGCTTACCCCTTGGACCGAGATTCCGAGCGACCAGCTCAAGGCCTCCGCCCTGCGCGGAGAGGTCACCTCCCTTCTGCAAAAGGCCCCCAGAGAGGTTGTGCGGCTCCCTGACTCTACAGCTTTCTACAGCCGCCTCTTCGTCGTAACAGAGCCAGGCGGGAAGTGGCGACATGTCATCGATCTCTCGGCTCTGAATAAGCATTTCTCGGCCCCGACCTTTCGTATGGAGACCGCCAGGGCCCTGAGGGCCGCCGTGCAGTCCGGAGACTTTGCGGTCAGCCTGGACTTGCCTGACACGTATCTCCACGTCCCGTTGCACCAGGCCTCCAGGAGATACCTCCGTTTTGCAGTTGACAGTGTGGTCTACCAGTTTCAGGCCTTCCTGTTCGGTTTCAACCTCAACCCTTGGGTGTCCACCTGCTCATGGACGCCGTAGTGGCCTAGGCCCAACAGTCGTCTTCCAGTCCAACGTCGAACTACTTATATGACCTCCTCCTCCGCAACCAGTCGGAGGCTGACCTGACGACCAACAGGGATGCTCTGCCTCGCCTGTTATCGCGCTTGGGCTTCCTGATCAACGCGGGCAAGTCGGACCTCACTCCTTCACACCATTTTGTCCTTCTCGGCATGGAATTTGCAACCGACCTCAACCGAGTACGTCTACCAGAGCTGCAGATACAGAAGATTGCCGCCCTAGCTGGCCAGTTAGCCCAGGAGCATGCGGCCCCGGCCAGAGTGTGGCTTAATGAACGCTGCCGCGGATCTTCTCCCCCTCGGTTGTCTTTACTCCTGGCCGCTACAGCTGCACCTCCTGCTCCATTGGCGTCCGTCCTCCGGCGACTTAGCTGCCCAGGTGCCAGCTACTCAGATACTACTTCCCCATCTTTGGCGTTGGGCGGACACTTCTTGGCTCGCCTTGGGAGGCCCCCTGGCCTCTCCGCCCCTCTGTGTCGATGCAAGTCTCTCCGGTTGGGGTTCCCACCGACTGCCACGGTTCCTCACGACGTCCGGCACTTGGCCACCGGAGCTGGCGCACATACACATTAACTGGTTGGAGATGCAAGCAGTCTGGCAAGCCCTCTTGGCGTGGGTAGCTCACCTGCATCAACAGGAGCTACTCGTCCACTCGGACAACACGACGTTGGTGTCCTACGTTCAGAAACAGGGCGGGACGCGCTCCCCCGACCTGCACATGCTCCTCTACCGTCTGATGCGCTGGTGCGCGGACCGCGTCATTTCTCTCCGAGCCCGACACATTCCAGAATGCCTGAATGTTTTGGCCGACTCTCTCTCCTGGCGCGGCCAGTTTCTGCACACGGAACGGATGCTCCACAGGGACATCTTTGGAGGATCTGCGCTCATTGTGAGACCCTTATGATCGACCTATTCGCCACGAGGTGGAATCACCAGCTTCCCGTCTTCGTCTCCCCGATCCCCGACCCCTTTGCTTGGGCGGTCGATGCACTCTCCATTCCCTGGGATGGACTCATCGCGTACGCTTACCCCTTGACGGTTTTCATCCCCAAAGTCCTTCCAGGATGCATGCGGTCGTCTTGTTGGTCGCCCCGTTTTCCTGGAACCGCTCTTGGACCACCGACCTCCTCAGCCTTGCCACGGGCCCCCCCCCCCCCCCCCCCCACTGCTGCCTACGCCGAGCACCATGCTCAAGTAACCCTGCCAGCCGCTGTTCCACCCAAGCGGCTCCTCCTTCACGCTTGGAGATTGTGCGGCAAGCCCTCACCTCTAGAGGCTTCCCAAGCGCAGCAGTGGAGGCGATCGCTACTGCTCGCAGACCCTCGACCAGACGCGTCTACGAGGGAAAATGGCGAGTCCTGTGCTCCTGGTGCCACGACCAGCGCCACTCCCCCACCAAACTGTCAAACCCCCAGCTCGCGGACTTCTTCCTCTGGCTCTTTGGAGACCAGGGTTTGGCCCCTATCACCATCAGGGGTTACCTGTCCATGATTGCTGACACATACCGGCACCTCGGCCGCCCGGATCCCGGCGACTGCACAGACGTCACCAACCTTATGACTCACTTCGGCCTGCAGCAACCAGTTCCCTGCTCGCTCATTCCTCGCTGGGACCTACCCTGCGTACTGAAGTGGCTTAACTCTCCCAGGCTCGAACCGCTGCCCTTGGCCCGCTTCGCGGATGTGACTCGTAAGGCATGTTTCCTGTTGGCCCTTGCCACCGCGGCCCGAGTTAGCGAGCTACACGCGCTGTCAGCGCGCCATGCCTGCCTGCAGTTCAGAGCGGATGGTTTAGTACAGCTCCTCACGGATCCTGCCTTCCTTGCCAAGACTAGGTCTCCTCTCACCGCGCCACAGGTGATCACCTTATGGCCACTGAGAAACATGAACTTTCCCTGGGAGACCAGGCAACAAGATCCTGTGCGCGCCCGTCGCGTTTACCTGCGATGTTCCAAAGCCGTCCGGAGAGGACGCTCGCGCCTCTTTCTACCGTTGAAACCCGACAGATCGGACATAACAGCCCAGACGATATCTTCCTGATTACGCTGGGTCATACGGTCCGCCTACCAGGACCTCTCCCCCGCAGGGAGCACAGTGGCTTCACATACGCACACACGAGGTACAAGCCATGGCCATGAGCGTCGCGTTCGATCGGAACTGCGCTGTCAAAGACATCGTGGCAGCCGTGGGCTGGAAGACAGAATCGACCTTCGCCCACTTCTACCTCAGGGATCCGGCAGGCCAGCGAGACAACCTCGCACTGGTGGGGGGCATCTCTGCGGCGCAACACTCCCTCCCGGCACCACAGGCGCCGTAGGTACACACTTAGCTAAAATTGTCGGGAGTTTGCGACAGGGAGGACGGCTCTGATTTACCCCTTACTGGGATGTTTGGTACGCGACACCCGCCTCCTTATTAGTCATTGTCATCGGTAATGTTTTTAAGGAAACAAATTAATTTTTCTCTATAATATATTCTTTTCGAAAAATACTTACCGATGACATGACTCTGAGGACCCTCCCACCTGCCCCACTTGCCGCTGGCAAGCTAAGTATTCCGACTGGTTGGACTACCACGTGATCCGGAACCGGTAGGGCAGGGATGGGAGACAACTCTCGGCCCCTTTAGGGTTCCTCCGAGTGCCTCCCGGGTTATGTTGTAACACAACGGGTTCTTATGCTAAAATTGAGCAAGTAGTAGACACTTCCTATTAGTCATGTCATCGGTAAGTATAGTATATTTTAAATATATATATTTTAGAGAAAAATTAATTTTTTGTTGTTGATAGCTTTAAGGTGTTTTTGTTTTTTGTGTGCTTTGTTGTTGTTTTGAATTTTTATTTATTTATTTATTTATTTTTGGTTGGAATTTTCTCATTTGTTTTTCATTTGTTTTGTCTGCTAATTTTTTTTTTTTCATTTTTTTTAAATTATTTGTTTGTTTACTATTTAACTTTATGGCCGCATTTCCTAAATTGTGAAGGTGTCATCTAACGACTATGTACCAGCTGCAGGAAATGGACCAACCATGATAATTCAAAGGTAGTGCCATATTAACATGGCTCCATCAGGTGCTGAGCTAATCTGGCACTACCCTTGAATTATAATGGTCAATCCATCTCCTGCTGTAGGGTGTTAGGGCTAAAGTTCATTGCTGTCTTATTTTCTGAACATGATCTTTTATACATTGTTGCTACTGTGCAGAGCCTGAAGGGAATGTGTCACTATGACAAAAACAATCGCAATCGCACGTGGCACCAGCTGATGGGTAACGTCAGCTGTCTGTTGGGTCTGCAGCAGATGGAGTTTGGGCAGGTGCCATCATCTGTCATCCACTCAACAGCTGAAAAACTCTCTCAGCTGCAGGTGTTCAGAGCAGAGCATATCACAGATTTCAGTGATGAACAAATGTGGTAATTTGTTTTGGTGGTTTTAAAGACAATAATAGACAAAATGTATGTAACATGTTCAGCAGGCAAAAAAAGCATGGTACTGGTTCCCCACTTGGTGAACAAAAATCAAGGAGTTGCATTTGCAGAAATGGCTATGAGGAAAAAGCAAGACATGGATCACGAGCACTGGCTGTCAATAATGCTTTTTGTGTAGGTGATTCCTCCGGGAATCACCTCGAAGTGGCTGCTAGTGTCTCGAATTTGTCTCCATTTTGTAATCTCTTGGTTCACTATATAGTATTACCACTAGTATTATCACATATCTTCCCGGAACACATTGCATTTGACATGTGACTGCTGTGCAGGACAACACCGACCAAAGTGGATGTGGGAAAGTTTGCATCCCTGTCAAATCTGCGAGAACTGCGACTTCGAGGGGTTTCTGGGCTGGCACTACCTACCTTCACCTTTAGTGGCAAACTTTCAGAACTGACCAACTTGAAAAAACTCCACACTTTGGTGAGCAGATAGGTGGACAAGTGTGCTTGTATGTGTGTGTATTGTTATGTATTTGTGTGTATTACTCTAGATGTGTGTGTGTGTGTGTGTGTGTGTGTGTGTGTGATGCATGTGTGTGTGCGCCAGTGAGAGATTAACCTTGGATGCCCAGTAAACAGACAATTTGGTCTTCGTTTGCCTGCACATGGCTCCGATAGGGCCAACTAAATGTCAGCCCTGAAACATTTTGCTGTCTTGGCAATGAGACTACATTACAGTACAGGAGACAGAGAGACCATTATAGTTCAAGGGTTGTGCCATAATAGCTTTTCAATTATCACGGTCGGTCTTTTGAAGGACTGGTCCCTCAAAAGACCAACCATGATAATTGAAAAGTTGTGCCAAATTAGTTTGGGCACCTATATTTCCAGGCTATTCTGTCATCGCCCTTGAGCTGTCATGGTCAATACATATCTTGCTGTAGTGTGTCAGGTTCAAATAGATTAATCCTTTGGCTGTCAGCAGCACTTTTTGTCAAGGCGATTCCTGCGGGAATTATCTTGACAGAAATTGCTACCAACAGCTAAAGGGCTAATGTTGGAAAGGCAGCTAAAGTGGTAATTTAGTTGCACATCTTTCTGCAGTGCATAAGGACTGAGTAGGTTTACCTGCAAAATGTTTCTTCTGTTCTTTTCCGCAGTCGCTGACATCCCTGTGTGCCTTGCGAGACAGCGAGTTTCACTTCCTGGGTGAGATGCAGCAGCTGGAGGTACTGGAGCTGGGGGACTGTCTCAACTGGACCTCGGAGGTAAACACTACCCCACTTGTCATGTGTTAGTTCCTTGGGTGAAAGTTGAATGCCAGAAATCAGGATTCCCCGACATTAGAAGCCCCTTTGATTGGGAATGTCTCTGATCTAAAATTTGGAAAGAAGTTTTTTTGTCTTTTATTAATCTTTCACATGTAATTTTGAATGTAGAAGGAGTTTGCTTACCAAACACACCTTTGTTCTTGACTGCTCTGTGCTTTTGTTTTTCTGTGCAGACATACACACAGCTAGGTCAGCTACACAAACTGTGTCGACTAAGACTGGAGGTTGGTGGGGACATACCAGATGTGGGGCTGAGTGATGCCATTGCACGTCTCATAAAGTAAGATCTTCCTTGTTTTGCTTTTTGTGCATCAGCACTTTTATCCCCTAGCGCATGCGTCCACTAGTACTGTTACTGTTAACCTTTTGGCTGTCAGTAGTGCTTTTGGTTGCAGCGATTCCTGCAGGAATCGCCGCAACCAAAAGCACTACTGACAGCCAGACGGTTAACCATACTGGTGGCTGTTTGCACAAGGGCTTTATAGAACTGACAGTGACGTGGATTTGCAGTTTGAAAATACTTCCCGTATGTTGCAAAGCAGGAAATCCACTGACAGAATCATCCATGCAGCATACCTGTTTACCAGTTTCTTTTTCATTACTGCCTTATGTGGGGGGAGGGATGTATTCTGGATTGACCATGTGTGTCTGTCTGTTCCTGGGTTTTTTTTGTCCAATACTGTTGCTGAAAATACAGGTCAGCTTCAATATATGTGCCTCAATATGTGTATGTATGTCTTGGGAAGAAAAACCAGTTGGTAAGCAAAAGTTCCTCAGGCTGCCATCAGCTTTAACTGTCTCACACATGGCTGTGCACAAGCCAGCTATGGCTGACATAGGTCCAATCATCTTTTGCTCGATTGGCCCCATCAGAGCCAGAGCAAGAGATCTGTGCGTATTACTGTAATTACCATAAATAATCGACCACTTTTTACATGCATATTTTCCAAGTTTTCAGCTCTGGTCGAATATTTAGGAGTTTTGAAAATATCTATTGTTCGAAATGGTAGTTTGCTTGAAACTTTAGTGTCACCGTTGAAACTTTAGGGCTCTAGAGCCAGCATGACCAGGCCTAAATGAATTCATCTATTATGCTATAAATGAGAAAGCAAGCTTACCTTGACGCCTTGGTCACCTATGTCATAGCACCAGCGCCTTCTAGATATAGATACAGCAGTTTAATGGCCATTATTTTCCCCTCTTGGAAACTTGCAACAGCAAAATGTGTGATCAAAGACATTTTTATAAGGAACTAACTCAATGAGAGTACCGATACATCAGTTATTTCCCTTGCAAATTTGTGTTCTTGATGGCTCAGGTTAGCAGCAGTTCACATGGAAACCCCTATGACCACCAAATGATGAGTCCGAAGAGTTCACAGTGGTTATGTTATTGATAAGTGTGATGACAGATGTCTGAGGAGGAGTCACAAGATTTCAATTTTAAAATGACCAAATGGATTATGTCAACCAGCATCAATGAATTAAGTCGGTTCAGTCACGGTCGAGAAACAACTGAGCGCTGGGACACTGAACATGACAACTCGGCCTTTTGATCAGAGATCAGACACGAAGGCACAGCGACACTTCGGCATCCGCAATGCTGCCTTGAGTCATTGACTGATTAGTCGCCGGCACAAGCACGCACGTACCAATTGCATTTATTTTGCGCAATAAATAATGAAAGTTAATGTGTTTGTGATTGGCAGTCATAGCCCCGCCTTCTAACTAGCCATTTAGCCAATCAACGGCTGCCAAATCTACACAGTGTGCAGCCAGCAAGCGACGTTGCCTTATCACAGTCATAACCCAGATACGGTTTTCAATGTGATGATGATGTAAAGCAGGACTGAGGCCGACCAAATTTTAAGTGCTTGCAGAGGTTCCTGTGAATCTGTGTCTTCTACGAAAGGTGGGGTGAGGCATGATTGCGCTGTCGGCTGCTATCATCATACCAGTAGTCTCTCTTTCAGCAGGCACAGAATCGCAAGAACTGCTGCACTGGCAATAAATCATGACAATGTATGCCGGTTATTGGCTATATTTAAATTATGAATAAGCAGTCCCATAGCACGGGTTCGGGGGCTACGTCTGCGCACTGTGTGCCGCAGTGCTCGCATGGCCTGAATGCAAGGATTCGTTGATAAGCTTGTAGTATAGTAATCGTTCTGAAATCAGACTTCGCGAACGGAGATTTTAAAACCTATTTGAAGGGTGTTGGACAAATATTTTAGGCACAGTTTGGGTGGTGGTGGAGTATTTGAAGACAATGCATTTTCGGGTGATGGTCGAAATATTTAGGAGGGTTTTTTGGGGGTGAAAATTCCGGGAAAATGGGCTGTGGTCGAATATTTGGAGCAGTTGAATATTTAGGGTAATTACGGTATGTCAGATACAGTTGTATGCTGAGCCTTTAGTGCTGGGTCTGACCTGTATTGGATCTTTTTAACCCTTTCAGTCCTGAGGTTCCATTTCTCAAATTTGGAGGTGTTGCCTAACGACTATGTACGAGTTGCAGGAGATGGCTTGACCATGATAATTCAAGGGTAGTGCCAGATTAGCTTGGCGCCTGAAGGCACCAAGCTAATCTGGCACTACCCTTGAATTATCCTGCTGTAGGGATCTGGGCCTAAAAGGGTTAAAATAGAGACATTAACAAAACGTGCTGTGTGCAGCTTGGAGCGTCTGGAGCTGATTCTGTTTGCAATCCCCAACACACTGGGCCCAGCCCTCATCCGACTGCCACGTCTACACACACTGGTCATTTGGCCTGACACTGGACATGATGGCATGATGGTAAGTTGTTTTGTTTTTTTAGTTTTGTTTTGTGTTTGCTCATGTGTGATAGCAAAAGGGTCCCTGTGTAATTGAGCCAGTGGTCTATCAAGTACATTGTTGGTGGTAGACATTAATGTTGCTGTTTTCTTGGACACTGTTCAAGCCACGGAGTGCAAACTTGGCCCAAGGATACTTTGTGTCTAGGCCTTTCTAAATATGTCCGTTTTGGTTAACCCATAGAGCCCCAACACCCTACAGCAGGAGATTGATTGACCATGATAATTCAACCATAGTGCCAGATTAGCTTGGCACCTGAATTATCATGGTCAATCCGCCTCCTGCAACTGGTACAGAGATGTTAAGTAACACTTCCAAAATTTAGGAAATGCACCCGTGGGGCTGAAAGGGTTAACCCTTCTCAAAGTTCAAGGTCACACTGGGTCAATAAATAGTTGAACAAGAATGTCAAAGCCCTTATGACACATGTATGACCGTTCCACGTTACTAGTCTGACCTTTTAGTTTGACCTTTCGGACAGGTCGCGTAAATGAGCATGTGTTCCGGTGTCTCAGCATGAGTAAAGGGTTGGCTTGTGTACCAGCGAAATCCATGTTTTCTCAAAATGTATGCATTGTACATACATTTCATGATCTCTTGTAACCCTAGACCTTTCCTGAGGTCATCCAAATTTGTATGCATAGAAAGGTCTTACCATTAGCCATTTATGTGCCAAGTTTGGTTTTGAAGCTGTTAATAGTATTTGTGAATAAACAACTGTCAAAATATGCTAATTTTTATTTATGGCTATTTCCTGATCTCTTTTGATTCTTGACCTGTCTAAGAAGTTAGGCAAATTAGTATGCATAGGAAGGTTTTACCATCAGGTGTCTTTGTACTAAGTTTAAGTTTGAAATTCTTGACATTTTTTTACCAGAAAAAATGATCAAAAATGGCGAATTTTGAACCATTTCCTGATCCCCCATGACCTTGAGCTTGGGTAGAGCTTACTGAAATCGGTATGTTTAGAAAGGTCTTCCCACAAAGAATCCTTGAGCCAAGTCTGAAGACTATGGCTTAAATATCCCTAATATGCCTGCATTAAATTTTACCATGGACGAAGGCAGACAGACGTACGACCACTGACCCAATACTACACTCTTTTTGCTAACATACATGAGCTATAAATTGACAGGTACTATTTTCAGCTTTAAAGAATAACTGGTACAGAGATAGCTTATAATAAGACCCTTACTGTACATTACATACTAATTTGAATGGCCCTCTGAAATATCAAGGGTTACAAGTGGTCATTGTGAAAATTGCCAAATAAAGTACAAGGGTACATACTGTGCATACTGTTTGGTTGGCCTCTTGTACTGGTCAAAGATCAAGGAAGGATGATAAACCTGTGTAAAATGTACATGTTTACAAACATAGAATTTCACATGTACTATTAATTATTACAAGACACTTGCTTATTTCAGCGATCTTTCAAAAGGTGAATGTCATGGTCGGTAGTGTGTGTGTGGGTTGGGGGGGGGGGGGGGGGGGGGGAGAGGTGGAGATATTGAAGAGTGTGGTCAGAATAGTTTGGTGCCTGTTCTGGCACCACCCCTGAATTATCTTGGTTAATCATTTTCTTGTTGTAGTGTCATGACTTGAGTAGATTTATTAAAGTGATGTCTTTCTTGTTATTCAAACATGCTGCACCGCAAATTTGTTTTTTTCTTATGTTTCATACATTTGTCTGTATTTCAGCCGGCAGTGGTCAACTCTCACGCCATGTCTGCAGTTTGTGACCTGCAGCAGCTTAAAACTCTGGAATGGGGCGTGGTCATTCGAGATGAGGGGGACAGTGTTTCTGACTCAGCTGCCCACAACTACGTCGTCCGAAACAATGCCATACCTCTGTTGAAACCAGAGGAGGATTTGGATCCTGAAGCTGTGCGAGATGCCAGTGCTGTGTGCAGTCTATCCGTCACAGAATTCACACAGATTCTGTGCCAGTCACTGCCGGGGTGCACGCACATCAAAGTGTTCAATACGCAGGTTGTTGGTCGTGCCGTGCCCAATCAGCGTTCTTAAACGATTAAAATTGTGAGGGCCTGAGGATCAGAGTGTTTAGTATGCAAGTTGTTTGCATGGTGCCTCGTCACAGTTCCTACAATGACTCACATTGCCTCAAGGTTTTAACCTCTTCACTGCTGAGAAAAAATGAACACATTTTACTGCAAAAGACATACTCACGAGCCCCCACAATTGTGGGGTCTGATGATGATCTATGCCTCTTGCAGACACCACTTTATGTCTATGTTCCTTGGGTGGCTTTGGCTGTTTGGTAACCCATTTAGCCCCAAAGCCCTACAGCAAGAGATGGATGGACCAAGATAATTCAAGGGTAGTGCCAGAATAGCTTGGCGCCTTCAGGCGCCAAGCTAATCTGGCACTACCCTTGAATTATCATGGTCCATCCATCACCTGCAACTGGTACATAATCATTAAGTGACACCTCCAGAAATGTGGTTTTGGGGCTAAATGGGTTAACAGAGATTTCACAATCGGAAACACAGTCTGCATCCATCATCGGTGACGAGGTTAAGCCCTTCTGTGCAAGGGTTTAGAAACGATCTTGACTCCTCTGTTCTGAGGTATGCAATTACGGCCGAGGCCAGTAGAAGGCATAAATCCTCACAAGCCCGTTGTAACTGCTTTAAAGATGTCTGCATCTGTCACAGTTTCACTAAATCTACCACAGACTCGCTACTGAAAAACCTGGGCCATCGGATGCGTCTGGACCTGAATGAAGCCAGCAGAAGGCATAGATCTTCATGAGCCCTGCTACTGCAGGGGCTCATGGTGATCTACTATACCTCTTGCATAAATGGGTGGTGTGTTTTGGAGGGAGTTTTTGCATCAGGAGATACCAGTGCTTTACAGGTCTTATTTGTCATGAATACATACAGATTCTGCATCAGTGACTTCCTGTGTGCACACCTGTACAAATTATGCTTATCAGCGGTGTCGTGGAATTACTGAGTAAAGGCAAAAATTCCACGTTGTTAATAGGCTGCAGCCCATGATATTTTGTCAGTTGTCTTGTGGTTAATGCATACAGCCCTGACATTCCACAAGAAGTGACTGATATACCACGACTATTCAAGGGTGGTGCTGAAATGGCTTGGCACCAAGCTATTCTGAAATCATACTTTTTAAATGACCTGTATGGACCATGATATTTTAAATCATTTGACCTGTTATGGTCGATTTTATTTGATTTTGCTGTGTGTCAAGGCTAAAAGTTCATCCCTTAGCTGCCAGCAGATGCAAGTTAAGCTTGTGAAACGACAGTGAATTCAAAGCCAGACAAGGAAGATGGATATAAATGGGGCCAGCAAGAGGGAAAGAACATCATGAGCCCCTGCACCTGCAGTGGCTCATGAGGTTGTTGACCTCTAGCGGTTATGTGGTGTTTGCATTTTCCTGGCAAGGATGGGGTTAGAGTTGGAAAGGCAGCTACAGTGGCATTCAAGTTGTACATGTTGCTCTGGTGGGTTGTTTTTGAATTTATAAATAATCTTGCTTGATAGTAAGTGTGCAGCTTAGTGTCTAACAATAACACTCTTCCCCTTCTATCTGCAAGAAGCATAGTTTCACATGAGCCCCTGCCATTGCAGGGGCTCATGTGAAACTATGCCTCTTGCTGACCAGCATCAACTGCAGGTTGTAGATCTATACATTGTTCGTTGCAGGACCGAGATGCTTTCTGATTGTTGTTGTTGGTGTGTTTGTTATTTTTTTTTAAATCTTTTTTTCTTTCTTTTCGTGTTTGGTTGTTTGTTTTTTTGTTCTTTGTTTTGTTTTTTGGGGTGTTTTTTTTTTTTTGAGGGGGGTGGGGGAAGGGGGCCCACAGTATCTATAAAAACTGATAAATTATATAGTTTATTGGTCATAACTCCACTGAATTAAGACTCATCATTTGTTGTTCTTGTTAGCAGTAGTCAACTGCACAGTGAACTTCGGAATTTCATCTGTGACTTCACGTGCTGCATATTTTCATAATCTTACCAGTAACAAAATATATTATGATTGAATGTAAATATTTTTCATTGGCTTAATGACTTGTCTGTTTTACATCAATCTTTACATTAATCTAATTTTACATTAAAATCATTTTATGACATGTAACATTGTTTATAGTTCATTAGCATTAATTTCAAGGTGTCATTTTTAGCTAGTCTCTTCCTTGTATGTGTGTTCAGTGCAGTATATGGCAGTTATCTATAACATAGCCTCACAAAAAAATAAAAATAAAAAAATGGGTCGCAGCAGTTGCAAGAGCACACAGCTGATCTGCTATTTCACATGCAGTTCGGGTTGCACTTTCATTTGGTGCAAAACTCTGCACACACAGCTTTAACGATACTGTCCGACTTTTCTGGAGATTCCATCTTGATGGGTGAGGGCGTGAAAATTTGAAATGACTGAATAGGTTCACAGACTACCTACGCCCCATAACCCATGTCCCACAAGAGACATCAATTCTCATGAGCCCCTGCAGATGCAGGGGCTCATGAGAATTTATGGCTCTTGCAGATGGAACAGACTGGCTGGAGAGCTGTTTTGTCTGCTGCTGCAAAAAGCTGAAATTCAGCTGTCTGAGATATTGAAAAAGCTGAATCAGTCTCCAGAGCTGAAAACTGTCACCCATGCATCTTCTTCTTCTTGTTTGCAATGTTGTCTGTACTGGGAGGCCTGTTTTTGAGGATGAATTGGGCTGGGAGCTGTAGTTGTGGAGTGCACTGCTGTGTCCATAGACCAGGTGAAGTCTCACAGGGTGTTGATGTGCAGGCAGTGCTGGTGTATGTGTTCAGCTGCCTGCTCACTGGTGCCAAGGTTCAGGTAGGGGATGCGGCCACATCCCTCTTGCGGTTCATGGTGCTGTTGCAGCTAGTGCAGTTGAAAGGATGACCTGTTCTTGTCTTGATAGGGGGTGGTAGTTATCCTTTTCCGTTGCAGGCATGATGTCACACTTGATCAATACCTTCGTCTCTTTGTAGCCAAGGTCGTCAACCTGGTCCATGCTTGCTTCCTTTTAACGAGCGGGGCTGCTGCCTCATTCTCTGCGATCCACTGCAGAACCACTCTGCTTCTGCTGCTTTCATGCTCTCAGTGGACACAAGCAGTTAGAGCTTGCAAGGACCCTGTAGCAGCATGGTCCTTGCAAGCTCTAACTGCTTGTGTCCACTGAGAGTGTCAAGGGCGGAGAGGGAGTCAGTCAGGTTTGATTGTTCATCATGTAATGTCCAGACAACAACAGGACTTTCTCAAGACGTGCCAGCGATGCATGTGAAAATGGAATATTAAATATATGTTGCCAGCTAGTCTGAAATGTAAACTTAAGACATGCTAGGGACACTGCACCTTCGTGCTCGTTTATCACACCCTCGCTTACAAAAAAGGAGTAGATAATCATTACAATTACAAAATGTGTGCAGGAAATGACATACATTAAAACATAATCGCAAACACATAATGTTCTCTTAGGTGACCATTAAGCAGCGCACATCCAATATTAAAGACTACAGGCAGCGTGGAAAGTTGGCAGAATTTAATGGGAAAATACAGATGAATGGATCAAAGAGAGACAGAAACATAAGCCCCCGTAAGAAAAGGAAAACCCACCCTGTGGGGCTTACCAGTGACCCTGGGAACTAAAAAGTTGTTAACCCCACCTAAATCCCCCAGGGCACACTCTGGATGAACACTCCAGCTCCATCATCCATAGCAGTGCTTATAGTGGTAGTAGTAGTAGTATGTGTGCGGACAAAATTACTTTATGGATCCGTTATGCATGCAAATTTTCCTACAAATCATCCATCATAGCAATAGAAATTCCCTTTAAATTTTGGTAATTCATCCAGCTGGTTTTTAAAAGAATTCATGTTGGGTGCTTTTTTTAATGAAACTGGTAACCCATTCCAAACAGTAGCAACTCTGTTAGAAAAACAAAACTGTTGTGGGGGCTCATGAGGATCTATGCCTCTTGCTGACACCACTGTGAATACATGTTCCTGGGACACAGTCTGCATCAACTGACACTAAATGGGTTAGGCAGACCTCTGAATGACACCGATACTTTGCCTATGAAAAATGCTTTAAAAATATTTTTATCATTCAGATCACTAAAGATGTGCAGGAAAACATGATTACAACCACTTGCAAACATGTTTTCCTGTCATAAGAAATCCATCTCCTGTGAGAACGTGCTTTCAACTGATCCTTGTATCCAATATGCTTTTATGTGGCTTATACAGTACAATACAGTACAGTACCTTAATACTTTATTGTCCCCAAGGAGAAATTACTGTACTTGTACTGTCCTTTGTTTTCTTGACCTTTTTGTCTTTTAAAATCTTGTGTTTGGTATAAACTTAACCCATTTAGCCCCAACACCCTACAGAAGGAGCCTGATTGACCATGACAATTCAAGGGTAGTGCCAGATTAGCTTGGCGCCTAAAGTGAAGGCGCCAAGCTAATCTGGTAATACCCTTGAATTATCATGGTCAATCCACCTCCCGCAACTGATACAGTCATTAAGTAACACTTCCAAAATTTGGGAAATGCACCCCTGGGGCTAAAAAGCTAAAAAAAAAAAAAAAAAGTTTCAGGTGTCTCACCTTAACTTGTATTCTGTCTTTACTGCTGTACTTTTTTTTTTAATCGATGCTTGATGACTTTGCTGCTTAAGATTGCTTCTGACATGTCAGAGATCACCAGTCATCAAAGGAACATGGATACAAGTGGTTTTAGCAAGTGGCGTAGATCCTCATGGGCCCCTGCAGCTGCAGGGGCCCATGAGGATCTGTGCCACTTGCTAAAACCACTTGTATCCATGTTCCTTTGTACCTATTGCAGTTGGATGGTGTTCAGTTGTTCCGAGCAGTGAACAGGTAAATGAACGTACATGTAACCTGAGGCCAACAGGAGGCATAAATGCTTATGAACACCACGCAACTACTTATGGTCTATGACTGTGACTCTTGCTGGCAAGTTTTTCTTAAGCCATCACATCATGAGGCTGATTTGTTACAAATTTGCTTATTGTCCTATGAAGGCCAAGTTATAGATTAGGAGATAGATCAACCATGCTAGTTCAAGGGTGGTGCCAGAATAGCTTGGCACCTGAGGCACCAAGCTCTTCTGTCACCACCCTTGAACTATCATAGTCACATCTGTTTCAAGCAATGGGTGCATCAGGATGAAAAGGGTTAATGAGGGGTTTTTCACATGTTCAGTCCCCGAAAGGTGCGATGGTCAACTAAAATGAAAGTTTAAGAGTCATTCAAATTTGTAATTGGAACTTGGAAAACCTCCTGTGCTCTTAGCACATGTAATTGGGGGCAGTAAGAATCATAGTGTGTGCACATCATCGGGCCGTTGTCAGCCGCAACTGGCCTGCACACATCTATGTGCAGACCAACGGTGGGCGACGTCGGCCTTTGATCACAAGCCCCCCCTACACTTGCAAGGGCTCATGAACATCAGTGCTTCCTGCCTTTGGATGGTAAACAGTGAAGGAGTAGTTTGTACATTTGATCTGTGTAATGTATAGCAAAGACTGTATTTTCCTCCTGTAATTCGTGCAGACCCATGCCCTGTGTAAAAACTCATTGAAGGCGCCCCACACTACTAGCTGCGAAAATATTGTATAGCCTTGCTGGCAGCAGCGTTATATGACACTTCCACAACTATTGATGCGGGATGCCTTGAATGAGTTGATGTTTACTTCATTCAGCATACATACTCGTCACTTTGGTCAAGTTTCAGTTTTTAACCCATTTCATCTTGAGGCTGATTTTTTTCTTAATTGCTTATTGTCCTATGACGGCTACATTACAGATTAGGAGATACATAAACCATTTTAGTTCAAGGGTGGTGCCAGAATAGTTTGGCACCTGAGGCACCAAACTATTCTGGCACCACCCTTGAACTATCATAGTTGAATTTATTTCGAGCAAGTGTACCAGGATGAAGAGGGTTAAAACCACTTTTGTACTGAAGTACCCAACGGAGAAAGAAACACGCTTAAGAAAGACAGTTACAACACAATTTATTAATATTTCAGGTAAATACCGTTTGTCAAAGTTGACAAACAAACAGAGAGATCAGTCGCTACTTATCTTCTTTTCAGGCGCAGAAGGAATGTGGCAACTGGATTGCACTTTTGTGTTGTTTATTCTGCTTGCACCAGACCTTGCTTTTGAGGTACCAATACAATATGACAATGACCATGTATAGTCAATATGAGCGTGACAGACCAGGGGGAAAAGGAAAGAAGTCAAAAGGAGAATATGCACATTAGATTTTCGCATCTGTTTCTATCTGTTAAAGTTGTTATGCAAATCATCCCTTGAAATAAAATTTTGCAATTTTATGAACTTGCATTGTATGTGAGCGTGCCAGCAGTGTCCTCCTTATAACAAATTTAGCATTGTTTGAAAGTAGTTAACAAAATGGCAGTCATTTATGGTGTCGGTGACATGCAGGTGGTTTTTTGTTGTTGTAGAAGAATTAGCTCTGAACTCCCTTGTGCATACAGCCAACAGTACAGTACGCAAAAGGTTATATTATCAGGACAATGTCGGCCGGAGACTACAAACAGTACTTGCAGGACACAATGGCCATCTGGCCAAAGTTGGTCTCAGATGGTCATTGTGTCCTGCGAGTACTGTTCGTAACTAGTATTCGTAATCTACTAATCTACAATTACAGTGGCTCAGTTAGATGCTCGTCTGGATTCAGACCATAATGCACCTCCCCGTCCTTAACCCAGGCCCAAGCCATGCGCTCAGTGGTGAAGTTTGCGGCCATGTCTCCATCCTTACTTAGGACAATGACGCCCCCTGACCCCTTCACACGCTTGGTCATGTGATCCAGGGCAGCTTTAGATGCTTTGTCTGCACTCATACCTAGTGGCACAAAAATCAAATGAATAATCCTTTTTCAGTTTCATGGTTTGAGACGGATGACTCATAGTTTAACACTCTCACCTGTAACACCTCTCACCTGTATGACGACATTGGGAGGAAGGGGGGGGGGGGATGGATCAGCGAAGATTGTTCAAGGGTGGCTCTGAATTAGCTTCGTGCCTTTCCTGAAGCCAAGCAAATCTGGCACTACCTTTTATCGATTCATCTCCCTCACAATTTTCATGGAGGCCTCCAAAAGTTACAAGGTAACAGTCTGAGAATAAGTGTCGAGTGCCCAGTGTCGATGTTTTAACCCCTTCACTGCTGAGTAAAAATGAACGTTATCCAAATGCAAGAGACACAAGTCCTCATGAGCCCCCTACAACTGTGAGGTCCCATGAGGTTGTAAGCATCTTGCTAAAACTAATTTGTATCCATGTTCCTTGCATGGTTGTGCAGTTTGTGTCTGAACTCATCACCAAATCCATATGTAAATCCTGTGTGCTTGACCCACTTCCTACAGATTTACTGAGAGACTGTGTGGATCTGATTCCTGTGATTACATGCATTATCGACAATTTCTTGATGTTTGGCGCTGTACCTCCTCAGTTCAAGCAGGCTGTTGTCACACCATTGTTAAAGAAACCTGGACTAGACCAAAATGACTTGAAAAACTTTCGTCCCGTTTCCAACCTCCCATTTATTTCTAAGCTGTTAGAAAAGTCTGTCTTGCATCAGCTTTTGGATCATGTGTCAAGAAATGACCTGCTAGAGTTGTATCAGTCCGCTTACCGCAAGCATCATAGCTGTGAAACAGCTCTTCTTCATGTGACCAACAGCCTGCTTACTTCCGCTGACGAGGGACGTGTGTCACTCTTGTCATTATTGGACCTGTCTTCAGCGTTCGACACGCTCGACCACAACATCCTTCTGAATAGACAGTGTGTCTTTTAGCATCCGTGGATGGGTCCTTGACTGGTTCTTCTCATATTTGTCTGACAGGTTCCAACGTGTCATTATACAGAATTCTACTTCCACTCCCCTCCTTCTGAGATATGGCGTACCCCAGGGCTCAGTTCTCGGACCGGTCTTGTTTTCTTTGTACCCGTGTCTGAGGTGATCGCCAGTAAAGGATGTGAACATCACAAATATGCCGATGACACACAGCTGAAGAAAGACTCTTCTCAAACAGTTCCCATCTCTTCTGCATGACATGGAACAATGTGTAGAAGCTGTTAAGGACTGGATGACAGACAACAAGCTAAAGCTCAATGAAGGAAAAACAGATGCCATTGTGGTAGGCACTCGCTCTAGGGTGAGTGTCTCCCACAATGAGTCCTTGATCGTTTGTGGACAGGACATCCCTCTCAAAAAATGTGTGAAAAACCTAGGTGTTTACTTTGACAATGTTTTGTCCATGAACGATCATGTGTCTCACCTGTCCCGCTGCTGCTATCTTGACCTCAGGAGGCTTAGCTCTGTTAGACAGTACCTTACTGACGATGCCAGTAAGCAAATCGCATGTTCACAGATTTTGTCAAGGCTTGACTACTGTAACTCAGGTATGTCAAACGATCTGCTCTACAGGCTCTAGAAGATTCAAAACCACGCAGCAAGACTTGTACTGATAAAATCAAAGCGTGCCTACATCATCCCCTTGCTTAAGCAGTTACACTGGCTTCCTGTGAAGTTCAGAATTGAATACAAAATTGTTTCCCTCATTTTTCAGGCCTTTGATAAAACACTCCAGCATACTTGTCCTCCAGTCTCCTTGTCTCCAGGCAGAGTATTGCGCTCCAGCACTGATGACAGAATATTGAGTGTCCTAAAAAAAACCTTTTGGACAGCAGTCCTTTTCTTTCCAAGCTCCCAGAGTGTGGAATGGTCTTCCACATGATATTCGCCATACACCATCTTTGGCCATTTTCAGGGCTAGATTGAAAACATATTTTTTCAATTTGGCCTTCGAAAGGGATTGATAAACCCTATGTTTTCCCATCAACATGTATATGTCTGATCAGGCTCTTGAAATGTTATGTTTATTATTTTAGTTTTGTGTCAGTGTGCATTTGGACCTATGAATGATTGTGTTTTTTGTATGTTGTCGGTACTTTAGTTAATTTCAATTAGTTAGATTATCTAGATGTAAAGCACTCTGAGCCCTTCTTTGTGGGGATATTGCACTATAGAAGAGTTATATATTATTATTATTATTATTATTATTTGGCAGTTGAAGAAAGAAAGATTTCAAAAAGAAAATACACCACCAGTGGCAAGGAAGTGATTAAAGTTGCCCTGTAGTCTAGACCACCACCCTGCCTCCCTCTTCTTAATTTGAGCCAATGGTAAAATTCATGCTGGTGAAAATTGACCCCCTTTTGCATGCAGCCACAAGCACTGTGAACAGTACCGTTGGCTGCATACACAAGGGGATTAACTCATTTGAGACATGCCGCCTCCGGATATGCGGCGTACGCCGCGTATCCGGAGGTGGCATGTCTCAAATGAGTTAAACCCTTTACTGCCGAGACAGGCAACATGATCCATCTGCATGAGGCATAGATCCTTATAAGCCTCTGCAATTGCAGGGACTCGTGAGGATCTTTGCCTCTTGCTGGCACCACTTCATGCTGTCTCCATGCTTCCTAATACATCTGGGTCTCTAAGGCGTTGAATTTACAAAGAATTCAGCAACACAACTTGTGATCACTGACATGCTATGACAGGATGTGAATCAACCATGTGCATCAACCATGATTGTTCAAGAGTGGTGTCAGAATACCTTGGCGCAAGTAGGCACCACCCTTAAACTATCATGGTCAATCTGTCTGCAGAACTGTGACAAAGAGCTCAGTGGATATCTACAGAAATTGATAATTTCATCTTCAGGGTGTAATGAGTTAAAGCACAGTTAACAATGTATACATGTACACAGCATACCTAACTGCATGTGGTTAGTGACACGATGTGCCAGACAGGTGCGTATAATGGCCTCTCCATGACCTGTGGTGGACACAGCTCCAACATCTGTGTCTGCATATCCACCACAACCTGTGATTAATGCATGACACAAATTAGTTCTTATGTCGCAACGCATCCTAGCGTAACTTACAAATAAATGCAAGTGGCCAGTAGTGAACCCCCCCCCCCCCCCCCTTTAAAAAAAAAAGTATTTTTCTCTGAAAGATATTTTTTCAAAAAATACTTACCGATGGCATTATAATGGGTAGACCATCGAAACCGATGATGTCGTCATTGTGCATGACTTCTATTTGTGGGTGCGGGTGTGGCTGACCAAGCCAATCCTGGAACCACACCTGCGAGGGCAATGGGGGCACTGGAACGTAGCTGTGGGGAGAGTCGACGCTGTCTTTCTGTGAGCTCTGGCACTGGTGATCCGTCCGCGCCGATTGTGTTCAAAGAGCGTGCAGGCTTTCCTGGTGGCGACACGCCAGCCAGATCTGTCTTGTGCTTGTGCTTCAAGTTCCTTTACCGGGAAGACGCAGTACTTGAGGCTGTCTCTTATGCATCTTTGAAGCGTTTCTTTGGCCGTCCTTGCTCCCTGTGGCCTTTTGATAGTGCACCATACAGGAGTTGATGTGGCATGCGAGAATCATCCATGCGTATGACATGACCTGTCCAGCAGAGTTGTGACTTTAAGATCAAGGCTTCAACACTCACTAAGCCAGCATTGTCCAGGACTTCCAGGTTTGTTACCTTGTCTTGCCATTTGATGCCCATGAGTGAGCGCAGGGATCTCATGTGGAAACGTTCAAGCTGCTTGAGGTGCTTTCTGGACAGCGTCCATGACTCACAGCCGTAGAGGAGGCTGGG
Source organism: Semisulcospira habei (assembly GCA_036245525.1). Lineage (NCBI taxonomy): Eukaryota > Metazoa > Mollusca > Gastropoda > Semisulcospiridae > Semisulcospira > Semisulcospira habei. Next base: position 138,903,052 of record BTPG01000004.1, on the reverse strand, counting down.
GAGGACTACTGCCTTGTAGACTTTGATCTTGGTGGAGAGCTTGATGTTGTTATTCAACACACGAGTGCGCAGGTGACCCAAGGCTTGGCTGGCTTTGCTGATGCAAGCTGCGATTTCCTTGTCGATAGTACCGTCAGAAGAGATGATGCTCCCAAGGTACCTGAACTGGTCGACAGTCTTCAGCTCGCTGCCTTCGATATACACTTTGGGTGGGGGGGCTCTTGTGCCTGGAGCTGGTTGGTGCAGGACCTCAGTCTTGCTGAGACTGATGGTGAGGTCAAACAGTTGAGAGGCTTCCGAGAACCTGTTGACGATGGTCTGGAGGTCAGACTCCGTGTGCGCCATCAGCGCACAGTCATCGGCAAACAGCGCCTCAAGGATCAGTCTCTCGATGGTCTTGGTCCTGGCGTTCAGTCGAAGAAGGTCAAAGAGAGAGCCGTCTAGTCTGTACTTCAGGTACACTCCCTTCTCAAGGTCGCGTACTGCATGGGTCAGGACACACATGAAGAACAGGTTGAACATCACAGGGGCAAGAACACAACCTTGTTTCACACCATTGGAAATGTCGAAGGGTGCGGATGTGTCGCCGTTTGACTAGACAACTCCTACCATTCCATCATGGAAGAGGCAGATGATGTTGGTGAACTTCTTGGGGCAGCCGAGCTTTGTGAGGATGACCCAAAGCGCTTCTCTGTTCACGGTGTCGAATGCTTTGGTCAGATCTATGAAGACAGCGTAGAGGTCCATATGCTGCTCAATGCATTTCTCCTGGACCTGTCTCACAGAGAAGACCATGTCGACTGTGCTGCGGCCGGGTCTGAAGCCACACTGAGCCTCTGGGAGTGCTTCCTCAGATACAGAGCTGATCAGGCAGTTGAGGATGACTCTCGCAAGGATCTTGCCAGCAATGGACAAGAGTGAGATCCCTCGGTAATTGGCACAGTCTGCTTTGCTGCCCTTGTTCTTGAACAGGGAGACGATTGCAGCATCTCTAAATTCCTGTGGCATGTTCTTCTCTGCCCAGATGCATGTCAGAATGTTGAGGAAGGCATCAAGGGTCTCAGGTCCAGCTGCTTTGAAGAGCTCTGCGGGGATGCCGTCCTTGCCTGCAGCCTTGCCGGAGCTAGTCTGGTTGATTGCTTTCTTGACCTCGTCTAGGGTTGGCGGGAGGTCGAGGTCATCCAGTGTCGGCTTCTGGGGAATCATGTCCAGGGCCACGGGATCAACAGTGGAAGGCTGGTTCAGCAGATTTGAGAAGTGTTCTCTCCAGCGCTCAGTGATGCTGCCTGTGTCCTTTATCAAGGTGAAGCCGTCTGTGGAAAAGAGAGGGGTTGTGCTGGGTCTGGCAGGGCCGTAGACAGCTTTCATAGTGCTGAAAAAATCCTTGGAGTTCCTGGATTCAGCAAAGTGTTCAAGTTCTTTTGCTTTGCTGTCCCACTAGGCGTCCTGCATGCTGTGGAGCTCTCTCTGGGCTTTCCTCTGGAGGTGTTTGAAGCGGTCTTTCTTGGACAAGGAGTCGATGTCGTTCTGCCACTAGATGAAGGCACTGCGCTTTTGCTCCAGTAGCTTGTTGATCTCTTCATTGTTCTCATCGAACCAATCCTGGTGTACCCTCTGCTTGGGTCCAAGCACGTCTTTGGCAGACTCTGTCACCATCCCCTTGAGCTGGTTCCACATTTCAGTTGGGTTGCCAGTCAGCGGTCTATGGGCAGTTAGCAGGTCATCTAGGTGGGACTGGAAGTTTTCCTTGACATCCGGGCACTTCAGCTTGGCCAGGTTGAATGAAGGTTGGGTGAGCTTCGGCCTCTTCCTGTGTGCTGGTGCAATGTGCAGGTTGAGGACAGCCTGCACCAGCCGATGGTCGGTCCAGCACTCTGCTCCTCTCATGGCTCTGGTGATTCTGACATCACGAGTATCCCGCTGGCGGACAATGACATAGTCTATGAGATGCCACTGCTTGGATCTGGGATGCATCCATGTTGTCTTATACTTACTAGCCAGCCTGAAGAGGGTGTTGGTGATGGCGAGTCCATTCTCAGTGCATGTCAGCAGCAGGCCATTGCTGTTCATCTTGCCCAGCCCGTGTGGGCCCATCGCCCCTTCCCAGCAGTCACATTCGTGCCCAACTCGAGCATTGAAGTCACCAAGCACGATGAGTTTGTCACTTGCAGGAGTGGACTTAAGGAGGGAGTCGAGGCTCTCATAGAACGCCTCCTTGTCGTCATCTACGTTGGTGAGTGTTGGCGCATAGGTGCTGATAATAGTGACATGTTGGGTGTGGGAGATGGGTAAACGGAGCTTCATCAATCGTTCGCTGATGCCAGTGGGAAGAGAAGGCAGCTGCCGGAGGAGCGTGGTGTGGATGGCGAAGCCAACTCCGTGTATCCTGTCCTCGTTCTCAGCTTTGCCCTTCCAGCTTTGCCCTCAGGTTCACAGATCGAGCCTTCGTCAGCAAATCTGGTTTCACTAAGAGCCGCAATGTTGATCTTATATCTCGCCAGCTCCCTGGCTATAAGGGCTGTTCTTCTGTGCGGTCTCTTCGTCTGATCTCTGTCCAACAGGGTTCTACGTTCCACGTACCGAGAATAAGTTTCTTTCTTTGTTTTTCTTTTCGACCGCATAAAAAGTGTTAAACCATCAGCCGCGGTAAGCTGACCCATTTGTGTAGGGCAGGCAATGTTTGGAACACCTTTTCTAGTTCCTTCCCTTACTAGGGTGAGCAGTGCTGCCCTGAAGAGGGCTGCTCAGTCGCCTGGGATGCTGCTGAACTTCTCTGCTGCCCCTGGTACAGGGAAGAGCGACCACTGGTCCACAGACTGCCTACATGCATGTTCGGAGCTGCAACTCCCAGTAGTAACCTCTACCTGTTGGTTCGCCCATTCCCCATCACCGCAAGACTTCTGGAGGAGGCAGAAGAAAAAGAAAGATGAAGGAGCAGATTTGGTGAAGGTGAAGATCCATGCACAAAACCTGCACATGAAAGAGATTTTGGTGGAGAAGCTGTTGCACTGGAGCAACCCCACCCTCTCGGCCGCAGAAGTCAGAGTCCAGTGGCACAATGAGACGTTACAACTGGTAGCTTCCTTGGCTGCAGTGGATGGCCATGTCTTCTTCTGTGCTCTGACATGCCCTATGCACTCCACAGTGCACTGCTGACCCGCCCTCTTGGCCGTTGAACCCTTGATTGAGTTTCCTCCGCCCAGTCGGCCGGTGACAGACTTTGCATGCTAGGACGAGCAAGTCCTGCCTCATCAAGGGTTTGAGACCCCCGGTTTCCCCTCACTTGGTTTAGCCAGCCAGTCGAAGCTGTTGCCCGTGGTGTGGCTGCTGCGCATGCTGCAGCTACATGGAGCCACAAGTGAGAGTTGAGAGTCAAAGTGGGGACCTAAACTGGTGGACTACTCTCTAACCTTCGAGAGATGACTTGTCCCCCCATTATAGGTGAAACCCCCTCCTTGAATTCTCCAGACACCACTGGCATTACTGTAAGGAATATACCCTATAGCTTACCGATTTCAGCCTAAGAGCCCTTTATGTGTACCTACACGACAATTAAGGGCCGCAACTCTAGGGAGTTGTAACCAAGTGGCTGGGTAGTCTCCCCTTCCTCCATTTGGTCACGTGAGCTGTGCATTCCCGACAGTCTTACTCTTAGCGTAGTGGCGGCAAGCAGGGTAGGTGAGAAGGCCCTACGAGTAATGCCATCAGTATTTTTCGAAAAAATGTATTTTTCATTAAAATGTATTTTTTTGAAAAATACTTACCGATGGTATTACTTAAAGGAAATGGTTTCTTAGCTAGTCTAATTTTAGCCCAAAATTGTTGTGTACGAGTATGGTCATGATGGCAGGTGAGGGGCGCCATAGCCTAGCCGGAACCCGGGTAGCCTCCCTTCCGGTTCAACCACGCATGCGCCACACCACTCATACGCCAGTCAGTTTTCTTAGCGAACCAGCGGCAAGCGGGGCAGGTGGGAGGGACCTTCGAGTAATACCATCGGTAAGTATTTTTCAAAAAAATACATTTTAATGAAAAATACATTTGTTTTCTCAAAACACATTACCGATGGTATTACTTAAAGGAAGAATCCCGAGGAGGAGGCGGGTGCCGCTATAGCGACCCCATCCCCTGCCATCCTGGCCGCTCGAGTCGGCCACCCTCCCGCAACCTCCCTCTAATTTTAGCAAAGATACTGACGGCGCCTAGGGCGCCGGGAGGGAGTGTTGCGCCGCCACGATGTCCCCCACCAGCGATAGGTTCTGGCGCTGGCTGGAGAGGTCCCTCAGGTAGAAGCGTGCGAAGGTGGTCTCCGCTCGCCAGCCCACGGCCGCCACAATGTCTTTGACCGCACAGTTCCGGTCGAATGCTAGGCTGGTGGCCATGGCTCTGATCTCGTGTGCCCTGATGCACATGCGTTTGGCTGTATCCGGGGCAAGCTCCTGGTAGGCTGATCGTATCACCCACCGGAGCCAAGAGGATATCGTTTGGGCCGAGATGTCGTTTCTACCTGGGGACAGAGGAAGGAAAAGGCGGGTGCGTTCCCTGCGTATCGGCTTGGTCCGGCGCAGGTACACACGTAAGGCTCGCACCGGGTCCTGTTGTCTGGACTCCCGGGTGGAGCTTGGGTCTCGTAATGGTTGAATGGTGACCAGTTGAGGGGCCGTCAAAGGCGATCTGGTCTTGGCTAGGAAGGCCGGGTCAGGAAGCAGCTGAACCGAGCCATCAGCCCGAAACTGTAAGCAGGCGGGGCGTGCTGAAAGTGCGTGCAGTTCGCTGACTCTGGAGGCTGACGCGAGGGCCAAAGGAAGCAGGTCTTCCGAGTCACGTCCGGCAACCGCGCCAACTGGATCGGTTCGAAACGGGGCGAGTTGAGCCAAGTGAGTACCCAGGACAGGTCCCATCGTGGCACCAGGGATCGGCGGGCAGGACGCTGTAGACCGAAGTGGGCCATCAGGTCGGCTAGGTCTTTGCAGGAACCCGGGTCGGGCAGTCCCAAGTGTCTGTACGTGTCGGCAATCATGGCCAGGTAGCCCCGGATGGTGATCGGTGCTAACTGCTGGTCGCTGAAAAGCCAGATGAAGAAATCCGCCAACTGGGGAGTTGTCAAGCCGATGGGGTGAAGGTGTCTGTCGTCACACCAGGCGCAGAGGACTCTCCACTTGCCTTCGTAGACTCGTCTGGTCGAGGCTCGACGAGCTGTAGCGATCGCGTCCACTGCCGCACCTGAGAAGCCTCTAGCTGCGAGGGCTTGCCGGACAACCTCCAGGCGTGGAGGAGGAGACGCTCGGGGCACGGGTGGAACAGCTGCTGCCGTGGTTGCTTGAGCATCGTCCGCGGTGTGGGGAGCGGTAGCGGGGGAGCCGTGGCAAGGTTCAGGAGGTCGGTTGTCCATGACTTGGTCCAGCAAAATGGCGCCACCAGGAACAGGATCGTGTTGCACCCTCTGAGCTTGAGTAGGACCTTGGGGACTAGTACGGTGGGCGGGTAGGCGTAGGCGACCAGGCCGTCCCAAGAGATGGATAGAGCGTCGACTGCCCAGGCCAGAGGGTCTGGAATGGGTGAAACGAAGAGGGGAAGCTGTCGATTCCACCTCGTGGCGAAGAGGTCGATCATGGGAGCCTCCCAGGTTACGGCGATCAGTCGAAAGATGTCGGGTCGCAGCGCCCACTCTGTATGGAGCAGTTGACCGCGTCGGGAGAGGGAGTCGGCCAGCACATTCAGATGACCCGGAATGTGACGTGCGCGAAGAGAGATGTCCCGATCCTCGCACCAGCGGAGCACCTGGTAGAGTAGTATGCAAAGGGATGGAGAGCGGGTCCCGCCTTGCTTCTGGATGTACGAGACGACCGTGGAGTTGTCCGAGAGAACCAACAGTTCCTGATGTCGGATGCGGTGCTCCCAGGCCAGGAGAGCTTGCCATACTGCCTTCAGTTCTAACCAGTTGATGTGTTTGGACAGCGATTCCAGAGGCCACAGGCCGGAGGCAGTCTCGAACGATGGAAGGAGGTGAGCTCCCCAACCTGCGAGGCTTGCGTCGACGCAGAGCGAGAGAGTGGGCGGCGGTGAGGACAGCGGCACTCCCGTCGCGAGCCAGGAAGGATCCGCCCAGCGCAGCAGGTGGGGACGGAGCATGGCAGGTACTGGAATCGGGGCCTCGAGGTCGGGCGACGACGGTCGCCAGTGAAGGAGGAGATGCAGGTGCAGAGGGCGGGAGTAGAGACGTCCTAGCGGTAGCAGGTCCGCAGCAGCGCTGATCAGACCTAACAGCTGAAGCCACTGCCTGGCTGGAAGCGTCGTCAACTGGGACACCTGCCGAGCTAGAGTCGCCAACTTCTGGATGCGCTTCTCCGGCAGTCCGACGGTATTGTGGTCGGTGAGGAACTCCATACCGAGGTGAATAAAATGGCGTGCGGGAATGAGGTCGGGCTTGCCAAGGTTGACCAGGAAGCCCAGGTTCTCGAGAAGTTGAAGCAGAGCATCTCGGTCTTCCCTCAGGGAGCGCTCGTCCTGGTTCCTCAAAAGTAGGTAACGTCTGGAAGCAGGATGCATGGGTACGTGCAGGTAAGCATCTGAGAGGTCCAGGCTGACCGCAAAGTCCATCGGCTGTACCGCTGAGCGAAGGGCCCGCGCAGTCTCCATGCGGAAGGCCGGAGCGACGATGAACTTGTTCAGCGCCGAGAGGTCTATGACGGGGCGCCACTTGCCGCCCGGCTTGGGCACCACAAGAGCCGACTGTAGAAGGCTGGGGAGTCGTGCCGGACCACCACCTCCGTGGCGGACTTCTGAAGCAGGGAGGAAACTTTGCCGCGGAGAGCTTCGGCTCTGAGCTGGTCTGAAGGAACTGTAGTCCACACCGGGCTCCGGAGCACGGGAGGTGGGGACCGGAAGGAGATCAGTAGTCCCTGAGTAATGGTAGAGAGAATCCACGGGTCGTCCGGAAACAGCGAGTGCCAGGCTTCGCTGTGAAGCGCCAGCCTCCCGCCGACCGGAACTCCGGACGAGGTCGGCGGGGGCCGGAGGGGGAGAAAGTCAGTGCGCCCGGCCCCGCCCGGGGCGCCGGGCAGGTCTAGGCCAGGTGCGGGCGGGGAGGGATGGGGGAGGCTCGGTACTGGGGAAAGGGCGGGCGCGAGGAAAGGCTGGAGCTCTGGGGGGTAGGCGACCACCTCTGGTGAACGGGCGGGCGGTGTGTCTAGCAGTCCGCAGGGGGCGACCCGGAGCCTTGCGGGTTGGTCGAAAGGAAGTTGGAGCTGGGCGGTTGGGCCAGGCGTCCTTGTTAGCTTCCTTTACAGCGAGCCAGGTGGGGCCGAACAGTAAGTCACCGCCGAGGGGCGCCTGCCGAAGCTGAGTCTTCACATCCAGCAGAATGGGACAGGAACGGAGAATCGCATCTCGACGCAGTAAGTCGCAGTTAGAGGCAGCTGCCATGGAGTTGACAGCGACATGATATACAGCGCGGTTCCCCGAAACTGCTAGGGCGAGCAGGTCTCCAAGCAGAGGCGAAATTGACGGATGCCAGGAGTCCTCTACACGTCGGACGATGGCTTGCGTGACCAATCTAGAAATCCCGCTGCTGCCAGGGTGTTCCTAATGAGTGTCGCGGTCTGTTCTACCCCGGGGAGGAGAGACTGACGTAAGGAAGTCCCAGAGAACGCCACTGCCGCGGGGTCCGCTGTCGGTAGAGGGCAGGAAAGTGTTGTGTATGGCCCGCATACCATGACTGCCGGAAGGCGATGTCTATACCTGTCGGCCACTTGGAGTCTGAGAAGAATCCTGTACCGCATGCCCCTTGCGCAAGATGAGCAGAAAACGCATCACGTAACTCCCGGAAACCCGGCGGCTGGGGGAGAGACTTGAATCGCTTGGCCTGTCGTTCTGCGTCCACAAAGGCGGACGCTTTCCTTTAAAAACTGGAGAGGGAGGGCAGTCTTCTGCAGGGAGGCAAGCCGCGATGAGCCGTGCCGCTTCATCAAGGGCCCGCAGTGTCTCTAACCTATGGCCAATGGCAGCCGGCGGGAATTCCTCGTCACCACCCGAGGGATTGGACGGGGCAGGGCTGGCCACCTGTAGTAGTGCCGACATCGATTCCTCGGGGTTCAGACTAAGGGTGTCCTCTTCTGCCGGAACTGAGTGGGGAATCGGGTCCACTCCCAAACGAGGAGGAAGACTCCCGTCACTGGGGCGGGTAACGGTCGTAGCTGGTGGAGGAGATCTACTCACTGGTGCGTGGCGCCGCCAGTGTCTGCTAGATGAATGGTCCCGTGAAGCACTCGACGCTGAGCGGGAAGCCCGAACTCCTGACCTACGACGGTGTCGCGGGCGACGAGCGGCACTCCGCCGAGAGGAGCGTGAACGGGAACGGGGGCGGCGATGCGGGGACCGGGAACGTCTGAAATGGCGCGAAGCTGAACACAAAGCAGAGTCATGCCTGTACTGTGTCCGCGAATGTCGGCTGGATTCCGACCGGTAGTAATCGGTCCTCGGGCGAGTAGACCTGTCGCTCGAGCGTGAACGATGTCTAACAGCTGAGTTCGCTCGGACTGAAGACGGGGAGTAACTCACACCGCAGCAGAGCGGAGGCGACTGCTTCGTACCCGAGAGCGGGAGCGCGTCCGGCGAGAAGACTTGTCGGAACTTGACGCCCGGACGGAAGGAGCTGGGCGGGGCGCTGGCGTTCCGCGCTGGTCCCTAGCGGAGAACAGGGTAGCGGAAGCAGCAGGACGAATCTGTGGCGAGAGCTTGTCAGCTACCTGGAGATCCGTATTAGTCAGGCCCGCAACCAGAGCGGGTGTAGGAGCCTGTATCAGTTCCTTATCAGTTGCCTGCAGAGGCGTTGCTACCGGGTAGAGACCACTCGACTGGACTGTGGTGGCTACCGGAGTCTTGTTTAGAGGCCTAGCCCGAGGCGCTCTAGGATCCTTGACCGTACAGAGACCACTCGACTGGACTGTGGTGGCTGCCGGTACTAGAGCACGTGCACGCGACCGAAGCCGCTGGTTCGTCTGCTCAGACACTCGGTCAGGGCCACTCGACTGGACTGTGGCGCGTACCGGTGTGGGATCGTTCTTCCGTGCTTGCGTAGGTTTCTTGCGGCCGTAGAAACTCCACAGCTGGGTCCATTGTTCCTCCAGCCATGGGGCGCAGACCGAGCACGGACGCGTGGAGGTACAACCGGAACAGGGCAGGCAAACCAGATGTTCGTCACTCGGCCACTGGAATTGCCCACATCGAGTGCATGTTCGGACTTGCCAACTGCAAAACATAATGTACAATGAAATGCGAGCGAGCGTGCCCCCGTGGGCCCGCACCGAATCCGCGTGAACGAACGAAGCGTACCGTGTAAGCCTACGCCCGGCGCTCCACCACTACCCTTGAGCGCCTGACGTAGGCCAAGGCAGAGATATTACCTTGCCATCCGAAGAAGTGAGGCACCAACCCGGTCGAAGACCCACCAGAAAGGCTAGCACGCAGACACGGCCCGGCGTCGGACGGCGACCACGTAACGCTGATGCCGGGCGAAGCCACTGGCGTCAGTGAAGGCGTCGAAACGAAGCCTCCGCAACAGCAGGCACTCAGAGCAGGCTGAAGAGCGAAGTAGAAGCTTGGCACACACGAGGAGCACGCACTAGGGCCCGAGCGGCACTAGGCGTGAGTACAGTTCAACCTGGCGTCGCCGCGCCCGGTAGGATAAGATGGCGCCGACGGGTGAAATTCACAAGTAACGTTCCCTAGGAACAAGTTCCTAAGTCCGTAGACCGACGGAAACCTCAATCCAGGTTTCCCACCTTGAACAAGCTTCCTTCTGTCTAGACTTTCCGAACGAAAATAAAGTCCTAACGAACAGAGCGAGTCCCGTACACAACCTTCTGAGACTAGCAAAGAAAACTGACTGGCGTATGAGTGGTGTGGCGCATGCGTGGTTGAACCGGAAGGGAGGCTACCCGGGTTCCGGCTAGGCTATGGCGCCCCTCACCTGCCATCATGACCATACTCGTACACAACAATTTTGGGCTAAAATTAGACTAGCTAAGAAACCATTTCCTTTAAGTAATACCATCGGTAATGTGTTTTGAGAAAACAAATATCTTTTACAGAAAAATACATTTGTTTCCTCAAAATCCATACTGATGGCATTACTGTAAGTAAGAATAGCGAAAGGGAGGAGGGTTCCGCCCAAAAACCCCGCCCCAGCTATAAGCTTAGCTTCGAGGGGCAACCTCCCGACGATTTCAGCTAAGTGTTACCTATGGCGCCTGAGGCGCTCGGAGGGAGTGTTGCGCTGTCAAGAGGTCTCCGACAAGGGCCAGGTTCTCTCATTGGCTGGAGAGGCCTCGGAGATAGCAGGGGTCAAAGGTGGACTCTGCTCGCCACCCAACCGCCGCAACGATGTCTCCGACTGCGCAGTTGCGGTCGAACACGATGCTGGCGGCGACCTAACTGACTTCATGAGCCCGTATCCGTATTCTCTTGACACCCTGCGGGGAGATATCTTTGTATGCGGAGCTAATGATCCATTGCAACCAGGACGAGATCATCTGGGCGGAAATGCCAACTTGACAAGGGCAAGAAGAGGCGAGAGTGGCCTCTCCTGATGGGCTTTACTCTGCGCAGGTAGACTTTTAATGCTCGTACCGGGTTCTGCAGTCGGGACATCTGGGACCAGTCGAACACTGTGAGCAGGCGAAAGACTCAACACCTGGAGCGCAGCCAAGGGGAGTCTATTCTTGGCCAAGAAGGAAGGATTGGTCAAGAGTTGAACTGATCCGTCGGTCCTGAACTGCATGCAGGCTGGGTCCACTGAAAGGGCATGCAGCTCGCTCACTCTGGCCGCTATGGCGAGGGCCAAGAGGAAGCAGGTCTTCCTAGTCATGTCCGCAAGGTGGGCCAAGGGAAGAAGCTCGAACCAACTGGAGTTGAACCAAGTTAACACCCAGGGGAGGTTCCAGCGTGGAATGAGAAAGTGAGCGACTAACTGTTCGCTGGAGGTTGAAGTGGGACATCAGATCTGAGAGGTCCTTGCACGCTCCCGGGTCTGGTAGGCCTAAGTGCCGATAGGTGTCTGCAACCATCGAGAGGTAACCTCTAATCAGGGCCAAGTTCTGCTCACTGAACAGCCACAAAAAAAACTCAGCCAGCTGAGGCATGGTCAGTGCCGTGGGGGAGAGGCGCTGTTACCCGCACCAGGACTGTAGGACCCTCCACTTTCCTTCGTACACCCAGCGGGTTGATGGTCTGCGGGCTGCCGCGATTGCCTCCACTGCTGCATTCGAGCACCTCGTGCTGTGAGGGCTTGCCGCACAATCTCCAGGCGTGAAGCAGTAGTCTCTCTGGGCAAGGGTGGAAGAGATTCTGCCTGGGCTGCTTCAGCATCGTGCGAGGTGTGGGGAGCCGGAGAGGAGGGTCGGTGGCGAGGTTCAAAAGATCTGTCATCCAACTCCTGTTCCAACTGAAGAGGGCGACCAGAAGTAGGACCGTGTTGAAACCCCGTAGCTTGAGGAGCACCTTGGGCACCAGTACTGAAGGAGGATAAGCGTAGGCTATGAGACCCTCCCAGGAGACTGACAGCGTGTCCACTGCCCAAGCGAGGGGTCTGGGATGAGCGAGACAAAGAGCGGAAGCTGTTTGTTCCATCTGGTCGCAAATAGGTCGATCATGGGCGTCTCCTAGTGCGCACAGATCATCCAGAAGATGTCCGGCCGGAGGGACCACTTGGTGTGGAGGAGCTGCCCTTGCTGCGAGAGGAAATCTGCAAGAACAATCAGGTGTCCCGGGATGTGTCGTGCTCGGTGTGCAATCCCACGATCTCTGCCCCACAGGAAGATCTGGTAAAGAAGCATGCAGAGGGCCGGGGACCGAGTGCTGCCTTGCTTCTGAATATATGCTACCACAGTCGCACTGTCGGATAGGATCAGGACTTCCTGGCCGAAGAGCCGCGACTCTCAGTTGATGAGCACCAACCACACCGCCTTCAACTCCAGCCAGTTGATGTTCTTGTCTTGGAGGTCCGACGGCCACCGACCCAAGATGGTGCTGAATTCCGGCAGTAAGTGGGCACCCCAGCTGACAAGGCTTGCGTCCGCGCAAATGGATAATTGAGGTGGAGGGGTGAAGAGTGGGACTCCTGTCGCCAACCAAGCGTGGTCTGTCCATCTGAGCAGATGCTGCCGGATCAACAGCGGGACAGTGAGATCTCCTGAGGACGGACGCCAGTGGAGCAGCAAATGGAGCTGTAGCGGTCACAAGTAGAGCCTGCCTCGAGGGGTAACAGCTGGCCGGGACCGCATCCGCTAGAGAGATTTGGTATGCTAAGGCTGCCACCTTCCGAATCCGAGCCTCTGGTAGACGCACCCTGTTGAGGTCGGTCAAGAATTCCATGCCAAGGTGGACAAACCTGCGAGACGATGAACCCGAGCCGGCGTAGGAGCGCGTCCCTGTCCGCCACTAGCGAGGCCGTGTCCTGATTCCTGAGCAGCAGGTCATCGAGATAGTTGGAGTTAGGACTCGAAGAAGCCTGCCTGGCTCTGGCGACTACGGCGTCCATAATCCTCGTAAAAACCCAAGGGCTGAGGTTGAGATCGAAGGGTAGGGCTCGAAACTGATAGACGACTCCGCAGAAGGCGAATCGCAGGTAACGCTGAGAGGCTGGGTGCATGGGAACCTGTAAGTATGCGTCTGAAAGGTCGAGACTGACCGCATAGTCCATAGGCTCTACCGAGGCTCGTAAGGCTCTTGCCGTTTCCATGCGAAAGGAGGGGGCGGCAATAAACTTGTTCAAGGCCGAGAAGTCTATGACTAGTCGCCACTTGCCGCCGGGCTTCGGAACCACGAAGAGCCGACTGTAGAATGCTGGGGAGTCGTGTCGGGCTACTACTTCCGTGGCGGCCTTTTGGAGCAGCGCGGCGATCTCTCCCTGAAGAGCATCTGTCTTGTACTGGTCGACCGGCACGCGCGTCCAGAGTGGGAAGCGTCTCAGCGGAGGCGGGGCCCGAAATGAGATCTGAAGTCCTTCCAAGATCGTGTCGAGAATCCAAGGGTCTTCCGGCAACAGAGACCGCCACTCGTCGCTGTGCCTTGCTAGCCTCCCGCCGACTGGAGACCGTGCAGGAATCGGCGGGGGCGAAGTCGAGAGATTGTCATTGGGCCCTCCCCAGCCTGGGCCTCCGAGCATTCCTGGGCCAGGCGGGAGCCGGGACCTGGAGGGGGCGAGCACGACTGGTGGGGGACTGATGTCTGGACCTGGGAGGCAGTCTGGTAACCAGCTGGGAGATGGGTCTGAAGCTCCACAGGGCGCGACCCCCGTCCTTGCGGGAAGCTGGAAACCGGGAGGCATCCGGTCTGGGAGCGCTAGACCACAGGTCCTTTGCTGAGTCCTTAACCTCTTGCCAGGTAGAACCGAAGAGGAGAGAACCGCCCAAAGAAGCACAACAGAGCTGAGCAATGAAGGTCGAGGGGATGCCGGGGCAACTCTTCAGCACGGCGTCCCGTCTCATTAAGTCACAATTCGATGCCGCCGCCATGGCGTTGGTCGCAGTGTGGTGAACCATGCGATTCGCTGTCACAGCCAAAGAGTGGATGTCCCGTAAGCGCGTCTCACTAGGTTGGTCCCAAAATTCCTCCACACTCCGCACCACTGCCTACATAGCCAGATCAAAAGAAAAAACGCACAAGCCAGGGAATTACGAATCAAACTTACTGGGTGGTCCAGACCGGGGGGGATGAACTGTCAGATGGGTACCTTGCTTCCAGCTTGCAACTCCGCCGCAGGGTCCACCACTGGAAGAGGACAGACAAAGGCTTGAGAGTGACCCGCGTAACACGCTTGCCGAAATTTGATGTCGACGTCAGCCGGCCAACGAGTGTCTGCAAAGAAACCTCTATCCCGCAGCTTGCCCTGGCGTAGGTGCTCATTGAAGGCGTCCGAAAGGTCCCCAAATCCCGGGGGCTGAGGAAGAGTCTTGAATCGTCTCGCCTGGAACGGAGCGTCGACCGAGGCCGAGGCCTTCCTCTTCAAGAAGTCTCAGAAGACAATGGCACATCTCCTGTCGCGGGAGGGCTGTGGGGTGGGGGACGGGGGTCCTGAGAGCACAGGGCTGATACTGAGTCCTCCGGGTAAAGACTGAGGACACGTCACCTAGGGGGACAATCCTATCCAGAGGAGACCAGTGGCGCCTGTCAGACGAACGCTCCGGGTGCCTGTGCGAAGATCAGGGGAAAGCTGAGCGGCGCGCGACCATTGCAGGTATCTAGGAACCTCCGTAGCGCTCTCTGGTGCTCTTGCTCGCAAGTCGAGAGAGAGAAGTCGCCTCCTACACGAGTCCGGTGAGGCCGACGGGGAATTGTGACGGGAGTTCCTCGTGGCACGCCGCCGAGAGTCCATATGCCAGTCTTGAAGAAAACTTCCCTGAGGGGAACGGCTGCGAGGCGCGGAATGCGGTTGAGCACGAGGGGACCGCACATGGCCGGGTGGCCTGGCTGCCCCAGAGGGTGGAGACCGACGAGGGGGTGATGGGCTAACGCTGTAGCTGTGTCTGCGTTGTCCCGAGCGAGCCTCAACACTAGGTGGACTCCGTCCGCTGGGAGAGGCTGAAGGTCGGCCTCAAGTGGAAACTTCTGCCTGAGCTCGTGTCTTCCATGTGCTCTGTCTCTTGGTCACCCCTTGTGAAGGACCAAATGAGACTGGCAGTTGTCTATCGGCCACCCCTTGCGAAGTGTCATGCGAGATGGGGTTGACTCTCCCGGCCATCGCTATGAGAGGGCTAAATGGGACTGAGTCCTGTGTCCGGTGAGAAGAGGGTCCCACAATCTCTGAAGTCCTTAAACAGCGCGGAGTTGTGGGGCTTGGCGGTGCAGGGGTTAACAGCGCTTTAGGGTCTCGCACTGACCTGTCACTTTCCAACAGCCTGTAGTCTTAGCCGATGGCCGTCCTCACCAACAGAATTCCCACAGTTGGGACCATTTCTGCTCCTTCCACATAGCGCACTTTTCGCAGGTACGGGCAGAGGAGCAGCCGGAACAGAGAAGACACAGCATATGCGAGTCCGTAAGCCACTGGAAGCGGCTTTACACCTCATACAGGTGTGTAATTGCGTACTACAACACAAAGCAGAAGCCATGAAAGCAACCGCACGGGGCCAGTAACGAACGGCCCTGTGAAAGAACTCACCACACTGTCTGAGGACTAAGCCCAGTCCGAAAAATCAACAAATTGCACGGGGTATGCTGATGCCACCGTAAACAGGACAGCTTACTTGTAGGCATAACCTGAGGCCTTACCTTGCCATCTTCTTAGTCACTAGTGAAACTTGGAAAGCAGCATAGCCGTAGAACGAATCCAACCAAACCGGGAAGGCTGAAGCCAGTGAACCATTCTCCGTGAAGCTAAGGGTAAGACTGGCGGGAATGCACGGCTCACGTAACCAGATGGAGGGAGGGGAGACTACCCACTCACTTGGTTACAACTCCCTAGAGTTGCGACCCTTGTCGTGTAGGTACACGCAAAGGGCTCTTAATCTGATATCAGTAAGCTAAAGGGTATATTCCTTACAGTAATGCCATCGGTATGGATTTTGAGGAAACAAAAAAAGGCTTCTTCGCAGTTGATCCATATCTGGTGACATGCACAAAGTGCCAAGCAGCCATTACTCAAACAAGAGCAGTTTTGGAGACAGAGCTGTGTGATGAATGAATAAATGTTTTTACATTTACCGTAAATTTAATCTTCACAACTAAAACGCTTGGACTGGCCAAAGTTTCACAAAAGAAATTCACATCATTTCTCTGACCTTTGACCTTGACCTTTCCAAAAGGTCACTCGATGTACACAATTTTTGTCTTGGCAATAGTAAATGAGAAATCCTATGTTTTGTGAACAAAATAATGTACACGTATAGTTTTACATGCACACTGACCTCCTGTGACCCTTGACCTCTCTCTACCAGTAGTCTGCCAAATTAGCATGCATACCGGTAGGCAGGTTTATCCTCAACTATCTTTGTTCCACTGTTTGATTCAAATGTCTGTGAAAGAACTAACGTTATATCAAAAACTAAGCATTATTCTGTCCCCTAGGCAATCCTTGAGACACACTTGAGTCCAGTGCCAGTTTTAAATGCAGTCTTAAAACTCATCTTTCCAATCTTGATTGTCAGTGTTCTTGTATTCGGTCACATGCTGTTCTATTGTGTAATGTACATATGGTTTTTGTTTGAACTTTACTGTGTATTATTTTCTTCATATGTACGGCACCTACAGCAATCTCACCATGTATAGGCACCTTATAAGTCCTCTTTATTATTATTATTAATCACACATTTGCTGACCTCTCAAAACCCTTGACCTTTGAGAGGAGTCACCCAAATTACCGGTAGTATGCATAGGAAGGTCTTACCATCAGGTATCTCTGTACCAAGTTCGGCTTTATCTGTGGCTTGAATAGTCCCCAAGAAAATGCCAACATTAAAGTTTACCACAAATGACGGACAGACTCACTTCTGCCGTCATCACACATGACCCAAAAATAATAATCATACAGCAGAACCTGTTTTGAGTGACCAACCTCATGAAATATCACCTGTTATCACCTCAATGATATTCTTCCATGGCAGGTGACACTTTTTGCCCGTCAAGACTTGAATGAGCTGCCTTTTAGGAACTCTTCTTGCAAAAAAAAAGTGTTTCCTCAAAACAGTTTGTACTGTTAAAAAAATCAACGCTGGTAAAGAGTTTAACCCATTTAACCCCTCAGCCACATTTCCCAAATTTTTGGAGGTGTCATTAAACGACTGTGCCAGTTGCAGGAGATGAATCGACCGATGACAATTCAAGGGTAGTGCCAGATAAGCTTGGCACCTGACGGCACTACCCTTGAATTATCATGGCTGATCTATCTCCTGATCTCCTGCTGTTGAGCACCGGGTCTAAATGGGTTAACCCCTTGCGCATTCAGCCATCGGCACTGTTAACAGTACCAGTTGCTGCATGCACACAGGCATTAAAATATCACACCATACCTAAAAGCGGAGAGTCCCCCACCCGTCCTGGTCTCTTGGCAGTGATTCCCCCTGTGGACGTGGCGAAGGCGACGTTCCCTGACTGGTCCAAAGCTACTGCTCCCACTGTGTCGCAGCCAGCTTGCAGATCTCTTTAACCCATATCATACTTAAAGCTTCAAATTTGTACACTGCCACATGCAAGCTACATTATAGTACTTACAGATAAGGATAAAGTCCAATGGCTTTAGTTCAAGGGTGGTGCCAGAATAGCTTGGCGCCTAGAGGCGCCAAGCTATTCTGGCACTACCCTTGAACTATTTTAGTCACACTTATTTCACTGATTGGTGTATTCCATGTGATAAGGGTTAAACAAATTTAAAAAAAAAAACAACCCACACAATTGGGGGGGAAACTGCTAATTATGCAGAAGGATTTTGGGCTCACAAAGGTCACATGGAGTATATCTGACACTGACTTGATAATACATCATGAGAACCATCATATAGTGCTTAACCTACAAGAGCTCTAAGTGTTCTATAAGGCACAAAATGTAACATTCAAACTAATACAATATATATGATTACTCCTTTTCATCCTGATACACTACTGCTTGAAAATTAATTTGACTATGATAGTTCAAGGGTGGTGCCACAAGAGCCTGGCGCCTGAGGGGCCAAGGTCGGGGGTTCTTTCTCCGGGTACTCCGGCTCTTCCTCCCCCTTCACTTTGGTATCAGTTTCAGCCAACTTAATAAAATTTCAAATACAAAACGATTTTCAAATACCGACAGTAGCTCGCTTGAGCTTGCCCTTAGCACCACGTGAATGTTCTGTGTTTACGTACAGTGTGTGAGTGAATGCGTGTGATTCACGTGAGCGTGCTTGTTGGGTTCAGTTCGCGGCTACATTCTGCGCATTGAGTTATATTATAAATATGAGAAATGCGCGATATAAATACCATGTAATAATAATAAATAACATTTGGCACAAGCAGAGATATGTGGGCAACTGCAGCCAATGTTGGCCCAATTAGCTTTTGATTATTACTTGACTACTGCAGTAACTGGCTAGTAGGTAAATAATCAACAACAGAAAATGAGGATGAGGAACCAGCTCCAGGTTACACAAATAAGGGGAGAAAAATATCTGACACTGACTTGATAATACATCATGAGAACCATCATATAGTGCTTAACCTACAAGAGCTCTAAGTGTTCTATAAGGCACAAAACGTAACATTCAAACTAATACAATATATATGATTACTCCTTTTCATCCTGATACACTACTGCTTGAAAATTAATTTGACTATGATAGTTCAAGGGTGGTGCCACAAGAGCCTGGCGCCTGAGGGGCCAAGCTATTCGGGCACCAGCCTTGAACTAATATGTTTGATCTATCTCCTAAGCTGTAATGTAGCCTTCATATGACAACAAGCAAATTTTAAACAAGATGGGATGAACCATAACCCACAAAGTCCCTTCTATATGAGAGCTGTCCTCACTGTCAATGGTCTCTACCTTTTGTCTTTGACCTGATTCTGATGTTGAATTATCTCCTATTGAAAAAGTCTCACAGATCTGCCAATGCGTCAGTGAGTTCTATAAGGGGCGCAGGACATACGTGTCATGATGTAAGATTTAGTTGTTACATAATTTTATATTTTACATGACATGAGTTTCACTTTCGCTTCATAGGCTTGAGAAAATGGTGACAAAACTAGAACTCCATGGTACAATTTCAGTCTTGCTATAATTTGTGTGAAAGCAGGTTGACTTTACCTAGCTACATGATATACTAAGTACACGGGTCACCTGCGTGCTCTTCTGAAAGCGTGTCGATGTGTGTGCGTGTGTTAGTGCGTGCGTGCATGCACTCCAAACATCTCCAAGAGGCATAGATCCTCAGTCGCCTGGAGGGCCGTGAGGATCTATTCCTCGTGGAGATGCGTGCATGTATGTGTGAGAGTGAGAGAGCCGCGTGCGAGAGAGAGAATGACGTCATATTTAGAGTATTATGTCAGCGTCTGTGTGGTGATGGAGTTGCCTCTTTTACGTCACCGCCACTGTCTGACTTTCTCTAGAAGTAAATTTTTTTTTAGTGTTATAATTCTTTTCTGAAAAGAATTAATTTTTACTAAAGAAGTTGAAAGGATACAAAGCTGGCTAACGAACTCATCCAATGTCTTTCTCCAAACTAGCTATATGCAAAAGTTCAAGTAAATATGACAAAAATTACGGACTCTAATCTGGGTCAACCGACTTCCCATAAACGGTTGTTTATGTCTTCATTGAGACATTCAATTGCAATATGCTCGGAGGCTTTCTTAGCCACCCACTTAAGAAAGTATTTCACCAAGTTTCAAGCTTGTGTGTTCAGAAATATCGGTGATTTTACATACATACGCACACACATACATACATACATACATACATGCGCACATACTGCTTTGCACCAAATGTATGTTCAGCAGCGAGGTTAAGGTAATTAGACATGACGTAATTTTTATCTTGTTACTTCAATTGTTAGAGGTTTAGCCTGCCCGCCCTTGACATCATAGACATGCTATTAAATTCGCCCCACCGCGACCCATCCTAAAAATCCCTTCTATAAATAGAAGGGAGTTAAAAATCAGCCTCAAGTTGTAAAGTTACAGCATAAAAGAACAATATAACAAGGACACCAAGCTATTCTGTCACCACCCTTGATCTGAAACGGTTGATCTATCTCCTAATCTGTAATGTAGCCTTCACACGACAAAAAGCAAATTTTACAAAATCAGCCTCAGAATGTAATGGGTTAACACACGGCATTATTCTGTACCTTCTGCAGAATATCTAACAGGTGTTTATGGGAGCCAACTAAAAGTGAACTACAGTAGTCGAGCCATGAGAGAACTAAAGAACAGACAAGAGTCCTTGTTGCATTGATATAGTCAGATAATGGCGTAAGGAAATGATTTGGCATAACAAAATAGGCCAGTCTCCATATATTAAGGACATGCTGTTTAACATTCTGAGGCTGAATTTATTTAATCTGCTTATTGTCCAATAAAGGCTGATGATGGATTAGGAGACAGATCAACCATTTTAGTTTAGTTCAGCAGGCGCCAAGCTATTCTGGCATCACCCTTAACCCATGTCATCCTGAGGCTAAAAGCTTCAAATTTGTACACTGCCATATGCAAGCTACATTATAGTACTTACAGATAAGGATATAGACCAATCACTTTAGTTTAAGGGTGGTGCCAGAATAGCTTGGCGCCTAGAGACGCCAAGCTATTCTGGCACTACCCTTGAACTATTTTAGTCAAACTTATTTCACACACTGGTGTATTCCGAATGATAAGGGTTAAACTATCATAGTCAAGTTAATTTCAAATAAAAGTGTGTCAGGATGGAAAGGGTTAAAGGTAGAGCAGAATCAAAAGTTATGCCCAGACTCTTGGAAGTGGAAACAAAGGTTATGAAGGTTTGCAAACATGAGCAGAGACTGGCAATGAATCGGAGATCGAGTTGTGAGGAGAGGCCATGAGCACAGCTTTGTGTTTTTTTCCCCCATAATTTCATTTAAGTTTATTGGCGGACATCCATGATTTAATTGACAACTGTAATGCATTCTTCAATGTTGTGAACTACTGTACTAGCTTTGGACACTGGACCATTGTCATGAAGCTGGTTGTCATCAACATTTTGATACATGTAAAACTGCGTAATTGTTAATGTATGAGAACTGTTTGTCACCTGCACATAATGTACATGTATATAAACAATGATAAAAAAATGTGTGCTTGGTCTGCTCTGGACATTACTTTCTTATTTCAGATTAATAATGTTGATCACCTGTTTGAAAAGCTGGTGCGAATGGTATCTTGAAACTGCATGCATCGCACCCACTCCTCTTTAGCGGCATCTGTGACAAGTTCTCTCATCGGAACAGTGGGGACGTCCATCTCGGATGCAAACTGGTTAGCTCCCTTTCCCACAAACAGGACGTGATCACTCTGGACATTGACAAACAGAAACTTTCCATTCAGAACTTAAGTCAAAAAGAAGAAGAGGACCTTAAAGGTGCAGTAGGCAATGTGTATATCTGTTAGGCCCTCTTTTCTGTCAGTACAGGTCAGCTTCAAGTATTACACGCTCCAGTATATCTGATGTAACGCACACAGGAGTCCCACAGGAATGCCCAGTCAGCAAAAGGTCCTTGGGCTGATGTCAGTCTTAGCTGGCATGCACACAGCCGTGCGGCACAGACCGGCGAAAGCTGATGTTGGCCCAAGGCCCTTTTGTTTATCAAGTGGTTCACAAGTCCATATAAATTCATCCACTACAATAACCTGATCACAAATAACATGGCCTGACTTTATGACTCCAGGGTACTGCGATATACCAAGGCTAAAACAAGTCTGATCCCTGCCAGTGTGCAAAACTGTTTGTCAGTGGGCAGCCATTATTCAGCAGCCAATGAAATAATCCAGAATCTACCTTATCCATAACAAGGCGAGCAAGCTGTACGGGATTACAGATGTTCTGTACACAAGCGATGGCACCTGCATTTAGCGTCTGTCCATCCATCACTACTGCGTCCATCTCTACCTCCCCTGCAGCATTCAGCACTGACCCTGTACCTGCACAAGCGGGCAGGAAATAGAAAACCTAAATGTATGTAAGAGAGCAAAACTTTAAAGAGGTATTAAAATGTCTACATGACCTGATAAAAGAGGTAATTTAGTATTGTCTTTTCAGCCATCCAGATATTTTGATAGATTTAGATATCCTACATTGCAATAACTAATTAAAGTCAGCCTCATTATATCCCAATATCTGGGAGCCATGAACTCAGACCATGTTATTGGCACTCATGTTATTGTTGAGTTAACCCATTTAACCCTATGGCCACATTTCCCAAATTCTGGATGTATTATAATTAGGGAACAACTATGTATCACTTGGAGGAGACAGACTGACTATGATAATTCAAGGGTAGTACCAGATTAGCTTGGCGCCTTGAGGTGCCAAGCTAATCTGACACTACCCTTGAATTATCATGGTCAATACATCTGCTGTATTGCGTTAGGGCTAAATGGGTTAAACAGACTTAGGAGGAAAAAAACGCAGTAAGTAAAACTATCCTCAAGCCAACTCTAGCCTTAGTTGGCCCACACACAGCAATGCATGGGGTAACTAAGGCTGAATTCAGCCAGAGGACGTTTTGCTCATTGAGCATCTACTTGGGAGCAAGAAAACTGTGTTAATCAGATTTTGTGACATTCTGATGTGCGTAATACCGAAGCCTACATGTAGTATCCATTATGCATTTACCCTCAAGACACCACAGTGGGTGATGGATTGGCCACGATAGTTCAAGAGTAGTGCCTAATTAGCTTGGCACCTCTGTGTGCCAATCTAATCAAACTACCCTTGAGCTATGATCAATTCATCTCCCACACATGGTGCCAGAGTTAACCCTGATCATTCGGAATACACCAATGTGTGAAATATGTTTGACTAAAATAGTTCAAGGGTAGTGCCAGACTAGGCGCCAAGCTATTCTGGCACTACCCTTGAACTAAAGCCACTGGTCTATATCTTTATCTGTAAGTACTATAATGTAGCTTGCATATGGCAGTGTACAAATTTGAAGCTTTTAGCCTCAGTATGATATGGGTTAAAAGCATACTTTCCCAAACCTGCATCAAATGCCGGGTCATCTTCCAGTGATGTCACTGCTGCTACAACTGCATCCACTGCTGACCCTCCCTTCCGCAGAACCTCGTACCCTGCACGGACAGCCTCCTTCACACCCGACACACTGGCCTCTGCAAGGTCATCTGGGATGGCCCACGCTCCACCATGTACTGCGATCACCGGTTCTGGATTCACACTCCCCATGTTCATATTATGAACTTGCCTTCTGTAAAGGACAAATCACTTGCAACAACGACAAAACAAGAAAGGCAGCTCACATGTATGACCGATCTACATGTGTGACCTTTGTGCTAATAAGTAAAGGGATGGCTTCTGCACCAGCAAAATCCACGTTTTCTCAAAATTTAATCAGTTTTCACACATCTGCCAACCACCCATGACCCTTGCCCCTTGCGATGAGTCGACTAAATTAGTATACATAGGAAGATCATCATTAGCTACCTTTGTGCCAAATTTGATTGAAAGGTTTACAAAACTGTTGATAATAACTCCAATTCTATCAAAAATTTACATTTTACATACATTTGCTGACCTCCTGTGACCCTTGACCTTTCCGAGGGGTCATCCAATTAGTGTGCATAGATATCTCGATCT
The DNA here is from genome assembly GCA_036245525.1 of Semisulcospira habei. Lineage (NCBI taxonomy): Eukaryota > Metazoa > Mollusca > Gastropoda > Semisulcospiridae > Semisulcospira > Semisulcospira habei. Next base: position 138,879,760 of record BTPG01000004.1, on the reverse strand, counting down.
GTACCAAGTTTGGGTTTGAATTTGTGAATAGTATTTGAGAAAAAACATCTCTTGTCAAAATATGGCCATTTTTTTATGTGAACTCTTGTGACCCTTGACCTTTCCGAGGGGTCATCCAAATTGGTATGCATATATAGGGCTTACCATCAGGTATCTCTGTAGCAAGTTTGGGTTTGAAGTTGTGAATAGTATTTGAGAAAAAAACATCTTTTGTCAAAATATGGCTACTTTTTACCTATTTCCTGAGCTCGTGACCCTTGACCTTTCAGAGGGATCAAGCAAATTAGTATACATAGAAAGGTCTTACCATCAGGTATCTCTGTACCAAGTTTGGGTTTGAAGTTGTGAATAGCATTTCAGAAAAAATAAATTATGTCAAAATATAGCTATTTTTTACCCTATTTATTTTTATCCCGTGACCTTGATCTTTGTAAAAGGTCACTCAAATTGGTATTTTTAGAAAGGTCTTGTCACAAAGTATCCTTGGGCCAAGTTTGAAGACTGTGGCTTGAATAGTCTCTGAGAAAATGCCAATGTTAATGTTTACCACGCAAGCGGACAGCGGATGAACCACAGAAAATGGATGGACAACCAATGGCCCAGAACATAGACTCACTTTTGCTTTGCACGTGATCCAAAAATGAAATAAAATAAATAACATTCATGCTAAGACACAGTGCACAATATATGCACATTTGTGTGCACGAACGTAAATGCCACCGCACACATTAAATACCTGGTATAACAAAATGCCACAGGGCGCACATTAAATTTTGTTCATTGTTATTTCATCTTAAGTTTGTTATAAGCGAAGTAAATTACTTAGAAGAGTGTAGGCAGAACAAAACTGAAATTCGTTATATCAGGTTTTTATCGTATCTAACCTTGTCATAAGTGTAGTTTATGACTGCATGTGCGCAACAATACTGGTATCGTGATCACTGCATTTACTGTCCTAGCGTGTCCTTGGACAGGTTAACATGATGACGCATAAGGTCACCATCCCCAAGTCTGGAAGATATTCTCTTGAGAATGTATTCCCAGGAGACAGATCACTCATGATAGTTCAAGGCTGGTGTCAGAATGGCTTAGGCACCTCATGAGTAATATGTGTTTCATTTGGGTCTGCATGTGAATAATGTCCGCATTATTTTGGATTGTGGCCTATTTCTCAATGTTCCGATTGCAGTATTATTCACATGAAAGACTACAGTATATACAAATGGCTACAAATGTACTCAACAGTGGCTAGACCCTTATCCTACTGACCTGCGCACACCCCCTGTATGATACCGAAGATGTGTAGATCTACAAATGAGATACTAGACCCTTGGCATTATCATAATGTGATGTCCACTGAACTTTGATCATGGGGAAATAATGTTCTATGAAGGTTATGTCCTTTGAAGTTTGGCATACTGTTGCTCTTGCTGCTGAAAGTGCTATGAGGAAAACAGTGTGCCAAAGTTCAATCCATTCATATAATAATAATAATAATAATAATAATAATAATAATAATAATAATAAAGTGGTTTTTATATATACACAGCGCTAAATCCCCATTGCTCGGCTCAAAGCATGTGATGTGATGCAGTGCGCACTCTCCTCCCGCCCACAGCACCACCTGCCTCAGCACTGTCTGCCAGCTGTACATGTGAGCAGACACTACATGAACTGCATAGCGCGCAAAAGGAAAGAGTGCACCACAACACAGACATGACAATAAGTAATTAGATGTTCTTAAAAATACAGACTGCGAACAAAAGAAAGTACACATCTACCAGTAATCTAACTAGTAACAAAGCCAATTAAATGTTTTTTTTAATTTTTTCAGTAAAGCATACTAAATCTTGAACAGATGCAGTCAATAGAATGTTTACAATTCAAAAGCCATTCTGAACAGGTGTCTTAACCCTCATCATTCGGAGTACACCAGTGTGTGAAATAAGTTTCACTAAAATAGTTCGAGTAGTGCCAGAATAGCTTGGTTCCTCTAGGCACCAAGCTATTCTGGCGGCACTACCCTTGAACTAAAGCCATCGGTCTATATCCTTATCTGTAAGTAATATAATGTAGCTTGCATATGTCAGTGTACAAATTTGAAGCTTTTAGTCTCAGTATGATATGGGTTAAAGTTGTGCATACGTTGCGCGTTATTCACCCTACTTTCACTGAACACATTTATGTATGTATTTACCTATGTAGAAGTGCTATCTAGCACTTTCAGCAGCAAGAGAAACAGTGTACTTAACCCTTTTCATCCCGATACACTTTGGCTTGAAATAAATTTGACTATGTTACTGTTAGTTCAAGGGTGGTGCTAGAATAGCCTGAGGTAAAATGACAGATCTAACTTCTAATCTGCAATACAGCCTTCATAGGACTATAAGCAAAATGTACAAATTCAGCCTCAGGATGTAATGGGTTAACCCTTTTCATCCTGATACACCCATTGCTTAAAATAAACTTGACTGATAGTTCAAGGGTGGCGCCAGAATAGCCTGGCGCCTGAGGCGCCAAGCTATTCTGGAACCACCCTTGAACTATAATGGTTGATCTGTCTCCTGATCTGCAATGTTGCCTTCATAGGACAATAAGCAGATTTTACAAATTCAGCCTCAGGATGTACATAATGGGTTAAGGGATAGCACTTAAATTTTAGCAGCATGAGAAACAGTGTATCAAAATTCAACATCACATTCACAAACTGCATTCCCCCTTCTTCACTGAACAGCACATTTGTACATCATAGACATGTAGGAATACCTTATAAATTAAGTGTTTCGACGTCAGCATTGGCTGTCGTCGTGACTGTGTTGTAAGGCGCCTTATGTACTTGTCAAATCATGTAGGTCACAGGTAAGGACAATAATAGTATATCAGCACCTTGTTATGTAGTCTTAGGTCGAACGCCAAGGGGAGGGAGAGAGGGTTATGGTAAGTGAGGTGGGTGAGGGTCACGCTATCTGTCAAGCTATCTTTCATCAGCGCCAGCGCTGCCTCGTGTTTGTTTTTTTAAGCCGTTACGCCGGCGCTTGCCCAAGTTCCAGTTCAGTCTTGCTTCCTTTTCTGTCGGGGCTCTCTTCATTTTGGCTGGTTTTGATAGCTAAGCGGTCTGACCAGTACAACTGCAGTTGACATAATATATCACTTTGAACCACCAGATATTCAGTTGAATCGGCTCATGGGAATCTCAGGTGCATTTTGCAGACTCACGTTACATCCTTATTAGATCCCTCGGATGAGTAAGCCACTGCGGACTTAATTGCTTATCCAGGGCCGGCCTTCTATCCACAAGAGATTTTCATGAGCCCATGCATGTCACTGTAAAGGCTGTTGTGAATCAACGTGCTATTTTTGACCTTTTACATAGATCGGCCTCGTTTGCATCCTAAAGTTGAGGGTGTTACTATTGGTTAAAGCGCAGAGTGGACTAGAAGATGCAGAGTTGCACATACTATAATTATGAAACTCATATCAACAGTGTGGACATATAAAAGCGTATTTCTGATACGTATGAAGCGTACATAATTATTTAATCCACGATATCTGCAATTAATTGTCTCGAAATATTGTTTCAAAATTAAGTTTTGAAATTTGGTGTCACATTGTGTGCCGTCATCGAATATATCGGTTCCGTTAGCCTGGTTTTTAAAAAATATAATGATAATAATCAGTAATATATAACTCTTCTATTATAGCGCAATATCCCCACAAAGAAAGGCCGTCAGAGCGCTTTACATCTAGATAATCTAACTAACTGAAATTAACTAACTAAAGTACAGACAACGTACATTGAAAACACAACCATTCATAGGTCCAAATGCACACCGACACAATACTAAAATAATAAACATGACATTTCAAGAGCCCGATCAGATATATATACACGTTGATGGGAAAACGATGGCCCTGCAATCAAAGGCCAATTTGAAAAAAAATATGTTTTTTACTCTAGCCCTGAAAATGGCCAAAGATGGTGCATGGCGAATATCATGGGGAAGACCATTACACACTTTGGGAGCTTGGAAAGAAAAGGACCGCTGTCCAAAGGTTTATAAAAGACACTCTGGGGGTAGTCAATATTCTGTCGTCAGTGCTGGAGCGCAATACTCTGCCTGGTGTATATACAGGGAGACTGGAAGACAAGTATGCCGGGAGTGTTTTATTAAAGGCCTGAAAAACGAGGGAGCCAGTGTAACTTTTACGGCAAGGGAGTGATGTAGTAACGCTTTGATTTTTTCAGTACAAGTCTTGCTGCTTGGTTTTGAATCTTCTGGAGCCTGTAGAGCAGATAGTTCGACATACCTGACATTACAAAGTTACAGTAGTCAAGCCTTGATAAAATCTGTGAACAAGCGATTTGCTTACAGGCATCGTCAATACGGTACTGTCTAACAGAGCTAAGCCTCGCTGAGCTCAAGATAGCAGCAGCGGGACAGGTGAGACACATGATCGTTCATGGACAAACACCTAGGTTTTTCACACCATTTTTTGAGAGGGATGTCCTGTCCACAAACGATCAAGGACTCATCATTGGAGACACTCACCCTGCGGAGTGCCTACCACAATGGCATCTCAGTTTTTCCTTCATTCAGCTTTAGCTCATTGTTGTCTGTCATCTCCAGTCCTTAACAGACGGGAATGTTTGAGAGGCGCATCTTTCTCAGTTCAGTTGTGTGTCATCGGCATATTTGTGATGTTCACATCCTTTACTGGCGATCACCTCAGACACAGCTGGGTGTACAAGGAAACTGAACAAGACTGCTCCGAGAACTGAGCCCTGGGGCACGCCATATCTCAGAAGGAGGGGAGCGGAAGTAGAATTTTGTATAGTGAGTGACACGTTGGAACATGTCAGACACCGAAATGTGTGAATCAGTCAAAGACCCGCTATATTATTAGTTCAGATGTCTCGCGATTATGCATCACTACCTCCTTTTCGTTATGATCTCAGTTATAACGATAGAGGAAGACTGAGCTGGCTCTCAGGGGCGGACAATGCCGGCGATGGAAAACCCGCTGACCGCTGGCTAGTGCTAAAGAGGGAAAAGGAAGGGTCCTGAAATACGATGCCGTCATATGGCGCTGGTCCAGAAATTAGTTTAGATAGCTTGACCCTCACCCACCCACCACCTTACCACAACCCTCTCCCTCCCTTGACGTTGGAACTAAGATTGTGTACAGTGAGTGAAATATCCGACACTAGACACTTAACAACATGATAACTGACTCAGTTGTGACTGACGTTAAATCCAGAATCACCATATCAAAAAATACAAATTGTTGAGAACAATGGGCCGCTGTTCTGCGAGGAAGTTTACAGAACATGTGACGTGAAATACGCTGTTGTGAACGGAACAAATTAGTAAACAAACAAACAAACATGAAATACGCTAGAAAATATAACTATATGACTGATTTCGTAACATGGAATCAGTGTCAAACAAAAAAACATTTTTTTTTCTAAAAAGATTTTGGTTGAAAAAGACATCACTGAGAAAACGTTTTGACTGGGAAATTAAACACGATGGGATGAGTGAACCATACTTGAACCCACAAAGTCACTTCTATATGAGAGCTGTCCTCGCTGTCAATGCTCTCTACCTTTTGTCTTTGACCTGATTCTGATGTTGAATTATCTCCTTTTGAAAAAGTCCTTCAGATCTGCCAATGCGTCAGTGAGTTTTGTAAGGGGCGCAGGACGTGACATACGCGTCATTGATGATTTGTCAAACGTCATTTGTCATGGTTGTACATTAATGACGTCCCGACAGCAACAAGACTTTCTCAGGACGTGCCTGCACGAAAAAAAACAAACAAAAAAAAAACAACAAAAAAAAACACCCTAAACAGAATATTGAATGTATGTCGCCAGCCGGTCTAATGCGCTAATGACGCTAAGACCATTTAGTAACACACATCCAATATTAACAGCTACAGGCAGCGCAGACAGTAGGGAGAGTTTAAAAAAGGAAAATACAAGTGAATGGACCAAGGGTAGACGGAAACACATACCCGGCTGGGGGGTCATTTGTCATGACGTAAGTTTTAATTTTTACGTAGTTATATTTTAGGTGATATGAGTTTCCCTCTCGCTTTATAGGCTTGATAAAATGGTGACAAAACTAGAACTTCACGGTACAATTTCAGTCTTGCTGTAATTTGTGTGAAAGCAGGTTGACTTTACCTACTAACATAAAGAAGTACCCAACGGAGAAAGAAACACGCTTAGAAAAAACGGTACAACACAATTTATTAATATTTCGGGTAAATACCCTTTGTCAAAATAGACAAACAAACAGAGACATTATTTGCTACTTATCTTCAGATGCAGAAGGAATGTGGCAACTGAAGGTGACGTAAAAAGAAAAAGAAAAGAAAAGGAAAGGAAGAACAAAAGTAAAAATGACGTCAAAGAAAAAAATCGTAAGAGAAAGACTCCGAGAGAAACTAAACACGAGAGACAAGAGTGTGTGTAAGCGCGCGCAGGAGCGAGCAAAAGTAAATGCGCGTGTGTGAGGCCGGGGAGAGAGAGAGAGAAGAGAGACAGCGAGAGAGAGAGAGAGAGAGAGAGGGGGGAGAGAGAAAGAGAGAGAGAGAGAGAGAGAGAGAGAGAGAGAGAGAGAGAGAGAGAACGAACGGGGAGTACCCTTGGGCACGAAGTAGGCTGAGTGTCTAATACACAAAGCCAGCTAAACACCAACCCGAAGGCAAACTTTATATCACCATCGAGTTGAGGACTACCTCGGGGAAAAACGGGAGGACCCCGGGGGAAAAAAAACCCAGCATTTAGCATGGTACACAACAAGGAATATCGATGAAACAAAGCAAATAATCAAATTCAGTAAGAGAATAATGGTATAAGAGGAGAGTAGGTAGTTGTGAAACCATCTTCAAGGGTAACTGGGGTTGGTGGCTCTGTTTGTTTGCCTTCCCCCCCCCCCTCCTTCCCTTTTTGTTTTCTCTCTCTCTCTCTCTTCCCTTTCCCCCTCCCCTTCCCCCGCCCCTTTTGTCTTTCTCTCCCCCCACACCCGGTTTTTTTTTTTTTTTTTTTTTTTGAGTTACCCTTGAAGATGGTTTCACAACTACCTACTCTCCTCTTATACCATTATTCTCTTACTGAATTTGATTATTTGCTTTGTTTCATCGATATTCCTTGTTGTGTACCATGCTAAATGCTGGGGTTTTTTTCCCGGGGTCCTGCCGTTTTTCCCCGAGGTAGTCCTCAACTCGATGGTGATATAAAGTTTGCCTTCGGGTTGGTGTTTAGCTGGCTTTGTGTATTAGACACTCAGCCTACTTCGTGCCCAAGGGTACTCCCCGTTCGTTCTCTCTCTCTCTCTCTTTCTCTCTCCCCCCCCCCCCCTCTCTCTCTCTCTCTCTCTCTCTCTCTCGCTGTCTCTCTTCTCTCTCTCTCTCCCCGGCCTCACACACGCGCATTTACTTTTGCTCGCTCCTGCGCGCGCTTACACACACTCTTGTCTCTCGTGTTTAGTTTCTCTCGGAGTCTTTCTCTTACGATTTTTTTCTTTGACGTCATTTTTACTTTTGTTCTTCCTTTCCTTTTCTTTTCTTTTTACGTCACCTTCAGTTGCCACATTCCTTCTGCATCTGAAGATAAGTAGCAAATAATGTCTCTGTTTGTTTGTCTATTTTGACAAAGGGTATTTACCCGAAATATTAATAAATTGTGTTGTACCGTTTTTTCTAAGCGTGTTTCTTTCTCCGTTGGGTTCTTCTTTCTCCGTTGGGTACTTCTTTGCATTTCACACGCTTGGCAGTCACCTTTTTGGTCTGGATTACCTACTAACATGATTTACTAACTGCTTGCTCTTCTGAAAGCGCGTCGATGTGTGTTCGTGTTAGTGCGTGCGCGTTCCAAACATCTCCAAGAGAGAATGACATCATAATTATTTACATCTCCAAGAGAGAATGACATCATAATTATTTAGAGTATTATATCAGTGTCTGCTTGGTGACCGTCACCGCCACTGTCTGACTTACTCTAGAAGTCAAGATTTTTTACTGTTTTAATTTTTTTCTGAAAAGAATTATTTTTTTACTAAAGAAGTTGAAAGGATACAAAGCTGGCTAACAAACTCATGCAATGTCTTCTTCAAACTAGCTATATGCAAAAGGTCAAGTAAATATTACAAAAATTATGGACTCTAATCTGGGTCAAAAGACTTCCTATACGGTAGTTTATGTCTTCAATGAGACTAGTACAATAATTATGCTCGGAGGCTGTCTTTTAGCCATCCACTTAAGAAAGTAGTTCCCCAAGTTTCAAGCTGGTGTGTACAGAAATGTTGGAGATTCTCTTATACCGGCATACGCACACACACACATACATACATACATACGGCGCTTCGCGCCAAATGTACGTTCAGCAGCGAGTTAGCGTAACTTGACATGATGTAATTTTTATCTTGTTTCTTCAATTGTTAGAGGTTTATCCTGCCCGCCTTTGACATCATGGACATGCTATTAAATTCGCCCCACCGCGACACGTCCTCCCACCCACCCCCCAGTACTCAATAAGATGAGTTTCAAAGTATACCTTACTATGTCCTGAGATGTTAAGCCTTGGTAAAATGGGGGTAGGGCAGCAGATTCAGCCACTGTGGTCCCTAAATGCATCACAGCATCATAAAATCAGGTTGGGAGTAACTGTGGTACTCTAGCCTAACCAATAAAACGTGACCTAAAAAAAGACCTATAAGTTGTATACAAAATTTCTGAGGACAGGCAGAAACAACGTATGTTTCCCAATTCGTCAATTTTAAATGGAAAAAGCTATCATTCACCACGAATGTACCGTAAAGGATACCGACTTTCCTTATTTTCGTGCACTTTATGCTCACATTATTGAAACTTAATAGGTAAAGAGAGGTCAAAATGAAATGGAATAACTTTAATAATTTTTTCTAATTAAATTTGTGTATTTTTTACAACTTGGGGCTAGGGATTCAAAATCAACCACTGTGGCACTCACAGTGGTCACACCATCACCTAGTCAAATTTATAATAATTGTGACATCCTGTTTAACTCATTCTACCCCATCACCGAAATCCTCAAATTTTGCCGTTGTCCTATAAAGACTGCATTGCAGTGCAGGACACAGATCGACCATGATAGTTCAAGGGTGATGCCAGAATAGCTTGACGCCCATAGGCACCAAGCTATTCTGGCATCACCCTTGAACTATCATGGTTGATCTTTATCTTCCTGTGGTGTGTCTGGGGTAGAATGAGTTAAACTCTTTCGGAGACTTGCCGCATCCGGCCGATTCGCGGCGTAAAGCCGGGAATCTGGATGCGGCACGTATCGAAAGAGTTAATGATTTAAGCCGTCTAAAAATGGACTGCCAGTGCTATAGAAAATGTCTGAAGGCACATAATATTTGTCTTTTTTTGCGATTTTACGGAAATGGCCGTTTACTGGGTGCACAAATACCATCACTGTGAGCCAGAGATTCAATATTTTTTCATTCTGTTTTTTTTTTTTTTTTTTTTTTTTCCAGAGTAGAACGCAGGTGTGCCTTAACATAATATTGCCTGATTTGGGCTTCCGGAATGAATTTTGATTTATTTAGAGGAAGATGTTTCTCAACCTCATTTTAACATCCGCGAAGAGCGTGAATTGCGCCATCGGCTATATCTCTGGTGTGTTCCTTTAAGGATTTTAGGGGGAAATGGCTTAAACATCTCAGGACATACTAAGATACGACTTTGAAACCCATCTTATTGAGTACTGGGGGGAAGGGGGGGGGGGGAAGTGCACGGTAGCCAGGACTGCCTTACGGAGTAAAATAGAAGGGACTTAAAAAATCAAAGCCTCAAAAGCCCCGGGGCCGAACGGCCTCCCCGTCGGATAATGCTGACATCTTCGCTGAGTTCAATTTAGCGACGGCCGCAAATTCGGAGGTCATCTCAGACTTGTGAAGCGATATCAAGTATCCGAATACGACACACAATATGACAAAAAACAAAGAAAATTCGCAGCTGATTTTTGAAAATATATCTCCAGCAACTGCAGAAATGAAAGTTGATATGCACCGCATACGTTTCAGAATCATATCCTGACGTCCACACATAGTTTTATGTATTAGGCAACTGCACCGTCTCGTCCACATGTAATCGTAGGCCTACGCTTTTGGAAATATCCCCCTTTAGCCGTACGATGAACACAGGATCGAATTCTGCAAGAATCTGTACTATGATCTTCAACCGCCTTTTGCACATGAGAATCTATGCCTCTTGTAGACGGGGGGTCCTGGATATGTAATTACGACCGCAAGAATTCACTCATTTAGGGGCGGGCTAATGTGGATGTAGGCGGATAGGGCCGCCGAAAACGCCGCCCGCACAGACGATTTTCGTGAGATGACTCAGAGTGTGCCTCGGCCGAAGGTGCATGGGGATATATGTCAAGTGTAGTTGAAATAATCTGACAGGGGAACATTGTTGCGAGTGACACTCATGAACATAAACACGAGCGCTCACATCGGCTTGATGAGGTTTCCGACCTCACCCCGGGGTCAGGGGGTATCCGGTGGCGTTGGACCTATGACGCACTGGAGAACAGTAAAGTGTAACTCTTTGACTTTCATAACAAAATGGGGGTAGGAATTCAAAATCAACCACTGTGGCACTCACAGTGGTCACACCATCACCTAGTCAATTTTATAATAATTGTGACATCCTATTTAAACTCTTTCGAGACTTGCCGCATCCGGATTCGCGGCGTCTAAAGCCGGGAATCTGGATGCGGCACGTATCGAAAGAGTTAATGATTTAAGCCTAAAAATGGACTGCCAGTGCTATAGAAAATGTCTGAAATAGCTTCTGTGACAACTAAAGGGCAGTGCCTTATTGGCTTGCCGCCTATGCGAGAAGCACCAAACAAATCAGGCACTACCTTTGACGCATCATGGTTGCAACCATGATGCGTCAAAGGTAGTGCCTGATTTGTTTGGTGCTTCTCCATCTCTAGCAGTTGTTGCTAGAAGTGAAAGAGTTATCAATGTACATTCTTCAAGTATAATCTCGTCACTGCCGGTGGCACACAATGATGCCTTTGAAAAGACTGAATATTCCCATCAGCCCAAAGAACACAGATCTAAACAGAGTAAGCAAGAGGCAAAGAACCTTATGAGCCCCCGCATATGCGGGGGCTCATAAGGTTCTTTGCCTCTTGCAGTTGGGTGGTGTTAACATTTTACCTGACAGTAAAGGTGATAATACCAGTACATAGTTGCAATGGTCTTCCTGTGATTTAAAAAAAAAAAAAGGTCAGCTGGCATCATAATACTTCAGATAGAATATAAATGCGCTCGCAACATGCAGTCTCCGGCCTGCTAGTCAACTCCTGTGAAAATGGATGTAAAATCTGTACATTATACAGTCGACAACGCTTAAGTCGAACCAGCAGGAGAAAGTTTTTTCGTTTGACTTATCCGTATGACGGCTATGTCAAATTGTACACAGAGTTGTTCGACTTAAGCGTTGTTGTTTTTTCTACAGACCAAAATTATGCCAGTTCATGACACAGAACATTCTTCTAAGATAAGAATAAAATACAAAAAGTCATGTTGAAACAGACAAAATGAACCTACAGAATGTTTTTTTACTAAAGCACATCAGCGGATTTTACTGACACTGACCTAAAATGAATCTCTCAAATGCTGGGCTGAGAGACAGAGAAAGACATACGGACAGACAGGCGGACAGACTTTCCCGGCGACACAGAGTCTGTAACTACACCCTTCAGTGAAAGCAGCTATAATTCAGATTGTTATTTTTCCTGTGTCAGTTTTCTCAAATCCATGACAAGGAATTTACACACAAATGAACAACTTTCAGGACTTAAAGTTCAACAAATTCATTGTCATTGACTGTTTAACCTGTTTTCCATCTTTTCATCCTAGTAAAGCCAGCCATATTTTCAGTCTTTCCAAACACTAATAGATAATTACGAAGATGATTACACTTATTTCTATACCATCAGTGATGATCAACAAAGATAGAAGAGAAAATACACGTAACACGGACAGACCGACTCATTTTATGGATATTCTCCGCAGTTTCTTACACTGAATTGTCGCGTGTTTGGCTGTAAATATATAGTAACAATGGTAATGAAAAATCAAAAACAAAACACAAGTAGCATGACGCAATGGATGCATTAAAGCTGTCTGCTTTAAGATGGGCTTTGATAAAACGGGTTCTCAATATTGTCTTGCCTCAGCGGAGACTTTTCTATTACTTCTTTTCTTTTCATAACTCCATGTGAGCATGAACCTACACGTAATAGAGGTCTTTTAGTGGCTCTGGTAAATATCGTTTGCAGCGTACAAAGGAAAGTGAGGAGAGCAGAGAAGTCCGCTTTCATGTCATTACATTCAGACTTCAAAAGCTGTTAGCCTTTCTGTCTACCGTATTGAAAATACATTAGACTTTGAAATGGGACTGGTCGGAGCGCACTCCGGAGTATGCACATGACGTTTTGGGTGTGCGGGGCAGAAATTCTGGCAAAAGTCGGTAACAATAAAAAAAAAAAAAAATGACGTCACGTCTAGCTACGGCAAACCTTGCTAGAGAACGTCTTTTTGGCACTTGAACTTTTTGAGTGATAATTAAATATTTTTTTGTAAAAATGTATTTTCACATTTTTGGGATTAATTTTACGAATTATTTGGGTTAATCTTAACAATTGAATCTTTTTTACGAAAAAAACAACCTTCTCGTTAATGATAATCGCATGATTCCTCTTATACGGTATTTACATAAGCCGCTACAGTTTGGTCTCGGCTGTCGGGTACGATTAGGTCATTGTGACCTGTATGCACTAGGTGTGAAAATCAGACAATGTTCTGCACCACATTTTAGGAGTCATTTATAAAACAGCTAACATAACTTTCTCAGTTCTTTTACGAAAAAATACCATCTTCTCATTAACTTGATACCCGCATGATTTTTGTCATAAACAGTGTTTGCATAAGCCTGCTGTTTGTCCCGGCCCTGGCCGGGGTAGGATTAGGGGTCAAATTGTGACCTGTGTAAAACTCAGCAAGAGGGCTTGAAAATTGCAAACGGTTTACTTTTCTCTGACTACTGACGTCAAATGCTAGTACTGCGATGAGCGACTAACTCGAGTTGTCCACTATGAACGGGGCACAGCGTGGTGGGACTACTAGCCCGGCACAGAGACTACTAAATAACGGAAAGCGCCGTGTTACCGTCTTTATTTGTCACCTACGTGTGTGTTGACTCGGCAGAGCGGTTGGCTCCGCAGAGAGGAGGGAAATGGATCAGCATTACTATAAGCCTAAACGCATCTGAGCTCCGCCAAACAATGCGGTATTGGGATGAAACCCCTCATCTTGTTATTCAGTATTGTAAGACATACTGCCGGAGAACATTTGAATAAAGTAGGTATAGGGCTCCCGGCGGGAAGCTGACGTCACTGATTACGCCAGTCCGCGTGGCCGGCCAACTTGTGAGGATACGGGACTAAGCGCTCATGAAATCACTGTTTTTGTAACATGTCAAGAAATTCCTGTGACGCCGGTGCCTATAAGCAATAAGCAAGTCTTGCCATCACTGTTGGAAACCGCTCACCCCATTGTTTGTTTCCGGCCCAAAGAGGAAGAAAAACTCAGAAGAAAAACGTGTGGAACGTGACACTATTTCTGACAACTATGGTATCCTCATAAGATGGCGGCTGACGCGCCGACGCTGCCGCCGCTAGGCAACGCGGGGAATTGTCCCGCCGAGCCCTCAGTATTCAGGCACAGTGCCAAATATTGATTCTCCATTGGCCGGGAACAGGTCGCTTTCAAAGTCAGTCACCCACTGACAGACACACACTTTGCTGTTAGTCAGTTCTCTCTCTCTAGGTTTCTACTATGGTCTCAGTCATACGAAATTGCCGCGGGCCGTTAACATGCCGGTCAACGTACTGACTCGGACGTTCATCATTTCAGTTGACTTGGTAACCGGCTCGGCCGTCGCAGTGCCGATTGGCATGGGCCGCCCACTGTCATACTCGTGTGTGTGTGTGTGTGTGTGTGTGTGTGTGTGTGTGTGTGTGTGTGTGTGTGTGTGTGAGAGAGAGAGAGAGAGAGAGAGAGAGAGAGAGGGAGAGAGAGAGGACTCAATACTGACTCGCTCGTCATTTCAATTAGGCCATCGGCCCATCACATGAAAACTCAGTCCGGCATTGCCACGGCCGGCGCCCAAAACTAATTACAAAATGCAAATAAGGCCGTGTGTGTGTGTGTGTGTGTGTGTGTGTGTGTGTGTGTGTGTGTGTGTGTGTGCCGGTGTGTGTGTGTGTGTGTGTGTGTGTGTGTGTGTGAGAGAGAGAGACTGAGAGAGAGAGAGAGAGACTAGAGAGAGAGAGAGAAGTGTGTGTGAGAGTGTGTTAGAGTTCATGTGTGAGACTGAGCGGCCGGCGTTAAAATACCGGTACGGACTTTCATTACTACAGTATGCAACTCTATTAAAGAGCAGCTTTGGCCACGGAAAAGAACCAGAGTCCGAAATAGCTCAGGCGTTTTAAGCGTCGGAGCAGGAGAGCCACCAGAAGGGAATCGCCGGGTCGTGGGTTTGAATCCCCCGTCCCGCCCCGATAGCTGGACTCGCAATCCAGGGGGAAAAGACGGGCCTGTTCAATAGCATGTCCGTTGAAAGGTCCTGGTAAATCAAAGTGGCACAGTTGGAGTGCGTTTGAGTTGATCAGTGTTCAGGTCGTACTCCATAGGTAATAGATTTCCCTGTCCCCCATAACCCGCCCATCAGGGCTGTCCATTATCACTTCAGTCGGTGCCGTGGACGTTAAACCCGAACTAACCGACCAACCACGGAAAAGAAAATGGTCTGACTTATCCGAGTCAGTTTGGAAAACGAGAAATGCATGAGACTTATCCGAAGTTTAAATAAACCCAAACTGCGAGGTTTTAGGAATACCCTGTAAAATTAGTCTAGAAAAACACCTTTTTGCTGGGGAACTAAAATCTAGTTCGACTTAAGTGTTTCACTTAGGCGTGTGGAACTGATCAGTATCATCCGACTTTTGAGAGGAGAAACACCTTCGACTTATCCCAAGTTCGACTTTAAGCGAGTTCGAGATATCCGTTGTAAAATTAGTCAGTCATACTAAAGAAAGAACAGCTTTGGGTGAGGAAAAAAAAAAGTTGTTCAGTCGGTGACTCTTAAGCGTTTGTTTTTTTTTAATTTAAGGCGTATGAGACTGTACATGTGTTGACAGTACGACTCCTTGGTTGTTGTTTTTTTTTAAAAGGACTCCGACTGTCAAAATACAATGGTTGTCAATGTTGTCTTGCCTTTACACATTTCTACCATTCTTTTCACAATCAATGTGAGTAAGCACACATACCAGAGGTTTTCCACTGCCTTTTTCAGAGGGGAACTGAAGAAACTCTCCTGCGTACAAGTGAGACGAAGAGCAGAAAAGTCTTTCAATGTATGACATTCAAACTTCTAATTTGTTAGCCCTTTTGCCCAGCATTGTTTACTGTTGTCAGACATACCAAGACCATTTATTTATACATGCCCCCCCCCCCCTCCCCTCGAGGCTGGGGGGGGGGGGGGGGGGGGACTTGGGTGGGATTAACTACTTTTTAGTTCCCAGGGCGGGGTCACCCTGGTCAGCCCCACGGCAGGGTGGGTTTTCTCCTCTATTCTGGGGCATGTGTTTCTGTCTACCCTGTATTTTCCTTTTTTAAACTCTCCCTACTGTCTGCGCTGCCCGTAGCACTTGATATTGGATGTGTGTTGCTAAATGGTCTTAGCTTTATTTAGCGTATTAGACCGGCTGGCGAGATACATTCAATATTCTGTTTAGGTTTTTTTCACAAGCAGTGCAGGCAATGACGTACTGAGAAAAGTCTTGTTGCTGTCGGGACGTTCATGAAGCAATGTACAACCAACCAACCAACCAACCATTTATACATGAGATACACTGTACTATAAACTGCACTGCTTTATCCCCCCCCCCCCCCCCCCCCAACTATATTATCCCTCCTCATCTTCATTATTTCTTTGTTGCTTTCTGCAATAGAAGGCGTGAAAAATTTCGATACCCAGTACCTACCATTAGGCATCTTAAAAAAAACATGAATTCTCTCTCTCTCTCTCTCTGTTGGACTATAGTTCTGAGAAAGCTGATGTTATGTAGGCCTACAACATGCATACATCGCTGTATTGGCATCACACATACACGTATGCAAACACAGAGCACACGATCCACTAAACAGTTGCATATTACATGTCCCAAGAGGAATTACTCTTGGTAGTGTACTGTTGCTGCCAGCGCTAGCCTCACCTATTTGGTTTGTGAGAGCTGCGCATGATTTAATGACATATATACACAAAACAGACTTCCAGTTGAATTTATAAATTTATTCTTCGGTACTAAAAAAGCAAACATTCTACCAAACATTCATTCAGCTCAGAACCGACATTTTGTGGATCAGTCATCAGCAAAATATATGTATAACAATTATATAGGAGCTTCATTTAAACAGCTGCAAACAGAGGCTGTCCAAAGCATGGACCATTATAAACTTGTACTTTACAAAAATGACTCGTAGAAAAGACAAGATAACCAGCAGGTAATATTTGCAGCTTTGCATTCTAATTACCTCAAGCACTCAGACTGAGAGGTAATTTACCTGTATAGTGCACTGCAAAATGTGACAGCTATCGGTTCATCTGGCCAGCTAGCAGTGAAACAACCCTAGGCGCTGGTTGCCAGGTCCTTAGGCTGCTGGGAACTGTGAAATACTATGTAACTGTGCAATAATTCTGCCAATTCTGCAAAACAATTTCTTTTTTGTGGGCCTCTCATTGCTTGAGGTTTAGTTGAACCCATTTAGCCCCAGGACCATACAGCAGGAGATGGATTGCTCATGATAATTCAAGGGTAGTGCCAGATAAGCTTGGCACCTGAAGACGCCAAGCTCATCTGGCACTACCCTTAATTTTTCATCAGTCCACTTCCTGCAACTGGCAATATAGTTGTTTAGTAACACTTACAAAATTTGGTAAAAGCACCTGTGGGGCTAAAAGGGTTAAGGTCATTAGAAATGCAAAATACAAAATAAAAACCACATAATATACTATTTCCTTTCACAATAAAATGTGTAATGTCATTTAACAATTGCATTTTTAATTATGTAAAAATTCCATCACAATTAGTTAACAGTAGCACAGACATAACGGTATGGTACATTTTTGCACTGTAATGCCGATCATAGAGCTGATAAAACTCATATGGTAGATACTGTCAGACCTCACACTCATCTATCCATCCAATGAAAAATGCCAAGCGAACTCCAGACAACATGTAAATACAGTGTCTGCATGTATTGGGGTCATTTTATGAGTGAGCTTACATACTACATAAGCCACTATACAAGGTGCTCCGCAACAATGAAGCACCTTGCTTAGCAGCCTGCACTAGATTTAAGCTCACTCATGCAACTGAAGCCTAGTGTTCTAATATTTGTATACACCAAACACTTGTGGGGCCTAATGAGGAAAAAAAGTCTATCCAGCACTGTACATTTGAGCCCTACCAACCTCTTCCACAACACATCACACTGCAGAAAAACAACTTCTTCTTAGCCATGAGCATTCTGCTAAACTTTGGGTTCCACAGCCCCCCTCCCCCCCCCCCCCCCAAAAAAAAAATCTTTTTTTACAACTTTTTGCAAAAACATTGACTGCTACAACTGGTACAAGCACACCTTAAACGAAACACACGTCAGTTTTATAAGCCATTAAGCCATCATAAGCTCAATGACAGAAAATTGAAAGGCAAAAGATCGAACAACAAAAGATCAAATGACCGAAGATCGATATGACAATATAGAATGTGTGTGTGTGTGGTGTTTGTGCGTTTACCCTACATGGTGCACGGAGAATAAACTTGTGATGGACATTTTATTCCAGTTGACAAATCAGAAAATAAACACACATCATCAACCAGTGAATCAAAGACCCGCATCAGGGGATCAGAGGTGGATCAGCTATCTCTTGGGGGGGGGTTCCAACTTTTTGTTTGGGAGCTCAACCTGTGACAAAAGACACCCACAAGCCAAACCTTGCTTAACACAGACTGAAAAATATTTTTTAAAAAGGGGGAGGGGGTCCTACTTTCCACCATCACCCGAGAGGGGATGAGAAGGTGTCAGCACATATAATTATGTGTGTGTCTCACTTTCACACTGCTAGTGAATAATTGTTATGAAGGGGTTGGGTGGTCCAAATTTAAACTACCAATAAGGAATCTGATATAAATTATAGCATATTTCAAAGTATTTGGGGGCTTGGCCACCACCCACCTACCCCCCTCCCCCCTCTCCAGAAATGCCCTTATACATACAAATGCTTCTCATGAAACTCTTTCTCTGTAACAACCTTGTGTGCTGGTCTGTGACTGCCAAACGGCCGCCGGCAAGATCCAAAATCACAGAGCGGCTAGCATACATGTACGCGTCAGCACCCGCATCTCGTCCTTGTGAGTTCACAGACCCGCATATTCAGCATACAAATCGTCGGACCATTTCGATCTTATGTCGCACGAAACCTTCGATCTTTCTTCGTTCGATCATTTGTCGCTGATTTTCGATGTTTTGTCTTTCGATCTTCTGTCGACAACCAAAGCCTGGGGGTCGCACCTGCCTGAATTTCGTCATGATGTTGAAGCAACGTCAAGCCTCTTGTTTGCTTCGTCCAGGCGGGCCTTGAGAAAGTCTCTTTTCCTTTGTAAGTACCGGACTCGTAAAGACTTCAGTTTCAAGCCCACATAGATGCCGACAGTAAATGTGAGCACGCTCATAAGTGCAGCTTGCCGTCCACTGAATTCCGCCATGTTTAACTTGAATGCGATTAGTCTCCCTGCTGGCATAGAAACATCTAACCTAGCACCTACGCGCACATACATGTACAAATGTACGCGTAGTAAACGCAGAATGATAATCTTAGAGACTTAACCTATAAATAGTGTGACCCGGACATCAAAGCGATTTTTTCCTGAAACATCACTCATGAATGGAGTTATTTGTTATTATTATTATTTACTATGGCCTGTTTGTTTCGGTAAAACCTTTTTTTTGATAAAACAGCAAAACATTCTCTGCATGTGACATCCTTTTCCTAGTCTAGTACCTGCACTCCCATGATAAGTACTATTATGCTTAGCATAGAATGACGTAGGTGGTGAAATTGTCCAATGGTCACGCAAAGTCAAAGCAATTAAAGTTGTTGTTTTGTTGTTGTTGTTTTTGTTTGTTTGTTGTTGTTGTTTTTTGTTTGTTTTTTGTTTGTTTGTTGTTGTTGTTGTTTTTTTTTTTTTTTTTTTTTTTTTTTTTTGGGGGGGGGGGTTGTTAAAAAAGAACAAACAATACTTGTGAAAAGTGGTAGTCATACTAAATGTATGGGATTAGTTTTTTTTTCATGTGAGAAAAACAGCATAACATTCGCTGCATGTAACAATTTTGTGCCTGCACGACCTATGACCTTGTGACCTGCATGCAACCTGTGATAAATATTTGAAACAGCAAGCATTAATTGTGACCTGGAAGTCAAAGCTTTTTTTAAATTTTCTTTTTAAACATTACTTCTTTTCTTTTTTTTTAATTACTCAGGAGAAGAGACCGGTATCCAGACTAAATGTATATTATGGGGTTATTTTTTCACTTGACAAAAACAGCAAAACATTCTCTGCATGTAACATTTTTTTTCCCCTACACTACCTAAGGCCTTGTGATCTGCTTGCAACCTGTGACATATATTTAAAACAGCATGGGGAAAGCCTGTAGCAGGGGCGGATCAGTTACCTGTGGAGGGGGGGGGGGAGGGAAGGGAGGGTTCCAATTTTTTGTTTGGGACATATAACCTGACACCAGGTCTTGCCTCCCATGCAGTAGTAAAAAAAATCAAAAAGCAAGAAGCATGACGGGGGAGGGGAGGGGTGAGGGAGTGTAGGCACACCAAGCATGTGAGAACCTTTGCACCTTCTCACACACTGCTGAAATATCAAAAAGTGAGGGGAGGGCTTCCAAACTCCAATAAAGGGATTCTAGAGGGGGGGGGGGGGATGTCCAGAACCCCTGGTAACCACCACCCCCCCCCCCCACCCCACCCCTACACACACACTCAAGATCTGTCTCTGCCATAGTGTTATAGACAAAATTTGAGTGGGAAGTATGATGCAATTGATCATGAAAAGTAAAATAACTGGGCAATTTCTCAGCTTACTGAACGACAAATGACTGACGTCAGTGGAAATTAACCTTGATAGTCAATGTGCAGCTTATTTTTTTAAAACACGACTTGTCTATAAAGTTCTGAAATATGATTACAATAACAATGAACCATATCATACAGGGTTTGAAATAACTGGGGGCCCAGCGCAACAAGCCCCTTACTTTGGCCTCGGGCCCTGTACTTCCATGTCCACGGTGTCCGACATGCCCCCTTTTTTTCAGACCTACTTTGTCTCAAAGCAGCGCTAGGCGGTACTCAGCGCATCAGCGCGGTCCTGACAAAGGTCATGAACTTAGGTCATGAACTTTTCACTCCACCAAACACACTTGGCTGGCTATTTTTAGCACAGTACACATCATCAACCTCTCTTTGCTGCGTAGCAGTCTAGCGCGATACGTTCACTCTGATGTTTGCAGCTTGCCATTCTTCTTTTAGATAAAGCCGCTTCCTCCCGCTAAGGAGAGTTCCTATGTTTCGCTGTCTTGTCCGTAAATCATGCGACGCGGTACCTTCTGCCTCTCACAAACAAATCAGACATTTTGTTTATATTTTTTAACCTGTACGACTAATGGTTCATGAGCCCCTTACTTTCCTATGGGGCCCCCTACTTTTACCACTGAACAAGGGGCCTGATAGGGCCCTGTACTTTTGAAAAGTATTTCGAATCCTGTCATAGTGAAAAAAAAAGAAAAAAGTCCGTAATAAAATTTGGTAAACTTTGACCTAATGGAATTCCCTCCACGGTCATGGATTTATCCCGGGCAGTTTCCTCACTCGTGAGGAACTATTTTTAGCTGTTTTGCTTTACCCGCTAAACCGGCCCATGACCATGGCCGCCGCCGTTGCCGACACCGAGTTTTCTTTAAAAATCACTATGTATCACGGATTATATCCACAGCAGAATACCCGCTGGAATTGCAAAGTACAGACAACTCCAGATATCTGCAAGATGCATAGATCCTCATAAGACACCACATAACATGAGGGCTCATGAAAATCTATGTATTAAGTTACCTCTGTTATTTTTATACAGGATACATTCGATTAGTGCTATTCTAGCCCCAGGATATTTTTGCATGAACAAATAACACAGTTAAGTCGCCTTAGCCCAAGAGTCAGCCTGACCTACCGTGTACACCCTCCTCCACCCAGCAATAAATTAGTAATGAATTAGACTATCTATTACCTGCACTACCTAAGGCCTGGTGACCTGCATGCAATCTGTGACATATATCTGCACGGGAAATCCCATTTAAAATTCTGGACAATACTTAAGTGGTAGGTGTGATGAAATTGGTCATGCAGAGTTAAGCATTCAATGACAAATGACGCTGTGGAAGTTGACCTTTTATATGACCCCAAAAGTCGGTCAATGAGCAGCATTTTCAAAAACATGACTTGTCTATATAATTTTTTTAAAAAAACAACGAAGGTTATCACATGAAAAAATAAACAGTTTGTAATTAGGTAAACTTTGATCTGAATCTGATGGAATTCACTCCAGTCATGGGTTCATCTCGAGTACTGAGTTTCCTCAGCCACGAGGAACTATTTTTAGCTGTTCTGCTTTACCTGCTAAAAACCCATGACCACCGGGCCGTTGACAGTTTTTGTAAAAAAAATTACTCACGGATTATATCCACGGCAGAAACCCGCTGGAATCGAAAAGTACAGACACAACTCCAAATATCTGAAAGATGCACACAGATCTCATGAGCCCCCACAGAACATGAGAGCTCATGAAAATCTATGTATTAAGTTACCTGTTATTTTTTTTACAGAATATACAGTGTAATCTTCTAGCCCCAGGAAACCCCATGTAAACATTACTCAGTCATTGAAGTTGCCTAACTTAGTCCAAGAGCCAGACCGACCTAAGGCAGTGCACCTCCTCCTTCACCCAGTAATGAATTAGACTACCTGCACTACCTATATTTGGCCTAGGTGACCTGCATGCAACCTGTGACATATATAATCTGAAACAGCCCATATAATTTGGGCCCTTTCTTAAGCAGGAGGTGTGATGAAATTGATCACGTGGAATTAAGTACTCAGTCAATGTCAAATGACGTCAGTGGAAGCTGACCTTTTATATGGTTACCCCAAAAGTCAATGTACAGCATTTAAATAAAAAAGACTTCTCTATGAAGTTATTCAATAGTGAACGTGTGAAATATAATCAAAATAACAATGAACATTATCACATGAAAAAATAAACAGTTTGGACACTTCGACCTGATGAAATTCCCTCCACAGTCATGTGGGTTCATCTGGAGCAGTTTCTTCAGCTATGAGGGACTATTTTTAGCCGTTTTGCTTTCCTTGCTTGACAGTTCATGTCAGTTTGCATCACGGTTTATATGAAACCGTTTGCCTGTTGATATTCTTCGTTCAACTTCTTGCACAATTATATAGAAAGTGACGTATTTTGTTTATTGGTAAAAATTGCACGTGAAAACCCTCTGGCGGCATTCTGGCCAATCATTCACAAACAAAGTCATGTAAATCAACATTTCACAGACCTAGTCCTAGACAGGTCTGAATGGAGACTAACGAGGAGGTTGCCGATCAATTCGCCCATATCCCATCTCGCCCAAGATACGCGTCAATTCGGCAACGTAAGGAGTCAAATCGCCCAAGGTAATGGATTAAATCAACAAAGTAAGGGGTCAAGTAGCTCAAGGCAATAGTCAACATGCCCAACAATGAAGTCAACTCACCCAAGGTTGTTTGTTTGCTTGTTTCTAGAGGTGTATGTGTGTGTGGTGTGTGGGTGGGGGAGGGGGGGGGGGGGCAGGGTGGGGGTGGCGCAGGGTCCGCCGCTCTCGGAGTTTTCAAAACCAGTCCCCCAATCCGGCTTCCAACTCTCCTGTTTGTTTTCCAGTTCAGATCAAAACCAGTCCCCAGGAAATGCTTTCCGGTAGACAATGCCGGACATAAGCGCATTGGCCTATCAGACAGGTAAACTGGTCCAGTCAAAATAAAACCAGTCCTTGGGACCGGCAGCTTACAAAATTTCAGGTATTCTCTGTTCACAAACGGTAAAATACTGGTAATCGTACTGGTTCTTGCAAAAATATGAACCCTGGTGTGTGTGTGTGTGTGTGTGTGTGTGTGTGTGTGTGTGTGTGTGTGTGTGTGTGTGCGTGTGTGTGTGTGTGTGTGTGTGTGTGTGATGGTATGATGGCGGTGTGTGTGTGTGTGTGTGTGTGTGTGTGATGGTATGATGGCGGTGTGTGTGTGTGTGTGTGTGTGTGATGGTATGATGGCGGTGTGTGTGTGTGTGTGTGTGTGTGTGTGTGTGTGTGTGTGTGTGTAACGCATGATGGGGATGTCAGGATACATGTACTCATTGAGACACCCTGGCCAAATAAATGTAACATCTTTCTCCCCTGCTTTACCCTCCTAATACAGCCAATAACTAGATGCTCACAAACCAGATAGGTGAGGCTAGCGCTGGCAGAATTGTCAGTACTCAAACCAAGGGGAATCACAGCGCTGGACAGACAACAGTTAGTTAGATAGGCGGGGGCAGGGGATCTAACTGTTGTCTGTCCAGCGCTGTGATTCCCCTTGGTTTGAGTACTGACAATAACTAGATGGTCACTAATATTGGCTCCTCGATCAGTCGAGTGACTGGTTAGATCGACATGCACTGATTGAATGATACGTTAGTCAAGTTCGGGGTTTAACATCCATGGCACTGGCCGGAGTGATAATGGGCGGTACTACAATTGAGTACGACGTAATCAGAACATAGATCCACAGCTGAATTCAGACGCACCATGCAACTGACCAGTCAGTATGCTCTTGTACCATACCAACAATGGACACATTGGAGTAAGCCAGATTTCTTGCCAGCCAGTCAAGGGCACCGAGATCCAGGCTGAAATTTCCGACCAAGGCCCATAGCTAGTGTGGGGTCTTGTGCAGCAAGCCCGGAACTTGACCACGAAAATGAATCATGTTACCGTTGGATTTGCCAGTTCCAGAACACAGCTGGCTTATGCCAACACAGTCCATCAGAAGCAGGTGACACGTGGCGCAGGCGCATGACCGGACCGACAACATCGGTGGCACGTTCGAGGTGGACGGACTGATTAGGCGCCTGGGTCCTTACCCATATATATATATATGCCGGTGCTCCTTTTTCTGACCCGCAGGGAGGATGGTCGAGAATTCAGTCATGATTTTAAAGGTTAAGCCACGTTCTGTCACTGCCGCGTTCCGTCCTCACTGATCATTTCGCATATATATCGCGAAACCGATGTTACAATTCTGCTTTATGGATAGGCCTGTATTGAACTACTACTCAGAGTTTTACCTGAGCCGGTCAGCGTCGTTTTGATTCTGTCCGTCCGGTCGGATGGTCATTCAGTCGGCGCTTCCTCGCACTGAGCCTACGGCCGTCCATCGAGCTTCTTATTTGCTTTATCCAAACGGACTTTGAGTCTGTCTCTTTTCGTTTGTAGACAACGGACCCGTAAAGACTTCAATTTCCAGCCTACAAAGATGCCAACAGCAAATGTTAACACGCACGCAAGCGTAGTTTGGCCATTGAATTTGGCCGCCATGTCACTGAGGTCAAGTTGGTGCGATTACTCCCCCTTCAATGACTCCGCCTCGGTATAGATATAAAGGGAAATCAGTCAACGCCTGACGAACAAACACGCAAATAGTTAGATCCCTTTGACGCCTTTTTTATCATATGGCGCCGTTATTTTAGACTTATATGTGACATTAAATCTCCACAGTGGCCGCTCACGAACAACAAGAACTGAACTAAGCCAGTGGTGGCACGGCATTCACTCAGCAAGAGATACAAAATGATAGATCCCCATGAACTAGAGTTATAATTATTATAAGATAAGCGCATTATAAATACCGTAATTATTATTATTAATTAACCCCTGCAAAAGCCCATATGAAGTGTATGTCTTATGACCAATAGATTTACATCTCTCTTTCTCGGACGAAACTGACCCCGGCTTGAAATTCAAATTATTATAATCAGCAGCCGAAAGTCACGTGCTGCACGCCATTCGAGTCAATCCAGACAGCAGAAGCACACGAGGATCAAGATTTCTTGATGGAAGAAATCAGTCGTATAAAATGTACGTTTGAATTTTACAGCCAGAAATCAAAATAGGCAATCGGGATTTCAACAGAACTATAAGAAAATCAATGTCCCAGTGCGCACAGCCGTACTGAGTTGGCCCGTGCACGGCTGTGCGCAAGCCATCTTCGGGCGTCAGCCCGAGGACCTTTTGCTTGTGTGCGGGATCACTCTATTCCATCTGCTAAGACTGACACAGACCGCCCTTTAGAACCCTGAAATCCAGAGAACAAAATTAAAACTGACTGCAAAGCGTGAAAATGTAAAGAAAATCCATGAGTCCCAGCTAATAACGAAACACGCTTTAGAAAGGACAATTACAATAGTGCTGTTTGTAATTGCCCTATCCAGGGGCGGATGAGTTACCTCGAGGGGGAGGGGGGTTCCAAATTTTGGTTCGGGACCTTCAACCTCATACTCTAAAGGCCTCCCGGACGCTAGACCTTGCTTCCAGGGGCCGAGAAAAGCAGGGGAGGAAGAGAGGGGAGAAGACGAGGGGGGAGGGGGGGGTAGAGAGATACGGAAGGCGCGTGCAGTGTTAAGGCTCTCACCATTCCCCAAAATACCAAACAACAGAGGGGGGCAGGGGTCCAAATCCCCAAAAAGGGACTTTGTTACAGCATTTTAAACAATTTTGGGTCGGGGGCGGGGGGGGGGGGGGGTCCGGAACCCGTACCCCCCCCCCCCCCAGATCCGTACCTGCTATCTATGCGTCTTTCACGGCTTTTCTTTGTCGGATTTTGTTTGCGGAACCCTCAAAGCTTCCAAAAGCTGCAAAGACTCATCTAGATGACCATATACGTGACGTTAGTGTGTGACGCTTTAAATAAAGGTGTGAAATCAGTGAAATGAAATGAAACTTTATTTATTGAAATGAAACTTTATTTCTCAAGGATAAATGATTAGGTACATAGACCTGTTTTCAATCATGTCCTTACACACACACACACACACACACACACACACACACACACACACACACACACACACGACACACACACACACACACACACACACACACACACACACACACAAACAGTACACACGCACTAAGGCACGCACATACGCAAGCACTCACACACACACACACACACACACACACACACACACACACACACACACACACACACACACACACACAATACCTGGAGAGAAAAAAGTAGTTAACCCCATCCGTCTAAGTCTCCAGGGCAGACCAGGGTGGCGAAAAGTACAAGGTAATAAAACATTTACAAGAAAAAAGCGTAAACAGAAATCAATGTTTGCGTGTATACATATGTGCATCGGGCATTTACAAGAAATTACATGGTTAAAAAAAAATGGTAAAAAGAGAATATACTGATATAGCTATGGGGGTAAAATAGGCGCTTACAAGAATAGCTTCAACAAGTGTACGTATTGAAGATTTTACTACGTACACCAACTTCAGAACTTGAAGGAAAGCGGCCATAGTCACGTGAGAAACGAAAAGCAATAGTCACGTGGTTTACTCTTAAGAGCATTTCAATCTATTCCTGAGATACTTTAGCAGCTGGGTTTTACTGTTCTAACCGACGGCGCTGCTCTAATATCTGCCTGGAAACAGAATTCCATAATTTGGCCCCATAATGGGACAAAGATGACTTTTAAATATCCAAGCGGGACATTGGTACTAGCATATTGTTTCCTGGTTTTTGGCTGGACCTGTGCGCAACTCAAACGGAATAAATTTGTGAGATAAGTAGGGGATTATGAGAGGGTGATTTTGCGAATGAATACCAGTTTATTAAAACGATTGTGAAGAGGTAAGACAGCTAGCAACTTGAATTTGTCATCTGTACTAATGTTTTCTGTGGGTCTGTCAACAATTAGTTTATAGGCCCTTCTGTTGTGAGTTGAGTCTTTTAAAGGTAGCATCACTACTCCTGTCCCAAATACTAAAGGCATAATCCAAATTTGGCTGAATATGAGCACAATAGATTTTTTTTCTGGTGGATTCGTCAGTGAAAAATCTCAATTTAGAAAGTAGGTATACATTTTTAGATATTCTTTTACAAACATTTGCAAAATGATTCTGCCAGCACAGCTAGTCGCCTATGGTGATTCCAAGCACGCGCTGCTCCCTGACTTGCTCAACAGACTGGCCATTAAATGAGAGTTTTAATGGAGGGGGTTCAGCTGGTGTTTTTGTCTAGTAGTAATCAGCATACATTTAGTTTGGAAGGATTCCTTACCATGGAGTTATTTTGACACCACTGTGAATCATCATTCAAACTACTCTGAAGAGATCTAGTTATACAATATATATCTGATGTTGCAACGTCAAGAGTTCCATCGTCTGCAAAGAGACTGCAGGTTACAGTGGGGTCAGATATATGTAGTGGAGAATCGTTGATATAGACAGAAAACAATAATGGACCAAGGATAGATCCTTGTGGTACTCCTTGCGCTATCACCCCCTCACGTGAGTTTGTCCCATTCACATGGACATATTATGTGCGCTCGTGCAGGTATGACATAAGGGACGCAAGGGTGCCAGCACTTAACTGATAGGCAGCAAGCTTCTGAATTAAACTATCATGATTAACGAGGTCAAAACCTTTCGAGAGGTCCCAAAAGACAGCCCCAGTCATTTGTCCGCTATTCGTCGCAGTCAGCCATCTATCAACTAAATGTGTTAGTGCTGTGTGACAAGAGTGCTTTAAACGAAAGCCCGATTGCAGTGAATGAATGAGTTTGTGTTTTTCGAGATAATGCTGCAAGTGTGTTTGGATGTGCCTTTCAATCGGTTTAGACACAGTTGATAGCAGGGAAATAGGTCTAAACTTGTTTTGATCAGAGAGGTCTTTTGTTTTAGTCCCCCACCCGGGTCTGCCCTGGGGGACTTGAGTGGGGTTAACTACTTTTTAGTTCTCAGGGTCACCCTGGTCAGCCCCACAGGGTGGGTTTCCTTTCCGATTCTGGGGCATGTGTTTCTGTCTACCCTTGGTGCATTCACCTGTATTTGCCTTTTTTTAAAATCACCCTACTGTCTGCGCTGCCTGTAGCTCTTGATATTGGATGTGTGTTGCTAAATGGTCTTAGCTTTATTTAGGTCCCATGTCGTAGGTTTATTTAACGTATTGGACCGGCTGGCGACATACATTCAATATTCTGTTTAGTTTTTTTCTTTTTTTTTCATAAGCAGTGCAGGCACGTCATGAGAAAGCCTTGTTGCTGTCGGGACGTTAAGCAATGTACAATAAATCAATCAATCAATCTTTTGTTTTAGGTAATGATATCACCTTTGCTGTCTTTAAGCTGGAGGGAAGTTTACCTTGCTGTATGCAAAGGTTGTAAACGTACGTTAACGAATCTATGATATACGGCAGAGCCAATTTGAGAACAGTGCTGCTAATACCATCATGGCCAGACGTATGTTTATTTATTAAATGTCGAGATGGATTTTCCCACGTCATGAACCGTTAATAATGGAATAGGAAATGATGTATCGGGAGTCAGCCTTTCATTACAGAACTTTTTCAATTGTTCTGATCGGGAGATGTGGTCTGGAGTAGTCTGGCAGCAGAAAGAAAATGCTGATTAAATATATCAGCTGGGGTGATTGTACACTGAGCAGTATTTTTGGACCTTGTGAAGGTGATGGTGTCCTAGCCATATGATTTGCAAGAAGAACTGCGCTTTCTAGTGTATGCGAGAACTTGTTAGTATTTTATTTATAAATGAGTGTATTTTGGGTGTGTGCGCCGGTGTGAGAAAGAATTTTTTTTTTATATCAGTGTAGCTCATTCTTTGTTCCAATAAAATTTGTTAATTGTTTACTGAGCGCATATGTGTGATGGATGTGCGTGCGCCACACTGTGAATGAACCTAGAGCGGTTTAGTGCCAGACTTTGTGTGCATGCAAACGGCTGGCTGGGCTGAACTGAAGCACTGTTGTAACACATGCCGGTATCGTGTGTTCGCGTACTCGCACATTCGCACAGTTTTTACACATTTTTCAAGCGTTTGTACACTTTATTTTGGGAAGACAGTCACCGACGTGCTGCCTATAATATATGGAGGTGAAAAACTGAGGATTTTTTTGTGGTTTGTTTCTCAGTCTCTCTCTCTCTCTCTCTCTCTCTCTCTCTCTCTCTCTCTCTCTCTCTCTCTCTCTCTCTCTCTCTCTCTCTCTCTCTCTCTCTCTCTCTGTGCTCTGTTTGTGTCTCTCTCAGTATATATATCTAACAAGGTCCAAACCGACAAACTGCAATGGCAGCACTGATTTGTGATGGGAAGACGAAATCCAGACAAATAGTTGGCTTCCGAAAAACAAAATACATATCATCCTAAGTCACTAAATGTTCGAGTAAACTGACTCACAGATAACTACTTTTTCATAAGTTTCGTAAACACACTGACCCAGCATACACATTGTATCAGTTGTGGCATCTATCTTTTGTCGTTCGATCCTGTGACACACGCATGACAATTGCTGAATGGAAGGTATGTCAACAATATGCTCATTCTAAAACAACGTCCTTGATTTTCAGAACAGCTAAAATTGGCCGGCCAGTCTTGGTCAGAGTCTCAGGTAAATCTACATCTTCTTGACATGTAGAAAGGCTAGGTGAGACTGAGCATGGTCTGTGTTTGTGTGCGTTGCTTTGCGGCTGCTATGGTATTCAGCAAAAGGCTTCTGAGGGTACATGCGAATCTATTTAATCCGTCAGTGGAAGGTGGGGACTGAGGGAAACACCGACATGCACACGACACATGTCAGTTAAGTTAGCTTTATGTCCTTCCAAAGGAACAAGCAAGCAAACGATCTTGGGCGAGTTGACTCTTGTATAGGCCAACTCGACTCTTTACTTTGGCGACTGTTTTGACTTATCTTGGACAACTTGACCCTATTCTTTGCCAAGTCAACTCATATCCTGGGCGAGATGGCATAAGGGCGAGATAGCATATGGGAGAGTTAATCGGTAACCTACAAGCCGGCCTAACGGGAGGGATATGTGGGGGCAGGGGCAGGATGGGTCAGCTATTGCCTGTGGAGTACAACCTG
Source organism: Semisulcospira habei (assembly GCA_036245525.1). Classification (NCBI taxonomy): domain Eukaryota; kingdom Metazoa; phylum Mollusca; class Gastropoda; family Semisulcospiridae; genus Semisulcospira; species Semisulcospira habei. Next base: position 138,849,311 of record BTPG01000004.1, on the reverse strand, counting down.
TGCACTGATCAATTCAGGCGCACTTCAACTGTGCCACTTTGATGTGTACGCAAAATTGTGTGTTTTCAGTACACGTGCTAATGTTTGGGATCATCGCAGGAAATGCTGGACTGGGCATGCGTAAGGTGTCGACTATCCGGGCACTTAGCCTCGCAGTGAAGCAGTAAAGTCCAACATGGCGGCTCAGAGTGAGGGTGGGGGTAAAGACGACTTAAAAACACACTTTGTAACCCGGGAAGGACTGTATAAATTGATGCCTTTGTCAGAGTATTCAAAACCAACACGAGTAGGCTACAACGGACAGGTGAATCCACCTGTCAAAGTGTCCTTCGTGAATGTCGACGATGGTTCTTCCTCACCAGACAGGCTATGTTTCAATGTTGGTAGGGAGCTGTACGTGTATGTTTACAAGGGTGTTCGCAAGGTAAGTTAAGAATTTTGTATATTTCGTCAACTTGTTTCGTCAAGAGTTACTGTTTGAGTGTAATCAGACTCTTGTATTGGCGAATTTGACGCTATGGAGTAAGTATTGTTCTTTGGTTTGATGAATTACATAGATGACTAACAAATAACATAGTTGCTTAATAACATTTGCGCAGCGTCTCGGTATTAACACCCCAGAGACCCAGTTGTGTGCAGCTATCGCGCCGTGTGAAGGGTTAAGTCGATTTTCACGTTCGATCACAACGTGAGCTCCATGAGTGTCTCCACGAAAATGACTATGGCATGCCTCTGAGACTGTGTCTTCTCATTATTTTGCTAGTTCAGTCGTGAAAGATGTCCTGTTAACTAATACTTGATCCCTTATTTTATGTTGAAGCGCCCATGTGGGCAGATGATGTGTTTATCCAGCTTACAATGTGTTTTGCACATAAGTCAAACTTTGCAACATTGGGCTTCATCTTCTTCCCAGTAAGACTAAGACAAGAGTCGGGTTCACCGAACGTTAATGACTGCGTTGACGTACAACTTAAGCTGAAGATAGACACATTTAATTCTAATTGTCATGCATTCATCTACCATTTTCTAATATTTATTAAATTTACAGTTAAAATTTTGAAGCTGAAAGGTGATTGGCTTGAACAAAATGTTTGTGTGAGCACACATAAGTTGACCGATTGCACGCTATAGCAAAAATGATTTTTTTTCTGGTTGTGAGCTGAAAATATATTTTTGCACATATGGTTTGCACATCTTCTACTGTCTGCATATTCTGCATGAAATATCTTGCAAATTAGGCTGGTTTGTTCAGATTATGTGTACATCTCTTTATAGTTTATTTATAGTAAATTTATCTGTTGATTTATGGTTGCAGATGTGGATTTTCATAGTGCTTGTTTCATGCAAGACTTTGAAGACTCTTAATTGTACCATAAACCAATCACTGTTTCTCAGAACATCGTAGTCAAGACCTTCAGTATCAGTCTAATTTTGTCTGTAAAGAAATAATACGTAGAGAAACAATTTCCTGTGGTTCCATCCAAGTGGATAAACAAGGTTAGAAGATAGTTGTGTCAGGCAACGAAAAAAACCAATTTGTTGAAGTACACAAGGAGCACTTGAAAGGAAAGGTGAGTCATTCCACACTGATGATGACTTTTTAGGGGGCTCTCACTTAACAGCATTTCTCATCCAAAAGAAACGACCAACTGCACTCAGAACCATTGCTGGGATTATACAGATGTTGATTAAGCAGGTCAAGCAAAGAAACTGTTAAAAGTTAAGTCTACTATTAACTATGAACGAAAAAAGAGCGAAATTCAACTCAAAATGGCTGCGCAAAACAGGAACGCCGAAAGGAGGCAACTTTGGTGGCTACTTGAGAGGTTTCTGTTACGTAAATTAACCTTTTAACCGCACAGTGTTATGAAACTGTTGTTGTTTTTCTTTGATATTTCTGAAATCTTTTATTTCAGTAAAGGGATTTTGTAAAATTTTTCGTTTTCAAAGAGCGTAACAAGCGGCGTCACACGTCTCCGGACATACAAAATAAACTACAAGTCATTCTTGCTGGTCACAGAACAAACAAAGCCACGAAAATCACTAACATATTAAAAAACTAAAGTTGTACAACTACACACATTGAATGTATATGCACAGAATAAAGAGATGACCGGCTTCTAAGTTATGGTGTCGCAGATGTTACACAGTTACGCTGTATTTTTCAAAATGAAACAATGACGAAACCGTCGTCTGCTGTGCGGGAAGCCTTCATCCACAACAAGGGTACATATTAGCACATGATTTGATGACGTTTCGCCCAAGGTTTCCATATATGGAAGTGTGTACACAACAATAAAGTGTGACGTGTCACACATGCAACACGCGGTTACACAGTTACGCACAAAGTGAGACTTGAGGTGGTGAACGTGAAATGGTACCAAATCCTGGGATATACGACATCATTGGAAGAAAAGGTAAGCGGAACTGATCATATTATTCTCCTATCTACTATTTTACATGGTTATCTGCATGTTTTATTTCGTGATTGTAGAGAAATACCAAGTTTGAATGACGCGATGCATTGTCTATGCTGGTGTCGCATGTTACGCAGTGCACAGAACTGCTTGTTTTCACGAAGAATAATGCTTTAGATACCTTTTGGGGGGCGTTAATCAGAGAAACCTTATCGTTTAAGCTGTTTTCAAGTTGCAAAATCTGGGTAAAAGCATGTTACTTCATAAAAATCTAACATGCGTAACTGCATTACACTTTTCACGAGTCGCATGTAATGCAGTTACCTGAAGATGATGTAGCATGTTATGTTGTTACTATGTAACACAAAAAAGAACGTTTTTCACATATGTTTACTTTGCATTGACCTTACCTTTATCCATAGCACGAATTTTGATTAAGTGTAAACATTCTAGCGTTTTTAATAATCTTTTCCTGGTGTTTATCACATAAAAACTTAAAAAGCCTTTTCTTCCCAGATTTTGGAGACTAATGGTGATGAAGCGCTGGTGAAGTTCTTAAAGGTTCATGAGAGGTAGTACACATTTCCCCCATGTTGAAGACATTATCATGGGTCTCTGTGGAGGATGTCACGCTTTTGGATCCGCCCACCATCAACGTCCGTGGACAACACTTCTTTTCATAAATTTTGTTGGGGTTGTCAGGATGCTTCAGGATTTTGGTGGTGGTGGGGAGGGGTGTATGGAATAAATACATGAATGTCAGAAATAAATGATTTCCACTGTCCCAAGTATTTTGCATTTGTTGAGTTCTTAAATCTTGCCCCCGAGGATGGATGTATGTTTGTGTCGCATGTTACACAGTTACAGATCAGTGTTGATGTTGTATAACATCAAAGCAAGTACAAGTTTTTGTCTCTTTTACCTTTAGCATCATCATTGACCACTGAAAGTACATTTTATGTTAAATATTTGTTTCATATTTGTTGACCCTAAAGTTTGAAACAAAAACGTTTTATAATGGGAGTGTAACTGTGTTATGGTGTCGCGAACAAAAACTATACCTCTTTCCGACAAAAATTACATCTAATAACTCAAGAATTGTTTTTTACCTTCTCCTTGATGTGTTCAAGTAAGCCATGATTGATAAGACATTTTGTATGATTTGTACATTGCTCACAGCTGAATTTCTGTCACGGTGTAACACAGTTACTTTGTAGTTTGTGTCCCATGTTACACAGTTACAGATTAGTATTGATGTTGTATAACATCAAAGCAAGTACAAGTTTTTGTCTCTTTTACCTTTAGCATCGTCATTGACCACTGAAAGTAAATATGTTACATATTTGTTTCATATTTTTTTACCCTAAAGTTTGAAACAAAAAAGTTTTAGTATGGGGGTGTAACTGTGTTACGGTGTCGCGAAGAAAAAATATACCTCTTTCCAAAACAAATTGCATCTAATAACTCAAGAATTGTTTTTTACCTTTCTCCTTGTTGTGTTCAAGTAAGCCATGATTGATAAGACATTTTGCATGATTTGTACATTGCTCACAGCTGAATTTCTGTCACAGTGTAACGCAGTTACACTGCAGCGACATATTTCATATTTACCTGTCTATTGGCAGTTTGGTATGTTGGTCTGCTTTTCTTTTTACAGGTTATAAACTACACATATTAACACAATAATTAACAATGGTGCTAACATTTAAAGTTGAATTTGTTTTTTTAGCAGTGATTCCCCCTTTTAGTCATCATTAGTGTGGAATGACTCAGGGATGACCAAGAGGACATGGTAATTGAAGTTACCCAACAAGAATGAAGAAAGAGTCGGCTTGAATAAAATAAAAATAAAAACACTACACTAACAGATCTCATACCAGAAATTAAGTTCACTTCAGTTTGTTCAAGATGGGATCTCTGCACTTGGAAAGGTCCATATGCACTCACCCCAAACATCAGAAGTCTTCCCAGAGTTACTTTTGATGTCTTGCCAATATTCGTCTGCTTTACTTTGATCTGTCCTGGTCTTTCAAGTGTGCCGAGTGCCCACTGCCTTTGTCCACATCTCTGTAATGTAGACGATCGATTGTGTGGTGCCCTTGGCTTAGTTCCTGGAATACTTTCCACATCTGATCAGTAGGCCCTCTGTAATTTCTGCCTTTCCAATGTGGGTGTCTGCTCATTCATTGCCCAGGACTTGAGCATGTCCTAGGTAGATCCACAAAAGGTCTTCACATTTGTATGTTGTCCAAATGGTGTGACAAGCACCCTGCATTTTTAAAAGCAAAATAATTTTAATATTCATATAAATCTGATGTACCTTTATAAACATTGACACTAAGTAAAATTTTTATGTTATTTGCGGTTTGGTTGTTATTGAACTTTGAAGTTTAAAGTTTGAACATAACATTTACAATGTCACACACTATTTACAACAAGCACACGCTGTAAGCAATTTTTTGCTTTTGTATGTTTCAATTATGTTCCCATCCAGAAGAAATGGTATGTCTATAAATAAAGTGTGTTAGTGGAAAATGCAACCTTTTACGTCATAAAAACTGTTTGAACATAACTTTACACCATAATTTCCAAAAACCACTTATTTTTAATTCTACTTGGAGAACTAATTTTAGAATGTTATGTTAAATGCACAGAAACAAGTCTCTAAATTAATTTAAGTGCAAAAGCCAATTGAAAAAATAAAGTTTACGTAGTTCTGAGTACTGACAAAGTTGTTCAATACACCTTCACTGCAATATTATTCTCATTTGTTTTTCTCATGCAATCAAATACAGCTTTTGTAAGCTAAAATTGACTACACTAGATGACTTTTATCTGCTGTTAACTATTCCAATAGAAAATAAGCCAATTTTTACAAACTGAGCCAAGTTTTGGCACAAATTCAATAACATATAATATACAAGATTGAACAGAACTTTACACCTTCACCAAAAATATTTTAAGGGCAAATCACAAACTCTTGTGAAAAAATAAGTATGCATACCAATCCCACTAACAAGCACAGCCATTATATCAAACTAGTGATGTTAACATGATTTTCAAAAAGGGCTGTTGCAACTTTTGAAGTGTTTGTACATAACTTTACACCTTCTGACTTGCATACAGGAAAAATCTTAAGATTATTAAAGAAAAGTCTCTAAAGAAGACACTATCATCGAGCCTGCTTTCACCTATAAGCAGTGTGCATACTGTTCTGGTAAAATATCATTTGTTAGTCCATCATAATTACATAAACAGTAGCAAAAAGACCGAAAACAGAATGCATGAATATAACTTTACACGGTCACATTCACACATTTGCCTTGTAACTTGACAAGTAGAATTATCTAGAAATTTGTTGATTGCCTGTAGTGTACAAAAGAAGAACGACGTTTGCACTAACATGATTCCATGACAACAACATGAAATAGAAAAGAAAAAAAAAAAAATGACATGGTGGGTTTGAACATAACATGAGAACTAAGGACCATTTTTTAAAGCACAAAAGTAAAGGTGCAGAGTTATCAAATGCAGATTTGAAAGCTGTTTGTGGTGATAAATATTAAGATAGTGCATGCATAAAGGTTAATGCACAACGGGAAATGTAATCATCGTTGCATGAACGTAACATGACATGACGTAGAGTTATGTTCATGAGGAATAGCTGTGACATTCTCTTGTTTTGCAATCACTAAAATTTTATAGGTCTTGAAATTCATATTTTATAGATTTATCTGGTTATCTTACCTATTTTATTGCAGGACGGCCAAAGAAATGAAATTGGTGTTCGTAACTTTACACAGTGCAGGTGATGTACTGATGGTGTAAAGTTATGTACAAACAAAAAACAAAGAAATGTTTATCCTAGAATGTATCACATGCTTTATTATTATAAAAAAGTAAACAGCTTCTTTTCAGCTATTAATAGTTTTATATAAAGTGATTCTTGTGATTTTAGGGGATAAATGTTTGAACATAACTTTACATCCCACAAAGTTGTGTCAAGTTATGTTCACCAGCAAAAATTGAAAAGAGTATCAAATGTGTTGTGCATGTGCATAACTACTTTTATGTGTTGGCATCATCTACTATATGATTTGCAACAAAATATACCCTTCAACAAAAATAATGTGCATACTGGTTTGAACATAACAATTACACGCCAGCACGCAGAAAAAAAATACAATAAAATTATTTCAACTGAACAAAATTAGGTATTTTTGGGCCTACCAAGGTCTTGTCTAAATAACAGACTTGCCTACCATACGGTAGTTGACCATATTCATACGGATTTTAGCCTGAGAATACGGTCATATGGTCAGGTGGTTAAAAATACGGTCACAACGTTTTTGTATTTTTGGGGGTTTTTTCCTATTAAAAGACGCTCAGTTTTGTTGTTACTTCCCTTGGATAAAGACATTTTATTGTGGTGTCTGCCTGGGCATACATTCCATGCCTCCACTTAGAGCTAAATTTCCATGCACCCTAAGAGAAAACCTACTAAAAGGGGGGGAAGGGGTTGCAGTCGATATTGTAGTAATAAATGAAAAGAAAAAGGAGACTGCCAGTGCTAATATTTTAGGAAGATTACAAAGTAAAGTAGTTAAAAGCACTGTCAGGGGAAAGAATTGTGCATAATCGACCAGTGATCTATTTAGTCAAAGCACAAAAAATAGATGGGGAGGGGGGGGGGGGGGGTATGAAAGTGACTGCTTCCCTTGGATAGTTTAGCTTTCGATGCCATTTGATTTACACCAGTGAGAATGAATAGAATCCGATAGTTATTCATAGTAGCCAAAAATGAAACGAAGCCGTGATGCTGATCATTCTTCTGACGAACTGCCAAGCAAGTTGCTTGAAAGCACAGCTTTTTGAAAGCATACAATGAAAAGTGGCCTTATTTGACTGTATCGTCAAAAGATCAGGATTTTGCGCGATGCATATTGTGCCAAACAGATTTCACGGTGGCACATAGTGGTCGAAAAGATTGTGAGAGACATATTTCCTCCAAAGCCCATGCCAAGATTGAAAATGCTGCCAAAGGTTCAGCATCGATGCAGGTCAGACAGCACAAGGTTGGTTTACGCAGCATTTTATTCACCATGAATCGACTGTTTGTAAAAAAAAAAACAAACGATCTTCAGTAAAGTGACCAAGTCGGCAAGTGTCATTCTAATTATGTTAACAAAAAAAAAAAAAAAAAAAAGGCGAAAATCAAAGAAAAGAGGGGAAAAAACCACAATGTAGGCCTACATATAAACGCAATTGAATTAAATAAAAGTATATCACGAAAATGATTATTTTCTCATTTATGGCTGGCATGTTGTAAAAATACATCTCCTTTTATAGCAAAATGCATAGTAGCAGTAGTAGTATCTTTACCGGTTTACAAATAAATATGGTCAAAACTGCCATAATATGGTTTTTAACTGCCTGGAGTACTGACAACAGTTTTTTCAGGTAGGCAAGTCTGAAATAAGTATATAGTGCTACTATAGTTTTATTGCAGAATAAGTGAGAGAAAAAAAATATATCTATAAAGTTTGCTGAACTGCTTGAACATAACATTACAATTTACACCCAAAATTTGGACGCATACTGTAGTGTAAACCTGCATACTGTAAACCTCGTAAAGGGTTTCTTTCATCTATCACCCATGCATCCTCTTTAAAACCTTGATATAAATCACTACACCAGTTGTCTTCAGCAAAAACAACAGGTTAGTAGGGATAAATGAGTGCCTAGACTGTTTGAACATAACTCAATATTTACACCATTCTGAGTATAAATCTTCAAAACTGGATCATTTGATTTTCCATGTAAGAACCACATATCTTTCATTATAAAAAACAAAGTGCATACTCTACTCTACATAATAACACATTTAAGTTTTAATAATTGACCATTTTATAAAATGTGTTACAGTAGTATGATTTCTGCTGACAAAATTTACAACATGTGTTATGTTATGTTATGTATCCACTTTGGTATCAGTTTCAGCCCACTTAATCAAATTTCAAATACAAACGATTTTGAATTTTCAAAAACTACAGTAGCTCGCTTGAGCTTGCCCTTAGCACCACGTGAATGTTCTGTGTTTATGTACAGTGTGTGAGTGAATGCGCGTGGTTCACGTGAGCGTGCTTGTTGGGTTCAGTTCGCGGCGGCGCTTTGAGCCGATTTTCAATTGGGATAAAGCGCCTATTTAATGCGCTTATTATTATTATTATGTTCAAGCAGGCTCTTATATTATGGTGAATTATGCAAAATAAACTCGCACTAGAAAATCATCAACTCAATGGTAATTTAAGCCAACATTGCAAACATCTTGTGACAGTGATTTTTCATAGTGCTTCATGTCTTTGAAAATCAGAGTTCCATGGAGCATGTGTAAAATGTGTCACGTTTTGTTCTCAAGTTATAATTCGGATTTGGTAAAAAAAAACTGTGATAATGTCCCAAATTCTTCTGTGGTCACCCATTAATCATGTATCACTCTAAACCTTATCCATTTCCCTACAACATGATGTATGCCTTAGTTTGATCTGACCACTTCTGATAATTTTGTAGCAGGTTTTGTGAGGGAGGGTGTAGATTTTACCACTGGACACCCAGTTGTACTCTTGACCATATACAGACGAACAAAATGACAACAGTTAAACTAAAAACAGGCTGATGCTAAACACACACAGACACACACACATACATGCATGCGTAGTAGTAATACAACCGGAGAGAATTCCATCTAACAGGGCCGAAGTAAGAAAAAGCAGTATGGCTCTGAGTTTTTTTTTTAGGTCTGGGGATGCAGAAAATGCAGGTGTCAGAAGCAGAGTGTAGTGTATGTGACAGTGTGTACAACTAGATTACATCAGAAAGGTACAGTGGGGCCGAGCTAGAGATAATGCTGTGACAGATCATGCAGACTTAGTACTGGATTTTGGGGGCCAGTGCAGATCAGTTGGAAGAGGTGTAATGTGTTGACACTTCGGTACATATTTTCTCCTAGGCTGGCATATTACCGACCTAAGATGGTCTATAATTTTGACTGTATGATGATGATGTTAAATTTATAGGGTGCATTTATCAACCTGCACTGAATAGTAGTTACTATTACTAGTCATGTTTATTTTACTGTCTACATTTGTACGCTATTTGATAGTAACTCTGCAGGTACACACATTTGAATGTATAGCTGGTGGTCATGTGTCTGCACTACTTCATCATTATAATAGCAGCCAACGTCAGCATGACTGTCTTTCCACCAGGGGTTCTCTGCATGTAATAATAATAATAATAAAGGTAATTTGTATAGCGCCTAATCACCAAGGTGCTCTAGGCGCTTTACAATCACAGTAATGAAACAGTGAAGCAGAATACACAAACAAGCACATACAACAAAAAAAATACATTAATTTACAAGGGCGAAAACACACACCACACACTCACACTCACACACACACACACACACACACACGCATGATGAGCCGGCAGACAAAATGGTCTTTACGTATATGCAACAGAGAAAATTGATTGATTGATTGTACATTGCTTAACGTCCCGACAGCAACAAGGCTTTCTCAGGACGTGCCTGCACTGCTTGTGAAAAAAAAAAAAAAAAACAACTAAACAGAACATTGAATGTATGTCGCCAGCCGGTCAAATACATTAAATAAACCTAACACATGGGCCTAAATAAAGCTAAGACCATTTAGCAACACACATCCAATATCAAGAGCTACAGGCAGTGCAGACAGTAGGGAGAGTTTTAAAAAGGCAAATACAGGTGAAGGGACAAAGGGTAGACAGAAACACATGCCCCAGAATAGAGAGACAAACCCACCCTGTGGGGCTGACCAGGGTGACCCTGGGAACTAAAAAATACCTAACCCCACCCAAGTCCCCCAGGGCAGACCCGGGTGGGGAAACAGAGAAAAGGTGTGTTTTAAGCTTGGATTTGAAAATGGAAAGAGATGATGAGTGACGCACATCAGCTGGGAGAGCGTTCCATGTAATGGGACCAAAATACGAAAATGCACGATGACCTTGAGTGACCTTATTACGTCTAGGGATACGGAAAACACGAGTGTCTGAAGCAGAGCGTAGTGAGCGGGACGGTGTATACAGCTGGACAAGATCAGATAAGTAAGGAGGGGCAGAACCAGAGATGATGTTGAAACAAATAACACAGACTTTATACTGAATTCTGTATGAAACTGGCAGCCAGTGCAAATTAGCTAGTAGAGGCATAATGTGTTCACGTTTCGGTACACGAAAAATCAGACGTGCAGCACAGTTCATGACTCTCTGGATTTGGTCAAGAAGATTTTGCGGAACACCGGACAAAAGAGAATTGCAATAGTCTATTCGGGACAGCACAAGGGAGGTAACAAGTGTTTTAGTAACTTCAACAGTCAGCAGATGTCGAACAGTGCTGATCCTTCTGAGTTCAATGAAGGCAAGCTGGCAAACCTTCTTCACTTGTAGAATAACCCATATCATACTGAGGATAAAAGCTTCAATTTTTACACTGCCATATACAAGCTACATTATAGTACTTACAGATAAGGATATAGACCAATGGCGTTAGTTCAAGGGTGGTGCCAAAATAGCTTGGCACCTAGAGGTACCAAACTATTCTGGCACTACCCTTGAACTATTTTAGTCAAACTTATTTCACACACTGCTGTATTCCAAATGATACGGGTTAAGAGCTGTCAGTGTGTTTCAGGGGATAGAATGAGTGTGTGATATTCGGTTGTGATGGGCAGTTCGGGTTAGGATGCATTTTCACATTCAAGTTTTTTGGCTCACGTCTGATAGCAAAAGTGAGTGTGTAATGGGCCAGTAGTTGTCCATCCATCTAACGTTCACCATCATCTGTGGTAGACTTTAATGTAGGCATTTTCTCCAGAGACTATTTAAACCAGTCTTTAAACTTGGTCGAAGGACACTTTGTTTGTGAGACCTTTTTAAGCATACCAATTTGTGACCTCAAAGGTCAAGGTCACAGGTCCAGAAATGGGTCAAAATAGGCATATTTTGGACAAAACTTTTTTTTTCTCAAATGCCATTTTCAATTTCAAACCTGAGCTTGGTACAGAGATAGACATATATGGATTGGCCATAAACGTGAGCCATAAGGGCTTCGTCATTCTTGTTTTAATTATCCTCGCACATAAATGTTTTCATTACCAATAATGACAGCGACAAAGGCAGCATTATTGCTGCTTTCTGGCAAAAGTTTATTGTCTGTCAAGTTAATGTTGCACTACACTGTTTCTGAGATGTTGCAAAATTTTGTGCGTGTGTGCATGTTTGATTTCTCATAGAATGTGCCACAATAAAATATCAACTTTTTAAAGTTTTCGTTCTAAAATATGTTTCTGGTGATTTCAGGCAGCTGATCTGACCAAGCCTATTGACAAACGAATTTACAAGGGCACATTGCCAACCTGCCATGACTTCAATGCAGCAACAGTTTCCCCTGACAGTGTTCTCCTCTTGGTGGGCTTCACAGCTGGCCAAGTCCAGCTTATCGACCCCATCAAGAAAGAAATCAGCAAACTTTACAACGAAGAGGTAAGAATTAACCCATTTAGCCCAGGGACACTGCAGCAGGCGATGGATTCATCATGATAATTCAAGGGTAGTGCCAGATGAGCATGGCGCTTAATCCATCCCCTACAACTGGTAATTGTCATTAGACAACGCCTCCAAAAGATTGGAAATGCATCTGTGGGGTTAAGAGGGTTAAGAAGATAATTGAAAATAATTTATAATGACTGTGACTTTTAATATGTATTAAATTAAAAAAAACAACGTAAAGTCGTAATGTCCAGCATGCTTTCTGTTAGTGAAATGAAAGGCCATCTGTCATTGGGTTGGACAGAATTAGAAAAAAACTTCTAGTCAGTTTAAAAACACAGAGGCCAGTTTAGTGCCTGCAATGTCATTTTCCACACATAAATATTAACACTTTTTACAGAAGGTTCCGAAATGACATGAACATAAAGACGTACACTCTACCATGCCCCTCCCACTTTTTTTCTATGTAATTATCTGTTGGTGTAGACGTGCAGTTTGCGATTGGTACCGATCATGTACTTATCCCTGCCAAGACAAAAACTATGTAAAAAGTATGTGACAGACTGTATAGCCCCTGTGACAGATATTTGTCCATCATGTCCGCCTCATCAACAAGTTTGAATTCAAGGAGAAAGCCGGTCAAATTATTATTATCAAGTCAAATAACTTAAGATTGACATTTTTCGAGAAAAGTCTTTGGGGATATCTGGATGGAAGAAAATGTCTTTTTTATGTCGTTTGGATTTTTTTCAGATGTACTTTTTTGTTTTGTTGATTTTTGTTGCTGCATAGCATCATTTTGTCACCCACTGCTTCCTTATTTTATGCTTGTTAGTTTTGTGATACTGATAATTGATATTGTATTAATTGTATGCCTTTGTTTTGCAGAGATTGATAGACAAAACCAAAGTGACCTGTATCAAATGGATCCCTGGCTCACACAACCAGTTCCTTGTTGCCTATGGCAGTGGTCAGATGTACCTGTACAATGAGGAACTTCCGTGTGGGCAGACTCCGCCTAACTACCAGCCCATTAAACATGGCGAGGGCTTTGCCATCTACACCTGTAAGACCAAGAGCACTCGGAACCCTCTCTATCGATGGGTTATCGGTCAGGGGGCCATTAACGAATTTGCGTTTTCACCGTGCTCACGATACCTGGCAGTGGCGAGTCAGGATGGGCACATGCGAGTGTTCAATTACAATTCCATGGAACTTGTGGGGACAATGAAGAGCTACTTTGGTGGACTCTTGTGCGTGTGCTGGTCGCCAGATGGCAATTACATCGTGACGGGCGGTGAGGATGACCTGGTGACAGTTTGGTCTTTCCAGGAGAAGCGAGTGATCTGTCGAGGACACGGTCACCGATCATGGGTGAATGTAGTGTCTTTTGATGAGTACACCTGCATGAGCTGTGATGACGAACACTGTGAGTATGCACCGAGCAGGGACTCGGAAAGTGTGCATAATCACCTGCCACAAGCCAATTCCAATCACGTCAGTAGCTCCAGCATCAATAGTGGGGTCAGTGGGGTGAAGTCACGTGACTCACGATCAGACTCTTCTCAGCTGAACGGTTCCCATTTAAACTCCAACCGCAACTCCACTGAGTCTCCTTTACCTGTGGCAAGTGGTGTGCATTACACATCCTATCGGTTTGGGTCTGTAGGGCAGGACACAGAAATGTGCATCTGGGAGTTCACGGAGGACGTGGTCAAACAGCCCAGTGGCAAGCTGCGGACTAATACTGGCTTGGGTTCGCATGCCTCGGCCAGCAGTGGAGCCATTCCGCGTTCTAACAGCTTGCCCAACAACGCGCAGAAAGTCAACTCGGTGGGCAATGATGTTGGGCATCATGTTGAGGGGGGCAGTCATCTTGTGCAGAATGCTGTCATCAACACCACCAACAAATTTGCCACGTTGTCAGTTGCAGACAGAAAGGAGAGTCAAGACAAAAAAGAACACAAAAGAAATTTTAGCTTGGCCAGCCGAAACAGTGATCGTGTTGGACTACTATCTAAGTCTAATCATGTGAAACCCGTAGATGATGCAATGAAACTGTACGGAACTGGTGCATGTCCTCGTTTGGAGGAAGTGCCAGTGTTGGAGCCACTGGTGTGCAAGAAAGTGGCTCATGAAAGACTGACCTCGATAGTGTTTCGTGAGGAGTGTATTGTGACAGCATGCCAGGAGGGTCTCGTCTACACATGGGCTCGGCCGGGCAGTGTGGTAAGTTGTTTTGTCAGGAGTGCTAACATAGTTAATGATGAAATTGGAATGTAGTGTGTGTGTGGTGGGGGGGGGGGGGGGGGGGGTGAGTAGAGTAGTAATTTTTTGAAAATATGTTTTCTTGTCCCCCCACCACCCCCCCCCCCCCACCCCCCACCCCCACTTTTCTGTTTTCTCTCAGTCCAGTAAAAAAAATCAATACATGCACACAATCATGTGTGCTTCAGCCAGTACCTGTTAAAAATCAGTGAAGTAAGTCCATGTGTACTTAGTACTAGTACTGTAGTTACTACTAGTAGTAATCAGCTAAGTACTTAAAATAATTTTGCACAATAATGTCCACATTACACATGGTTTAACATTATGAGGATGAGGCACTTCAGACACTGTTTGCTGGTTCACAGTATGCAATTTAACCCCCCCCCCCCCCCCCCTTCCCTCTTGCCCCCTAACAAGGAGCAGACATTTCAGGTCCTGCACTTCTTTATTTTAAGTCAACATTATGCAGAAAGATTTCATTTCTGCGGGAATTCATGTGGCTGCAGTGTTTGCATTATCCTGTAATTATCAGTATGTTACTGGTTTTACATGGAAAGTACATAAATACATGTACTGATGTAGCAGCCAGATGACAATACTGATTAGTATTGAGAAACAAACTGCAGATGCATGGATACCAAAAAGCTATGAATAAAACCAGAATTTACAATGACAGTGAATGAACACCCCACTACACTCCCCCACCCCACACTGATTGTGTCTACGTAGGATGGGTTTTGATGGTGGGTGATATTTTGGCCTGATACTAATGGGAGTCTGCGATGACTCCTGCAAAAATAAGCTGAGGCTGATGTCAGCCGGAGGACCTTTCTCGAACCAAGTGGTTTTTCCTCACAAACTGATGTAATTTCAGCGCTACAGTAACACTGTCATGAATAATGCAGTTTGACCGTGTGGCTCCTGCTATGGATACTGAGTCTGATATGTTAAGTGTACAATGAAAATCTTGCTTTTAGCCCCAAGGTCCCATTTCTCAAATTTTGGAGGTGTTGCCTAATGACTATGTACCAGTTGCAGGAGATGGATTGATCATGATAATTCAAGGGTAGTGCCAGATTAGCTTGGTGCCTCAAGGCACCATCTAATCTGGCACAACCCTTGACACATTATCATGGTCAAGCCATCTGCTGTAGGGATCTGGGGCTAAAAGGGTTAATGGACTTACTGCCCTTAGCCATACAGAATATAGGCTCAGATTGTTGCATTCAGTATTGCAATGTTTGTCACATGAAGTTGCCCTAATTTCTTCATCATTTTCAAAATCATGTCATTGTAGGTTTTGTGCCTTTTGTTGCAGGTACACGACGCTATAGATTGATCATGAAAAAAAGAAAGAGACGCAGACACACGAGAGGGGGATTGCCCTGGCATGAGCTTACATAGTAACAAGTGCTGGTCTCAGAGACAAGACACAGCTTTGTTTTGGCAGAATGTTTGCTTTGCACCTCCAGGAGAGCCTGCTACTGGAAGCGTGAAAGGTGGCTGTGCATTAATCCTCTGTGCTTTTCTAAGATCATCAAGGGAGCTCAGGAGGCTGCCAGGTTTATTGATTCTGCATCTCTGCAGGGATACACACACACACACACACACCCCAGAGCACAAAACGTTATTAGGCTGACGTCAGCCAGGCGGTGGTCAACTGCGGGCAACGGGCTGATGACCTTTTGAATACTGGGACAATGATGAACACGGAACAACAACTGAACAAGACCCCCAGCATGTATTTGATTTGGCTCTCACAACATGTCTATCATGATCAGGGTTGATTCCCTTCCCTTTCAAGGCCAGAGCAGCTACTTAGGAGATGGATCAGCTTAAGAGGAGATGGATCAGCTTAAGGGCAGTGCCTGATTTGCGTTTTGTCTGTCTAGGTGCCAGCACTACCATGTAACAGTATCGCAGCCCTTCCTTCTCCTGTGATAGCAGACAGTTCAGAAATGAGCATCATTTGAATGGGAAAGTTAACTCTTTAGCTCTGGGTAGTGGTTTTTGGCTCACGTGCGAAGCAAAGTGAGTCTATGTTCTGGGCCAGTGGTCCGGCGTCCGGTCGCCGGCGTCCATGGTAAACTTTAACGTTGCCATTATCTTGGAGACTGTTCAAGCTACAGTCTTCAAACTTGGCCCAAGGATACTTTGTGGCAAGACCTTTCTAAACATACCAATTTCAGTGACCTTTCACAAAGGTCAAGGTCACAGGGGATGAAGAAATAGGCCCAAAATAGCTATATTTTGATATAGTTTATTTTTTCTCAAATACTATTCACAACTTCAAACCCAAACTGGTACAAAGATACCTGATGGTAAGACCTTTCTATGCATACTAATTTGGTTGATCCCTCTGAAAGGTCAAGGGTCACAAGAGCTCAGGAAATAGGTCCAAATAGCCATATTTTGACAAAAGATGTTTGTTCTCAAATACTAACTTCACAACTTTAAATTTGGTACAGAGGTAGTTGATGATAAGACCTTCCTATGCATATTAATTTAGTCAACTCATCGCAAAGGTCAAGGGTCAGTGGGGGGGGGGGGGGGTGAGGGTTGATGGATAAGTGAAAAATGCTTACATTTTTAGAAAACATGGATTTTGATAGTGCAAAAGCCAGCCCTTTACTTATTGTCACAAAGGTCACACATAGGTCATACACGTGAGCCATAATGGCTTTGCCTTTCTTGTTGTTGAATCACCTCAAGCAAAACGCTAGTGAAAGCCAAAGAGTTAAAGGGTTACTGCATGGAGGATTTCATTTATCATTTTATGAGACGGATAATGTGAGAATGATACAGAGTGCACTGAGAAACTGCCCAAGATGATAAACCGCATGTTTTCAGCCTGAACTGTGTTGGTCTTTGCAGTATTGAAGAATGATTTTTGAAATTCATATCGCAAATGTTGGAGCACACAGAAAACAAGTTTATATTTACTGTTTGGTTTTCAACATTAGTCCTCTTGTGCATTTAGCCACAGGCACTGTTTACAGTACCAACAGCTGCACACACAGGAGATTATAGAAATAGCAGAACTCTCTTTCTATCGTGTTCAGTAATTTTCTTTCGAAGTTGCTGGCAGACTTAGCATCATTCTTCACGAAATTGTAAATTTTTTCTTTGTGATTGACTGGATACATTGGGGAAGTAACTATATAGCTTCAAATTTATGGGTTGGCAGGCTGTGAATGATCTTCATTTTGTTTTCATAAGAAACACCTTTCGTAGTTATTTTTTGGATGATTGAAATAGTCACAGAACAACAGCAGGGTCAGAGATAAATACTTATAGGCTGTATTTTTATGTTTCTTCTATTTATAGAAGAGACTTTTTAGGTTGGGATGCGGTGAAGTGCTGTTAATAGAATGTACATATGTCATGTGTGGGCAGGCCTAAACTGGACAGTGAAGTAACCAGATAGAAATTGCGTCATATCTAGTTACGCTAACCAAGCAGCAGAATGCACCATATATGTGCATGTGTGTGTGTGTGCTTTTGTATATGAAAATCTCTGATGTTTGTGTATACAAGCTTGAAAATAGAGAACATGCTTCATTCAAGGGGTGTCTAAGAGAGCCTCTGAGTGTTTCTGAGTTAAATGACCATTTATAGACAGTCATTTGACCCACACTTGAGTTTGTAATTTTCGTTATTATATGCACTTGAAATTTTGGATATAGCTAGTTCGAAAAAAGAGATTGGATGAGTTTGTTAGCCAGCTTTGTACATCTTCAACTTTTTCAAGAACAAAAAAATCATTGCAGAAAACAATGTCAAACTCAAACGTAAGAATCCTCGACTTATGAAAAAGAATCAGATAGTGACCTAAAAGCACCAGACACGTCACTTATGCCATGTTTCTGATTTGACACAAAGCACCCGTACGTCCATGTTATACATGAATTGACGCAAGCTCTCCCTCACTCTGACAGTTTGATTTAGGAAGACAATCTCTATCTTTGTTATGATGTCTGTGAGCATATTAGGAAAAGTGGTTAAATGCATGCAAGCTCCTATAGAAGAGACTTTGTGGGCATGGGTCATCCCATCTTGTTATTCATTGTCATTAAAAAAATTGCATGCAGCATTTTGCATGAGAGTAGGTTGTGAATTTGATTAGCTTATCCAACCCTTTGACTATCAGTAGTGCTTTTTGTATGGATGATTTCTTCATTCCGACAAAAAGTGCTAACAGCCAAAGGGTTAATAAATAGGTTTGTAACATTTGTGATTTTATAAAGCTTGAGTAATACTAATAGGTTGTATTTACTTCCTGACAGATATTGTAAAGTCATTCCACATATTTCTTTTACAAAGAAGCAAATTTTCAGTAACATGTAAGTCTTCATTGTGGACCTGCTCAGTCTGATACAAACGCAGTTATTGATATAACCTCAAATACAGTAGTATCCTCAGTGTGAGGCATGGTTAGAGCTGGTATCAGGAGGTGTAGATTTTTATGAGACCTTGCAGCTGCAGGGACTCAAGAGAATCAATGCTGTGCCCTTTGCAGATGGAAAGGGCTTTTTCAAGGGACTTTTTGATAAAAATAAAATTTGTCTGAAATGTTGATAATGGTGTAGTTTTAAAATGAGCTGTGTGGTGGTAGATCAGATATGTTGTGTCAGTTCTTGCTTCTTTGCATTTTGTGATGAGCTGCACTTTTTGTTGTTTTCAAACCTCCCACAAATGACAAGAGAGTGTTCCACAAATATTTTTCTAATTCATATCTGTGATGACTTGTACAAAAAGCTTGTTGACTTAGTCTGTATACTTTTCCATTGTAATACATTTGACTCATTTTGAGTATTGGGCACACTGTGTGTGATCTGCAGTTTTTCCCTGTTATAATTGTATTGAGATCACTGGTGCAGCTTAGCTTTTTGCTTTTGACATAAGCGGTATGATGGTGCCAAGTGTATGTTCAGTTATACATTACTTGTCTGTTACAGTAATGTACTCATACAGTCGTACTGTACATAGTAAACTAAACTACATAGACTAAGAGGGGCTGCTTAGATACATCTTTCAAATACCCCCCATGTGCATGCAGCCGCAAGGGGGTTAATAGATTTAACTCATTCAACCGCACACCCACATTTCTCAGATTTTGGAGGCATCATCCAATGACTATGCACCAGGTGCAGGAGATGGATCAACCATGATAATTCAAGGGTAGTGCCAGATTAGTTTGGTGCCGACAGGCGCCAAGCTAATCTGGCACTACCCTTGAATTATCATGGTCGATCAATCTCCTGATGTAGTGCATCAGGGCTGAATGGGTTAAATGAAAGTTGAGACTTATCTTAGCACTTTAAGATCAGTCAAATTATTTCATGGTCTTCGTTTTTGTACTGACATTTTGGTAATATGTCTTCAAAGTATAACTCCAGTTAAATTCATGGTGGTGTTTTTTATGTTGACACAAGTGACATTCTTATTCAGTCAGTTTCCTAACTGTTTGGCATACATGCGATAGCAAAATTGAGTATGTGCTGGACTAGAGGTCCGTCCACCCTCGTCTGTTGTGTGTCTACTGTTGTCTGTTGTGCGTCGACCATTGTAATATTTAGCGTTGGCATTTCATAGAGAACATTCAAGTAAAAGTCTTCAAACTTGGCCAAAGGCTACTTTTTGGCAGGACGTTTCAGAACATACCAATGTCAGTGATTCTCTCAAAGGTTAAGGTCACAAATGGTCAATAAATAGGTCTAAAGCAGACATATTCAGTCAAAAATCTGACATTTCTTAGATACTATTTTGAACTTCAGACCCAAACTTAGTACAAAGATAACTGATGATAAGATCTGGTGCATAGTAATTTGGATGACTGCTTGGTATGGTCAATAGTCATGAAGTCAGCAAATGCATGAAAAAAATGCCTCTTTTTTTTTTTTTTTTTTTCTTTTTTTTTTTTTTTTTTTTTTTTGGGGGGGGGGGGGGGGGAGGGGTAGAACTGTATTTTTATCAGCAATTTTTGCAAAGTTTTCAATCAAATTTCTTTGGCTGGCACAAAAGTCTACCCTTACATTAAAGTCCTTTGAGCACTTGCTTATAATATTTCATTGATCCTGTCGGAAAAGCCAGGGTCACCAAATGCAGATTAACTACTATGGATCGTCCGGATGCATGTAAGCCAAAAGGGCTTTGCCTTTCTTGTTGAGCTTTTTCTTAATGAATTTAAAATACTGTAATGTAGAATAAACTATACTGTGCTGTGAGTTACATGTAACAGCAATTGAGATTCTAAATCAGAAGTAGATCAGAAACCCCATGGAGTTGACAGATTCAGTCAGTTCGCTCCACCTGAAAGAAAGCTTATGAGTTGAATTGGCATATGAGAATGTATGCCCCATGCTAGCAAGGAATGGCCTAGCTTACAACCCCAGTTTGAGGTACTCATCCTGCATTGATTGTTTTACTAATATGGTGCAAACCACAGTGATATGGGCAATCAAGCGAGACATCCCCAGTGTACTGCCTGGGTGTCCCCAAATTCAAGGGACAACTAACTACCTGGTACTTTCTTTTACTTAAATTTTGGAATCACTTCTGAATTGGTGACTATGGTCTGGATATTGCATGCGAGTTCAGTCAAACCTGTCTACACGCATACAAAGGAGACTTAACCCGTTACGTGTCGGTAGCGGTTTTAGTCGTGATGATTCCTACAGGAATCATCGTGACTGAAACTGCCACCAACACGCAAAGGTTTAAAAGAGGATTTGAGGAAAGTTAACAAGCAAAACAATCCTGCAGTATATGTACATGAAAGACATAGCCTCCAGTGGTATAATTATACCACCAGCCATGTCTTTCATGTAATGACTGATAATGATCAGCATTATTTTATGTTGCTGATATAATAATGATAAGATTCCATTACACTATACTTTACACAGGAATGTGTATACTGGAAACTAATATTGTTAACCCTCTTCACCCCACGGCCACATTTCCAAACTTTTGGAGGCATTGTCTAAAGACTATGTACCAGTTGTAGGACGTGGATTGATCATGATAATTCAAGGGTAGTACCAGCTTACCTTGGCTCCATCAGGCGCCAAGCTCATCTGGCACTATCCTTGAATTATCATGATCAATCCATCTTCTGCTGCAGGGTCCTGGGGCTAAGCAGGTTAAACAAGTTTATGACTTTTCACCTTCTCAAAGTTTAACCTCTTTGTGCATGCAGCCACTGGTGCTGATTATGTTATCAGTGGCTGCATGTACAAGGGGGTTAAATAAAATTCAGTGAGGGCTGAGCTTCCATATTAGGATGTGTATTTACTTTCAGCTGAAGTAGAATGAAGAAAGTCACTGAAAATAAGCAAAACTGTTTTAAAAAAAACACATTAAGGAACAATCTTTGGCTCACGTGCGATAGCAAAGTTGAGTTTATGTACCGGGCCATCTTGTGTTTATCTGTCTTCCATCTGTTGTCTGTGGTAAACTTTAACATTGACATTTTCTCAGAGAGTACTCAGTCCAGACTTGGTCCAAGGATACTTGTGACAAGACCTTTCTGAACATACCAATTTCAGTGACCTCTCTCCAATAACAATGTCCAAGGTTGTCCAGAAATAGGTAAAAACTAGCCATAATGACAACAGTTGTTTTTTTCTCAGATACTATTTTCGACTTCAAACCCAAACTTGGTAGAGAGAAACCTGATGGCAAGACCATTCTATGCAGACTCATTTAGATGACCCTTCAGAATGGTCAAGGGTCAGAAGAATTTGGCAAACGTGACAAAAATTTCAATTTTTTATAAAATATTTTTTTTTTTTTTTTTTTTTTTTTTTTTTTTTAAATTTCAATTTTCACAAACAAATCTGGCACAAGGTTAGCTGATGATGTGGCCTTTCTATGCATACTAATTTAGTTGACTTCTCACAAAGATCAAGGGTCATGGGGTTTGACAAATGTGTAAAAAAAAAAAACGCATACATTTGCGCTGGTACAAAAGCAACCCTTCATGGGTGCTTATGTGCTGGTTTTGTGCCGGAAATCCAGTTTTTGAAAATTACCTGCCATAAGAAATTACATGCTCTGGAGGCAAGGGGTCTTTGGACCTCTGGAACTTTCAGGTCTTTGAAAATTCAACAGAAGCACCCATGACTCTTTTCTTAGGTCAGGACACTTGAACTCTTGCTCCTTTCAGGGACCTGTCTGAAAGGTCAAGGTCACAAAGATAAGACATGTGGAAAGGTCATACATGTGAGTCATAAGGGCTTTGCCTTTCTTGTTTGACAGTTGTTTTTTTTTATAGCTGACTATGCACCATTTTTTGTCACCAGTGGATTTTCACTGATTTTATTTACTCTACTATGTATTAAAAATATATTTGATTACATCCTTTTGGCTAGACTTTTAGTTTGGGTGAAATGCTATCTTTTGACACTTTGCATAGTTTTCGAACCATTAGTATACTATTTAATGTTTGGGTGTTGTCTTGAAATTTGCAGTAGTTAAGTACCTACAGTCATTCAGTCCATGGAGTTCCATACTCATGGGGAATCTTTTTAATTGAGACTTGCTAGTTGCTGTTGTATTGTTTCAGTTGGCTATTTGTATGAATTTGGTCCATAATTTGTATAGGGCTAGGAGTTACTTTTTTCATTGTCATCGATGTTTTTATGCAGGATGTTCAAGTTCGCATAGTTTGATGTATCCTGTCACCTCTTTTCACTCAAGAAATGCTAGCATCTGTTTGTGCAGTGTGCATACAAAACTGTTTTTTTTTGTGTGGAAAAAATCCATTAACACCTTCACTGCCATTGATTGTACATTGTTCATCTAAGATCTGTGTAAATTCAGTGCAAAAGAGCTCCAGCCGTCCCATGAACAGTGGATACAAAGTGGTGTCAGCAAGAGGTATAGATCCTCATGAGCCCCCTGGGAAGCTCATGAGGATCTATACCTCTTGCAGTAGTGTGGTGTTCACGTTTTCTTGGCAGTGAAGGGGTTAACTTAATGAGCTCTGACATGCTGCAACATGTGAATTGGCCATAAAACGCAAGGGTGGTGCTAGGTGCCTTTATGTGCCAAGCTATTCTGGCACAACCCTTGAACTGGTATATAGTCTTCAGAAGCCAACTCCTGCATTTGGGAGTTTTGACCTTAGGGCTGAATGTGTTAATATGTATGCCACTGATACTGATAGATTTTGACAGTGCTGTTCAAGTTCAGGTAGTGCAGGTATTAGTGCTAGACCTTTTTGTGGAGAAGAAAAAAAAATGTTTCACTTGTAATTTTACATTTACATGTAGTTTTAGGTTGTTTTGTTCATTACAGTTTCTGCAGTTGTGTATGAGTTACAATTTATGCAGCTGCATTGTAGTTTGTTTTGTTGAAGTTTTGTTCTGTTGTGCTTTGTTTGGTCTGTTGCATTAAAAAAAAAAAATTACAACTGCATAATTAAATTTAAATAACTACAGCAACAAGAAATGTTGGCCTCTGACTGTGCTAAGCACTTCTTATGTCAGACACAACATAAAAGTATGCCAGATTTTATTATTGCTCTGCTCGTCATTTAATTGGTGTTGAGTAAAAGTATTCTAGTTTATGCAGTGAATACCTATGCTAGTTAATGAAACCCTCTTGTGCAATGAGCCATTAGCCCGTAGGCTGTCGGTTGCAGCTTTTGTTGTGATAATTGCTGCAGGAATCATCGCAACAGAAACCACTACCAACAGCTAACGGACTACCAGTGGTTGCATGCGCAAAGGGGGATGAAGTGTGTTTGGGGGGCAAGAGGTTATATTGCTCCATTTGTGTTTTTTGCATGGGGTACCATATGGTTGTATACAATGTTCATGTCACCTGATGAAGCAGTAAAAGTTGAGTGTGATGCAATGTAAATATTTATCTAACTTATGTAGTGTAACAAACATAAGGTGAGTTTGGTCAATAACCCCTTCACTGCCAGTGATGAAGTGATTGTATCTGAAATCATAGCAGATTTCCAGCTGGATGATTACTCATCTGCGTGAAGCACATGAATATATTTCACAGAGGCTGGGAAGCGATGTGGATTGCCATGCACCCTCGCATTTCCGGGGGCTCATAAGGATCAATGCCTCTTGCCTTTGGGTGTTGTTTGTTGCGTTCTGCAGGGAGAACCAAATATGCCAAGACCCTAGTAGCCATTCAGGCTACCATTACCATCCATGGTACATCCGGGATTTCGTTTCTAGCCCCAAAGTGTGTGTGTGTGTGTGTGTGATGAAATTTGCATTCGCCATTTGGGCTTCCAGAAACATGACTTTGCCTCGTCCGACATGAAATCTCCTTGCTTTTGGTGATGGGTGAGTGAATTTGGTCCTCTCTGTTCTGTCAATGAAGGGGTTAACATAGCTGTGCCATTTTTGTGTGTGCTCAAAACGGGTCAGGTGTAAGCACATTTTCAAATAACATTGGATTTTAATTCTTAGTTCACAGGTATATAAGTGTTCGTGCTATGATTTTTGACAACCTGTATTTTCTTTCAGTAGCACCTGTCAATCAAGCATTGTAATCTTTGTCAGTCCATCTGCACTTTTTGCATGTCCCTGATTTTAAACTTTAGCTGCCGTTAGTGACATGAGGCTCATGCAGTCCTAAACTAGCAAAAGAAAAGGAATGTCACAACATTGTAACAGTTGTTATACGACCAGGTGAAATGGCGAAACAATGGGGGTGGGATATCTAATAAAATGGTGGCTTTTCTGCAGAATGATTTGACAGCGTTATTTAGTATATCCTAAAACTAGTAGTATCTTTACTCTACCTTTTTTATGATACGTAAATACATGTACAGTGTAATAGTCATTTTCAAAACAGGCGCGCATATAATTTGTCCACGCGCTCCATGTTTTGTGATATGTGCATCTTGGCCAACCTGTGAGATGTAGCACGTAATTGATCATTTGTTAAATGTATATTAATGTCTGTTGTCTTAAAGTCTGTAGTGTACATACTGTATGCATGGCCGACCTGTGAGATGTAGCACATAATTGATCATTTGTTAAATGTATGTTAATGTCTGTTGTCTTAAAGTCTGTAGTGTACATACTGTATGCATGTGTGCGTACTTATGCCCAGTGGTGTATATGTCATGTTTATCTGTGATGATTAAAGCTAGAGTTAATCCAGCATAATAATTGTTTTGTGGGACATTTCATGCTTTTGTGTGGATGAATGCTGCTTGCAAGAATGTTTACTGCTGCAGGAAGGGTTCATTTTATTATAATGTATATGCACATTTTTTTAAGAGATGGCTGCAAAAGATTGTGTTAATTCTTTTAGCCCCAAGGTCCCATTTCTCAAATTTTGGAGGTGTTGCCTGTCGACTATGTACCAGTTGTATGAGATGGATTGATCATGATAATTCAAGGGTAGTGCCAGATGAGCTGGGCGCCTAAAGGCGCCCAGCTCATCTGGCACTACCCTTGAATTATCATGATCAATCCATCTCGTGCTGCAGGGTCCCAGGGTAAATTGGGTTAACCTTCCTGCGCATGCAGCCACTGTACTGTAAATAGCTGCTGGGGCCAGTTGCATGAGTGAGCTTAGTCCTGCGCCAGGCGCTAAGCAAGGTGCTCCGCTTTAGCAGAGCATCTTGCTTAGTGGCTGGTGCGGGACCAATCTCACTCATGCAGCTGCCCCTAGGTTTGCAACCGTTTAAGACGACTAAAAAAAAAACAAAAAAAAACAACAACAACAAAAAGTTATTCTTTTTTGTGAATGATAGGACTTTGAACATTTGAACTGTAAACAGTACCATTGGCTGTATGCACAAGAGGTTTAAACTGTCTGGTGACAGTTTTGCATGCTGCGCAGTTACATCATGAGTAGGCCTTTGCTGCTGTTGGGATGGACAGTGATGCACGATCAATGGGACAATCTCACTCTGTTCTCTGAGCTCATCACATGCACACAGATTTATATATGTGAGAGAAGCATCTATGTTTTTGGCAGTAAGTGTAAATTGACACTAGAGAAAATGTGGGATCTTTTCTAATTTAGGTTCATGGATTATGTTCATTGTTATTTTTTGTCCTTTTGGGTATTTATTTCAGAGTCTAGTTGCAAACATTCTTAGTAAGCAAAAGGTCATTGGATGTTGTTGGCTCATACGTACGCTGTGTGTGGGCCAACGCAAGTCTGAGGACCTTTTGTTCACTAGGTCACTGCCAGATCAATAAGAGAAAGGAGGTACATTCGCAAACATAGCCTCCTCCATCTTCCAAGAGGCATAGATTTTCATGAGAATCTAAGCCTCTTGTGGAAAAGATCGGCTTCATTTACATTCTCAGATTGAGATACTAGGTTTAGATGTATGACTGTATGATTGCGTGGCACTTGCATACAAAGGTGAAACATCAGGATCAATAGTCAGAGAAACTATGTTTTTGTTGGGATGGTTTTTTATGACCTATATAGGCTTGATAGATTACAGGCACACACTCGAACAAGATATGCTATTTACAGCCTTTGTGTGCAACATCTTTGCTTAACTTTTGTGTAATAGAGACAGTTTTTAAAGGTTGATGAGGAAAATAGACTTGCAACATGCATATATATCCTTTGTCTTAACTCATTGTGCGCGAGGTGAGGACTGCATTACAATTCAGGAGACAGATCGACCATGATAGTTTAAGAGTGATGGCAGAGTAGCTTGGTGCCTATAGGCGCCAAGCTATTCTGTCGCTACCCTTGAACTATCATGGTCAAGTCTTATCTTACTGTGGTGTGTCATGGGCAGAATGAGTTAATGGAGATGAACAATTTTACCTTGATATTGTTTAGGAAATCAATCCATAGTTATGGGGTAAGGTTGTGTGTGTACAAGTACTTTGCTCAAATGCTTTACATGTGTTTGTGCCATGCATTTGTGTCATTTATGTAAGGCTGTGACATCTGTATATGCTGTCTTTGTTTTGTTTTTTTCAAGTATAAAGATGTATGACTTGTTTCTTTAGTGTGTGCATGTACTACAGTATCACACTATAAAAAAAGTACCAGGTATACTGTGTTTGACTATTTTGGGGGGAGAGGGGAGGGGGTAATGTTACTGATCACATTGATCGCCAGTCATTTAAGTGTGATATTTCCACAACTGCTTCTTTATTTGTGTGGCTTTCCTGCTTTTTAACATAAAAGCATTTGTACATTGGGCTGCTGTGTCAAACTTGTGCATTTCACCTTTACAATGTAGTGGTACTATGTGACCAGTATGTAAATTTATTAACCCTTTTGCATGTTGGTAGCGGTTTTGTCACAATGATTCCTGTAGGAATCATTGTGACAAAAACGGCTACCGATACACAAAGGATTAACTCCATTGGGCAAGCAGCCACTGGTACTGTTTACAGTACTCGTGACTGCATGCACAAGGGGTTACATATAATTTGAGTATATGACACTTGCTGAATGTTTTCTAGGACACAGGTTTAGGTCATACTTCTTTTTACATTGTAAAATTCTCATGTACCCTCGGAAGCATACATCTATCAGGTTCAGCTCACTGCAGGCGTATCAACATGTAGTGTCACTGAAGGAAAAAGGCACAATGCAGTAAACCTTGCATGACTAAATGATGTTGCAACTCTTTCAGGGGATATCTTATATATCTTTTTAACCCTTTGTGTGTTGATAGCAGTTTTTGTTGCGATGATTCCTATTGGAATCACCATGACAAAAACTGCTACCGACATGCAAAGGGTTAGTCTAATCCGCTCAGTCTTTGTTAGGATGCTAGCTCTCTTTGTCCACTCAGCCACTGGCACTGTTTAGAGTGACAGCATGCACAAGGAGGTGAAACAAAGTACTAGGTATACTCTGTTAACCCTTATCATTCAGAATACGCCTGTGTGTGAAATAAGTTTGACTAACATAGTTCAAGGGTAGTGCCAGAATAGCTTGGCACCTCTAGATGCCAAGCTATTCTGGCACCACCCTTGAACTAAAGCCATTGGTCTATATCCTTTTCTGTAAGTACTATAATGTAGCTTGCATATGGCAGTGTACAAATTTGAAGCTTTTAGCCTCAGTATGATATGGGTTAACCTAGTCCACTCATTAGTCACTGATTATTCGATTACATGTATTGTGTTATGGTCTGTGCTTTTGAAGGTAACACCACCGTGAGATGGCCTTAGTTGCCTGCTCGGCGTTAAACCCAAATAACTAACTATCGAACGTAAGAGGCTAGTGCTATAGAGTCCAAAATCACACACCAGCACACATACATGTATGACTAATAAGTATACACTTCTGTGAAAACTATTCATCTTGAAGAACCATAGATTCTTAGGAGCTCAGCGGGAGCTCATGAGTCTCCATTCTGTGACAGTGGGACAACTTTGTCATATGACAAGAAAGAGGTTTCCCAGCTTTCTAGATGTGCTTTTTTATCAAGTGTTCCATGCACTAAAGGATTCTGGGCCAATGTTGGCCCGCACACAGCAAAAGGTCCTCAGGCCGACAGCTGCTACTAACTATCAGCTCTTGTAAAAAGAAAACTAAAAAAAGAGGTTGAAACCCTACACAGTTTTCAACCTCACTTTTTAGTTTTCTTTTCACATGAAACCCTTGCGGCGACATTTTTACTTTATCAACTCTTGTATTTTGTGTATTTAATCGAGTCCTCGTGTATCAGTTTCTGAATTCATTCTGTGCACATATTTTATATGTGAAAGTACCTATTTTCAAATGAATATTATGTTCTGTCATTCTACCTCACACAATGTAGTCATGTACAGTGATTTTGTTCAGCACCACCATATATCCTGCTTCCTCTGATTACTTTTCATCTGTGTCCCTCTTATTTAACCGTTTGGCTGTCAATAGTATTTTGTCAAGGTAATTGCTGCAGGGATCACCTAGAAAGAACGCACTACCAACAGCCAAAGGGTTAAAGTGAGAATGTGGATCAATGATTTATTGTTGAAACTGACAGTGTGTATTGGTCTGTGATTTGGGACCTTATGGCTCAAAGTTATGAAGTTTAAACTCGCATACAAGCACACAGTTACATATGAAGAGAAGGGGTGTTGTATGTAGTTTACAATAAGGGTCAGTACTTTTCTAGGTCCTCGCAAATTGCAGTGACTAATCATAGCAACTGCCCCCCCCCCCCCCCCTTTGCCTTTTTTTTGTTGTTTTTTTTGTTGTTGCAAGCTACTTTGACTTTCCAGCCACTATTTTTTTCCTTCAGTCCACTAGGTTTGATGAACCCTTTTGTACATGCAGCCACCAGTACTGTAAACAGTACTGTAAACAGTACTGGAACCTGTGCACACAAAAGGGGCAGTAACATTCGTTTTGGTGATGTGCACATCATTTGTCCATTTGTCTGATTTGAATGTCCCCACCACATGCGGTGTTAAGAACAATTTCAGAATGGTTAAAAACACTTCCGTCATAATCTTCAAAACAAAAGAACTGTGGTGCACAATCTGACCAAACTGTAAACAATACACCATCAAATGTAGGAGGATGGGGCAGATAAATTGTGTGTGCATTACGAGTGAAACGTGGTTGTCGAAGCTTTGTGTTAAAAAGGGTTGAATGGAACCGAGCTCTAAGAAAGTGTATGTGATTTTCAATTTTGTGCTTTGTGATTTTTTGAAATTTCCAGTTGTTGTGGGCATACCGCTAACAAGCGATTCACATTTTATTGTTAATGTAATGTACATGTGTGTGTAACCACTCACATCATGCAGTAAACACATGTCCTGTCAGCAGTTTCTTTGTTGTATATATGTGCATTGTATTGGCAGTCTATATCCGGTGGTAAACAAAAGGTCATCTGTTCGACAAAAGTCGCAGTTGGCCCGTGCACAGCAGTGTGCTTGCCATCTGCATCTGATTTCAGCCCGACTACCTTTTGCTTACTAGAACTCATTCAGCCCTGAAGCTGAGGGTTTTTTCTTTGTACAAATGTGGATGGAATCCACGGAGGACTGTGTACTAGTTGATGGAGATAGATGATCCTTAGTAGTTTACAGACAGTGTTTCAAAGAAATATCCATTACAAATTATGACTGTGATATTTCAATGGTGGTGCCTGATTGGCTTGGCACCGGTGATTGGGCACCACCCTTGAAATATTGTCAATCTACCCCTTGCTATTTAGTGTGAGGGCTGAATATGTGAGCCTTTTGGTTGCTGAAGCCATGCTGTCAGGCATTTCTCTTGAAATACAGTCTCCAACAATGGGGTGTCAGGGTTGATTGGATTAACTCTTTCGAGACGTGCCGCATCCGGATTTGCGGCGTAAAGCTGCGAATCTGGATGTGGCATGTTTCAAAAGAGTTAACTTTGTTGCTACTACTGTACTAGAGTTTAGTATTGAGTTGACAAGATATACTCCAACAACCTCATGATTAATTCTCATGCAGCCAAGGCCAGTACTCTACAGAGTACTGGCAGCTACATGCATGGGGGTTGAGCATTATAGATAGTCCTCAGAGATTTTAACCTACAATATTAATTGGTGTCTGTTGCTTGCGTAATTATGTACATACCTGTATGTATTTTGTGTAAAACAGAGGATAATTGTGTGATAGAAGTTGCAAAAGTGTCTTCTTGTGGCAGGGCTTTTCAAGCAAGCTTTCCGGTCAGCTCTGCACAGAGGTTGTATCTTCAGATGAAATAAAAATCTTATGTAAAAAAAACGTTCGTGTGGTGTGTGTGTGTGTGTGTGATAGCATCTGCACTATGATAAAAACACTAATAAAACTTGTATTACAGTGTACTTGTGCGAACAATATCTATGCTTGCTTGCAAAATAGTATGCACACTCAAACTAATACACAAAAATAAGCTAGACGAAGCAGTCGGACAGCAGTTGCAATCATAATATTTCCCCGGAAGTTACAATAGTTTGTTATACTTGGAACTTCACTCTTTGCGTGTCGGTAGCGGTTTTCTACTTTCTACAGCAGAAGAAGTGCTGGGGAAGCAGAGGAAGCGCAAACAGCCCTGGGTCACCGATGACATCCTCGATCTCTGTGATGAGAGGAGAGCCTGGAAGAAAAAGAGAGGCCAAGACCTCACATCAGCAAACAAGTACAGACTTGTCAACAAGAAGATCAGGAAGAGGATGAAAGAAGCCAAAGAAGATTGGATTGAAGACCAGTGTTGTAGCGTGGAAGAGGGCATGGCAAATGGCAACAGCAAGAAGGCTTATGAAACGCTAAGGACCCTCACCAAGACTCAACAGCGAACAGCCACAGTCATCGAAGACAGCAGCGGCCAACTCCTTACGGAAAACACTGCTGTACTAAACAGATGGACTGAGTACTGCCGAGACTTGTATAACTACAAGGCTGAGCCAGACACCAGCATCCTCCAAAACAACCAGGCTGGGGCCAGGAAGGCTGAAGACCTGCCAGTGTTAGCTGAAGAGGTGGAAGCAGCCGTACGCGGCCTGAAGGGAGGAAAGTCTCCAGGTGTAGACAACGTACCTGCTGAACTGTTGAAACATGGAGGAGAAGTAACAACGAAGGTCCTCACTACACTCTGTCAAAAGATCTGGGAGCAAAAGAAATGGCCAGTAGAATGGACACAGTCTCTAGTGATCCCGCTCCCCAAGAAAGGAAACCTGAAACAGTGCCAGAACTACAGAACTATCAGTCTGATAAGTCACCCTAGCAAAGTAATGCTTAGAATCATTCTCAACCGCCTCAAAACTTTCGCCGAGGAACTGCTGGCAGAAGAACAGGCTGGCTTCAGAGTTGGAAGAAGCACTGTAGAGCAGATTTTCAACTGCCGCGTCCTGATCGAGAAACATCTGCAGCATCAGCGCGAACTCTACCACAACTTCATTGATTTCAGGAAAGCATTTGATCGCGTCTGGCACGACGGACTCTGGCAAGTCATGAGATCGTTCAACATAGAGGAGGGACTGATCCAAATGATAGAAGCGCTTTACAAGAACGCCTGCAGCGCGGTTCTACTTAACAATCAGTCAGGCGAGTTCTTCAGGACGACGATCGGTGTCCGTCAAGGATGCCTGCTCTCTCCTGTCCTTTTCAACATATTCCTGGAGAAGATCATGCAGGAAACCCTCCACGACCACCATACTTCAATCTCTATTGGTGGCAGATCCCTGTGCAATCTTCGATTCGCAGACGACATTGACCTCATGGCAGGCAGCAATAGTGAGCTCCAAAACCTGACAGACAAACTTTCAAGTAGCGCAGGGTCTTATGGCATGGAGATCAGTACGGATAAAAGCAAAGTGATGATCAACACCACAAGCGACAGCAGCAGCAACATTCACATGAACGGCCAGAAGCTAGAAGAGGTCAATAGCTTCAAGTACTTGGGAGCCACCCTGTCCAAAGACGGTAGTTGCATAGCAGAGATCCGTATCAGGATAGGTACAGCAACATCCGCAATGGCCAGGCTGGACAGGATATGGCGAAGTAACTCCATCAGCTTCACCATCAAGTACAGGCTTTACAAGTCCCTCATAGTGTCTATTCTACTCTACGGCTGTGAGACTTGGACACTGCTTGCAGACTCAGAAAAGAAAATCCAGGCCTTTGAGAACAAGTGCCTGAGGAAGTTGCTCCGCATCTCGTACCGCGAGCACAAGACCAACGAATATGTACGGAGCATCGTCACTTCCCTGGTGGGCCCACATGAACCCCTTCTGGCAACCGTGAAACGGCGCAAGCTTGCTTGGTTTGGCCACGTGACCCGACACAACACCTTGTCCAAGACTATCCTCCAAGGCACTCTCGAAGGAAGTCGTCGGCGAGGTCGTCAGAGAAAGAGTTGGGTCGCAAACATAAAAGAATGGACCGAACTCGAGATGTCAGACTTGCTTGCCACCGCCCAAAATAGAACTCAGTGGAGAGCACTGTCTGTTGCTGCTGCCTTTCAGTCCCCCCAACGCCCAGTTCGGGCAAGGGACTGATGATGATGATGAGCGGTTTTCGTCGCGATGATTCCGATGGGAATTATCGCGACTTAAACCGCTACCGACCCGCAAAGAGTTGATGTACTCCACATCAATTGCTTAACTGCGATTGCTGGGGACGCGTCCTCTAAGCCATCGTAGAATGCGCTTACATGGCGCTTTTGAAAAGAGTAACCTCCCTTATGTTCTCGCATGAAATACAACATGGCGATGTTTACGTTTTCCTGCGTAGTCCTTTGACGATAGACTATGTTTGCCAGGCAGTTTTACAAGCTTGTCCCGAACTTGTTGCCAGAGATATGGAAGAAAAAAACAATTTCCTATCTGCTGAAGCGATATCTAGGCCATTTTCTCTCGGAAAGTGTGACGCTAGAACAGCTGACAGTCGATTTAGGGCAGGGGAAAGGTTCCATCAGGGAGCTAAATTTAGATGTGGAGGTAAGCAGTCGACTCGGTTTTCCTCTTTTTCTTAATGAAACTCTTCCTTTTTATGAGATTGCAAAGAATGTATGAGCTTTACTTGTGCCATGCTGTTTATCACGAGGGCAATGACTTTGAAGGAAAAATGGTAATGGTGCTCCGTGGTACCATATTATGTAAGGCAGTCCCTTTGTTTTGTTTGTGTACAAACATTGTACCAGGCAGCTGTTTGACCTACTTTTCAGTTTTCGGACAGAATTTACACACCGTTTTTACACTCATCAGGTTAAAGCGTTTCGTTATTTTGATTACAACCTATTGCACTTGCATTTCATCTCTTTTTTCTTTTGGCACACAGGCAAATGAAACTGCAAGTTTCTTGTACATTGTGCTTGTACATCACTACTTACAAAGCACTGATTTAACCATGACTATTTGCATAAATAAAAGCTGGAAAATAAATTACAATAAAATTCTCCTATGAAAGGGTTGGTTATAAATAGCAATATTTGGATATAAAAGCACTTTTTCAGATGTCGCATTTTCAGTGATCACTTAACTGGATTGTTATAGTAAGAAACAGAATCTGTTTTCTGTCATCAAAAGTTAACAGTACTTTTATGTTTTGTTAGTACTCATTTTGTTATGCTCTTGTAATCATTTTAAGTCAGTCATAAAACTTCGTTGGAGAGATAATAATAATAAATATCACTTATACCGCGCTGTTTTCCAGGAAAACACTGGACTCACTGCGCATGCACAACAGCCCACTCTCTCAGACACACACACAATTATACACTACTTTAACCCACCCCATCCCTTCCCAACACTTTACATCCACTTCCCTGTCACATAAGATCCAGAATCAGAATTAAAGGCAGTTAACAACAGTTCACTAGTAAAAAAAACAGTGAGCTACATGTTAAATGCCTGACAAAAAAGAAAAGTCTTTAAGTGAACTTTGAATTGAGACTATCTGGGCAGATTTCGCATTTCAGTTGGCAGCGAGTTCCACACACTTGGGGCTGAAAGGGAAAAGAATGCTCCCCGACATTCTTCATGTTAAGCTTCGTGATTTAAAAAAGTTTTTCACTGGAGGAACAGAGGGTATGTAATGGCTGATAAACAAACAGTTTTGCTGAAAGGTACAGTGGGAGAGATCCGTCAAAATGTCGATAGACGAAAATTGCTATTTTGTACTGGCAGCGGAATTTCACGGGCAGCCAGTGCAGCTGCTTCAGCAGAGGCGTAACATGGTCTCTTTCGTTTCTTCAAGATGAGACGTGCTGCATTGTTCTGAATCATCTGCAAGCATTAAATCTGGTCTGCAGGTAAACCTGCCAGTACAGAATTGCACCTGGACGAAATGAATGCATTGACATGTCTTGAAGCCGCACTTTCTGTGAGATACTGTCTGAGGTGACAGATTCTGCGCAACTCAAGGAAACCAATGTGGCAGACGTTACAGATATGATTATGCATGGAGAGCATCGAATCAATCTTCACACGCAGATGATATAGATCTAATGCGATGTTTGACAAATGAGTTAATACTGTTTAATTATTAACAAACAGGTCCATGACAGTTCATCAAACAACATTTTAGAATAAACATTTCATAGAAAAAGTATAGTTGAATGGACACATCACCAACTACATTTCATCAGTTTACTTTTCACAG
This sequence comes from Semisulcospira habei, assembly GCA_036245525.1. Lineage (NCBI taxonomy): Eukaryota > Metazoa > Mollusca > Gastropoda > Semisulcospiridae > Semisulcospira > Semisulcospira habei. The sequence goes on along the minus strand of BTPG01000004.1, from coordinate 138,814,012 downwards.
ATTTGACTTGTCATAGAATACAAATACAAGAAAATTGATAGACAGCCACTTTTCATTCTATCAATATAAAGATTCCGTTGTCTACAGACGACAAAGAGGTTTTTAAGGGAGACTATCAAAAATTGTTTCCGCATGTGTGTGTTCTCTCTTTGTCAAAGCAGCCAGCGAATGCCACGTAAGAATTTCCCCGAAAATTAATGCAGAATGCAAAGCATGCATCATCATCAAGGGTGCGGGTGGGGAGAGGGGGGGGGGGGGGGGGAAACGCAAGCCCATTAAGCAGCAGGCCCTCTGTCTGATGTCGGTCAAAGTTCATGGTCCACTGATGTACAATCAATGTTGGCCCAAAGATCTTGTGACGTTGGTAAGAAAACTAAAGAAAATGAGCCCAAGGAGCAGTATTTATTCATCTCCCATGTACACACTCATGTACAGACACACAAACAACATACACACAGGTACAGAACAACAAACGCATGCACCAACACACTCACATACGCATACAGACACACACACAAACAGCACACACACTCACGTGCAGCTCTTTCAACATTTTGTTCTGTTTATTTCAGACTACATTCCCTGAACTGTTGGTGTGTGACTACAATGTTCAATGAATTGACGTATCCATTAGTCTGTTGTTCTATTATAATGTATATGTCGCGTCTACGAAATTGTTATTCAGTGAATTGTGTCTTTCAACTGACTTTTTTCAAATTGTTGTTCTTTGAATTGTCGCGCACAGGCAAAATTTGCCTGTGTGGTTGCAGGAATTTATTTGTATGCTTAACACCGGCTAAATATCTGGACCCCCTTAAGGGACCTAGATTTAAATTTCCATGCACCGAGTGGCTGGAACAGTGGGATATGTGATACACCCCCCCCCCCCTTCCCTTTGGGGGAGGGGGGGGGGGCTTCCATATGCATTACTTCCAGTCACTTTCTTAGCGCACCCCCTCTTTTCTATCTCTTTTTTTTTTGTGCTTTGACCACAGTAGATCTATGATCACTGGTCGATCATGCACACTTCTCTCCCCTGACAGTGCTTTTACCTACTTTACTTGTAATCCTTCTATGCTTACAAAGGTAATGAAATAATTAGACACAAACATGTTGTTCTATGCCCTTGTGTTCATAATAATAATACATGGTATTTATATAGTGCATTTCTCATATTATACTCAATGTTCATAGGGTCCCCCATCCCCACCCCCTTGAAAAAAAGGGTACTGTGTTTCCACACTTCGGATTGACTCTTTTTGTCTACTGTATTGAAAAGTAGACTTTGAGATGGGGCTGGTCGGAGCACGTTCTGTAGCATGCAATTGACGAACATTGGCGGACACACATCAGGCTCTGACAGTGAATTAACACAATAAAAATTACGTCATGCCTAGCTACGCTAACCGCGCTGTTGAATGTACATTTGGCGGGAAACGCAGTGTGTGTATGTATGTAGACACGAGTTTTTCCTGTGTTTGTGTACGTACAGGTCTGAAACCTTAGGAAATGCCTCCTTCAAGTTTTATTTCGGAGTACTTTTCAGCATTTTTAAATTGGATTATTCATTAAAGAGGAAAATTGCCATTTATAGAAAGTCGGTTGACCTGCATTGGAGTGCGTAATTTGTGTTATATTCATTTGAAATTTTTAGTATAGCTAGCTTCGAGGAAGATATTGGATGAGTTCATTAACCAGCTTTGTAAATATTCAACATTTTTGTAAAAACTAATTTATCACAGAAAGAAATGTTGAAACAAAGAATACTCGACTTAGTGACGGTGACATAAAAGCGTCGTACATTATACATTGTATTGTTGCTGAACTAACTCAGAGCACCAGACACGTCATTGTTATACATAAATTGACACAAAACTCGCTCTTTTTCTCTCTCTCTCTGACAGTTTGATTTAGGAAGACCGCTTATAGAAAGTCAGTTGACCCACATTTGAGTCCGTAATTTTCGTTGTATTCACTTGAAATTTTGGATATAGCTAGCTTTGAAATAGACATTGGATGAGTTCGTAATCCAGCATTGTACCTCTTCAACTTTTTGAATAATAATTAATTTACTTTTGCAAGTTTTGGATCCAGTATATACTCCCATCAAACAGTCGGCCCAGGCAGAGGATGTGTGGAAGAAAACAGTCAGCCCTGGAAGAGGCCTTTTGGATGAGTGATGTCAAACATCAAATTCGTCATTGCGTACACGGCGTCATGAGACTAGCAATGCCATGACGTGAAGCTTATTGTGACGTCATTTTGCTGCTTGTGCTATTCTTCTTCTTCAGAATTCTTGTCTCTACGCAAGCCCACAGAGCAAAAATGGTGGGAAGCATCGTGTGTCCGTCTTTATTTGTGTGCATCGGCATGTGTGTTGATCAGAGGTTGGCTTAGAGTGGAGGGAAATAGATCAGAAGAATAAGCTGAAAAAATATGAACAACTCTGAATGTTCCTAAAAGAAAAACTCATGTGAGCTCCAGACAATACGGTATACTTTGGGATGAAATCCTCATCTTGTTTTTTTATTGTGTATGTGTGGTCACTTTTCTCTTTGGAAGAATGTGTAGGGGTATGTTCTTTGTTAACCCAGAGTTAATTAGCTACCTGTATTCATGCAGTACTCGGGAGCTATTTCTGTTGACCCACTTCCTAGGACTTGTAATTTTAGTTGTCATCTTAAAAAGAAAAGTGTCCAATTGTATCAGCTGTGATTGTGAAGCCTGAGAACTAAGGGTAGAGAGCTAATGGTGCATTGGTCATGGATGGGACTTTTCCGGCTTCAGCTGGAATTCCGGATTTAAAAAAATTGCCCTTTTTTTTTTTCACTTAAAAGGCGGTTGACCCATGACCCCTACTGGGGGCCTTCTGTGGCCCCCACATCCTCTGCTTCAGGATTCAACTTTTTTTCCTGTCCCATCCATGATTGGTGATAGGCAGTGTGTGACAATAAATGTGTTGTAATGGTATGTATTGTCGTGATTAATGATGGGGGGTGGGGGGGGGGGGGAAGTTTCCTGACTCTTCCCCCACTGAAAAAAAATAAAAAGGAGAAAGAAGACAGAGGAAGACAATGTAATAATCCAGTACTGTAAAGTACAATCTTTCCTGGGAAATCTTTTCATGGAACAGCACGTCTCAGGTAGAATGTCCCAGACAGAATGTTGGAAACCCCAGAGATAGGTAGGAGCGTAGTTGTTCAGGGATTTGTAGCAGAGAGACGGAGTCTTGTATTGGATGCGTTGGGGGATAAAGGAGTGTGAGCAGGGGAGTGATGTGGTCAGATTTTTTCTTTCTGAGGACGAGGCGGGCAGCATTGTTCTGGACGCACTGGAGAGTGAAAGTGGTGGAGTGAGGGAGGCTGGAAAGGAGAGAGTTGCAATAGTCGATGCAAGATAAGATGAGAGAGACAGCAAGTTTGGTGGCAGCTTCAGTGGTGAGGTATTTTCTGATCTGACTGATGCGACGGAGGTGGAAATAGCATGCCTGGGCCGTGGCGGAGACGAAGCTGGTCATGGAAAGAGAGGAATCGAGGATAACGCCGAGGTTCTTGGCCGAGTCAGAGAGGGAGATGGGGGTGCTGTCGAGTTGAGGGAGGGAGCTGGGAAAGTTTCTGGCGAGTGCCTACCAGCATGGCTTACATTTTGTCATCTTTCAGTTTAAGCTTATTTGCTGTCATCCAGTTTTTCACGTCTTCGTAGCAGTCAGCCGTGCGAGTCAGTAATGACTGAGTGTTGTCGAGTTTGTCTTTGTCTAGTAGTTGTGAGTCATCAGCATAGAGGTGGTGGTGTATGTGATGAGACTGGATGATGATGGACAGGGGAGAGGTGTGGAGTGTGAAAAGGACCGGGCCCAGGATGGACCCCTGTGGAACTTTGCAGGAGAGCCTGACTGGGTTGGAGGAGACGTCGTCGATGGTGACGGACTGCTGTCTGTCGGAGAGGTAGGAGAGAAACCAGGAGTGAGCAGAGTCAGTGATGCCGAAGGAGTGGTGAAGGCGGTGGAGGAGGATAGAGTGGTCTATAGTGTCAAAGGCGGCAGAAAGATCGAGTAGCGTAAGAAGGGAGATGTTGCCTGAGTCGGTGGAGAGGAGCAGATCGTTTAGGATATATGTAGAAGGGCTGTTGCAGTGCTGTGATGTTTGCGATAGGCAGACTGGAAGGGACTGAGGAGGTTGTTGTCGGCGAGGTGGAGGTTGAGCTGGTTGAGAACAACCTTCTCAAGAAGCTTGGACGGGAAAGAGAGATTGGAGACTGGGAGATAGTTCTTGAGTTCGTTTGGGTCGAGGTTGTGTTTTTTGAGGAGAGGATGGACGATGGCGGACTTGAAGATATCGGGGACGGAGCCATTCTCTACAGATGTGTTGTTGATGTCGGTAATGAAGGGCAGAAGTTTTGGAAGGTCGTCCCGGTAGAGAGAAGCTGGGAGGGGGTCTAGTTCGCAGGTTTTGAAAGGATAAAACTTTATGGTCTTGAGGACTTCATCTTGAGAGACGGGGCGGAAGGACGAGAGGGGAGTGCTGGAAAAGGGGGGGTCGGGAGGGCAAGGTGGAGAAGGCAGAGTGTCGAGTGTGTTGCGCAGAGTTTGGATTTTGTCAGGAAAATAGGTGGAAAAAATGGACAGGAGTTCTTCTTTGCTGTGTGTGTTGGGGAAAGGAGAGTCTTTAGAAGTGCCTAGCGTAGTGGAAGCGTAGAGGGTTTTGGAAGAAGTGGATTCCAGGATTTTGTTTTGAAGGTTATTACGTTTGGAGTCGGATATCATTCTGCAGACTTTGGATCTGGTGGTTTGGAAGATCTGTCTGAACGGTGAGGTCGGATGAGCGCTAGCAGCGTTCCGCTTGTCGGCACTCGCGCTTGGCCTCAGCTATGTTGTCAGTGAGCCAGGGGGATGAGAGTCGGTTGGGTATGGAGCAGGTGGTGACAGGGGCATGGGTGTCTAGGAGTTTTCGAAGGGAGGAATCGAAATGGGATGCAAGATCAGGTGAGGGGGCGGGGTCCAAGAGAAGGTCGACAGCTTCGTTGAAGAAGCTCTCTCGGTTGACAGATTTTAGTTTGCGACGAGAGACAAGGAGCTTGTTTTTTTCGGGGGAGGTAGGTTGAGGGAGACGAGAATAGCGAGGTGGTCAGGGGGGAGCACAGATGAGGTGTCGGAGTCAAGAAAGAGTTGATCGGAGGTGAAGGGTGAAGATCCAGTCGAGGGTGTGGCAGAGTCGGTGGGTGGGTTTAGTGATGTGTAAGATTGTGGTTTGAAAGTGACGTGCAAAGGCGTTTTGTGTCAAGGTGGTCGGGTTTGTCGAAGTGGAAGTTGAAGTCGCCAAGAAGGATGTGCTTTCCGGATCGTGTGGTGTAGTGGTCGAGGAGGAGGTCAAACTCGGTGAGGAACATGGAGTTTGTGAGTTTCTTTTGAGAACTTGGAGGGGGGCGATAGATACATGAGAAGATGAGGGAATGGCCAGGGAGTGTTGCTACGGCCACGACAGATTCAAAGGAGGGATGAGCAAAAGGGAGAGTCTGAGAGAAGGAGAGGTGAGCAGAAAGACAGTCCCTGTAGATGATGGCAAAGACACCCCCTCAGGAAGCACGTGGGAAGGAGGCCAGGCGGTAGCCACTCGGAGTGACGCTGGCGATGATGGGTTCATCGGCAGCTGGGCGGAGCCACGTTTCGGTGATCACGACAACATCTAGGGCATTGTCTAGAATGAAATCTGAAATCACATCGGCTTTGCCATCTTTGCAGACAGACTGTGCATTGAACAGACACAGTTTTTGGTTGGATGAGGCAGAAGAGGAAGAGGGAGAAGAAATGGATGAAGAAGAGGACAAAGGAGGAGGAGGGTGGGGAGGGGGGAAACAGGATGGAGGGGGGAAAGAGGAAGGAAGGGGAGAGGGGGGAGGAGGAAAAGACGGGGAAGGAGAACCAGGCAAGAAAGAGGATGTGAGAGGAGGGGAGGAAGGGGAGTATGAAAAGATGAGGGAGGGGGAGGAGAAAGGGGGGGGGGGAGGGGACGAAGAGAAAAAAGCAGGCGAAGAAGGAGGGGATGAGGGCGGGGGTGGGAGCGGCCGGGGAGAGCAGGGAGCGTTGGATGGAAGAGAGGAGAAGAAATACGAGAAGGAAGGGAGGGGGAGAAGACGGGGAGGCGGAAGGGTGGAAGGACATTGGAAAAGGGGAAAGAAGAGTGTGGTTGTGTGTGTGTGGTGGTGAGTCCTGCCTTCTGCTAATTCCGCCCCTGTGGCCTCTCTTTCGCGATCGGATGCCACGTAAGGCATCTGCAACGCAGTGTGGTGTGGCGACGTAGAGATAGCAGTTGTTGGCGTGTGTATCTCATGGGCATGATTGTTTGTGAGGACATAAAAAAAAGAAAGATGGGAAGAGGGTGCAGTAGGGTGTGTGAGTAAGTGTGTGTGTTCCTGTGCCGGTGTGTGTGGGAGTGTGGTAGGGGAGCGACACTGATAATACGCAAGGGAGAAAATGTGCAGTAGGTTGTGTGTGTGCTGGTGTGTGTGTGAGTGTGGTAGGGGAGCGACGCTGATAATACACAATACCAACACTGAAAGGGCAAAATGGATACGGGGGAAAATTAACAAGCAGCAGACAATCCCGGTCAGTCAGCGGCGAGATCAGAGAAAGGTGCCGAAGTGGGGAGGGCGAGATGGCGACCACCTGATCCACCCCTATATACCATTGCTTTTGTGTTGGCACTGGCAGGCAATCAGTGGGCTGCTAGAGGATGTCCCTGTGGAGATCATTGATGGCTTCATCCAGTCCATTGAGCTGGCGGTCCCCTGGTCCTCCCTGCTCAAAGAGAGCACGACAGTGGAAATTCACGGCTTGGAGCTTACCATTCGGCCCAAGCAGGTGCAAGGCACAGGTAATCACTCTGTACATGATAGTGCTAATCATGGTGCTAGTGAAAACACAGATGCTTCGCAGTCAGAAAATGTGGGCTTTCAAGGTAGGAGTGCACAGTGGTTTTGTAGATGTAGAGCATGATCGCTTGCATTAATCATGTGAGTGTGTAGATTAGATGAGTGTGTTATTTCCTTGTACTATTTAAATCCTAACTTGGTAACCAATACATTGTACTACTTTTGTTATGCACAACCCAATTATCCATGGCATGCCACAAAGAACATAGGTCGACCATGCAGTCCAAGGTCGTGCCATTATAACTTGGCACCTTGAGGCACCAAGCTATTCTGGCACAACCCTTGGACTATCATGGTCAAGCTGTCTCGTGAATTGTAATATAAATGTATCCAGAAAACATCTGCCAGATTTTTGCGAATTTAGACTCTGATACTGATTGTGTTAATCCCAACTCTCACGTTGATTTTAAATTAAATTAACTTGAAATATGGCCACTTCCAGTTCCATGATCATCACCTGACATCATTGTGGGGGGAGGGGGGGGGGGATACAGCAATAATACAAAATGTATTCTCCCACCTGCTTTGTGTGGCTTGTGCATTCACTGCAGGGATCGCTTTCCTTTTCTACAACATTGTGTTGTTAGAGTTGTGCTATTTTAGTCCAAGTTTCAGGCATGGGAATTGTCCGCCTAAAGGCAAATTTCTGCCGAAATGATATTGCTCAGCCGCCCAAAAAAAAATTGTCCGCCGAAAAAAAAAATTGGGGTGCAAAAAGTAACTGAGCACTGGTCATTAAACACTGCGAGGCATTCGTTCAAGTGATATGCCGCCCGCTAGAGTTACGCGTCGCTATCGATGTGGCTGTAACGCAATCGTTACTTTACCGTGTCTTTGGAAACGCCTCCAGAACGCGCCAGATTGCACAGATTTTAATCTAGATTAAAAAATTTCCCGGAGGGGCATGCTACTGTTTTCACTTTTCTAATTCCCATGCCTGAGGTATGTACTTAGCTAAAATTGTCGGGAGTGTGCGACAGGGAGGATGACCCGCATAGGCCCCTTGGGGTGGTTGGGGTAGCTGCACCCTCCTCCTTCTCGCTATTCTTCCAATTTGTCATGTCGTCGGTAATGTTTTTTAGGAAATAAATTCATTTTTTCTTTACCATGTCTTTGGAAACGCCTCCAGAACGCGCCAGATTCCACAGATTTTAATCTAGATTTTAAAATTTCCTGGGGGGGCATGCCCCGGACCCCCATAGTTTCAGACTGTTTTCACTTTTCTAATTCCCATGCCTGAAGTTTGTCTGTGAATAACTACTATTGTGTATGTGTGCTACTTACCCCAGTAGTAAAATGTCTTTGGGCCATGCGGGGGCCCACTGCGGCAGTCGTAGGCCTGAGGACCTTTGTTTACTGGGTAGTGCCCTTTGTAGATATTTATGTATGCTACTGGTATATGTCACCAACTCTTATTCCTTGTAGAGTTAGTGGTTAACGTAATGTATATTTACTAACACGTGCTTCAACTCATAATAGATCAGGTATTACCCAAAAGTAATGAAACCGTATATTTTAGTTGATTTTCTCAAAACACATTACCGATGACATTACTGTTGGGATCTAGCTAACCTAATTTTAGCCAAAATTGTTGTGTGCCTAAATGGCAGGGAGGCAACAAGGGGTGCTATAAGCTAGGCAGTACCCTGGGTAGCCTCCCTTCCATCCTCATCCAGGCACACGGCCACCGGAATCGCCATTCTGTTTCTTAGCTTAGCCGTGGAAGGTTGTGTGCCTGTTCTCTGCGTCTGGACTTCGTATAGTGTGACCGGTTGTGACTTGTGGCTTGAGCTCTTACGTCGTGCTCTGTGCTCCCTCTCGGTTTATTCTTCGCTTGGGCTCACTAGCGACGGAGTTTCTATGTTCAGTGGACTTGTACTGTTCCTGAGACTTGGTTTACCGACGAGCGACCGGTTGACATGGGTGACTCTATTTCACGTTGGCCCCTACAGCCCTGCCTCACCCGCCTCTCTGCCATGACTAAGTATAACCTCGGTTAGTGCCCGCGACCGGCGCTCAAGGGGTGGTGGATAGCGCCGGGCGTCGGCACTGGTCGTGTAGCGGATTCGTTTTCGAAACTCGTACACGCGATCGCATTGGTGCATGGTCTCGGGGAGCCACGCTCGCTCGCCGGTGACTGTTTATGTTTTGTAGTGGACAAGTCCGCACCTGCACAAGATGTGGGGACTTCCAGTGGCCGAGTGACTCACAGGATGTCTGCTTACCGTGCTTGGCCTGGGCCTCCACTCACCTGTGCGGCGCCTGCACCCCCGGACGGGAGGAGCAGTGGTCGCAGCTTGGTGTGTCTATCGGTGGGAACGACCGACCCCCCAGCCTGAGAGCGGACACCTGCTGCCGCCCCAACAGCTTCAGTGGTGGAGACACATCAGACACTTGCGAATCGGGGCGCACGTGCGGATCTGGAGCCTAGAGCTACAGCCAGAGGGTTCGTCGGCTCGCTGCAGTCATGAGACACTGAGCCTGGCCAACATAGTACTCCGACAACAGTGTTCGTCAGCTCGCTGGTAAAACAGTACACCGAGCTTGGCCAACACTAGACGTCTACAGGGTTCGTCAGCTCGCTGAATACCACCGGGTCTGGCCAACAACGTCCGATGGACCGCCACGCGTCAAGCCAAGCAAAAGCGCAAGCTGTCTGATACAGAGGTCAGAAATTGTTTACTTACTAAGCTTGTAGCTGCCCCCTCGGCACAGGTGCTTATAGACACATGCAGCGTTTGGCATCGCAAGGACAGATCTCCCGTTCAGCTAGTTTTCGGCGATAAAGAAGTGCCAGACGGTCGTCAGAGCGTCGCCCTCGCTCACGACCCTTGACAGGCCCCCACACTCGCAGATTGCAACCAGGGACCGGTTGCCCCCTGACACCCTAGGCCTTCCATCACGGGGGGTGCGGCTTCTGTCAGCCATCGTGCCTCGCGCGCCGTCTGGATCCTTGCGGAGTTCGCCGCGGCGCAGGTCGCGCTGTCGACGCAACTGTTCGCCTACCACGATTTGGCGCCATTCCAGGCGGAGTTCCCACTCTCGGCTGCCACGCTCTCGCCGACACAGCCATTCCCCACGGCGCCCCCTGGTCGTCAATTCGCAGCGCAGTTCGGTGCAGCCTTCTGCACGGGACTTGCTATCGGCTCCCTCCTTACGCCTCCGTTCTCAGGGATAAGACCCCCGCCCAGCGTGATGGTGACTCGACGGGACGCTTTAGCGACGCTTCCAGTGAAAGAGAAGAGACGTTCCCACCACGCTCCAGAGTCAGAGTGGTGGAGGAAGATGCCCTCTGTCAGGCCCTGGAGTGCTCTGGTTCGGTGTTGCTTCACGACGGTTGATGGCGGTGCAGCTAGTGCTCGTCAGCGGCAGCGCTAAGAGTGTTACTACACCCGGCTGCCTTCCAACTACTCTCAGGCATGGGAATTGTCCGCCTAAAGGCAAATTTCCACCGAAATGATTTGCTCAGCCGCCGAAAAAAAAAAGTTGTCCGCCGAAAAAAAAAAAAAAGGGGTGCAAAAAGTAACTGAGCACCGGTCATTATACACTGCGAGGCCGCATTTGTTCAAGTGATATGCCGCCCGCTAGAGTTACGCGTCACCTATTGTGGCTTCAAAGCAGTCGTTACTTTACCGTGCAAGCGGGCAATACAACACTGAACGCACCGTTTTCATGCTCGGCTTACCGTCTCGCGCATTGTACGTGTGGGGAAAATGGCGGCATCACGAGTTGTTGAAAATTGAAAATGGCGGTGAGAAAGGATATCGTTCAAGACAGAGTGCTGTTTAGTGTGCACCTGATCATCATCCGGTAAGCAAACCAACCCCCCCCCCCCCCCCCCCCCCCCCCCCCCCCGTCGTTTGATTTTTTGGCCGCTAAAATGAAGGACCACGCTACTCCCCCCCCCCCCCCCCTGTCGTTTGATTTTTTGGTCGCTGGAATGAAGAACCACGCTAGATATTTCAGACTTTTTTCACTTTTCTAATTCCCATGCCAGTACTCTACACGTGTGAGGAGTCTCCGATGATGGGCCGGTCCCCCTCTAGTGGAACAGGAAGTGGCTTCCTGTGTCGCCCCCAGACCAGGCCCCCCCACCCGGGTCTGCCCTGGGGGACTTGGGTGGGGTTAGGTAATTTTTAGTTCCCAGGGTCACCCTGGTCAGCCCCACAGGGTGAGTTGTTCTCTCTATTCTGGGGCATGTGTTTCTGTCTATCCGAGGTCCATTCACCTGTATTTGCCTTTTTAAAACTCTCCCTACTGTCTGCACTGCCTGTAGCTCTTGATATTGGATGTGTGTTGCTAAATGGTCTTAGCTTTATTTAGCCCCATGTGTTAGGTTTATTTAACGTATTTGACCGGCTGGCGACATACATTCAATGTTCTGTTTTTTTTTTTTTTTTTTTCACAAGCAGTGCAGGCACGTCCTGAGAAAGCCTTGTTGCTGTCGGGACGTTAAGCAATGTACAATCAATCAATTAAACCCAGACCAGGCCACAAACCTGGGCCGTGGATGGGCTTCTTCGAGGAACGGACTCCTGGCGTAGACAACCACCTTTGCATTGGCCCCGTTTGGCCTGTTCACCGAAGCTAAGCCGTTGGGGGGGTGGTTATTCCTTGGTTGGATAACCGCCTGGGAACAACAGGTATGGTGGAAGTCATCTTAATCCTTATCTTGTCCACCAGAGGGTGACATACGTTCGAATAAGAATAGTTAAAGGGTAGCACTGGAGTGGCTTGACGCCGCTTGGCTTCACGCTAATCCGGCCTAGCCTTTCATTAAGGCCTTGGACAGTATTCTTTTTTTCCTATAGTAACCTGTGTATAGCAGGGCACAAGTTGAAGCTGTTAGCCTCAGGCTGATACGGGTTAAGATGCGACGGCGTGCTCCCTCCCCCCCTCAGGACGGGTACCTAGGCGCTCCACAAGCTCCAGGATGGCATGGTGACTTTGATGACCGGGCCGCTGGATCACTGTCCTTGGAGACGCGCGGCGAACCCTGTCTCAGCTCCGTGACTGAGATCGCAACCCTGGCAGCAACTGTTGTACAGTCACAGCAGCTGGCGCGACATGCTGGGAGTTAGACAGTCAACACTCGCACCAAGAGGCTTCTCGGGTGCGAAAGTGGATGAGTTTGCAGCGACTCAGGAGTCGCTGATGGTACGGATACGGGGAAGAGTGGTGAGTACTACAGACCTGTTGTGCAGAGGAACATCTCTCCATAGACCGGACTAACCCCTTGGCCAAGTTCGTCTAGGGGTTCCAAGCAGAGCCTACGTGACGAGGTTGCTGCTTTGCTTCGGAAGGTCGCCGCGGAGGTGGTAACGCGACAAACTCCCCAGCCTTCTACAACCGCCTCTTTGTGGTTTCCAAGCCAGGCGGCAAGTGGCATCCCGTCTTCGACCTGTCCATCCTACACAAGTTTCTCTTCGCCCCACCTTTTTGCATGGAGACTGCCCGAGCGCCTCGGACCGCTGTGCAGCCTATGAACTTTGCCATCAGCCTAGACCTGTCGGGTGCTTATCTCCACGTCTCCATGTACCCCACCTCGGGACATTACCTGCGCTTTGCCTTCAGTGGAGTGGTCTACCAGTTTGCGTTCTACCTCTCGGCCTCAGCCCCTAAGGTTTCACCCGCTTCTTGGAGGCCGTCGTTGCCAGGGCCAGACGCACGTCCTCGAGCCCTACGTCGAACTATCTGGACCAAGTCTTCTCTTGCAAAACCAGACGGAGGCCAGGTTGGCGGCGGATCAAGATGCGCTGCTAGATCTGCTTGACAGACGCGGCTTCCTGCTCACTGTGGGTACATCCGACCTTGTGCCGTCCCACCACTTCGTTCATCTGGGGATGGTTTCGCACCAAGCTCAACGAGGTGTAGCTACCGGAGCCACACTTCAGGAGTGGGCGAACCTGACCTTGAATGGTGACGGTCTCCGCCAGAGTGGGCTTCAGCTTCTGGGCCTGATGAGGGCGGCAGCAGACTTACTCCCCCTTGCCCGTCCCTACTACCGCCCACTTCAGCTGCACCTTCTCCTGCACTGGCGACCATTGACAGGTGACCTTGAGGCTCCTGTGCCGGTTCTACTGATGCTCCTTCCTCATCTCCTTCGTTGGGCGGAGCCGGGCTGGCTCGTGACGGGAGTTCCCCTCTGCTCGCCTCCTCCCCAGCTGTCCCTGTGCGTCGACGCAAGTCTCTACAGCGGGGGTGCTCACCTTCTACCGATGTTGTAGCGGCCTACGGCACCTGGCCCCCGGACCTCACGGTCCAGCACATCAACTAGTTAGAACTGAGGGTGGTCTGGCAAGCACTCAGTGCATGGGACGTCAACGTCACCTGGAGCGGCTCGTCCCTTCGGACAACCCCACGGTGGTCGCCTACATCCAGAAGTAGGGTGAGACGCTCCCCCTGCAACTCGGCATCCTTCTCTACTAGCTGTTCCGGTAGTGCGAAGATTCCGGCATTTCTCTCCGAGCCAGACATCCTGGGCCACCGCTATGTACTAGCCGATTCCCTCTCGCGACGTGGTCAGCTTCTACACACCATGTGGACCCTCCGGCCAGACATCTTCGGATGATCTGCACCCATTGGGAGATCCCCTGGATCGACCTCTTCTGACGAGGTGGTTTCACCAGCTTCCTCTCTTCGTCTCTCCCATGCCAGATCCACTAGCTGGGGCAGTCGATGCACTCTCCATTCCTTGGGACGGCCTCATCGCGTACACCTACCCGCCGACGGTTCTCGTCCCCAAGCTCCTGCTCAAGCTCATAGATTGCAACGTAGTCCTGTTCCTAGTGTCGCCCTTCGGCTGGACCAGGTCTTGGACCACAGACCTCCTGAACTCGCTGCAGCCCCCGCTGCGGCTACCCACCCCGCGCATGATGCTCAAGCAACCCCGGCAGGCCCTGTTCCACCCGTGCCTCGAGCGACTTCTACTCCACGTCTGGAGTTTGGTGCGGCAAGCCCTCGCCGCTAGGGGTGTCTCACTTACAGCAGTAGAAGCTATCACTACAGCCCGCAGACCCTCGACCAGTGAGTTTGCGAGGGACAGTGGCGAGTCCTGTGCGACTTGCGTGACGAAGGGCAACTCTCTACCACAGATCTGACGGTTCCCAGCTGGCGGAGTTCTTCCTCTAGCTCTTCACTGACCAGCTTCTGGCGCCAAGCCGTTCGCGGCTACCTGGAGTTGATCGCCGATACGTACCGCAGGGCTCGAAATTAGCGGGAGCCCGGGGCCAAAAACCCGCAAAGTTGATTTCGGGCTCGGAAAGTTGAAAAACGAAGGGCCCGCTTGGCCCGCAAAATAATTTGTCTGCTACAGCTAGCTCTACTCGGCAGTTTCGTATTTGGGCCAAGGGAAGCAACCCACACCGGTGCCCTCACTCACAGTAATAGTATTGTGTTCTTTTTTCTTGGTTATTGTATTTTTAGTTTACTTCTGTTAACTCAAGTGCACATAAGTGTAATATGAATAGATGATTGAAAAAAAAAAAAAAAGGCAAAATCTGTTTGTTTCACTTTAGTTTATCAGGAAGAGTACTGTTAAGTTTAGTTCCCTTTCATGGTTTTGTTTTGAACTTTTGTGCATTGAGGTCAGATTTTTTGTTAGGTTACTCATATTAAAAATTTAATGATGTGTATTGTGCAATACTCAGTCACAAAACTGAAAAGTATTATACAAGAGACTCACTTGATTTTTTTCTATTTTGTTTAATGGCCATTTCAGGCTCACTGGTCACTGTAATATGTGTGTCACTGAATGTGTGTGTGTGTGTGTGTGTGTGTTTTTTCCCCTTTTTTGTTGGTAATGTTTGAAAGTAAAAGAAAAGGCAAAGAAAAATGACATCACTCAGCAAAATTGGAAATTCAATTGTTTTTATTTTAGATTATCAGACAAATTGTACTTTCTACTTATTATATTGTCAATAATTCTTTTGTTTTTTGTTTGCATTATTTTTCAAAGTTGGGCCCCGAAAGTTGCTTGTGGGCCCTCAAATTTTTCAATCAAGGGGCCCGGTGGCCCCCAAAGAAAAAAGTTAATTTCTAGCCCTGTACCGGCATGTGGGACGGCCCGACCCTGGCAAGTGCAAGGACCTGGCTGACCTTATGGCGTGCTTTGGTCTAAGATGTCCGACCCTCCACTCACTTGGGTGCTGACGTGGCTCACGCTAGCCGCTTTGAACCACTTCTGTTGGCGCGGTCACCGGACGTGGCGCGGAAGACACGCTTCCTAATGGCTCTCGCTGCGGCAGCCAGGGTCAGCGAGCTACACGCCTTTTCTGCACGTCCATCATGCCTACAGTTCCTAACAGACAGCTCTAGGCAACTGCTGTCCGACCCGGCTTCCTAGCCAAGACCTGTTATCCATTGGCTGCCCCACAGATGGTCACCGTCCAGCCCTTGTGGGTTCCAGGCTCTACCCGAGAATCCAGACAACAGGACCAGGTGAGAGTTACCTGTGTACCTGTGGCGGACCAAGCCGCTACGCAGGGGACGCACCTTTTTCCTCCCTCTGTCCCCAGGTAGAAATGTCATCTCGGCCCAGACGATATCCTCCTGGCTCCTATGGGGGATACACTCCGCCTACCAAGATCTCTCCCCTGATGCAGCCAAAAGAATGAACTTCATGGTGCACGAGGTCAGAGCCAGGACCGCGAGCCTAGTGCTCAACTGCAACTGTGCGGTCACAGATATCTTGGCGGCCGTGGAATGGCAAGCACAGTCGATCTCCTGGCTTCGATGGGTGATACGCTCCGCCTACCAGGACCTCGCCCCTGATACAGCCAAATGCATGAACATCAGAGCGCAGGAGGTCAGAAGCCATGGCCACAAGCTCGCATTCAACCGCAACTGCACAGTCAAGACTTGTGGTGGCGGTGGGCTGGCGATCAGAGTCGACCTTCGGCCGATTCTACCTGAAGGACCTCTCCAGCCAGCGCGAGAACCTATCGCTGGTGGGAGACATTACGGCGGCACAACACTCCCTCCCGGCACCCCAGGTTCCGCAGGTATCTTAGCTAAAATTATCGGGAGGTTGTACCAGGGAGGGCGGGTCTCTATGTTACCCAGGGGTTAACGGCATTCTAAGCGGCACCCACCTCCTCTTCGATATTCTTCCTAACAGTAATGTCATCGGTAATGTGTTTTGAGGAAACAAATGAATTTTTCTATAAAATGTATTTTTTCGAAAAATACTTACCGATGACATTACTCGGATGACCCTCCCGCCTGCCCCGCTGCCGCTGGCTCGCTTAGAAACAGAATGGCGATTCCGGTGGCCGTGTGCCTGGATGAGGATGGAAGTATGAAAGGGAGGCTACCCAGGGTACTGCCTAGCTTATAGCGCCCCTTGTTGCCTCCACTGCCATGTAGGCACACAACAATTTTGGCTAAAATTAGGCTAGCTAGATCAGTATTCCTAACAGTAATGTCATCGGTAAGTATTTTTCGAAAAAATACATTTTAGAGAAAAATTCATTTTACTCAATAATAGTCTTAGCCTGTGTCATTATATTTGTACATAGTAATTTATTTCTTACATTATTAGAGTCTAAATAACTTTCATATATAAAATTATCCATTGTATTTTGATTTATATAGTATATAACATGAACATCAGCTACTGAAATGGTTAACACTTTCGAGATGTGCCGCATCCGGATTCGTGACTTTACGCCCCAAATCCGGATGCCGCACGTCTCGAAAAAGTTAAAAATAGTGTTGGTGTAATTGTAACTGCCCAGCTTCATATACTATGATATAGATGAATGATTGTTTGAAAAACATTTTCTAGTGGCTAGCAGTGAAAGGATTAGTTCACCTGTGCATGCAGTCACCAATTCTGTTAACTCTTTCGAGACGTGCCGCATCCAGATTCGCAGCGTAAAGCCGCGAATCTGGATACAGCACATCTCGAAAGAGTTAACAGTACTAGTGGCTGCATGCACAGTGGGGTTAATTATTCATTCATTTATATCATATTCATTGACTGTTTGTTGGGTCATTTTCTGTATTTTGTAGCGGCTTTCTTGGACACAATGTCCATGCTGAACAGTATGAGCATGAGCTCCAGTCTGCAGTTGGCTCGAGAATGTTTGGAGTCTGAGAAACCACCCAAACCCCCTGAGTCACCCACAGAGGAACAAAGTCCATTTGAGGGTGTACAGATGTTTGCTCAGACGATTGAATCTGGTGAGCATTTGATTGTTTTTATGTGAATGTTAATACTAGTGAGGATGGAGGTGGTTGACACCAATATGATTTGAGTTTCACTGTAGATCATGA
Source organism: Semisulcospira habei (assembly GCA_036245525.1). Taxonomy (NCBI): domain Eukaryota; kingdom Metazoa; phylum Mollusca; class Gastropoda; family Semisulcospiridae; genus Semisulcospira; species Semisulcospira habei. Next base: position 138,796,807 of record BTPG01000004.1, on the reverse strand, counting down.
GGAACATTGCAGTGATAATTCTAACACAGGCAAAGACTGATACAAGACTGATCTGAAAATCATTTTCTTGTTTTTCGGTCCCTGTAAACAAAGGTCCTCGGGCCCACGACGGCTGCACAGGTGTGTTTGGGCCCACTGACGTTTGCTAGGGTGGTTTCATATGCCTCACATAGTAGACCTATAGGCGAACAAGACCAAAAGTGAAGTACAGCAGAACCTGTTTTGATCACCCTTAGGAAACATAACCTGTCATTAAAGACCATAATTCAAGTGGCTATATTCACCAAAGTGGTGGTGTTTAACCCTTCTCATCACCCATTGCTTGAAATACATTTGACTGATAGTTCAAGGATAGTGCCAGAATAGCTTGGCTCCTGAGGCGCCAAGCTATTCTGGCACCACCCTTGAACCAAAACTGTTGATCTATCTCCTAATCTGTAATGTAGCCTAAATAGGACAATAAGCAAATTTTACAAAATCAGCTTCAGGATGTAATGGGTTAATGACAGGTCACATGTTTTGCCTTCAAGACCTCTCTTGAGAGAGCACCTGTCTTTGAAGACCACTATTTTCAAGCAAACAAAGTGGTCTTGTTTTCTCAAAATACATTACCGATGGCATTACAATATGGAACACACTCTAGCCTATTGATTTCAGCCTAAGCAAAGTTGTGTCCCCTGCACAACTGGGGAGGAGACACCGGGGATCCATGCCTAGGAGCCCCGGGTGGCCTCGCCTTACCTCCCCTCACCACCATATCTGGTCACATGTTGGGCGAAAGCCCGCCAGTTTCACTCTTAGCTCGACCATGGGCGGTCGTGTTTTGGCCTTACTCTTGTTTACGACCGGTTTAGTCTGACTTGTGCTTGGATTATACTGTGAACTTTCACGTTGGCTTTTGCCTCATGGAGTCAGTTGTGACTAGTACTGAACTCTTCTTTGTTTTCGTTGTGAGTTCTACGCCTTCAGTGGACTCCTGTGTGTGGGCTTTGTTCCGACCGGTGCTTTGGTCTGGTGCTTGAATTATTCTGTGAACTCTTACGTTGGCTGCGGACTCGTGTAGTCGGCTTGTGACTTTCGGAACTCTCCTACGTTATCATGTATGCCGATTGGAGTGAGTTCTACGGCCCTTCAGTGAATTCTTCCCTGCGGGCTGTGTGCGGCAGACGATATGGCAACTTCGCATTTGAGGACCTGCCTCCGTTGCGGGGATTTCCAGTGGCCCTCGGACTCTCACGACGCACGGCAGTTTAGCCTATCTTTAGTTTTCAGCTCTATGCCTGCCGGCCCGCACCAGCACATGTACAGATCAGCTTAGCAGGAGCACTGAGATAGCGAGTCAGCCTCCTTCCCCTTACTATCAGCGCGCTAAATACCATCACTGATAAGGCACCAGCTATGTGGTCTCGCTTACGCTGGGGATATGAATAGCGCAGCAGCCGTCTTTGTTTACAGTACTACTGTGCTTGACCCCGATTAGCTCTTAGCCTCTGCTGCGTACATCGGCGAATAAGCTGTAAATTACAGATGTTGTATGTAAACCGGAATTAATTCACCTGCAGTTGTGAGTGATTATTTGAACATACATCGTCTTGTAGAGGAGAAATTATACTATCTTTGGACACCAAACATGCTGGGGAAATCTGCGAGGATGTTTGTCATGCACTGGCTCAAAGTATCACTAGGAGATGGATTAGATGCAGCCTTCCGTTAGTTTATCATACTTTTTATCGCATCACGGTTCAAAAACTGAAGTTTTTGGAAAGTTCAGACAAAGTCAGTGCTGTCAACGGATGTCTTAACTGGCATATCCCATGCTAAAATCTTCAAAACCCACATACCTGAGTCCTGCTAAAGCTGGTTCGGTGGGCCAAGTGAAAACGGTAATCCATTCAGAGCACGCCGACATAAAGTATGCGAATTTCACTGATATAGTCAATGTTTTTAACAATATAACAATTTTAACACAGTTTAAAAACAATACTCAAAGCAGAGGTTTAGTGTTTGCTGTTAAGAGATTCAGTTCCGGCTTAGTGTCACATTAAAATGGCTTAAAATGAGTGTGTCTACAGGGTCACCATGATGCTGTGTCTAAACTTGATAGGCCGATCAGTTTCATTTTTTTTTTTGACGAGTGACAGTCTGTGAATACCTGATGAAAATGTGGAGAAACCAAAGCCAAATGCTCTGTCAGAAGGATTCTAAGCTTCTTTTGAGGATCTCTTTGTGCCCGTGATACGGTCAGCCACATTTTGACTGCTGCTTGAAATGACTACATGTTTGACAGTCATCAACAGAAAGAGTTTCATCAAATGTTACCCAAAAACCACACGTTTTCTGAATGTCTGTAGAGCCTGTGCGCTTCACTTGTTTTCTTAATTTGGCAAGCTTTGCATGACACATGCAACCAATTGATTTAGAATGCTTCCCTTCCTGGTTGTTGAGCACATCAATGTTGTAACACGAAAATATATCACTGATGTATTTAGTGCACAAAAACACGGGTTTGTTTTTGTCTTTGACTGCTCGCCTAGACCTTCTACCACAAAGTCTACACAAAGAATTCACGGCTTCCAAATGCCTTGGAAAGGAATGTTCATTCTCCGTGGTTTTAACGCGCTATACTGTATATATATGCATCAGATAAGGGCACACATTGGAGTGATACATCCAGCACTGAAAACAAGATTTTACACACACGCACTGTCTACAGCAGAAGGAAAGTTCCTCAAACTACACACGCTGTAATCAAGTAATAAGCACGGAATTCTAAGAGGTTTTTCAAAACAAACTTATATGAGCTTAAAGAGGACAATTTCAAGCATAGTATTACATAATGATATTTACGATTGAAACTTTTAGCCACTGTAATAATAAGTTATAAACAGGCTAAACTAATTGCATGCCTGATGGACTTCAACAGGGAACAAAGTGCGTGACGCTTCCCGCCAGCTACTAGGCTGGACCCGCACGCACTTATCAGTGAAGTGGGTCATGGCCGGCACAGAGCCCAACTAAACAGAGCAGTTCAGAGAGGGTAAACTGCCATGGACGCCTGCCTCCTGTGCTCGGGCTGCTCTTCCGACCGGACCTGTGAGGTGTGTGCTGATTGGAGAGAGGACAGTTGGTCCCAGCTTTGGGATTTCTACCAATGCGACCGTCCTTCACGGCCCCAGCAGGCTCCCCTGACTTCTCCTCCGGATGTCGTCGCTCCGTCGGCTCGTGGGGTCCCCCTTCGCTCCGTCGTTCGGGGCGTCCGGCCCTCAGGTAAATCCGTTTTTTATACCCTAACCGTGCAGCAGCTCCCTCCCCGCTCTGAGTTTTCCGAGCAGGGCAGGCGAGATTTAGAGACGCGCCACCCATGCTCCGTTTCTTCCGAACGTGGTATTGCTACCCCGCCCCCCCCCCCCCCCCCGCCTCCCCCCCCTCCGAATTGTCTGAGCGGGCCTGGCAAACCGAGCGTACGTCTCCCCCCCCCCCCCCCCTCTCCGATTCTTCTGAGCGGGCCCGGCGCGACTTGCTCAAGAAGAGAGGAGAGAAAAATAGAAAGAGAGAGGTAGAAAGAAAATATGCTCCCCCTCACGCTCTGACTTGTCCAAGCGTGACCCGAGAGCGACAGACGTGCTGCTCCCCCGCTCCGAGCGGGCCCGGCGAGCCACACTTACGTCCCGTCCCCACCCTCCCCCTCCCCCCTGCTCCCAATTCTTCTGGGCGGGCCCGGCACGACTCATACATGCTCCCCCCCATGCTCTGATTTGTGTCTCTCCTCCTCCCCCCCCCCCCACCCCCCCCCCCCCACCCCCCCCGCTCCCCGCTCCGTTTCTTCCGAAGCAGACCCGGCGAGCCTCTATTTCGTCACACACACACCCCCCCCCCCCCCCCCGCTCCGATTTTCCCGGGCGGGCCAGGCAAGACTTAGTCACGCTCCTCCCCATGCTCTGATTCGTCAGCGTCGCCCGCGAGCTCCTTCTATGCTTCCTCCCTGCTTCATTGCTTCCGAGCGGGCCTGGCAAGCCACTTTTACTTCCCTCACCCCCACTCCGATTTTCCAGGCGGGCCCGGAGAGACTTAGAGTCGATTTTGCAGTAACGGATCCGGCAGGTGGCTCCTAAGCCCTTCCCACCCCCCCCCCTCCCCCCTTCCCGCTCGAGGTCTCCCTTTGTTCGGTCGGAGCGCGGTCCTTGGCGCACGCGATCCCCTCTCCGACCACACGCATCGTAGATGACACAGGTGGCCTCCCTTCCTCCCACCATGTGGCTAGTAGGGCGCTTCCGGAGCCCGTCTTGGCCTCTGGCCGTCGTTCTACCGCAGTCCCTCATTCCCTACGACGCCCTTTCTTGCAGGCTTTGCGTGCAGCTCCGCCTGTCCCTTGCTTGCGTCGCGGCCCATCGCCGTCAGTGGACTCGTGCTCGCGGAGTTGGTCGCCCCTCCTTTTGGCTCCGCGCGACAGGCATTCTATGGACCTCAATCCGGACACCTCAGCTTGCATCCAGGGCACTCCACTTTGGCTGTTTTCCTTTGGGACTCTCCCTCCGGCTCCCCCGCCCCCCGCTCAGCTGCTTTGTTGGTTTTCTCCGCTTCCCCAGCTGACGGACCTTCGCTGGGCTCCCAGACCGTCTGTTCCCTCAAAGAGGCATCCCGTCTTATCTCTGCCTTCCTCCCGCCTGACTTCTGCCTGCCGTCACCCCTCGTGAAGAGGCAAGCTCCCGCCATGGTTGATGCGCAGAGGCCTGCCAACCATTGCAAGTGTCTTCCTCAGCCAGCCGGCTTCCAGGATCTCGTGGAAGCTTTCTCTACGCAGCTCCGCCAGGACAGCTTCAGCGACAACGGCTTCTTCATGGATGCACAGTGGCCTGCTGGATCAACATGAGCTTTCGCCAGGGTTGGTACGCGGGACACTCCCAAGCCTTCTCCGTTCCTCTCCCCACCCTTAGATTCGGCAGCCATCTCTCAGGCGTGGGGTCGCAGGACGGTCCAGAACACTTGGCCTCGCCCTCTGGACAAGATTGCCACACTAGTCCAGAATTCATTGGCCTGTTCTGGGTTCTTGGAGCTGGCAACGCAAGCGGTGCTGCGCGGTTTGGAGGACACTTGGGACCTGGGACCAGGTCGCCTACCACTTGTCCACTAACGCCATGGTGGCGGCCGCCAACTGTGACCTCTGGCGTCGGGACTCCCTCCTGCGCCTCTGCTCGGATTTTCCCAAGACTGAGAAGACCCCACTCGGAGGTTCACAGCTTTTTGGGGACACTTGGCAGTCCGTCAAGGTGGCGTCCAAGGATCTGTGGCCCCGACCAGCCTCCGCCCCCTCTTCGTTTCGCTTTCGCACTTCCCGCATGGCCGTGGGTCATGCCCTGCGGTCTTCCAGGCCCATCTCTTGTCCAGCCAGTGGTTCCCACGGTAGAACTTGCCCCCCTCAGGGCCCACAGCAGTCCTTCCCCACCTCCTGCCCCTCCTGGTCCCGTGGTGCCCTTAAATCGGGGCGCGGTCGGGCACGCTGACTTCCCCTTCCCTCTGCCCCCCGCCGACAGTTCTCGTGTCCCCAGTCGGCAGGCGGCTGGCTCTCTACAGCGACGCCTGCCGCTCGCTGTTCCCAGACGACCCATGGATCCTCTCGACCGTTTCCAGTTATCGTTCCAGTCCCCTCCGCCGTTGCGCATGTCCCCCCAGACGACCTGGTCAAGGCAGACGCTCTTCACAGAGAAGTGCCTGCCTTGCTCAGCAAGGCGGTGACAGAGATAGTCTGCCGACATGACTCTTCATTACATTTCTGCGCTTCACTTTCGGATGGAGATGGCCAGGATTCTTCGCGCAGCTGTTCGCCGATGGACTTCGCTATCAGCCTCGACCTGTTGGACGCTTATCTGCATGTTCCCATTCATCCGTCATCACGCCATTATGTACACTTTGCCTTTGGTGGGATCGTGTACCAGTTCTGAGCCCTCCCCTTTGGCCTCAACACCAGTCCCTGGGTTTTGACGAGGCTCCTCGACGCAGTGATGGCCAGCTTCCGACAGCGATCCTTGAGTCCAGCCTCCAAATATCATTATGACCTGCTGCTGCGCAACCAGATCGCCACGGCTCTGGCAGAAAACAGAGGCAAGCTGCTCTCTCTCCTACGCCGGCTCGGGTTTTTAGTCAATCCGGGCAAGTCAGATCTCACCCCTTCACGCCGGTTCATTCACTTGGGAATGGAATTCCTGACCGACCTCAACCTGGTCCCCCTGCCGGCAACGCAGCGGCAGAAGATCGCCGAGCTCGCCTGTCAGATGGAGTTAGGGGTCTCCTTCCCGGCCAGGGTCTGGCTTTAGCTCCTGGGACTGCTCAGCACGGCAGTGGATCTGTTACCCCTTGGCAGGCTCTATGCCCGCCCGTTTCAGCTCCACCTTCTCTTCTCCTACACTGGCGCCTCTCCGCTGGCGCCCTGATGGATCCGGTTCCTGTTCTTTCGCTGGTCCGCCCCACCTCCAGAGGTGTTTGGACCTCTTGTGGCTGGCGACGAGCATTCCCCTTCACTCCCCTCCACTCCGGTGGTCCATCTGCCTTTGGCCCTGGGAGCTCGCGGACAAACACATCAACTGGCTGGAGTTGAAGGCGGTGTGGTTGGCCCTCAACGCCTGGCAAGAGACACTGGCCCACCAGGACAATTCGACAGTGGTGGCCTACATACAGAACCAAGGGGGCACTCGCTCGCCTTCACTGTGCATCCTCCTTTACCATCTCCTGCTCTGGTGTAGGGACCGGGGCATTGCTCTTTGAGCCCGCCACATCCCAGGCAGCCTGAATGTGGTCGCAGACGCCCTGTCCCGCTGCGGCCAGCTTCTCCACACAGAGTGGTCTCTGCGCCCAGACATTACTTACTTACTTACGCCTGTCACCCCTCCCCGGGTATAGGCCGTCGACGAGAGACCTCCAGCGACTCCTGTCCTGTGCTTCTCCTTCGATTTTACTCCAGGTGGTTCCCAGTCTCTTGATGTCTGCTTGGAGGTCTCGATGCCAGGTGTTTCTCGGCCTGCCTCTTTTCATCTTTCCCTGGGCGTTCCATGACAATGCCTGCCTAGTGATACTGGAAGCTGGCTTTCTCAGACTGTGACCAATCCATCCTCATCTTCTTCGCCCAATTTCATTCTTTGCTGTTATCTGCTCTGTTCTCTCCCACAGTCTGACGTTGCTGATCTTCTCTGGCCAGTGGATTTTCAAAATTCTTCTAAGGCAACTGTTTATGAAGATCTGTACTCTGTTGACTGTGGTTTTTGTCAATCTCCAAGTCTCTGCTCCATATAGGAGAACTGCGTTTACGTTGGAGTTGAAAATCCGGACTTTGGTGTGTTGTGACAGCTCTCTGGAACTCCACACTTTTTTCAACTGGAGAAAGGCTGCTCTGGCTTTACTGATTCTCCTGCTGTTGGACCGAGAGCTGGACCACGGACCTACTTGCTCTAACGACGGACCCACCCCAGAGCTTCCCACCCCGCCCTCGATGCTCAAGCAGCCCCGTCAGGCTCTCTTCCACCCGTGCCCGGAGTGCCTCCTTCTACACGCTTGGAGGTTGTCCAGCAAGCCCTCACCACTAGAGGTTTCTCGGGTGCGGCGATTGCGGCAGCCCGCAGACTGTCTACCAGGAAGGTCTACAAAGGCAAGTGGCGGGTCTTCCATTCGTGGTGCACCACCCAGCAGCTCCCCCCCGCCCCCCTCCCCCCCCACACGGATCTGACTACCCCCCAACTGGCGGAATTCTTCCTGTGGCTCTTCGACGACCAAGGCTTAGCACCTGTTACCATCAAGGGTTACCGCGCCATGATTGCGGACACTTACCGCCACCTGAACCTCCCAGATCCGGGCGCTTGCAAAGATCTTTTAGACCTGTTGGCTCATTTTGAACTCCGACGCCCTGCCTCCCATTCGCTCATCCCTAGGTGGGATCTCGCCTGGGTACTGACGTGGTTTAACTCGGACCGCTTCGAGCCACTGCCCTTGGCATGGCTCGCCGACTTGACCCGGAAAACGTGTTTCCTCCTGGCCCTCGCCACAGCGTCCCGCGTGAGCGAGCTGCATGCGCTCTCGGTACGCCCTGTGTGCTTGCAGTTTCGAGCCGATGGCTCGGCTCAGCTGCTCACCGACCCGTCCTTTCTGGCCAAGAAATGGCCTCCCTCGGCTGCGCCCCAGATGCTGACCGTTCGTCCGCTCAGAGGGATGGATCAATCCCGTGGGTCACGACAACAGGACCCGGTCCAGGCACTGAAGATTTACCTGTGTCGCTCAAAGCCACGCCGCCATGGGCGCTCCCGTCTTTTCCTACCACTTTCACCAGGCAGGCCGGATATCTCAGCCCAGACGATCATCCTCGTTGTGGTGGGTGATTCGGTCGGCCTACCAAGACTTCTCCCCGGACGGGGATAGATGGTTACATTTCCGGGCGCATGAAGTGCGAGCAGTGGCCACCATCGTTGCCTTTGACTGTAATTGCTCTGCTAAAGACATTGTGGCGGCGGTAGGCTGGCGTGTAGACTCCACCCTCGCCCGCTTTTACCTCGGCGACCTATCCGGCCAGCATGACTACCTGTCCTGGTGGGCGACATCTCCGTGGCCCAGCACACCCTCCCCCCCTCCCCCCCCGCGCGCAGCAGGCGCCGTAGGTACGTCTTATCTGAAATCGCTGGGAGTGCTTTTTGGGGGCCTGCGGTAGGAGTTAATTACAGGGGGTTATGGGGCGGCACCTGCCTCCTCTTCGCTATTCTTCCATTTAGTAATGCCATCGGTAATGTATTTAGAGAAAACAAATGAATTTTTTTCTCTAAAATGTATTTTTTGGGAAAAATACTTACCGATGGCATTACTCGGAGTGCCCTCCCTCCTGCCCCGCTTGCCACTTTTGGCTAAGTGTGAAACTGGCGGGCTTTCGCCCCACACATGACCGGATAGGGTGGTAAGGGGAGGTAAGGGGTGGCCACCCGGGGCTCCTAGGCATGGATCCCAGTTGTGCAGGGGACACAACTTTGCTTAAACTGATATCAATAGGCTATAGAGTGTGTTCCATATAGTAATGCCATTGGTAAGTAGTTTTTAAAAAATACATTTTAGAGAAAAAATTCATCTTCTCATGCAAAAGTGGTTGCCAAAATGGGTTCTGCAGTCAACTGCATTTTAGATTATTCGCATATCAAAATCTGCCCATGGTACTGAGATGGATTTATGGGTGAGTGAGTGTTCAGTTTGAAGGATGGCAGGATTGGTGAAATGGGGAGGGATGGTTGGATGGATGGGCATTCTGTCTGTATGAAATTATGTGCTTTGGTAAAATTCTTGATTTTTCTATTGGGAAAAATCAAGAATTTTACCAGAGCACATAGGAGAGAACTTAATGCAGAATACTTCAGAACAGAAAATAGCGCAAGCAAGTGGCATAATATTAACCCATTTAGCCCTGAGTCCCTACAGCAGGAGATGGATGCACCATGATAATTCAAGGGTAATGCCAGATTAGCTTGGTGCCTGAAGGCGCCAAGCTAATCTGGCACTACCCTTGAATTATCATGGTCAATCCATCTCCTGCAACTGGTACATAGTCATTAGGCAACAACTCCATAATTTGAGAAATGCCTTGGGGCTAAAAGGGTTAACCTCATGATACTCTGCTGTGCACTGTGGAGGCAGAAGACAGATGTGAAAGTGAGATTTTCAGCAAGGGAGTTAATCCAGTAAGTCCATTTTTGAAAGCCTTAATTTCACAGGACAGTGCTCTTGCGGGTGCTCAGGAGGATCTGTTCCTCATGCTGCTGGATGGTGTTCACATTATACCAGTAGTGAGGAGGGCTAAATAATGGTGCTGAAAATGTGCTTGTTGCAGTGCTGTCACGTGTGAAAGTGACCCTGATTAACACAGTCATCAGGCTGGAGTATGTGGACTCAAATACTGGTTTGGGGGTCGGCCTTGAAATCAAAATTGAAAGGTTTGTATGTACACCTCACTGGTTTTACATTTAGCTCTGTGAGAGAATAACATTTTTAGCCCTGATGTTGGAGTTTCCAAATTAATGTTAGTTAAGGAAAACTGAAAATAGAGTAATATTAGATAAGGAAAACAGAAAATAGAGGTTGAAAACCCTTTAACCCTTTTATTATTGATGCCCGCTATACAGGCATGGGAAACGCCTCCTCTGCTTACGGTCTCTCGGTATAGCAGGATCGCAGCTTCTGCTCCTCCGCGTATAATAGCAGTTTGTGCTAGCCGCATTCGAAATCCATGCTACCTGCTGAAAGTGGCTACCGGATTAGCGGCGACCTTGACAGCGCTGGAATGGTACCTAGAGGCGCGCAGTGTTTATGTTATAGCTGGCTCGGGGCCTGGGAAACAGGATGCGGAGTTTATATATAAAAAATTCCTGCCGGAACTTTGGTTGTGCTTGCAAAAATGGCGGAGACAGAAGAAAGTGACTGTGACAGCGATGAATTTAGTGATGATGAATTTTGTGATAGAGGCGATTTTGGAGAGATGGATTTAGTTCAGTTGACAGAGGAGGCCAGGGCCGATATTGTGCATTTTGTGCGACAAGGCAATTTTGGAGAGATGGATTTAGTTCAGTTGACAGAGGAGGCCAGGGCCGATATTGTGCGTTTTGTGCGACAAGACACTAACGACAACAACGGTAATGGTCATGATGCCGACGACGAAAGTGGCGATAAACTTGACGATGACAGTGTGTCACTGTGGTTCTGAAATCCACAATTTGAGTGGACAGTAGGACCATATGTTGCACCTGAGCGGGTGACATTAACCTGAAGGGTTGGTCCAACACCTGTAATTGACACATCTGTCAGTGCGTCAGGTTACTTTGGCCTCTTCTACTCTGAGAGTGTGTTTGAAATGATCACAACATACACAAACGCAAATGCAGCAAAGAGCCGTCACTGCTCTGCCGCCAGCAACAACGAGACTCGCCTTGACTGAGTTGACCACTTGCCTGTCAAAGAGGAGGGCTATGACCATGGATGTGCTCTGTGCTACAAGCGACACACATGCTACAGGGACGCAAACCCAGGGGTTAGCTATGCGAACAACTCGTACTAGAGGCGCAAATCTGTTATGTGCCGGAAATGTGAGTGTACCTTTGTTGTAATGACAACAACTGTTGTTTTTTTTTGGTACCACACACAGGTACAACTGTATATATATATACAGGGTGACAGTGTGTGACGGTGTTATTACTTACTTACTTACTTACTTACTTACGCCTGTCACCCCTACCCGGGTATAGGCTGTCGACGAGAGACCTCCAGCAACTCCTGTCCTGTGCTTCTCCTTCGATTCTACTCCAGGTGGTTCCCAGTCTCTTGATGTCTGCTTGGAGGTCTCGACGCCAGGAGTTTCTCGGCCTACCTCTTTTCCTCTTTCCCTGGGGGTTCCATGACAATGCCTGCCTAGTGATACTGGAAGCTGGCTTTCTCAGACTGTGACCGATCCATCCCCATCTTCTTCGCCCAATTTCATTCTCTGCTGTTATCTGCTCTGTTCTCTCCCAGAGTCTGACGTTGCTGATCTTCTCTGGCCAGTGGATTTTCAAAATTCTTCTAAGGCAACTGTTCATGAAGGTCTGTACTCTGTTGACTGTGGTTTTTGTCAATCTCCATGTCTCTGCTCCATATAGGAGAACTGCTTTTACATTGGAGTTGAAAATCCGGACTTTGGTGTGTTGTGACAGCTCTCTGGAACTCCACACTTTTTTCAACTGGAGAAAGGCTGCTCTGGCTTTACCGATTCGTGCTCTGACATCTGCATCAGTGCCACCTTTTTTGTCTATGATGCTCCCGAGATAGGTGAAGGACTCCACCTCCTCCAACGGGGTGCCAGCAAGCAAGACTGGTTCTTCCCTGGTTGCGTTCAGCCTCATTGTCTTTGTTTTCTGTTTGTGAATGGTGAGGCCCACTTGGGACGAGATGTCAGCAAGCCTCGTGGTCTTGTCCTGCATTTGTTGATGAGTGTGGGACAGTAATGCCAAGTCGTCTGCAAAATCGAGGTCGTCAAGCTGTGTCCACAGTGTCCACTGTATTCCACTTCGTCTGTGCTCTGTGGTCATCTTCATGACCCAGTCAATGGCCAGTAGGAAGAGGAACGGAGACAGCAGACACCCCTGCCTGACACCAGTTCTGACCTGGAGCTCTCTGGTGAACTGCCCTTCGTGGATCACGCGACATGTCATGCCATCATAGCTGCTCTTGATCAGGCGGACGAGCTTTGTGGGTACACCGTAGTGTCGTAGGAGTTTCCACAGAGTCTCTCGGTCCACGCTGTCAAATGCTTTCTCATAATCCACAAAGTTGACGTACAGCGGGGAGCTCCACTCCAGAGACTGTTCCACGATGATGCGGAGAGTGGCGATCTGGTCTGTACATGATCGGTTCTTCCTGAATCCTGCTTGCTGGTCTCTCAGCTGGGGGTCAACGGAGCTCTTCATTCTCTCTAGGATGATCCTGTTGAAGACCTTTCCTGGTACTGACAGCAAGGTGATTCCTCTGTAGTTGGAACACTTGCTGAGGTCGCCTTTCTTGGGAAGCTTGATTAGGTACCCCTCCTTCCAGTCAGCTGGCATCACCTCCTCTTCCCAGATCTTTCCAAACAGTGGGTACAGCATCTCAACTGTTGTCTCTAGGTCTGCTTTCAGAGACTCCGCTGGGATGCCATCTGGCCCTGCTGCTTTGCCATTCTTCAAAATTGCCACTGCTTTTCTGATCTCTTCCCGGCTGGGTCTGTCACAGCTGATGGGTAGGTCGGTCTCTGCCGGCTGGATGTCGGGGGGGTCGGGTGGGCTAGGTCTGTTCAGTAACTCTTCAAAATACTCGGCTCATCTGTCGAGTTGGTCTGCTCTGTCTGCAATAGGCTTGCCTTCTTTGTCTTTTACTGGTCTTTCTGTATGGCCATACTTACCCGACAATCTTCTGGTAATGTCGTAGAGCTGTTTCATGTTGCCGCTGCCTGCTGCCTTTTCTGCCTCTGCTGCCAGGCTGTCTGTGTAGGCCCTCTTGTCTGCCCTGATACTCCTCTTCACCTCGCGGTTGGCTTCCGAGTATTCCCCCTGTGCCCTTACTTTGGCTGCTCTCGTGCGACTGTTGTTGACCGCTGCTTTCTTCTGCTTCCTCGCTTCTATCTTCTTCAAGGTCTGTGCCGACAGCCAGTCCTTGTGGTGGTGACGGTGTATTACAGTGTAGTAATTTCATCTTCACCCTCCCAGTAACTGTACATAGTGTATGCGTAAGCATGGACAATCAAGGTGTATATAATAGTGGATCTTTACAGTTAATTTTTTTGTATTTTTGACACCTGTGTGTGCATTGCGGGCACTGCTATGTGACAGCAATAAACAGACAATGACACAGTCACAAGTTTGAATTATGAGTTTCCAACACATCATTATCATGGTAAGAGCGTGCAAACACTTTTGGACCCATTTTCATGCACGTTTGCTTGCTTCATAGGTGTGTGTTGTTAATGTACTGTCATATTGTCACATATTGCACCTGTGTGTCACCAAATCAACCACACGACACTTACACATGACGTCAATGTGTAGCCCTTCCAAAGCCCGTCACAGCAATATAGGGTTATGGCTATCTGCGGTGGATGGGTACTCCACTATCAGCCTTTCCGGTACACTACTATATCTTGTTATTTTTCTAGTCTCTAAACTCAGTATACAGGGGTAATACAGAAGTATATAAAAGCAGTACTCAGTGGTATTCATGAACCAGAGAATTCAGTAATGAAAGGGTTAAGTTAAAAACATGAAACACAATGTTTCGGATCAAAGATCCTTCTTCATGCTGTACTTTGAATAATTGCCAGTGTTTGATGCCTTAGTTGTAGTTCTATAATCCTCCTTGTCTTAGACCGAATGTTAATTACATGTATTATTGTTTAGTTCATTGTAAAAGTGGTGTGTTCGGGTATTGTGTTTTGTGTGTTATGTGCATATGTCATTGTATTTTTATTTTGTGTACAGATTGTAAAGTGCTTAGAGCTTTTGATTAAGATTAAGTGCTATTTAAATACTCATTATTATTATTATTATATGAAAACAACATAGAACAGAAAAGAACACACCATAGAAAGAAAAGATGTCTTCCTGTATATTAAATATTATATGTAGAAAATATATAGAAAATTTAGAATGACTAAAAAGAAAAATAGGTAAGCTTAACAATTTACATCCAGAGGCTGAAGTTTTAAAATTTGCTTACCGGGTATTGTTTTATGACAGCTCTATTGCAGATTAGGAGATCGATCTGCCATTTTAATTTAAGGGTGGTGCCAGAGTAGCTTGGCGCCTCAGGCGCCAAGCTGCTCTGGCACCACCCTTGAACTATCATAGTCAAATTTATTTCAAGCAATCGTGTATCAGGATGAAAAGGGTTAAGGGGACCTGCTTCAGGGAAGAGGGGATTAATAATTCACAATATATGCTTTATAAATATTCTTACTATACTGACTTCCATTAAAAAGGCGAATTTTTCACCATAGCACTTTTTTTCATAAATATGCTTTAATCTGGGTTATTTTGATGTCATTTATTAGAAAATGTTATGAATAGTGTTTTATGTCATGTGCAAATAGAATGTTTAGTCTTAAAAATTGCACATCGATGATATGACGTCATCAGTGACACTACCATCACAGGATATTGAAAGTGAAATGGGGAGTATCTGCAGAGGACACAGCTGAAAGCCAACCAATGTGCAGTGTCACTAGGGTCCATGTGCACGAAAAGCCGCCTGTTTGGTCTTATCCTACTTTTCGTTTGTCAAAGGCACCTAAATAATCAATATGACTTACAAACATGAAAATCAATAAGTTCTTTATTTTTAGGTTAGCGGCCATATTTACCTGATCAAATGGATATGGGTGTGTTCTTTATCTCTGTGTCAGTCACTCGAGCATAAAAAATGATTTGAAAGTAATTCACAGTAAATCAAATAAGACTTATTAAGAAAATTATGTGCACCAGAAGTTCTGGTTCTCTAATGAATTTTTTTAGTCAAATTTCGTTTGAGGCAGTTAATAACATCATAAGCAACTTGTGTGTTAAAACATATCACAGGAAACTTGCTTCACAGAATGTGTTCAGTTTTGCTTATTTTCACTGCTAATAAAATCCTGTGTCCTCCAAGGTAGCCATGGGCGACAACTCGTCAAATTTGTATGTGAAGGTAGCTCAGACAGTAGGCTGAACATCTGAAGTAAGCAACAAATAAAATGTTCTTGTTTTGCTGTCAGGGTGGCTCTTTGTTTGCGGGAACACTTGCAGACACTTTTTGCTTTTTGAATAGAAGTCAGTATACATTTTAAAAAAACGCTGGGCAAAAGGGCTGACTTAATTTACAAAGTTTTGTAATGAAAAAATTCTGCTCTTCTTGTTTATATATAGGAGGGTACCACTTATGCACATAAGGGGCAAACAGAAAACCTCTAACGTGAGCCAACTCACATGGATTGTGAAAGGATGGATTGAACAGTCTTAGCTGATGCAAAATATTAACATTGAGAACTGATTGTATGTGCAAACTTTAGCGATCAAAGCCCACCCTGGAGCAGATCACTTTTATGTAGGATAAGGAAATACGTTATTATCTGCAAGGGGAAGTTATTTTATATCACAAGGGATTAAATGAAACTGAAAGAATAAGAAATGTTGCAGGAAGTGCTATTCATGAAAGAAGTAACAAAAATCATATATGCTGGAACCATAGTTGACATATTTGACATGTTTTTGTTGACAACATAGCTGACATTTTTTAAAAACCCTTTGCACGTCAGTAGCGGTTTTAGTCATGATGATTCCTGTAGGAATCATTGTGATTAAAACCACTACCGACACGCAAAGGGTTAACCAGCTGACCTGTTTCAGAATGGAGTACTTCGATGACCAAGCAGTGTCCGAAGATCAGTCAGCCATGACTGCAGACAAGCAGCAAGGTCAAGAGGCAGACTGGCAGCCGGCCATTCTCATCAAGAACTTTCACGCCATGGGCACCACCATTACGCTCGACACGTTCAACCACAATACTCAGGACCTGCTGTCTGGGGGGCCAGACTCATTAGGCAACTCGCCCAATGTAAGATTTAAAGCCTTCTTGTGCATGCAGCCACTGGTACTGTTTACAGTATGCCTAAGGGGTTCATGTCAGATTTAACCCATTAAGCCCTGACCCTTTAACTCCTTGCGCCCTGAGGACAAAATTGTACAATTTCATAGATGTCCTCCCAGGTCTTTATCACAGTTCTGGAGACAGATCGACCATGATATTTCAAGGTTGGTGTCAGAATAGCTTGGCGCCTAGAGGTGCCAAGCTATTCTGACACCAACCTTGAAATATCATGGTTGATCCACAAACTGTCATAGTCTTTCAGGGTGTTATGGGTAAAGCAAGAAAATATGGATCATACACGTGGATGACAGTCTGCAGTCCTGGAAGCTGGTTCAGCTTTTACCAAATCCAAGAAAGCTATTTCAGCCTTTTTGTTCTGACAGAATGACCCTTCAGCTATCATGTTTCCTCTGCAAGAGGCATATATTCCCATGAGCCCCTGCATCTGCAGGCATTTATGAGAAGTTTTGTCTCTTGCTGGCACCGAGTTATGCTGTGGACATAGTCATTTCAATTTGTCTCACGGTTATCCATGCTAACATGACAGTTCAAAGGAGGAGTGCCAGAATAGCTTGACTGCCAGAATAGCTTGGTGCCTCTAAATGTCATGTTATTTTGGTACCTCTCTTTTGAACTATCATAATAAATCTTTTTTTCTGAACAGTATGTAGCCTCTGGATGACAGCCCCTTCTGGCATCCCCTTTTAACTATCATGGTTGATAAATCTCCTGAGTTACCTCCAAAGGACAACATTTTGACCTTGTGGTTCATTGTGTTATTCGGCTCATTTTTTTGTATGCTAGGCCCAATAGATCTATTTATGATCATTGGTCTGTTGTAGCACAGCTCTCTTCCTTAAAGTGATCTGCTCCATTGTAGGCACAAGTACCAGGACTTTTCACTACCTTTTGAGCGTAGCGAAGAATCTGTCCTGTATGCAAAGGAGAAGAAGACCAGAAAAGTTTTCAATTTTACAAGATTCAAACTACAAAATTTGTCTCACATAATCGTAAGACATACTAAGAATATTTGATAAAGGAGATGTTGCGATCTCTTAAACCTGTACTACCCGGACTAGGTTGCTCTTATAGTGCATGTTCCATCCTACGTTTTACAGCAGAACCTGTTTTGAGCTGCACCTCTTTTCCAAGAAAAGGAGTGGTCTTAAAAGACAAGTGATCTCTCAGAAGAAGACTGTAACTGTGTAACGGCCAAAAATGTCACCTGTCATTAAAGACCATGTTTGAAATAGGTCATTGTCTTGGTGGTCATTAGCAACAAGTGATCTCTCAGTGTGGTCACTTAACCCTTATCACACGGAATGCACCAGTGAGTAAAATAAGTTTGACTAAAATAGTTCAAACCTTGCGCTGGGACCATACGGCGTTGAGGCGCGTCCCCTGGGTGGTGGATAGGGGGTCCCTCGTGAGAGGGGTGCACCGAATGAAATAAGGTGCCGTGAACCAACATGGTCTAAGGGAAGGTGACCCCGACAGAAAACCCCTGGTCCTCCTAGTAAGGGGGTTGGGCGTGGGGGTAGCTTCCCCACCCTGCAAAAAAGGAAATAGCTACAAAAACGCCGACAAAAAGACTAACAGTAATTCCTTTCCTGGAGGAGGAAGGTTCTTCTACTAGAAGACTTATGACGTCCTGTGGTGAAAGCCGGAAGTCTTCGGAAGCCACAGGACCGAGCCGCCTCTCTCTATCCAGGGATACAACCATGGGCACATGGAACGTCAAGACCATGTACCAGAGCGGCAAGGCCGCCCAGATAGCAGCGGAAATGCAAAAGTACAACCTTTCCCTGCTAGGCATCAGTGAAGCCAGATGGACGCAGTCTGGCCAGAAAAGGCTGTTAAGTGGGGAGATGATTCTGTATTCAGGTCATGAAGAGGAGAATGCGCCCCATACAGAAGGAGTAGCACTCATGCTGTCACCAGTGGCACAGAGAGCGCTGATGGGCTGGGAACCTCTTGGGCCAAGAATTATAACAGCAGCCTTTAGAACCAAGAAAAAGCTCAAGCTGAACGTCATCCAGTGTTATGCGCCCACCAATGACAGTGACGAGGAAGAGAAACAAGAGTTCTACGACCGACTCCAGAGTGCCATGGACAAATGTGCGGAGCGAGACATCACCATAGTCATGGGCGATTTTAATGCCAAAATAGGGGAGGACAACACCGGATACGAAGAGGTGATGGGGAGACAGGGACTAGGCTCGGAGATGAGTGAGAACGGGGAGAGGTTTGTAGACTTTTGTGCTCTAAACCGACTTGTCATTGGAGGCAGCATCTTCCCACACAGAAGAATACACAAAGCAACTTGGGTCTCACCTGACCATACAACAGAGAACCAAATAGACCATATCTGCATTAGCAAGAAATTTAGAAGATCCCTTCAAGATGTTCGAGTGAGGAGGGGAGCAGATGTCGCCTCAGACCACCATCTGCTTACCTTAAGAATGAAGCTCAAGCTAAAGAAAAGCCGCACAGAGACAACAAGAAGACAGCGCTATAATGTAGGCCTCCTGAGAGAAACTGGAGTTAGAGAAGAGTTCAAACTGGTGCTGTCCAACCGGTTTCAAGCGCTACAGGAGCTAGTAAATGAAGAGGAGGCGGTCATCACAGAGCAGCAGTGGAAGGCAGTTAGAGAGGCGCTGAACTCAACCTGCAAAGACACTGTAGGGTTCAGGAAACACCACCACAAGGACTGGCTGTCGGCACAGACCTTGAAAAAGATAGAAGCGAGGAAGCAGAAGAAAGCAGCGGTCAACAACAGTCGCACGAGAGCAGCCAAAGTAAGGGCACAGGGGGAATACTCGGAAGCCAACCGCGAGGTGAAGAGGAGTATCAGGGCAGACAAGAGGGCCTACACAGACAGCCTGGCAGCAGAGGCAGAAAAGGCAGCAGGCAGCGGCAACATGAAACAGCTCTACGACATTACCAGAAGATTGTCGGGTAAGTATGGCCATACAGAAAGACCAGTAAAAGACAAAGAAGGCAAGCCTATTGCAGACAGAGCAGACCAACTCGACAGATGGGCCGAGTATTTTGAAGAGTTACTGAACAGACCTAGCCCACCCGACCCCCCAGACATCCAGCCGGCAGAGACCGACCTACCCATCAGCTGTGACAGACCCAGCCGGGAAGAGATCAGAAAAGCAGTGGCATTTTTTAAGAATGGCAAAGCCGCAGGGCCAGATGGCATCCCAGCGGAGTCTCTGAAAGCAGACCTAGAGACAACAGTTGAGATGCTGTACCCACTATTTGGAAAGATCTGGGAAGAGGAGGTGATGCCAGCTGACTGGAAGGAGGGGTACCTAATCAAGCTTCCCAAGAAAGGCGACCTCAGCAAGTGTTCCAACTACAGAGGAATCACCTTGCTGTCAATACCAGGAAAGGTCTTCAACAGGATCATCCTAGAGAAAATGAAGAGCTCCGTTGACCCCCAGCTGAGAGAACAGCAAGCAGGATTCAGGAAGAACCGATCATGTACAGACCAGATCGCCACTCTCCGCATCATCGTGGAACAGTCTCTGGAGTGGAGCTCCCCGCTGTACGTCAACTTTGTGGATTATGAGAAAACATTTGACAGCGTGGACCGAGAGACTCTGTGGAAACTCCTACGACACTACGGTGTACCCACAAAGCTCGTCCGCCTGATCAAGAGCAGCTATGATGGCATGACATGTCGCGTGATCCATGAAGGGCAGTTCACCAGAGAGCTCCAGGTCAGAACTGGAGTCAGGCAGGGGTGTCTGCTGTCTCCGTTCCTCTTCCTACTGGCCATAGACTGGGTCATGAAGATGACCACAGAGCACAGACGAAGTGGAATACAGTGGACACTGTGGACACAGCTTGACGACCTCGATTTTGCAGACGACTTGGCATTACTGTCCCACACTCATCAACAAATGCAGGACAAGACCACGAGGCTTGCTGACATCTCGTCCCAAGTGGGCCTCACCATTCACAAACAGAAAACAAAGACAATGAGGCTGAACGCAACCAGGGAAGAACCAGCCTTGCTTGCTGGCACCCCGTTGGAGGAGGTGGAGTCCTTCACCTATCTCGGGAGCATCATAGACAAAAAAGGCGGCACTGATGCAGATGTCAGAGCACGAATCGGTAAAGCCAGAGCAGCCTTTCTCCAGTTGAAAAAAGTGTGGAGTTCCAGAGAGCTGTCACAACACACCAAGTCCGGATTTTCAACTCCAATGTAAAAGCAGTTCTCCTATATGGAGCAGAGACATGGAGATTGACAAAAACCACAGTCAACAGAGTACAGACCTTCATGAACAGTTGCCTTAGAAGAATTTTGAAAATCCACTGGCCAGAGAAGATCAGCAACGTCAGACTCTGGGAGAGAACAGAGCAGATAACAGCAGAGAATGAAATTGGGCGAAGAAGATGGGGATGGATCGGTCACAGTCTGAGAAAGCCAGCTTCCAGTATCACTAGGCAGGCATTGTCATGGAACCCCCAGGGAAAGAGGAAAAGAGGTAGGCCGAGAAACTCCTGGCGTCGAGACCTCCAAGCAGACATCAAGAGACTGGGAACCACCTGGAGTAGAATCGAAGGAGAAGCACAGGACAGGAGTTGCTGGAGGTCTCTCGTCGACGGCCTATACCCGGGTAGGGGTGACAGGCGTAAGTAAGTAAGTAAAATAGTTCAAGGGTAGTGCCACCACCCTTGAACTAAAGCCATTGGTCTATATCCTTATCTGTAAGTACTATAATGTAGCTTGCGTATGGCAGTGTACAAATTTGAAGCTTTTAGACTCGGTATGATATGGGTTACAGCAGGTTCTTCTGAACCTAAATTTGACCTTATAAGTTACAGCCAGTAGCCATCTCGTTTCCCTTCATCTGTCCTCACCGTATGTTCAGTCATGTGAATCTATCTACTTTTGTCTAACCCATTCAGTGCCAGGTGACGCATGATGTGATTCTGCTATCTTTACAACTTTATTAATTCAAGACTAAAAGTCCTAAATGTTCCGGGGACATGTAGTGTCAGCAAGAGGCATAGATCCTCATGAGCCCTTGTACTATGCCACTTGTAGCTGGGTGATGATCAAACTTTTCTTTGGCACTGAATGGGTTAAACGTACTACCAGATGTCCAAGACAGACAAGTCTTTCTTACTCCCTCAGACTCCTGTAAATTAGTTATAGTATTTGTTGTCATATGGCTTTATGACCCCTGTAAATTAGTTATTGTATTTGCTGTCATGTGGCTGTGTGACCCCTTTATTTGCTATCATATGATATGGCTGTATGACCCCTTGTAAATTAGCTATAGTATTTGCTGTCATATGCTGTATGACTCCTGTAAATTAGTTTCAGTATTTGATGTCATATGGCTGTATGACTCCTGTAAATTAGTTTAGTATTTTCTGTCATATGGCTGTATGACACCTGTAATTTAGTTATAGTATTTGCTGTCATATGGCTGTATGACCCCTGTAAATTAGTTGTTGTGTTTGCTGTCATATGGCTGTGTGACCCCTGTAATATAGTATTTGCTGTGATATGGCTGTATGACCCCTGTAAATTAGCTATAGTATTTGCTGTTATATGACTGTATGACTCCTGTAAACTAGTTACAGTATTTGCTGTCATATGGCTGTATGACTCCTGTAAATTAGTTTAGTATTTTCTGTCATATGGCTGTATCACTCCTGAAAATTAGTTATAGTATTTGCCATCATATGGTTGCAAACAGGTTACTGTAGTGTAACAGTGTACCTTTTGTGACCAGCATGACCCCAAGTTTGGTAGCTGCTGCAAGCATTTCCGATTCTGTCAGATTTTTTTGTTCATATGTCTTAATGTTGCCTCCTCACTGTTTGCAGATGTACATTTCCACCCTGAGCACATTGCATAGCAGTCACCACCACCCCTACAGGAATGAGAGTGAGGAGGAGGGTGAGGGGGACACTGCAGGGCCCCCCATCCTCCCCATTCCTATCGCAGTCCTGGTCGGCAAGTCCATGATGAAGGTCAAGGTCAAACAGAAAGAGTCCTTGGAGGGGCCTAAGGTAAAGTGCGATTTTTGTTGTTGCGTGCTGCTTTTGTTTTGAAATGATTTGTCTTCCTTATGCGCAGTGTGTGTGTGTGGGACTTGTCTGTGTTGTATCCAGTAACACAAAATTTTGATCCCGGTGTGCATGCTACTGTGGCTGACCTGCATTATGTTTTTTTTTTTGCAGCTTGGCCTCGACTGTCAGTTTGGGGCTCTGCATTCCCTGCTGTCTCCGCAACAGCTTCATGCCCTCCTGCATCTGGTCTCTGGCTTTGCTCAGCCCAGTAAGTGTTGTCTGGTGAACTTTTGATAGAAGAAAAATAAACACACTTAGAAAGGACAATTACAACACAATTTATTAACTCATTCGAAACGTGCCGCCCCCGTATACCTGGCTTATACCGCGTATCCAGAGGCGGCACGTCTCAAATGAGTTGACCCTTTTCACCCTTTGTCTGAAATAAATTTGATATGATAGTTCAACAGTGGTGAAAGAATAGCTTGGGGTCTGAGGTGCCAAGCTATTCTGGCACCACTCTTGAACTAAAATGGTTGATCTATCTCGTAATCTGTAATGTAGCCTTCATAGGACAATAAGCAAATTTTACAAAATCAGCCACAAGATGTAATGGGTTAAATAAATTGTTGTAATTGTACTTTCTAAGTGTGTTTCTTTCTTATTTGGAATTCTTGTATTTCAGTGCCTGTCTCGCCTTCGTGTGTACAGCACGCATAATCATCAAGTGTACACGTTAAAAATCCCATTACCACTATTTGAAAAGAGAAGACCCGGTAGGGCCGGTGAAATGGGAACAGAGATATGTCACATGCACCGAAGTTAATAGCAGGGTGGAGGATTGCACATAAAGTAGTGCTTAGTAGCAGCAGGCTTTCAAAGCTCCAGCTTCCATCTCTATGGCGCCTTGAGCATCTTTAGATAGATGGATATGCGCACCTCGGAGACACCATACCATACCATACCATACCATACCATACCATACCATACCATACCATACCATACCATACCATTTCTGGAAATTTTGGAATTATACATGCATAACAGTCGCCTTACAGGTCTGGATTTCAAACTTTGGATATAACAAAATGCTAGGGGATGAAATCATGTTATTTTCATATCTGAAGCGCGTTTGGGACCTCAGAAAAAAGTGTTTATATCTGACTTTTGTTATATCAGACCATGCAATAAGTGAGGTCAATTGGATGATGATTCATGGGTACACTACTTTGATAACTGTATCAAGCATTACCAAAATCAAATATGCACTATTTAACAAAATAACATCTTGTGGACAGCCTCGGGATCAGCTCGGTGTGGCAAAGGACGGACAACACTGAATCGGCCGATGGACAGCGCAGACTTTGAGCGGGTGGAGCAAGAGTTGCAACGTCACTTGCAGGCCGAGAGACTCAAACGGCAGGGGGTGGACATTCGTCGTGTGCAAGATGACCCTTTAGTGAACGTGCTTGGTGAGTGAGCTTGTTCGATTGTAATAGTAATAATAATGATAATAACAATACAGCACATTATATGGGCACATTATCTTAATTGAAAATCAGCTTATAGCACCACTGCGAGCTGAACCAACACGCACACTCGCATGAAACGTGCATCCACTCAGTACCAACTCATCCATGTCAGCCTCAATATTACACACTCCGTATATGGCGATATGTGATACATAATACAACACAAAGGTCCTCAGGCCGACGTCAGCCTTTCCTGGCCTGTGCATATCCGTATGCTGGTAAGCTAAGGCTGACATCAGCTCGAGGGCCTTTTGCTAAGTGACTTTCTTCACAAGTCTTTGTAGATTCAGCACGACAATAACGCTATCACAAATAACATGGTTTGACTTTATGGCTTCTGGGAACTGTGATGTACTGAGACTGACCTTTAGTTTAATGTGAAATGGACACAAAGGCAATGTACAATAGACGTTTGTTTTTTCAAAATACATTACCGATGGCATTACTATGTGGAATACACTCTATAGCCTAACGATTTCAGCCTAAAGTTGTGTCCTCTACACAACCGGGGAGGAGACACCAGGGATCCAAGTACAGGAGCCCGGGTGGCCTCCCCCTATCACCCTATCCCGGCATGCGCGGGGCGACAGTTCACCAGTTTGCACTCTTTGCTCGACCGGTTCGGTCGGGTGTTAGCCTATGCTCCGTGTGACGAACTTTACTTGGTTTTGGCCTTGTTTCTGCGTTTTGACCGGTGTCTTCATTCTTCGTAAAATAGCTTCAGTGCAAGATAAATTAGCCTGGCTTTGCCGAGTGGACTAGGGACTAGTGCTCTGCTTGCATTTTTTAGTATCCTGAATTGTGTTCAGTGAATTCATCTTGGACTTAGGGCCGACCGGTTTGCCGGGAGCGGCTAGTGACTGTGTCTCTAACTCGTGACTGTGCCTAAGGGATTGAGTTTTCGGCGCTTCGTGTTCCTTCCAGCTGGGACCGTGACTGTCTGTTCTTAGAGCTTATGCTCTTAGCGCCTTATGGCTTGGACTCTGTGCACTTTCGTGGACGCTGCTAATAACCTTGACTCCCTCGTGACTTTGTGCCTCGTGTGAAGTGTTTTTCTTTCGGCGCTTGGGTGAACTTTTACCTGCGTGCTTGGGGCGGCAGACGATATGGCGGCTTCTTTGAAGTCTTGCCTTCGGTGTGGGGAGTTTCAGTGGCCTTCCGACGCTCACGACGCCTGCCTCCCTTGCTCAGGATGCTCTTCAGATAGGACCTGTGTCGTCTGTGCTGATTGGCGTGAGGACCGTTGGTCTCAACTATGGGACTTTTACAGACGCGACCGGCCGACCCGTCCCCTACAGGATACTCGGACTTCTCCGCAGGTGGGCGTCGTTCCGTCGGCTCTTCGGACCCCTCTTCGCTCTGTCGTCCAGGCCGTCTGGCCCGCAGCTACGTCCCCTTCTTGTACCATAACCACCCAGGAACTCCCCCCCCCCCCCCCCCCCCCCCCCCCCCCCCCCCGCTCCGAGTCTTCTGAGCGGGGCAGGCGAGTATTAGAGTCACGCTCCCCACACTCCATTTCTTCTGAGCGTGGCTTGAGCACTTTGAGTTTGCTCCCCCCCCCGCTCTGCCTTGTCTGGGCGGGCCAGGCGAGCCGAGCGTTCTTACACGCCACCCCGCTCCCTTTCTTCTGAGCGGTCTTGGCGCGACGAGCGCAAACACAAAAAGAGGGTAAAAAAGAGTAAACGGAGAGACTCTCCCTCATGCTCCGGGTCTTCTGAGCGGGATCCGAGCTCTAGGCATGGGCTGCCGCCCCGCTCCGATTTTTCTGAGCGGACCCGGCGCGCCACATGGACGGCCCCCCCCCCCCCCCCCCCCCCCCCCCCCCCCCCCCGCCCCGTGCAGACCAGGCGTTTTTTCGGAGCAGGGGTCGCGTGTCCCACTAATGCTCCCTCCTTGCTTCGTTTCCCCGCCCCGCCAGAAACTTTGTAAGCGGGCCCGGGCGGACTTTCTTTTTTCCTCGCAGGAACGGATTCGCCAGGTCGCGGACCCTCTTCCCCCCCGCTCGCTTCCTCCCGAGCGGGTCAGGGAAGCCAGGGATTCCCTTCCGCCTCCCCTTGTGCCTTTCGGGCGGGGTTCTAGGCTCCCGCAATCTACTACTCGGCGGCGCGACTTAGAGGATTCGGACAGCCCCTCTTCTTCCCCACGACGCCCTTTCCTTCAGGCCTCGCGGGCGGCTGCTCCGTTTCCTCCCTCACGCTGGGACCTTTCGCCTACGACAGACTGGCTCTCGCGCAGCCGGTCGCCCCTCCATGTGGTTTCATGTGATAGACGGGCTGTCGACTTAGATACGGACATTCTCAGTTTACATCCAGCAGACTCGGTTTTGGCTTTTTCGGAGGATTCGCCTTACGACTCCCCCGCCCCTGATGGTTCGCAGGTATCCGCTTCGGGTGAAGACGTCCCTCCGATCGACACGCTCCGGTCCCTGGGAGAGGCCTCCCGTCTTATCTACTCCTTCCTACCGTCGGACTTCTGTCCGCCTTCGCCTCCCGCGAAGAGACAAGCTTCGGCCATGGTGGACGCGCTTAGGCCTTCTAAGCGCCGCAAGTCTCTTCCTCAGCCGTCCGGCTTCCGGGACCTAGCAGACGTGTTTTCGTCACAGCTTCGTCAAGACTCTTTCGGCGACAACGCTTTTTTCTCCGATTCTCGTTGGCCGGCGGGTATCAACATGAGCTTCCGTCAGGCATGGTACGCTGGGCACTCCCAAGCCTTCGCCATTCCTCTGCCTACAGTGGACACAGCTGCCATCAACCAGGCGGGCGGTCGCAGGATTGTCTTGAACTCTTGGCCTCGCCCACTAGACAGGATCGCTTCCTTGGTACGAAACTCTCTGGCTTGTTCCGGCTTCCTGGAGTTAGTGACACAGGCTGTTCTGCGATGTCTGGAAGACTCTTGGGACCTGGAGTCCTCCTCCCCGCTTCGCGACGTCCAAGCTGTCCTGATCGCGGCTAACCGGGCCGCCTACCATTCCTTGACTAATGCCATGGCGGCGGCTGCCAATTGTGACCTTTGGCGACGGAACAATCTGCTGCGTCTCTGGCTCGGATCTCCCCAAGTCGGTGAAGACGCAGCTTCGCCAGGCTCCACTCGGAGGTTCGCTACTGTTTGGAGAAACTTGGCAGAACGTGAAGGAGGCCTCTAAGGACCTGTGGCCCCGTCCGACCTCTACCCCCTCGTCTTCTTGCTTTCGCGCTAACCGCTCGGCCGGGGGTCGTGCCCTGCGGTTGCCTAGACCCTCTTCGCTTCCAGTCGGCGGTGCCCACGGTAGAGCTCGCCCCCGTCAAGCCCCGCAATCCTTCCCCGCATCCCGCCCCTCCTGGTTCCGCGGCGCCCGTAAGTCGGGGCACGGTCGGGCCCGATGACTCAACCTACCCTCTGCCCCCGCTGACTGCTCTGGATTCGCCAGTCGGTGGGTGGCTGGCCCTGTACAGCGACCAGTGGAGTGCTCTGTTCCCGGACGACCCTTGGATCATCTCAACCGTTTCCGCAGGCC
The DNA here is from genome assembly GCA_036245525.1 of Semisulcospira habei. Taxonomy (NCBI): domain Eukaryota; kingdom Metazoa; phylum Mollusca; class Gastropoda; family Semisulcospiridae; genus Semisulcospira; species Semisulcospira habei. Next base: position 138,769,603 of record BTPG01000004.1, on the reverse strand, counting down.
TGCAGCTTTCCTTCCAGTCCCCTCCACCTTTGCGCAGGTCCCCCGTGTGGACCCAAGCTCCAAACGATCGGCTCAAGGTAGAAGCTCTGCGCGGAGAAATTTTAGCTTTGCTCAGCAAAGCTGCAACAGAAGTGGTCTCCTGTCAAGATACGCTGGCGTTCTACAGCCATCTGTTTCTCGTACCCAAGCCAGGGGGCAAGTGGCGTCCGGTCATCGACCTTTCGGCGCTAAACAAGTACATTTCGGCGCCCCACTTTCGGATGGAGACAGCCAGGACTCTCAGAGCGGCTGTCCGGCCAATGGACTTCGCTGTCAGTCTCGATCTTTCCGACGCTTATCTTCATGTGCCGATTCACCCATCCTCTCGCCGTTATCTTCGTTTCGCTTTCGACGGCATCGTATACCAGTTCAGAGCCCTTCCCTTCGGCCTCAACATAAGTCCATGGGTCTTCACGAGGCTCCTCGACGCGGTGATGGCCAACTTTCGCCAGCGGTCGCTGAGTCCGGCCTCCAACTATTTGGACGATTTGCTACTGCGCAGCTTGGTTGCCTCGACCCTCGTAGTCGACAGAGACGTCCTTCTTTCTCTTCTTCACCGCCTCGGGTTCTTGGTCAACCCGGGCAAGTCGGACCTCACCCCCTCGCGCCGATTCATGCACTTAGGGATGGAATTCCTGACCGACCTCAACCTGGTCCGCCTACCTTTGGCGCGGAGGCAGAAGATAGCCGACCTTGCTCGTCAGATGGTGCATGGGGTCTCCTTCGTGGCCAGGGTCTGGCTTCAGCTCCTGGGTCTACTCAGCTCCGCAGCGGATTTGTTGCCCCTCGGCAGGCTCTACTCTCGGCCGCTGCAACTACACCTCCTCCTTCACTGGCGCCCTTCGACTGGCGTCCTGATGGATTCGGTTCTGGTTACCCCGCTGGTCCTCCCACACTTGCAGAGGTGGGCGGATCTAGCGTGGCTGGCGACGGGCATGCCCCTGCACACCCCTTCCCCCCCCTTGGTCACTCTGCACCGACGCGAGCCTTTCCGGTTGGGGGGCTCACCTGTTACCGGACTTTGTCTTGGCCTCGGGCCTTTGGCCTCGGACCTTTGTGGACAAACACATCAACTGGCTGGAGTTGAAGGCGATTGGGATGGCCCTCGACACATGGCAGGAGACTCTGACCAATCAGGAGGTCCTCGTTCTTTCGGACAACTCGACGGTGGTGGCCTATATCCAGAACCAGGGTGGCACTCGCTCCCCCTCCCGGTGCATTCTCCTTTACCATCTACTCCTCTGGTTCAGGGATCGGGGCATTACCCTTCGGGCCCGCCACATCCCGGGCCACCTGAACGTGATAGCAGACGCTCTTTCCCGCCGAGGACAGCTTCTCCACACCGAGTGGACCCTTCGCCCGGACATCTTTCGACTGATCTGCTCACGGTGGGAGACGTTGCTGGTCGATCTGTTTGCCACCAGATGGAACAACCAGCTGCCGGTTTACGTCTCTCCAGTCCCGGATCCCCTCGCTTGGGCGGTGGACGCACTCTCCATCCCTTGGGATGGTCTGATCGCTTATGCTTACCCTCCGTCGGTGCTGGTGCCGAAGATCCTGCGGAAGCTCCTGGGATGCTCAGCGATTCTCTTATTGGTGGCCCCCTTTAATTGGAACAAGAGCTGGACCATGGACCTGCTCGCGCTAGCTACGGATCCGCCCCTGGAGCTCCCCTCCCCACCCACGATGCTCAAGCAGCCCCGCCAGGCTCTCTTCCACCCGTGCCCGGAGCGCCTCCTCCTTCACGCTTGGAGGTTGTCCGGCAAGCCCTCGCCGCTAGAGGTTTCTTGGATGCGGCAGTGGCGGCGATTGCAGGAGCCCGCAGACTGTCCACCAGAAATGTGTACGAAGGCAAGTGGAGGGTCTTCCAGTCGTGGTGCTCCGCCCACCGGCTCCCCTCCACGAATCTGGCGCATTTTTTCCTCTGGCTCTTCGATGATCAAGGCCTAGCTCCCATCACCATCAAGGGCTATCGCTCCATGATCACAGACACTTACCGCCACCTCGGCCTCCCGGATCCGGGGACTTGCAAAGACCTTACGGACCTGTTGGCTCATTTTGACCTCTGACGCCCGGTCTCCCGTTCTCTCATACCTCGGTGGGACCTCGCCTGGGTACTGACATGGCTAAATACGGACTGTTTCGAACCCCTGCCCTTGGCACGGTTCGCCGACCTGACCCGGAAAACGGTTTTCCTCCTGGCCCTTGCCACGGCTTCTCGCGTGAGTGAGCTTCACGCACTTTCGGCACGACCCGCTTGCTTGCAGTTTCGAGCGGATGGCTCAGCACAGCTACTCACTGACCCGGCCTTTCTAGCAAAGAACAGGCTTCCATCGGCCGCACCCCAGATACTGACCGTGCGTCCGCTAAGAGGTACGGACCAATCCCGCGCCGCACGTCAACAGGACCCGGTCCGGGCACTGAAGATTTACCTGCGTCGCTCAAAGCCGCGTCGGCTCGGGCGCTCCCGCCTCTTCCTACCGTTGGCTCCAGGCAGGCCAGACACATCGGCCCAGACAGTTTCGTCCTGGCTGCGGTGGGTGATTCGGTCAGCATACCAGGACCTCTCCCCTGACGGGAATAGACTTTTGCAGATCCTGGCGCATGAGGTTCGAGCAGTGGCCACCAGCGTGGCACTTAAATGCAACTGCTCAGTTAAAGACATTGTTATGGCGGTAGGCTGGCGGACAGACTCCACCTTCACCCGCTTCTACCTCCGAGACCTATCCAGCCAGCATGACTCCCTGGCCATGGTGGGCAACATCTCCGTGGCCCAGCACTCCCTTCGCGCGCCTCTGGCGCGGTAGGTACGTCTTTGCTGAAATCGTCGGGAGTGCTCCTTCGTGGGCCTTTGGAGAGCGTTATGTTAGGGGGGGTTTTGTGTCGGCACCCACCTCCTATTTGCTATTCTTCCACATAGTAATGCCATCAGTAATGTATTTTGAAAAAACAAATGAATTTTTTTTTCTAAAATGTATTTTTTTGAAAAATACTTACCGATGGCATTACTCGGACGGCCCTCCCACCTGTCCCGCTTGCCTCCCTGACTATGTGATTGGCAAAGTGTGCAAACTGGTGAACTGTCGCCCCGCGCATGCCGGGATAGGTTGATAGGGGGAGGCCACCCGGGCTCCTGTACTTGGATCCCCGGTGTCTCCTCCCCGGTTGTGTAGAGGACACAACTTTAGGCTGAAATCGTTAGGCTATAGAGTGTATTCCACATAGTAATGCCATCGGTAAGTATTTTTCAAAAAAATACATTTTAGAAAAAAAATTCATTTTTCAGCAGTCAGAAGTGAGTCAAAATTGCACATGTTTTGAGGAAAACGGTAGATTAAAAGGCCCGGACAAACATGCGATCGCATGTTTGTCCGGGCTTTTTAATCCTCTGTTTTCATCAAAGGGGAGATGATTCTGTATTCAGGTCATGAAGAGGAGAATGTCCCCCATACAGAAGGAGTAGCACTCATGCTGTCACCAGTGGCACAGAGAGCGCTGATGGGCTGGGAACCTCTTGGGCCAAGAATTATAACAGCAGCCTTTAGAACCAAGAAAAAGCTCAAGCTAAACGTCATCCAGTGTTATGCGCCCACCAATGACAGTGACGAGGAAGAGAAACAAGAGTTCTATGACCGACTCCAGAGTGCCGTGGACAAATGTGCGGAGCGAGACATCACCATCGTCATGGGCGATTTTAATGCCAAAATAGGGGAGGACAACACCGGATACGAAGAGGTGATGGGGAGACAGGGACTAGGCTTGGAGATGAGTGAGAACGGGGAGAGGTTTGTAGACTTTTGTGCTCTAAACCGACTTGTCATTGGAGGCAGCATCTTCCCACACAGAAGAATACACAAAGCAACTTGGGTCTCACCTGACCATACAACAGAGAACCAAATAGACCATATCTGCATTAGCAAGAAATTTAGAAGATCCCTTCAAGATGTTCGAGTGAGGAGGGGAGCAGATGTCGCCTCCGACCACCATCTGCTTACCTTAAGAATGAAGCTCAAGCTAAAGAAAAGCCGCACAGAGACAACAAGAAGACAGCGCTATAATGTAGGCCTCCTGAGAGAAACTGGAGTTAGAGAAGAGTTCAAACTGGTGCTGTCCAACCGGTTTCAAGCGCTACAGGAGCTAGTAAATGAAGAGGAGGCGGTCACCACAGAGCAGCAGTGGAAGGCAGTTAGAGAGGCGCTGAACTCAACCTGCAAAGACACTGTAGGGTTCAGGAAACACCACCACAAGGACTGGCTGTCGGCACAGACCTTGAAGAAGATAGAAGCGAGGAAGCAAAAGAAAGCAGCGGTCAACAAAAGTCGCACGAGAGCAGCCAAAGTAAGGGCACAGGGGGAATACTCGGAAGCCAACCGCGAGGTGAAGAGGAGTATCAGGGCAGACAAGAGGGCCTACACAGACAGCCTGGCAGCAGAGGCAGAAAAGGCAGCAGGCAGTGGCAACATGAAACAGCTCTACGACATTACCAGAAGATTGTCGGGTAAGTATGGCCATACAGAAAGACCAGTAAAAGACAAAGAAGGCAAGCCTATTGCAGACAGAGCAGACCAACTCGACAGATGGGCCGAGTATTTTGAAGAGTTACTGAACAGACCTAGCCCACCCGACCCCCCCGACATCCAGCCGGCAGAGACCGACCTACCCATCAGCTGTGACAGACCCAGCCGGGAAGAGATCAGAAAAGCAGTGGCAATTTTGAAGAATGGCAAAGCAGCAGGGCCAGATGGCATCCCAGCGGAGTCTCTGAAAGCAGACCTAGAGACAACAGTTGAGATGCTGTACCCACTGTTTGGAAAGATCTGGGAAGAGGAGGTGATGCCAGCTGACTGGAAGGAGGGGTACCTAATCAAGCTTCCCAAGAAAGGCGACCTCAGCAAGTGTTCCAACTACAGAGGAATCACCTTGCTGTCAGTACCAGGAAAGGTCTTCAACAGGATCATCCTAGAGAGAACGAAGAGCTCTGTTGACCCCCAGCTGAGAGACCAGCAAGCAGGATTCAGGAAGAACCGATCATGTACAGACCAGATCGCCACTCTCCGCATCGTGGAACAGTCTCTGGAGTGGAGCTCCCCACTGTACGTCAACTTTGTGGATTATGAGAAAGCATTTGACAGCGTGGACCGAGAGACTCTGTGGAAACTCCTACGACACTACGGTGTACCCACAAAGCTCGTCCGCCTGATCAAGAGCAGCTATGATGGCATGACATGTCGCGTGATCCATGAAGGGCAGTTCACCAGAGAGCTCCAGGTCAGAACTGGTGTCAGGCAGGGGTGTCTGCTGTCTCCGTTCCTCTTCCTACTGGCCATAGACTGGGTCATGAAGATGACCACAGAGCACAGATGAAGTGGAATACAGTGGACACTGTGGACACAGCTTGACGACCTCGATTTTGCAGACGACTTGGCATTACTGTCCCACACTCATCAACAAATGCAGGACAAGACCACGAGGCTTGCTGACATCTCGTCCCAAGTGGGCCTCACCATTCACAAACAGAAAACAAAGAAAATGAGGCTGAACGCAACCAGGGAAGAACCAGTCTTGCTTGCTGGCACCCCGTTGGAGGAGGTGGAGTCCTTCACCTATCTCGGGAGCATCATAGACAAAAAAGGCGGCACTGATGCAGATGTCAGAGCACGAATCGGTAAAGCCAGAGCAGCCTTTCTCCAGTTGAAAAAAGTATGGGGTTCCAGAGAGCTGTCACAACACACCAAAGTCCGGATTTTCAACTCCAATGTAAAAGCAGTTCTCCTATATGGAGCAGAGACATGGAGATTGACAAAAACCACAGTCAACAGAGTACAGACCTTCATGAACAGTTGCCTTAGAAGAATTTTGAAAATCCACTGGCCAGAGAAGATCAGCAACGTCAGACTCTGGGAGAGAACAGAGCAGATAACAGCAGAGAATGAAATTGGGCGAAGAAGATGGGGATGGATCGGTCACAGTCTGAGAAAGCCAGCTTCCAGTATCACTAGGCAGGCATTGTCATGGAACCCCCAGGGAAAGAGGAAAAGAGGTAGGCCGAGAAACTCCTGGCGTCGAGACCTCCAAGCAGACATCAAGAGACTGGGAACCACCTGGAGTAGAATCGAAGGAGAAGCACAGGACAGGAGTTGCTGGAGGTCTCTCGTCGACGGCCTATACCCGGGTAGGGGTGACAGGCGTAAGTAAGTAAGTAAGTTTTCATCAAAACGTGCAATTTTGACCTACTTCTGATTGCTAGAAATTGTCTATTTTAGCAAATTGCAAAACACAGAGAGGTATGGGAGAGATGGTATTGTCTTTTTGACAACTCAAAGAAAAAAAATCTGAATTTGCTCACCAGGGAATTCTTTATCTGTTGTTTTCTAACAGTGGGCATGGAGGACAGTGAGGAGTTATACTTCTCCATGTGCTCTCCGCAAGCCAAACACCCGAGCTCTGTCATGGAGTCCTCTCTTACCAGCGTCGGCACAGCAGACACAGCCAGCACTCAAGCCAGTGGGTAGTCTGTTGTTGATGATGATGTTTTTGGTGTTGGTGTTGGTGGTGTATGCCTAGATTTACCTCATAATAAGAACTTTCTGTCTGAAAGAGGGATAGATTCTCATGAGCCCTTGCAGCTGCAGGGGCTCATGGGAATCTAGTCCTCTTGCTCTGTTTTGACTTTGTGTTTGTTAGTGTGGTTATGGTGTTTGTTTCCTCAAAAACATTACTGATGAGATTACTATTAGGAAACGTGCACTTAGCTTACCATTTCAGCCCAAAATTCCGTTGTGTACCTACACAACAGGGGAGGCGACCCAAGGGCACCTTAGCCCGGTACCCTGAGTAGCCTCCCTTACCTTCCTATTCGGTGGTGTGAGCAGTGGTGTCACACCAGTGTGTTCGCTTAGCTTACCATGAACGGACGTGTTCAGCCTACTGGATCTTCAGCTGTGTACGGTTGTGTACCGGTGGTTTGACTTGGCCGTGATTGGCCGTGCTTGCCTTGGATTAGCTTCGTTCTCTTCGAGTGTGCAGTCTGAAAGAGTCCTTTGTTACAGTCTTGGGAAAACAAAGTGTTCAGTGCTAAAAGTTTGGCCATGTGGGCACTGGTGATTCCTTTTAAACAAGACTAACTCGGCAGCGCTCAGTCACTTCTGACTCGCACGGCCGACTGCTACGAAGTTTTGGGGACTGGATGACAGTAACAAGCTTTGACTGTACGACGACAAACGGAAGCCATGCTGGGTGCCATCTTGCTTTGGCGGGGACTTCGTGGGCTTAGGAGGTGTTGGGCCGTTCTCCACTGCGTACGAGGGACCTTCAACCTTGCGCCTTGTGGGACGGGCTACAGCTTCGTCGTAGCAGTGGCCGACGGCCTTCGAACAGGTTCCCCCTGGTCTCTCTCACCATGGCAAGGTAAGGCCTCGGTTCTTGCCCTCGACCGGCGCTCGGTGTGCCGGGTGGTGGCACGGCCCGCGAATTTGGCTGTTTATACGGAGGTCACCTTCACAGGGGCCAACGAGCGTCCCAGTAGGAAAGCCGGGACTGTCGTTTGTTTTCTCAAAATGCACCACCGATGGCATTACTGTATGGAAGATACATTTCAGCCTACTGATTTCAGCCTAAGCAAAGTTGTGTCCCCTGCACAACTGGGGAGGAGACACCAGGGATCCATGCCTAGGGGCCCTGGGTGGCCTCCCCTTCCCTCCCTATCCGGTCACGTGTTGGGTGGAAGCCCGCCAGTTTTACCCTTAGCTCGACTGTGTGTGGTTGTGTTTTGGCCTAGCTCCTGTGTTTTGCTACCGACTTCGTCTTGCATTGTTCTCGGACTCTTACTGCTTTGAACTTTTATGTTGGCTTTGACCCTGTTTGTGCGTGTGGCAAGAACAGAACTCTTACTTCGTTCTTGCTTGTGGTTCTACGGCCTTTGAACTCTTTGTTACCGACCTTGTGTGTGCTTGTGGTTCGAAGAGGAGAGGTCGTACTGGCTATGGTTGGTCTTATGGCGAATTCGCGCATAAAGACCTGCCTTCGCTGCGGGGACTTTCAGTGGCACTCGGACTCCCACGACGTCTGCCTCCCTTGCTCGGGCTGCGCTTCGGGTCGGACTTGTGACGTGTGTGCCGCTTGGAGGGAGGAGCGTTGGTCTCAACTCTGGGACTTCTACCGGCGCGAGCGTCCTTCCCGGCCCCAGCAAGCTTCCCCAGCCTTTCCGAGACATCCGCCTTCCAGGTCGGATGTCGTCGCTTCGTCAGCGCCTTGGGCCCCCCATCACTCCGTTGTTCGGGCCGTGCGGCCCCCAGGTAAGTGCGTTCCTTCTACGCTGACTTTAGAGATGCTCCCTCCCCACTCTGAGTCTTCTGAGCGGGGCAGGTGAGATGTAGTTTTGCTCCCCCCACGCATCATTTCTTCTGAGCGTGGCACGCGAGCCATAGAATTGCTTCCCCCCCCCTGCTCCGTCTTGTCCGAGCGGGCCCGGCAAGCCCATCATACTGCCCCCCCTCCCCCCGCACTCCGTTTCTTCTGGGCGGGCCTGGCGCGACACTATCAAACAAAAGGGAAAGAGAACTCGTTCCCCCACGCTCCGACTCGTCTGAGCGTGGCCCACGAGCCCTAGATTTGCTCCCCCCCCCGCGCTTCGATCCATCCGAGCGGGCCTGGCAGCCCTCTCTTACGTCCCACCTCCCACTCCGGTTGTTCCAGGTGGGCCCAGTGCGACTCGGTCATGCTCACCCCACGCTCCGATCCATCCGAGCGTGGGCTGACGGATCCGGTCCCCGTTCTCACTGTCACGACACGGTTTTTTTTTTGTTTAATTTTGTAGGAGATTAATTTTAGAAGGGTGGCAGGATTTAGATAGTCACCGGGTAGCGATAGCATAGGTGTCTAGTATTTGGCCTGTACACGGGTATTTGCTGCCGTGTGAGAGTTCGGAGGTTGGCGTAAAGCACGTGGCTGCTCAGTCTGAACACGATCGGGTGGTTAGTGTTTCACATGTTTTCACATCACATGATGTAGTGAGCGTTATTTCGCTAACCTAACGTTATCCAAATTTGGTAGTCGCTTTTTCAACTGCGAACGAGAACAGTCGTCTTTTCAACGTAGTCTCTGAGGGGGGGGGGGGAGGGGGGTTTGTGCTGGCGTGGTTTTCCATTAGCCGCTGCCTCAAGTAGCTGTGTCATCCCTCTGTGGCGGCCCTACGAGACGGCCCTGGTCGAGCCCGGGAGCCGGTATCCTAGGACGAGAAGTAGAAGAGCTGCGACGACTTTACCCCTGGCTTGTCTTGTCCTTGTTTGTCGTCTTCCTAGCCTGGGCGTCTTCACGGATGACATGCATCTTTAAATCAAAGAGCTAACGGGCTGTCTGCCACCGTGCTGTGATACTGAGAGTGGAGGCTGACTGTGTCACTCCGCCTTGTGGGCTACGACGCCGGACCTGGGTGCTGTTGCGCATGTCACGGCACACCCCGTGTTTAGTCAGGTTGGGTCATCCCATGTAATTATTCCTAACCTGTTTAATTGAAGTCTTGTATAATTATAATGTTGTAACGAACGTTGATCTATTTCATCTCCTCGTAGTGTCAATATTGTGAGAGGAGCTTTGCCAGTGACATTTTGAGATATTTTGTTATTTAAAGTAGCCTGTGTTACGGGAGGCCTTATCGCGGAAGCAAGAGCGCCGAGCTGAGTTGAGCTTAACGGTTGTGCTTTCGGCGAGAAGGTCTAGTGACTTTTGACATATTAGGTTTGCTTAACTTTCGGCTGTATTATATTGAGGACGCTAGTTTCATTATATAGTCGACTTTGTGTTGGTCGAAACATTGTTAGTTAAAGGAGCCTTGTTTGTTCTGAAACGTTGCTAGTTAAAGAAGCCTTGTGCTGTGAATGCCTAGTTTGTGAAAGTTTTAGTTGAGTCAAACTTGTCGTTCATGATCCTGCTGGGGAGTTTCAGTAGCTTAGAGACTGTATTCATTTCTTCTCGATCTTCATTTGTGTGTTAGAAAGCATATTTGGTTGATCATGTATTTGGTATTTTGCAAATTGAAATACTGTATTACTTAAGGAGCCACGTGCTGTGATAGACTCTCCGCGGAAGCAAAGGCGTCGGTCTAACTGGCATTAGCGCTTGACACTTGTGCTTCGGCGGGGTCCAGTGGCTGTTGATTTAAGCTTTTCAGTCTCAGTTTCATTGGTATCATTAAGGATAGTAGTTTTGTCATATATTGTTCGTTTGTATTTTATTTAGTATATTTGTTTATCATACTTTAGTTTTCTCAACTTTTTGTATAGGGACATTTAGGTTATTATAGATCTTGTTGTAATTTTGTATTGTGTATAATGGTGGGGAGTTTGGACGTGTGAGTGTGAATGTGATGTGTGAATGCGTGGTTAGGATTGCGTGAGAATAGTTGTTTATTGTTAGGGTTATATTTAATAAATGTCGCCGTTATTGTTCCTCTGGTGTTTGTGTTAGGTTTGTGTTAGTGTGGGTTGGGTGCATCTCGAGAGTTAGCGCTCATAGTTCACGCCCCGGAAGCGGGATCGTGACACTCCCTCTGATCTGGCCCCACCTCCAGCGGTGGACGGATCTGTCTTGGTTGGCTTCGGGTGTGCTCCTGCACTCCCTTCCGCCCCGGTGGTCCTTCTGCACCAACGCGAGCCAGTTGGGTTGGGGAGCGCTCCTGCTTCCGGAATTCGCCACGGCCTTCGGCATGTGGACCTGGGACCTCGACGGCAAGCACATCAACTGACTGAAATTAAAATCGGTGTGGTTACCCCTCAGCGCCTGGCAGACGACGCTGGGACACCAGGAGGTCCTAGTTCTCTCAGACAACACGACAGGGGTGGCCTACATTCAGAACCAGGGGGGCACGCGCTCGCCCTCTCTGTGCATCCTCCTTTACCATCTGCTGCTCTGGTGCAGAGACCACGGCATTGGTCTTTGGGCCCGCCACATTCCGGGCCGCCTAAACGTCCTCGCAGACTCCCTATCCCGGCGCAGCCATCTCCTCCACACAGAGTGGTCCCTGCACCCGGACATCTTTCGCCTGGTCTGCCCGTGGTGGGTGACGCCATTAATCGACCTCTTCGCCACCAGGGGGAACACGCAGCTCCCGCTCTTTGTCTTGCCCGTACCAGACCCCCTCGCTTGGGCCGTGGACGCGTTGATCACCTACGCTTACCCCCCGTCTGCGGCTCTCCTTCTGGTGGCCCCCTTCAGTTGGTCCAAGAGCTGAACCACAGACCTCCTCGCTCTAGCGACGGACCCGCCCCTGGAGCTTCCTACCCCGCCCTCCATGCTCATGCAGCCCCGACAGGCTCTCTTCCACCCGTGCCCAGAGCGGCTCCTCCTACACGCTTGGAGGTTGTCCGGTAAGCCCTTGCCGTTTCTTGGTTGCGGCAGTGGAGGCTATCGCAGCAGCCCGCAGACTTTCGTCCAGAAATGTCTACGAAGGCAGGTGGCGGGTCTTTCAGTCCTAAAACGCTGCCCAGCAGCTCACCCCCCCCCCCCCCCCACGCATCTGACTACCCCCCAACTGGCGGATTTTTTCCTGTGGCTCTTCGACGATCAGGGCTTAGCGCCCATTACCATCAATGGACAGTTACCGCCACCTGGGCCTCCCAGATCCGGGCGCGTGCAAGGACCTTTCGGACCTTATGGCCCACTTTGAGCTCCAACGACCAGTCACCCGTTCGCTCATCCCTCGGTGGGACCTTGCCTGGGTCCTGATGTGGCTCAACTCGGACCGCTTCGAACCCCTGTCCTTGACGCGGTTCTCCGACCTAACCCAGAAAATATGTTTCCTCCTGGCCCTTGCCACTGAGTCCCGCATGAGCGAGTTATATGCACTCTCGGTGCGTCCCGCCTGTTTGCAGTTTCGGACCGATGGCTATGCTCAGCTCCTCACCGACCCATCCTTTCTGGCCAAGAACCAGCCTCCCTCAACCGCGCCACAGGTACTGACCATCCGTCCACTCAGACGTACGGATCAGTCCCGCAGCTCGCGCCAGCAGGACCCGGTCCGGGCTCTGAGGATTTACCTGCGTCGCATGAAGCCGCGCCGCCAAGCTGATCCAGCCTCTTCCTGTCCCTCTAGCTGGGCAGGCCTGATATCTCAGCGCAGACAATTTCGTCCTGGTTGCGGTGGGTCATTCGGTCGGCCTACAAGGACCTCTCCCTGGATGGGGATAAGCGGCTGCACATCCGAGCGCACGAGGTGAAAGCAGTAGCCACCAGCATGGCTTTTGACCGCAACTGCTCCGTTAAAGACATTGTCGCGGCGGTTGGCTGGTGGGCTGACTCCACCTTCGTCCGCTTCTACCTCTGCGACCTATCCAGCCAGTGGGACTCCCTGGCCCTGGTGGGTGACATCTTAGCAGCCCAGCACTCCCTCCTCATGCTGCAGGTGCCCTCGGTATCTCTTAGCTGAAATCGTCGGGAGTGCTTCATTGCGGGCCTTCGGGGCTTTTATTTCTCAGGGTGGTATAGGGCGGCACCCTCCTCCTATTCGCTATTCTTCCATATAGTAATGCCATCGGTGATATATTTTGAGAAAACAAATGAATTTTTCTCTAAATTTATTTTTTTTGAAAAATACTTATCGATGGCATTACTCGGAGGACCCTCCCTCCTGCCCCGCTTGCCGCCCGTGCGACTAAGGGTAAAACTGGCGGGCTTCCGCCCAACACATGACCGGATAGGGAGGGAAGGGGAGGCCACCCGGGGCCCCTAGGCATGGATCCCCGGTGTCTCCTCCTCAGTTGTTCAGGGGACACAACTTTGCTTAGGCTGAAATCAGTAGGCTAAAGGGTGTCTTCCATATAGTAATGCCATCGTAAGTATTTTTGAAAAAATACATTTTAGAGAAAAATTCCTATTTTTGTCAAAAACATCTTTGGCTACCGAGCGTGAGCAGATAGTCCTTTTTAAGCAGAGAAAGCAGTGAAGCAGAGGGGCGCAGTGGGAGCGGGCTGGGCCCTTTACCCATTGGTCTGTGGATCGAAAGCACGCTCTTCTAAGTGATAGTCCTTTAAGTAAATAAAAAAACAACAGGAAGCAACGGCTCACCTGACCAAGAGAAGTGGTCGGTGGGGAAGGAACTACTGGTACTCTCTATAGAGGTTGCTTACGTTATTTTGCGTGGCCTTGCGGAGCACTGTGTTTATGTTGTAGCTGTATATATTAGATATGGCTGCCGTTTACACCTGGCAGAGAGAAGGTGTGAATTGTACGGACTTGTACTTGGCGTGCAGTGGATTTATATTACACTCATTATGACATAACCAGGTGGTCTCCGGAAAAGCAGGGGTTTCAGGCTTTTCCACACTACGCACGAAGGTTATCTTGCTCTGTGTAACTTAGACATGACTTCACTGTGCCATGCGGCAGGCGGTAGGTAAAGTTCTGAATGAGTGAAGGGATAATGCGAGCGCGGGTGCGCTAGGCTGCATGGCCACGGCCGCTCGCCTCTCACCTTTGACTATGTTGCAGTAATAGTCCGCACGCTCTGGGGTGACTTCTACTGGTCGGGTGAGACACATGCGGCATGCCTCCCTTGCTCCCCCTGTGCATCTGGTCACGCCTGTGGCACATGCGTGCCCTGGGTGGAAGAACATGGTCACAGCTTGGGGCTCTTTCAGAGTGAACGACCGTCGCTGTCCCAGGACCAGCCACCCGCTACCGCTACGGACCGGCTTAGACACACCCGCTCTGGAATGTTGGGGGACTGATGACTCGCCCGACAAGACCCACCTTGCGCGCCAGCTCTCCTGAGCCTGGCCCGCAGCGAGCTTGCTCGTCCCGCTCTGCGGAACCTAGGAACCTAAAAGGAAGGATAAAAATCAGCCGGACGAGGCTTCTGGATACTGGGGGCTGACGACTCGCCGGACGAGACCCACCTTGCGTGCCCGCTTTCCCGAGCCTGGCCCGCAGCGAGCTTGCTTGCCCCGCTCTGCAGAACCTAGGGAGCTAACAGAAGGATAAAGTCAGCCGGACGGGGCCACTGGATTCTGGGGGACTTACGACTTGCCAGACCCCCTTGCACGCCGGCTCTCTTGAGCCTGGCCCGCAGCGAGCTTGCTCATCCCACTCTGTGGAAACTAGACAGCGGCCAGATGAGATAAAGAGAACCGCCGCTATTTGACTCCAGTCCAGCAGCCACATCGTTCGCCCTACTCCACGGTGAGTGACAGCGGCCCCAGCCGGATGAGGCTTCTGGATGTTGGGGGGGCTGCCGACTCACCAGATGAGACCCCCCCCCCCCCCCCCCTTGCGCGCCCGCTCGCCCGAGCCTGGCCCGCAGGGAGCTTGCTCACCCCGCTTGGCGGAAACTAGAAGGCGGCAAAGAGATGAGGAAAGAGAACCACCGCTATCCGAGTCCAGTCTAGCAGCCACGTCGTTCACCCACTCTACGATGAGTGACAAGCGCCCCCAGCCGGACGCGGCTACTAGACCTTGTGCGCCCGCTCTCTCGAGTGTAGCCCACAGCGACCTTGTTCGCCCGCCATGCGGAAGCTCATAAGTGCAGAACTCGTACACATCCCCTCCACTACTCGGTACCTGCCCAGCGGCAATGTCCATCCCGCTCCACGGTGAGTAACAAGCGCCCCCAGCCGGACGAAGCTACTGGACCTGTGGGCGCGCGCACCCTCTCAAGTAGTGCCCACAGCAAACTTGTTCGCCCTGCCTTATGGATCGTGTACGCAGCCCCGCCGCTACTCGGTACCAGTCCAGCAGCGCCGTCATCTGCCCCGCCCCTCGGTGAGTGACAAGCACCCACAGCAGGACGAAGCTACTGGACCCTTGTGCGCCTGCCCTCTTGAGACTGGCCCACAGCGAGTTTGTGTGCCCCGCCTTGCAGCCGGAGTCCTCTCAGGCTCCGACGCAGATACTCGGAAGCATTCCCGCCTCTACTCGGCTACATTCCAGCAGCAGCCACGTTCGGCCCGCGCCAAGGTGTGTGTCAAGCGCCTCCAGCCCGACAATGCAACTGGACTTTGTGCGTCCGCCCAAACTGGCCCACAGCAAACTGGTTTGCCCCACCTTGCGGCCCAGCCCACGGGACCCAGATCCCCACGTGTCGGCCGAGGTACTTCCGGGCTGGAGCCTCCTCCTCCTTGCCCCTGGCTGCTTCGCGTTCCTTGAGAGCCTGGCCGACCCTACACTCTCCCCGGCGTGCGTCTCTTGCCCGCGTCTCCTGACGCCGAGCCCCAGCTGTTGCCCAAGTGGCTCCGTCATGGTTCTCCGTGGGATGACTTCTGAGCTACGCTGGCCTTCTCTCTGACTCCTCCGGCCTGGCGGTCTTGGACAGCGCCACCCGCCTTTGCTGGTACGTGGCTCCCGGTCAGACCTCCACCAGCAGTAGTTACCTGGCAGTGACAGCACACAACTTTTTAGCTTCGCTACACCGCTCCCCCCAGGGCTTGAATGGGACCACGACCTTCTTCCGCTGCTGACCTGTGGGAGTTCGGAGCTGTTTGCGCAGAGGGCTGTCCGGCGCGTGGAGGACACTTTGCTGCGATCTACACCTCCGATGACGCCTGGGCCTCCACCACCTACTGCAACCCAATGCCTTGGCATGCTGTCTGCCGTTCCTGCCCCGACCTCCTCGCCCCCCCACCCGGGTCTGCCCTGGGGGACTTGGGTGGGGTTAGGTATTTTTTAGTTCCCAGGGTCACCCTGGTCAGCCCCACAGGGTGGGTTTTTCTCTCTATTCTGGGGCATGTGTTTCTGTCTACCCTTTGTCCATTCACCTGTATTTGCCTTTTTAAAACTCTCCCTACTGTCTGCACTGCCTGTAGCTCTTGATATTGGATGTGTGTTGCTAAATGGTCTTAGCTTTATTTAGGCCCCATGTGTTAGGTTTATTTAATGTATTTGACCGGCTGGCGACATACATTCAATGTTCTGTTTATTTTTTTTTTTCACAAGCAGTGCAGGCACGTCCTGAGAAAGCCTTGTTGCTGTCGGGACGCTAAGCAATGTACAATCAATCAACCGACCTCCTCGCCGACGAGAAGGTGCGTCTACGACAGACCCGGTGCGTAGTGACACTGTCCCCTGTTCCTGCCATGACCTCCTCGCTGAAGTGCAGACGCTTCTATGCAGACCCGGCGTGGTCGCTCGCCTCTTCGGTCCTAGCCCGCAGGTGGTGACTGACTCGACAGGGACCCCTGACCCAGCCCCTCTCCGCCGCCTTGTGTGACGCTTGCTGCTTCCTGACAACCCTTGAGCCTGCTCCAGCCAACCCCAAGGGCCTCCTGACCTCCTTTGATCTCCTCCGGTCCCCTCCGTGATGCGGCGCTCTCCCCGGTGGACTGCTGTCCCGACAGTTCAAGCGGAGCCTACGTTCTTCACGACTGGAGGGAGTCGCCTGCCTATCTTCTACGCCCACCTCATCACCAGGAGCTTGCGGACAGTGGTACAGGCCATGGACTTCGCCATCAGCCGGGACCTGCTCGACGCTTTTCGGCAATCGCTTCTGGCACAATATACCCAATCGGACCGGCCTCCCGATCAGTTTCGGCAAGTTGGACCCCGCACCTTCCCTCCGGAGGTCACTTGGACGTGCTTCGGGCCAACCGCAACGTGGTGGGACTTCCGGAGCCTCGGTTCCGGACGCTGGTGACCTTTGTCCGGCAGATGCTTCTAGCAGATGCAGTTCTCTCCAGAGTTTGACTTCATCCCCTGGGCGTGAGGACTGTGGCGGCGGATGTCGTTCCCCTCGGCTGGCTTCCTCCCGTTCACCTTGTCTGCTCCGGCTTCTCTCCTGGTATCCGTTCCCTGGCGACTTCGTGACCTTGGTGCCGGTCTTCCCGATGCCTCGCCCTCATCTCCCCTGCTGGACGGTTCCCGTCAGGCACACTCCTCGACGCGGCCTCACCGGATGGGATGCGCGCCTTCTACCAACTTTCTTCACCGCCTCCTGCCGATGACCTCCAGGCCGCGCGGACAGGCACCTCAAACGGTTTGGAGCTGGTGGCGATTGGGTGAACCTTCGTCCGTGGGAGACGTGCCTCCGTCACCTGGAGCTCCTCTCCGACTCTGCCACTGAGGGCTCCTACTTCCGACAGCGGGGCGGGTTCCTCTCCGCTCCCTTTGCTGGCTCCTGGCACTGATCCTCTCTGTTGGTGCGAAGATTGCGATATCCCTCTCCGAGCACGACGCAACCCTGGCCACCTGATGGTCCTGCCGACTCCTGCTCACGGCACGGCCGGCTTCTCAACACGGAGTGGGCGCTCCCCCCGGATATCTTCAGAGGACCTGCACGCAGTGCAAGGCGGCCATGTTTGACCCCTTCTTGACACAGTGGATTCACCTGCTCCCCTTTCGCAGCGGTCGACGCGCTCTCCATCTCATGCTTATCCGCCAACGCTGCTAGTCCCAAGGTCTTGCTCAAGCTCTAGGGTGCCTATGCGGTGCTTGCTGGACCAAGGCTTGGACCACCGACCTCATGAGCCTCGCCATGCTCCGCCCCCCCCTCCCTCCTCTCCCTCCCCTCCCTCCCTCCCCCCCCTCCCCCCCCCCCCCCCCCCCCCCCCCCCCCCCCCCCAGCCTCCAGTACCCCACCCAGCGCACGAGGTTCAAGCAACCCCGACAGACACGGCTGTGCCGACAATGTCCTGAGCGACTTCACGCACGCCTGGGGATTGGGCGGCTCACCCTCGTGGCTAGAGCTTCTCAAGGGCACCGGTTGAGGTCATCGCTACAGCTTGCTTGCCTTCGACCAGTTACGTCCTTGAGGGACAGTGGCGAATCTTGCGGTCCTGGGGCGACGACAGATCTGCCTACTCTGTGGGCTTTGCGTCGAGCTGACCTTGGCACCGATCACCTGCAGGAGCTACCTGGCCATGATAGCGGACACTTGTCTCCACCTGGCAGACATCTTTCTGTCTCCACGGGGGTTTTCAGGTCCGCCTACCTGGCCCTCTCCCCAGTGGACGCTCAGAGGCTGGAGATCAGGGCGCACGAGGTGCTAGCCCTGGCCACGAGTGTCGCCTTCACCCGCAGCTGCGCTGTCAGGGCTTGGGACAGCCGTGGGTTGGTGGGCGTGATCTACCTTCGCCCGATGCTGCCACAGTGACCTTTGGGCTCGCAGACGACCTAAGCCCGGACTGGGGCCTTCGCCGCGGCATGACACCCCCTCCCGGCGCCTAGGCGCCTTGTGTTAGCTTAGCTGAAATGGTCGGGAGTGTGGCTGGGGTGGGTGGCTCTGGTGGGCCCCTTACAGGGCATGTGAGTCTAGGCGGACCCACCTCCTATTCGCTATTCTTCCTAATAGTAATGTCATCGGTAATGTTTGAGGAAACAAATGAATTTTTCTCTCAAATGTATTTTTCCGAAAAATACTTACCAATGACATTACTCGAAGGACCCTCCCGCCTGCCTCGCTTGCCGCTCCTAAGCTAAGCTGCAGACTGGTATGACACCACTGCTCACGCCACCAGATGGGGAGGTAAGGGAGGCTACTCAGGGTACCAGGCTACGGCACCCTTGGAATGGAATTTTGGGCTGAAATGGTAAGCTAAGTGCATGTTTCCTAATAGTAATGTTATCGGTAAGTAGTTTTCAAAAAATACATTTTAGAGAAAAATTCATTTTTTTGTTGTTGTTGCTCTTTTAGGTGGTGAGTTAGCCCATGTCATACTGTGGCTAAAAGCTTCAAATTTGTACACTGCCATATACAAGCTACATTATTGTACTTAGAGATAAGGATATAGACCAATGGCTTTAGTTCAAGGGTGGTGCCAGAATAGCTTGGCACCTCGAGGCACCAAGCAATTCTGGCACTACCCTTGAACTATTTTAGTCAAAAACGTATTTCGCACACTGGTGTATTCCGAATGATAAGGGTTAAAGTGAAAAAACTTTCACTGCGGGTCAGGTACATGTAGTTGTATCTAAATCATACCTCTTTTTGTCGCCTTTGCAGCCTCCACGTTTCCACACAGCGAGATGGGTTCTATACCAAAGACTTCGACTAGACAATCAGCAAAGCACAAAGGTATGCAGCAGACACATCAGACTCAAGAATTATGTGATATTTAGAATGCTTCCATCTGAAGAATTATGTGATGTTTAGAGTGCTTTGAGGAGGCATACTCAGGAGAAGGTAAGCAGTGCAATGTTTAGACTGTTTTAACTACCTTGTCTGTATTCACAGAGGGGGGGGGGGAGGGGGGGTGTTAAGAAATGATTAGGAATGCTGTAGAAAGAGATTCATTTAGTTATGTGTACATACAATTTTAGCCATCAAGCAAGGTATCCACACCTCCAACCCCCCTCCCAACATCACCATTTGGTTGGTGTAGTTTTGCTGAGGTAATCTGGCACTGCTTTTGAACTGCTCATCGGGCCCAGAGATTGAAATTCTAAATGTTCAGAGTTGTCAGCATACCAATTCAGGAGATAGATCAACCATGATAGCAGAAGGTGGCGCCAGGATAGCATGGCCCCTGGGGGCAGTAGTTGAAGGGTGGTGCCACAATAGCTTGGTGCCTAGGGGTGATAATTGAAGGGTGGTGTCAGGATAGCTTGGTGCTTGGGGGCAATAGGGTGGTGCCAGCACAAGTTGGTGCCTAGGGGCAATAGTTGAAAAGTGATGCCACAACAGCTTGGTGCCTAGGGGTGATAGTTCAAGGGTGGTACCAGAATATCTTGGTGCCTGGGGGCACCAACTATTCTGGCACCACCCATCGACTCTCATGGTTGATCCATATCCTGCTGTGGTGTGTCACGGTTTAATGGGATAAGGCTGATCTGTGCTCCACATTTGATAGTTAAAAAACCCGCAATCCAGACCAAAAAGGTTACTGCCAAGTGTGTCAAATGCAAAGAAGTAGCACATTCCTTCTACGATTGAAAAGAAGATAAGTAGCGACTTACTTACTTACGCCTGTCACCCCTACCCGGGTATAGGCCGTCGACGAGAGACCTCCAGCAACTCCTGTCCTGTGCTTCTCCTTCGATTCTACTCCAGGTGGTTCCCAGTCTCTTGATGTCTGCTTGGAGGTCTCGACGCCAGGAGTTTCTCGGCCTACCTCTTTTCCTCTTTCTCTGGGGGTTCCATGACAATGCCTGCCTAGTGATACTGGAAGCTGGCTTTCTCAGACTGTGACCGATCCATCCCCATCTTCTTCGCCCAATTTCATTCTCTGCTGTTATCTGCTCTGTTCTCTCCCAGAGTCTGACGTTGCTGATCTTCTCTGGCCAGTGGATTTTCAAAATTCTTCTAAGGCAACTGTTCATGAAGGTCTGTACTCTGTTGACTGTGGTTTTTGTCAATCTCCATGTCTCTGCTCCATATAGGAGAACTGCTTTTACATTGGAGTTGAAAATCCGGACTTTGGTGTGTTGTGACAGCTCTCTGGAACACCACACTTTTTTCAACTGGAGAAAGGCTGCTCTGGCTTTACCGATTCGTGCTCTGACATCTGCATCAGTGCCGCCTTTGTTGTCTATGATGCTCCCGAGATAGGTGAAGGACTCCACCTCCTCCAACGGGGTGCCAGCAAGCAAGATTGGTTCTTCCCTGGTTGCGTTCAGCCTCATTGTCTTTGTTTTCTGTTTCTGAATGGTGAGGCCCACTTGGGACGAGATGTCAGCAAGCCTCGTGGTCTTGTCCTGCATTTGTTGATGAGTGTGGGACAGTAATGCCAAGTCGTCTGCAAAATCGAGGTCGTCAAGCTGTGTCCACAGTGTCCACTGTATTCCACTTCGTCTGTGCTCTGTGGTCATCTTCATGACCCAGTCTATGGCCAGTAGGAAGAGGAACGGAGACAGCAGACACCCCTGCCTGACGCCAGTTCTGACCTGGAGCTCCCTGGTGAACTGCCCATCGTGGATCACGCGACATGTCATGCCATCGTAGCTGCTCTTGATCAGTCGGGCGAGCTTTGTGGGTACACCGTAGTGTCGTAGGAGTTTCCACAGAGTCTCTCGGTCCACACTGTCAAATGCTTTCTCATAATCCACAAAGTTGACGTACAGCGGGGAGCTCCACTCCAGAGACTGTTCCACGATGGTGCAGAGAGTGGCGATCTGGTCTGTAGATGATCGGTTCTTCCTGAATCCTGCTTGCTGGTCTCTCAGCTGGGGGTCAACGGAGCTCTTCATTCTCTCCAGGATGATCCTGTTGAAGACCTTTCCTGGTACTGACAGCAAGGTGATTCCTCTGTAGTTAGAACACTTGCTGAGGTCGCCTTTCTTGGGAAGCTTGATTAGGTACCCCTCCTTCCAGTCAGCCGGCATCACCTCCTCTTCCCAGATCTTTCCAAACAGTGGGTACAGCATCTCCACTGTTGTCTCTAGGTCTGCTTTCAGAGACTCCGCTGGGATGCCATCTGGGCCTGCTGCTTTGCCGTTCTTCAAAAATGCCACTGCTCTTCTGATCTCTTCCCGGCTGGGTCTGTCACAGCTGATGGGTAGGTCGGTCTCTGCCGGCTGGATGTCTGGGGGGTCGGGTGGGCTAGGTCTGTTCAGTAACTCTTCAAATACTCGGCCCATCTGTCGAGTTGGTCTGCTCTGTCTGCAATAGGCTTGCCTTCTTTGTCTTTTACTGGTCTTTCTGTATGGCCATACTTGCCTGACAGTCTTCTGGTAATGTCGTAGAGCTGTTTCATGTTGCTGCTGCCTTTGCTGCCAGGCTGTCTGTGTAGGCCCTCTTGTCTGCCCTGATACTCCTCTTCACCTCGCGGTTGGCTTCCGAGTATTCCCCCTGTGCCCTTACTTTGGCTGCTCTCGTGCGACTGTTGTTGACAACTGCTTTCTTCTGCTTCCTCACTTCTATCTTCTTGTGATGGTGTTTCCTGAACCCTACAGTGTCTTTGCAGGTTGAGTTCAGCACCTCTCTAACTGCCTTCCACTGCTGCTCTGTGGTGACCGCCTCCTCTTCATTTACTAGCTCCTGTAGAGCTTGAAACCAGTTGGACAGCACCAGTTTGAACTCTTCTCTAACTCCAGTTTCTCTCAGGAGGCCTGCATTACAGCGCTGTCTTCTTGTTGTGTCTGTGCGGCTTTTCTTTAGCTTGAGCTTCATTCTTAAGGTAAGCAGATGGTGGTCGGAGGCGACATCTGCTCCCCTCCTCACTCGGACATCTTGAAGGGATCTTCTAAATTTCTTGCTAATGCAGATATGGTCTATTTGGTTCTCTGTTGTATGGTCAGGTGAGACCCAAGTTGCTTTGTGTATTCTTCTGTGTGGGAAGATGCTGCCTCCAATGACAAGTCGGTTTAGAGCACAAAAGTCTACAAACTTCTCCCCGTTCTCACTCATCTCCGAGCCTAGTCCCTGTCTCCCCATCACCTCTTCATATCCGGTGTTGTCCTCCCCTATTTTGGCATTAAAATCGCCCATGACGATGGTGATGTCTCGCTCCGCACATTTGTCCAAGGCACTCTGGAGTCGGTCGTAGAACTCTTGTTTCTCTTCCTCGTCACTGTCATTAGTGGGCGCATAACACTGGATGACGTTCAGCTTGAGCTTTTTCTTGGTTCTAAAGGCTGCTGTGATAATTCTTGGCCCAAGAGGTTCCCAGCCCATCAGCGCTCTCTGTGCCACTGGTGACAGCATGAATGCTACACCTTCTGTATGGGGGGCATTCTCCTCTTCATGACCTGAATACAGAATCATCTCCCCACTTAACAGCCTTTTCTGGCCAGACTGCGTCCATCTGGCTTCACTGATACCTAGCAGGGAAAGGTTGTACTTTTGCATTTCCGCTGCTATCTGGGCGGCCTTGCCGCTCTGGTACATGGTCTTGACGTTCCATGTGCCCATGGTTGTATCCCTGGATAGAGAGAGGCGGCTTGGTCCTGTGGCTTCCGAAGACTTCCGGCTTTCACCACAGGACGTCATAAGTCTTCTGGTAGAAGAACCTTCCTCCTCCAGGAAAGGAATTACTGTTAGTCTTTTCGTCGGCGTTTTTGTAGCTATTTTCTTTTTTTGCAGGGTGGGGAAGCTACCCCCATACCCAACCCCCTTACTAGGAGGACCAGGGGTTTTCTGTCGGGGTCACCTTCCCTTAGACCATGTTGGTTCACGGCACCTTATTTCATTCGGTGCACCCCTCTCACGAGGGACCCCCTATCCACCACCCAGGGGACGCGCCTCAACGCCATATGGTCCCAGCACGAGGATAAGTAGCGACTGATCTCTCTATTTGTTTGTTTGTCTATTTTGACAAAGGGCATTTACCCGAAATATTAATAAATTGTGTTGTAACTGTCTTTTCTAAGCGTATTTCTTTCTCCGTTGGTACTTCATTTCTCCACATTTGATAGCAATTCAGATCACTTACAAGATTAAAAGATATACCATGCTGTTTTTTTTCAGTGCGAGCGGTGAATGACCCATCAGCAGAGATCAGCCATTACTATGTCAAGGTGGGGATGGTCTCAGTTTGCCTACTGCATGAAGATCCCAAACCCGACTACCATAGGGGCGAGAAGAGCTCCTACACTGACAGGATGAAGACGCTTGCTAACGAGTTTTTCCGAAATGTGCGGGTCATAAATTTCATGGGACATAATCTGTCGCTGCGTGATATTAGGGACAAGGTGTCTGCTGCTCTGCCCTTGGACCATATAGGGTGAGTTCCCCACTTGGTTTTCAACTGCATTTTGAATTATTTTTGTGTAGCAGATATTGCTATTTTGTCTTTGCAGTATGTGCAGTTCTGTACACTATCCTACATTTATGTTACCTTCTTGCTGTTTGACATTTTGTTGTCATCACTGAAATTTGGATACTAACATATTTTTTATCTTCTTGTGAGTATCAATTCCCTTTACACTGAACCTACGTTCATCATACATTTTTATTTAACTGAAAGATGATTGTAGTTTTAAATTAAATAGGTGTTTCTTGTTTTCTTGTAAGGGAAAATGAAAAGAGAATCACCTTTTTTATAATCAGGGAATAAATTGAATGCCTCGGTGCCGATCACAGTACAAAAGATTACTCTGAGATAAATAATGACAAGTTCATAACATGAATGCCTAACTCATGTCAATGTCTAAATGAAAAACCAATGTTTCTCTTGCAACCAAACGTTTTCAATTTTAATTTTATGGGTCCCTTTCTGATTAAAATGAATTTTTTAACAACTGTGTAAAAGGATTTGAAGAAAGTAATGTAATTAAGCCTCGCGCTGGGACCATACGGCGTTGAGGCGCGTCCCCTGGGTGGTGGATAGGGGGTCCCTCGTGAGAGGGGTGCACCGAATGAAATAAGGTGCCGTGAACCAACATGGTCTAAGGGAAGGTGACCCCGACAGAAAACCCCTGGTCCTCCTAGTAAGGGGGTTGGGCGTGGGGGTAGCTTCCCCACCCTGCAATAAAGGAAATAGCTACAAAAACGCCGACGAAAAGACTAACAGTAATTCCTTTCCTGGAGGAGGAAGGTTCTTCTACTAGAAGACTTATGACGTCCTGTGGTGAAAGCCGGAAGTCTTCGGAAGCCACAGGACCGAGCCGCCTCTCTCTATCCAGGGATACAACCATGGGCACATGGAACGTCAAGACCATGTACCAGAGCGGCAAGGCCGCCCAGATAGCAGCGGAAATGCAAAAGTACAACCTTTCCCTGCTAGGCATCAGTGAAGCCAGATGGACGCAGTCTGGCCAGAAAAGGCTGTTAAGTGGGGAGATGATTCTGTATTCAGGTCATGAAGAGGAGAATGCCCCCCACACAGAAGGAGTAGCACTCATGCTGTCACCAGTGGCACAGAGAGCGCTGATGGGCTGGGAACCTCTTGGGCCAAGAATTATAACAGCAGCCTTTAGAACCAAGAAAAAGCTCAAGCTGAACGTCATCCAGTGTTATGCGCCCACCAGTGACAGTGACGAGGAAGAGAAACAAGAGTTCTACGACCGACTCCAGAGTGCCGTGGACAAATGTGCGGAGCGAGACATCACCATAGTCATGGGCGATTTTAATGCCAAAATAGGGGAGGACAACACCGGATACGAAGAGGTGATGGGGAGACAGGGACTAGGCTCGGAGATGAGTGAGAACAGGGAGAGGTTTGTAGACTTTTGTGCTCTAAACCGACTTGTCATTGGAGGCAGCATCTTCCCACACAGAAGAATACACAAAGCAACTTGGGTCTCACCTGACCATACAACAGAGAACCAAATAGACCATATCTGCATTAGCAAGAAATTTAGAAGATCCCTTCAAGATGTTCGAGTGAGGAGGGGAGCAGATGTCGCCTCAGACCACCATCTGCTTACCTTAAGAATGAAGCTCAAGCTAAAGAAAAGCCGCACAGAGACAACAAGAAGACAGCGCTATAATGTAGGCCTCCTGAGAGAAACTGGAGTTAGAGAAGAGTTCAAACTGGTGCTGTCCAACCGGTTTCAAGCGCTACAGGAGCTAATAAATGAAGAGGAGGCGGTCACCACAGAGCAGCAGTGGAAGGCAGTTAGAGAGGGGCTGAACTCAACCTGCAAAGACACTGTAGGGTTCAGGAAACACCACCACAAAGACTGGCTGTCGGCACAGACCTTGAAGAAGATAGAAGCGAGGAAGCAGAAGAAAGCAGCGGTCAACAACAGTCGCACGAGAGCAGCCAAAGTAAGGGCACAGGGGGAATACTGGGAAGCCAACCGCGAGGTGAAGAGGAGTATCAGGGCAGACAAGAGGGCCTACACAGACAGCCTGGCAGCAGAGGCAGAAAGGCAGCAGGCAGCGGCAACATGAAACAGCTCTACGACATTACCAGAAGATTGTCGGGTAAGTATGGCCATACAGAAAGACCAGTAAAAGACAAAGAAGGCAAGCCTATTGCAGACAGAGCAGACCAACTCGACAGATGGGCCGAGTATTTTGAAGAGTTACTGAACAGACCTAGCCCACCCGACCCCCCCCGACATCCAGCCGGCAGAGACCGACCTACCCATCAGCTGTGACAGACCCAGCCGGGAAGAGATCAGAAAAGCAGTGGCATTTTTGAAGAATGGCAAAGCAGCAGGGCCAGATGGCATCCCAGCGGAGTCTCTGAAAGCAGACCTAGAGACAACAGTTGAGATGCTGTACCCACTGTTTGGAAAGATCTGGGAAGAGGAGGTGATGCCAGCTGACTGAAAGGAGGGGTACCTAATCAAGCTTCCCAAGAAAGGCGACCTCAGCAAGTGTTCCAACTACAGAGGAATCACCTTGCTGTCAGTACCAGGAAAGGTCTTCAACAGGATCATCCTGGAGAGAATGAAGAGCTCTGTTGACCCCCAGCTGAGAGACCAGCAAGCAGGATTCAGGAAGAACCGATCATGTTCAGACCAGATCGCCACTCTCCGCATCATCGTGGAACAGTCTCTGGAGTGGAGCTCCCAGCTGTACGTCAACTTTGTGGATTATGAGAAAGCATTTGACAGCGTGGACCGAGAGACTCTGTGGAAACTCCTACGACACTACGGTGCACCCACAAAGCTCGTCCGCCTGATCAAGAGCAGCTATGATGGCATGACATGTCGCGTGATCCCCGAAGGGCAGTTTACCAGAGAGCTCCAGGTCAGAACTGGTGTCAGGCAGGGGTGTCTGCTGTCTCCGTTCCTCTTCCTACTGGCCATAGACTGGGTCATGAAGATGACCACAGAGCACAGACGAAGTGGAATACAGTGGACACTGTGGACACAGCTTGACGACCTCGATTTTGCAGACGACTTGGCATTACTGTCCCACACTCATCAACAAATGCAGGACAAGACCACGAGGCTTGCTGACATCTCGTCCCAAGTGGGCCTCACCATTCAGAAACAGAAAACAAAGACAATGAGGCTGAACGCAACCAGGGAAGAACCAATCTTGCTTGCTGGCACCCCGTTGGAGGAGGTGGAGTCCTTCACCTATCTCGGGAGCATCATAGACAAAAAAGGCGGCACTGATGCAGATGTCAGAGCACGAATCGGTAAAGCCAGAGCAGCCTTTCTCCAGTTGAAAATAGTGTGGAGTTCCAGAGAGCTGTCACAACACACCAAAGTCCGGATTTTCAACTCCAATGTAAAAGCAGTTCTCCTATATGGAGCAGAAACTTGGAGATTGACAAAAACCACAGTCAACAGAGTACAGACCTTCATGAACAGTTGCCTTAGAAGAATTTTGAAAATCCACTGGCCAGAGAAGATCAGCAACGTCAGACTCTGGGAGAGAACAGAGCAGATAACAGCAGAGAATGAAATTGGGCAAAGAAGATGGGGATGGATCGGTCACAGTCTGAGAAAGCCAGCTTCCAGTATCACTAGGCAGGCATTGTCATGGAACCCCCAGGGAAAGAGGAAAAGAGGTAGGCCGAGAAACTCCTGGCATCGAGACCTCCAAGCAGACATCAAGAGAGTGGGAACCACCTGGAGTAGAATCGAAGGAGAAGCACAGGACAGGAGTTGCTGGAGGTCTCTCGTCGACGGCCTATACCCGGGTAGGGGTGACAGCCGTAAGTAAGTAAGTAAGTAATGTAATTAAGGGAAATGTATTCATCTGCAGCTGTAAGCGATCAGTTTTCTTATGTACGTGTGTCTGTTTGCTGGCTGCAAAATAAAAATGTATGATGAACATTCAGTGTAAAGGGAATTGATACACACAAGAAGATAAAAAATATTTAATTTAAAACTGCAATCATCTTTCAGTGAAATTGCTGATCTCTCTAATTCTAAAGTGCTACAACAGAAAATAATGCCTATCTTGTGTGCTTGAAAGACACTAATTGCATTTATCACTGTAAAGATGTATCATCAGCATTATAATTGAGCAAAGGAATAAAATACATGCCAAGAGAGAATTCATTACTTTCAGGAACACTGAACATTGGGCTGCGCTGAAGTTTGTTTTCTCAGAATACGTTACCGATGGCATTACTATATGGAATACCCTGTATAGCCTATAGATTTCAGTCTAAGCCAAGATGTGTCCCCTACACAACTGGGGAGGAGACACCGGGGATCCATGCATAGGAGCCCAGGTGGCCTCCCCTTACCACCCTATCCAGCCGTGTGCCATAGGGCGAAAGCCCGCCAGTTTCACTCTTAGCTCGACTGTGGGCGGTCAAACGTTTTGGCCTTCCTCTGTTTGCGTCCGGTTTCAGACTTGTGCTATCGATTCTACTGTGAACTTTCTCCTTGGCTTTTGCCTCGTTTAGTCTTGAGACATGCACCGAACTTTTATTCGTGTTCAAGACTGTGAGTGATACGAGTTCAGTGGACTCTGACGTGTGACTTTTTCCGACCGGTCTCGGTCAGGGCCTTGACTTGCCGTGACCTATGTCTTTGGAACTCAGGCTTTGTGCTCGACTGGTGACTTACGGGACACTTCTTCGTTCGCGTTCTGCCTCAGGGAGTGAGGTCTAGGCTCTTCAGTGAGCTTTTCCCAACGGACTGTGTGTGGCGGACTTTATGGCTTCTTCGCGGTTGAGAACCTGCCATCCTTGTGGGGAATTCCAGTGGCCCTAGGACACGCTCGGCGCCTGCCTCCCGTGCTCGGGCTGCTCTTTGTGTCGTGTGTGCCGATTGGAGAGAGGACCAGTGGTCACACCTTTGGGACTTCTATCGCCGCGATCATCCGTCCCGGCCCCAGCAGGCTGCCCAGTCTTCCCCGAAGGAGGTCATTGCTCTGTCACCTCGTAGGGTACCCCTTCGTTCCATCGTTCGGGCAATCCGGCCCGCAGGTAAGTCTTTTTCATGTGCAGTAACCACGCAGATACTCCCTCCCTGCTCTGAGGCTTCCGAGCAGGAGCACCCCCAAGCTCCGTCTCTTCCGAGCGTGGCCCGAATGCCTTGGTATTACTCCTCTCCCAGCTCCGAATTTCTGAGCGGGCCTGGCGAGTCAAGCTTACGTCCACGCCCCCCCCCGCTCCGAGTCTTCTGAGCGGGCCTGGCGAGATTTGCTCAAGCATAGTGCAAAGAGAATTAGAGAAAGAGAGAGTTAATAAGAAAGATGCTCTCCCTCATGCTCCAATTCGTCTGAGCGTGACCTGAGAGCCATAGACGTGCCGTCCCCCCCGCTTCGACCTGTCTGAGCGGGCCCGGCGAGTCACACTTATGTCCCCCTCCCCCCCCCCCCCCCCCCCAGCCCTGAACTTCTGGGCGGGCCCGGTGTGACACGTACACACTCCCCCCCGCCCCCCTCTCCGATGTTTCCAAGCGGGCGCGCCCGCCGAGTCTCTCTTTCGTCCCCGCCCCGTTCTGATCCTCCTGGATGGGCCCGGCGTTAATTGGACACGCTCCCCCCACATGCCGATTCGTCTGAGCGTGGCCCGCGAGGTCCATTGATGCTCCCTCCCCGCTCCGATTCTTCTGAGCGGGCCTGGTGAGCCTCTTTTACGTCCCCCCCCCCCCCAGTTTTTCTGGGCGGTCCCGGTGGGACTCAGAGTCTTTTGCGCAAGATCGCATCTGCCGGGTTGCTGTCAAGCTCACCCCCCCCTCTCCCTCTCCCCCCCCCCCCCTTTTGCGTTCTCCCGAGCGGGCTCGGCGAGCCAGGGGATCCCCTACCCCCTCCCTTCGTTGTTAGCTCGGAGCGCGGTCCCTGGCTCCCGCGATCCCCTCACCGACGCGTCGTTGATGACTCACGCAGCCCCCCCCCCCCCTTTTACCTGCCCTTCAGCGGGCAGGGAACCTCTGGGGCGCCTTTGCCTCTGGACGTCGTTTGACCGCAGTTACTCTTCCCCGCGTCGCCCTTCCTTGCAGGCTTTGCATGTGGCTCCGCCTGTCCCTCGCTCGCGCTGCAGCCCACCGCTGGCGGCTGGCACTCGCTCACAGTAGTTGGTCGCCCCTCCATTTGGCTCATCGTGACAGGTGGCATGTGGATCTCGATCCTGACATCCTCAGCCTACATCCAGGGGACTCAGCCTCAGAGATTTTCCTTCGGGACTCTCCATCCGGCTCCCCCATCCACCTCTCAGCGGGGTCTTCGTCCCTGGTCCGCAGACCTAAACTGAGTTCTCAGACCTTTTGTTCCGTAGGCAAGGCTTCCCAGCTTATTTCGACACTCCTCCCGTCTGGATTCTGCCCACCATCTCGCCCAGTGAAGAGACAAGCTTCCGCCATGGTGGATGTGCAGTTTTCTGCCAAACGTTGCACGTCGCGCCTTCAGCCAGCTGGCTTCCGGGATCTCGCGGTTTCGATCTCCACACAGCTCCGCCAGGACAGCTTTGGTAGAAACAGGTTTTTACGGATTCCCAGTGGCCCGCAGTGATCAACATGAACTACTGCCAGTCTTGGTACGCGGAACACTCCCAAGCCTTCGCCGTCCCTCTTTCCACCTTGGATTTGGCAGCCATCACACAGGCGGGGGATCGATGGGCTGTCTAGACTGCTTGGCCTCGCCCGCTGGACAGGATCATGTCCTTAATTCGAAACGCGCTGGCGTGTTCCGGTTTTTTGGAGATGGCAACGCAAGCGGAGGACACTTGGGACCTGGAGGCTTCGTCCCCACTCCATGACACCCATTCGATCCTTGTGGTTGCTACCGGGCCGCGTACCATTCGTCTTCTAACGCCATGGCGGCGGCCGTCAACTGGGACCTTTGGCGTCAGGACACCCTCCTTCGACTCTGCTCGGATCTTCCCAAGACCGTGAAGTCGCAGCTCCGCCAGGCCCCCATAGGCGGTTCGCAGCTCTTTGGGGACACTTATCAGACAGTTAAGGAGGCGTCTAAGGATCTTTGGCCCCAACCAGCCGCCGCCCCTCCTACTTTCGCTCTCACGCTCCCCGCATGTCCGTGGTTCGCACCCTGCAGTCTACCAGGCCCACCTCTCGTGCAGCTGGCGGCACCCGCGGTAGAGCTCGCCCCCTTGAGGTCCCACATCAGTCCCTCCCTGCCTCCCGCCCTACAGCTGGTTTTTCAGTTTCCTCCGCAGGTCTCCCCTTTGGACACAGGCTCCTCACGATCGGCTCAAGGCAGACGCTCTTCGCAGAGAAGTGGAGGCCTTGCGCAGCAAGGCGGCGATGGAGATAGTCTCTCAACACGACTCACTGGTGTTTCACAGCCGACTGTTCGTCGTCCCCTAGCCAGGTGGCAAGTGGCGTCCGGTCTTCGACCTCTCGGCGCTAACAAGTTCATTGCGTCACCGCACTTTCGGATGGAGATTGCCAGGATTCTTCACGCATCCGGCCGGCCGATGGACTTCGCTATCAGCCTCGCTCTTGCGGATGCTTATCTGCACGACACCATGCTTCCTGCCTTGCGTCGTTTTCTGTGCGTGGCCTTCGAAGGGATCATCTGCCAGTTCCAAGCCCTCCCATTCGGCCTCAACATCAGTCCCTGGGTTTCCACGAGGCTCCTCAATGTGGGGATGGCCATCTTCTGACAGCGATCGTTGAGTCTGGCTTCCAATTTTCTGGCCGACCTACTGCTGCGCAACCAGATAACCACGGCTCTGAAGGAAGACAGAAACGAGCTGCTCTCTCTCCTTCACAGGCTAGGGTCATTGTCAATCTGGGCAAGTCGGATCTCACCCCTTCACGGCGGGTCCTGCAATTGGGGATGGAATTCCTGACCAACCTCAACTTGGGCCGCCTGCCTTTGACGCGGCGGCAGAAGATAGCCAAGCTCGCCTGGCAGATGGAGCTAGGAGCCTCCTTCACGGCCAGGGTATGGCTTCAGCTCTTGGGACTACACAGCGCGGCAGCGGATTGTTACCCCTGGGCAGGCTCTGTGCCCGACCTCTTCAGCTCCACCTCCTCCTTTACTGGCGCTCTGACGGATCTGGTTCCGGTTACTCCACAAGTCCGCCCCCACCTCCAGAGGTGGTCGGACCTCGTGTGGCTGTCGACGGGCATACCTCTGCACTCCCCACCAACCCGGTGGTCCCTCTGCACCGACGCAAACCTGTCGGGATGAGGCGCTCACTTCTTACCGAACTTGTATCCGCCTCGGACCCTTTGGCTCTGGACTTCGCGGACAAACACATCAACTGGCTGAAGTTGAAGGCGATGTGGTTAGCCCTCCTCTCCTATCAGGAGAAGCTGACCCATTAGGAGGTCCTCATTCTTCGGACGACTCGACAGTGGTGGCCTACATTCAGAACCAGGGGGGCACTCGCTCAACCTCCCTGTGCTTCCTACTGAACCATCCTTCGCTCTGGTGCATGGACCGGGGCATTGCTCTTCGAGCCCGCCACTTTCTGAGCCACCTGAACGTGGTCGCAGACGCCCTGTCCCGCTGCGGACAGCTTCTCCACATGGAGTGGTCCGTGTGCCCAGACATCTTTGCCTGATCTGCTAGCAATGGGTGACGCCTCTAGTCGACCTGTTTGCCACCAGGTGGAACAACCAACTACCGATGTTTGTCTCTCCTGTTCTGGACCCACTCGTCTGGTCGATGGACGCGCTCCCCATCCCTTGAGATGGCTTGATTGCGTATGCCTGACCTCCGTCAGTACTGGTGCCGAAGATACTACGGAAATTGCAGGAAGGCTCCGCGGTTGTCCTGTTGGTGGTCCAAGAGCTGGAGCTCGGACCTGCTCGCTCTAGCTACGGACCCGCCCTTGGAGCTCCTCACCCCGCCGTCGATGCTCAAGCAGCTCCAGCAGGCGCTCTTCCACCCATGCCCGGAGCGACTCCTACACGCCTGGAGGTTGTCCAGCAAGCCCTCACTGAAAGAGGTTTCTTGGATGCGGCAGTGGCGGCGTTTGCGGCAGCCCGTGGACTGTCTACCCGAAAGGTCTACGAAGGCAAGTGGAGGGTCTTCCAGTCATGGTGTGCCGCCCAGTGGCTCCCCCACCCCATGCATTTAACTACCCACCAACTGGCAAAATGGTATGGTTCTCTGACTTGACCCAGAAAACATGTTTTTCCCCTGGCCTTTGCCATGGCATCCCGCGTGAGCAAGCTTTGTGCGCTCTCGGTACGCCCAGCGTGTTTGCAGTTCAAGCGGATGGCTCAGGTTTTAGATGCTCACTGACCCATCCTTCCTGGCCAAGAATCAACCGCCCTTGGCTGTGCCCCAGATGCTGACCATACGTCCGCTCAGAGGAATGGATCTTTCCAGCGGGGCGCGGCAACAGGATCCGGTCCGGGCACTAAAGTTTTACTTGTGTCACGCAAAGCCGCGCCGCCTCGGCCGCACCCGCCTGTTCCTACCGCTTCTCGAGGCAGGCTGGATATTCGACCCAGACAGTTTCGTCCTGGCTGTGGTGGGTGATTCGATTAGCCTACATTGTCATCTCCCGGGACGGGAATAGATGGTTACAGATCCGTGCGCATGACGTACGAGCATTGGCCACAAGCGTAGCTTTGACCGCAACTGCTCAGTTAAGGACATTGCGATGGACGTAGGCGGGCGGGCAGACTCTACCTTCGCCTGCTTCTACCTCCGCGACCTATCTGTCCAGCGTGACTCCCTGGCCTTGGTGGGCGACATCTCCATGGCCCAGCACTTCCTCTGCGCGCCGCAGGCGTCTTAGGCACATCCTAGCTTTCTGAAATCGTCGGGAGTTCTTTCTGTGGGCCTGTGGGGGTGTTAATTACTGAGGGTAACGGCGCGGCACCCGCCTCCTCTTTGTGATTCTTCCATATAGTAATGCCATCGGTAATGTATTTTGAGAAAACAAATGAATTTTTTAAAAAAATACTTTCCGATGGCATTACTCAGATAGCCCTCCCTCCTGCCCCGCTTGCCGCTTTGGCTAAGTGTGAAACTGCCGGGCTTTCACCCTATGGCTCGCGGCCGGATAGGGTGGTAAGGGGAGGCCACCCGGGCTTCTATGCATGGATCCCTGGTGTCTCCTCCCCAGTTGTGTAGGGTACACAACTTGGCTTAGACTGAAATCTATAGGCTATAGAGCGTATTCCATATAGTAATGCCATCGGTAAGTATTTTTCCAAAAAAATACATTTTAGAAAAACATTCATTTTCTCGCTGGTGTGGGGATGCCATTTTGAGGCAAAAAGGCCTATCCGAAATGATATATTGGCACTTTTGTGGAAATGACATAATAAAAAACACAGTTCTAACGGCTGTTATTTAAAACAATTCTATTTGGCCATTATTTCTGAACTTTTGCAGGGATATGGATCTCCTCTCTGCCTTCACTTCAAAAATACCTAAAGTCTGAGATAGGCATTTATGTCATTAATTATCGATAGGCATTAGAGCTTGATGTCATGGTCTGGAGTAATGATAGACCATTTTCTGTAGTCCTGTTGATTTTTTTTTTAAAAACTCATTGAGCCTTGTTACAACAAGATATTGCCAGAATAGTGAAATATTAGTGGTCTTGTTAACTTAAGACATTTGAACTTTTTTCTTTATTGTATTTGAACCTGGGTAACAAACATCTGGTTTATTTTATTTGGTGGTGACTGTATTTGCAGACTTCTCAGCAAGCCACTTTCATTGGAGTGTGTGGAAAGGACACTGCGTAAAAACCACAGCTACTCCGTGGATGTGACCCTTCACGCAGCAGAGCTAGTCGAGTGTCTGTTTGACCGGCGTGAGCGGGACCCAGGCTCCGTCAGCTTCACTGCTGACACTGACGTCAAGCTGCCACAGTACAGTGAGGTAAGTGTTGCTTGTGTATTTTTATGCTTGGCATCTGTCAAATTTATCTTGCATAGAGGCGAAGACACCTCTGTGAACAGAAACAACAGGCATACAAAAATAAGGGCTCATGAAATAAAAGTAAAAATTTAAAAAGAAACAAATAAATGAGCAGGAAACAAATAAATGTGAACAAAATAAACAAGATCATGAAAGGCAACATGGAGGGTTAACCCAATTAACCCAACAGGTGCTTTTCCCAAAATTTGAAAGTGTTGCTGAACGACTGTACCGGTTGCAGGAGATGGATTGACCTTGATGATCCAAGGGTAATGCCAGATTAGCTTGCTGCTTTCAGGCGCCAAGCTAATCTGGCACAACCCTTGAATTATCATGGTCAGTCAGGCTCCTGCTGTACAGTGTTGGGGCTAAAAGGGTTAAACAAATGAACCATTTAGCCCAAAGGACTAAAGCAGGAGACGGATCTGCCATGATAATTCAAAAACAGTGGCAGATTATCTGTCACTGCCCTTGAATTAACTTGGTCAATCCATTTCCTGGTGCTATTCTGGCACCACCTGGGAAATTGCATGTTTGACCTGTGCCCTGAAATGTTACTGGTAAGTGGTATGCAGTCTGCAGAAAACATCCCAAAATGTTGACCTGGATTCTGGTTGTGGCACCTTTGTGGACTTTAAAGTAGACACCTGGATGTTGTGCAGTGAAGGGCAGTCAGTGACCTGAACGCTTGGGATCTGTGCAGCATGTGTAGTCGTTTGAAAAAGTGTTCCTGTTTGTATTACATGTAAACTTACACAGATAGATATACAGTTTCATTATCTCACTCAGAATTTAAAATTCCACAATTATGATTTCTTTTATTACATTCATTCATCAGCAAGAGAGATCATAATAAAATAACAAGACATTAAACAATTTCAGCCAAAATAATCTTAGAGCAACTTTTTCAGAAACGGGTTGGGCAAAGTGCCCTTATAATACCAGATGCTAGATGAACCCTTTTGGTGTCGGAGGAATCACCTCAACAAAAAGCACTACTGACAGTATGCACAAAAGGTATACAGATTAGTCATATAGGCGATATGTACAGTATACGTATGTACCCGGTATGTAGGTCATAAGCAGTGTTGATTCTAGGATTTCAGAAAAGTGAGCCCAAAGGCTCCCTCTAATCAAAAAAGGGAGCCCCTCAAGGTGTAAAAGGGAGGCCCTCAAATCGCGTTGCACTGCTTACTTTAAAACGACATATATACACACATTCATACATACAGTGGAGTCCGCTTAACACAAATTTCTGGGGACACGGAAAATCACTTCGTGTTAACTGTATTTCGTGTTAACCAATATGGCCTCAAAATTGATCACGGCCCTCAAGGAGAAAGTGTGTAAGACGTGTGCGTGAATGAGTACCAGGTTAAAAGTGCACGACATTATCATACTTTCTATGCATACCTTCAGCTCGCTAGGAAAACACAAGGAAACGTGTACAGCTCGAGTATTTAATGTAAATCCATCAGGTAAAATCCATACTAAGTTACAATCCTCAGGTAAATGCAACACAGGCTGAAGTACAATCCTGCATCGGTAAAAGGGTTGTGTTGGTACACGAATGATACAACATGAATACAGTACAGAAATGCTAGCCAATGAGTAGACAGATTACAACAGCCGAAGGCTATTCAGCCAATCACAGACTAGAGTTAGCTCTGATCTGTCATGTGTACTTCCACAGCGCGAGAGCAACACGTGAATTGGTTTTCTGTGAATGGAATCTGTGTTCGTGTTAAACAGGTGAATAATAGTGAAATTGCCCTGGCTCGACTCAGGCCACACTGCACCAAGATGCTCGAGCAGGCTTTTACGCAGCAGCGGTGCGGCCACGCTGGTCATGCAAAAAAGCGTCCAGTTTCTTTTTTCTGCGATTCTTCGGCCGCGCTATCAGTGTTTTTTTTTGCAATTTGGAGCATAATATTGCGAGAAATCGCGCAAAACGCGCTCTAGAATCAACACTGCATAAGTGAATGTAGCCGCGTATGTTTGTAGAGTTAACCTTAGAGAAGTACTTCTGTCTGATGATATAATAGTGGCCAGTTTTTGCCAGCAAGAAGCACATGTTCTCATGAGCCCATTCAGCTTCACTCACTCATGAAAATCTATGCCTGATTCAGATCAAAAGATATTGGCTCATGAGCTGTGAAACAGGAGTGATCAATTAACAAAACCAAAAAGACAAACAGAAAGTGATCTGTCAACACATGTGGTTAACAAGTCTGTGACATTACAGTTGATTGAGAATTATACAGTTTAGTTGAGTTATACAAATTACATAACAGACAATGAACTCTTCATGTTCAAATATCAGATCTTTGGCATAGAATGGAGTAAGAAAAAAAATGCTTTATGTTCAGTTTTAAAGAGCACCCTGCATTTGAATGATTAGAAACAAGGATGAAAAGAGATGGACTAGATTTATACAAGGTCTTGGTTCTGTTTTGTTAATCCAGGGGCCAGTTGCTTGAGTTTACTTAAATCCTGTGCACACCACTAAGCAAGGTGCTCCTGTCAAGGAGCACCTTGCATAGTGGTGTGCTCAGGATTTAAATCCAGGCTTTTAGCAGTTTGGCTTTGATTAGAATCCAGATGATGTCTCCTACCCATTCCCCAGAGTTTACTTTCAGCACCTTTTTTAGGTTTGGATTTTTTTTTTTAGCATTGCATATATATACATGTATTGACCCTTTGACTTTGATAGTGACATTTGTTGTGATGGCGATAATTCCTGCAGGAATCATTGTGATTAAATTATTTACTGACAGCCAAAGGGTTAACTTTCTATCAGCATTTAGCTATTCTTTTTGAAAATATGTTAAGAACAGTTGATATAAAACAGCAAACATCAGTGAACAATGTATTTTTAACAGCATGGAATGTATTGAGTATGCATATGTGGCATAAGAGGTAGCAAACTGGCAATGAAGCATGATATGTTTGTAATGCAGTCTGGCTGTAAAAACTACCACAAAATATGTTTTGTAGAACAGTTTGCATTAATTGTGATGGGCACTTCACAGAGGAACAGCACAATAAATTAGAATACATTTAGTTGCATGTAGGTGCAACACACTGTTTACAGTGATAAGTTTTAGCACACATTCTGTTACAAGTTGTTATTATATTGATATGCATATGATACATAGCAATTAATCGTGAAATTGAATTTCCACATTGCACACACAAACATGCACATACACATGCATGTCCATGCACACACACACACACACACACACACACACACACACACACATTTACATTGTCTCTCTCTGCCAACATGCTATAAAGATTCAGTAAAACAACAATCTTTGCTAATGTGTAAAAAACAACGTGGAATGCATTTTAGATTTGAATAATATCACAATTATAAGTGGCACCCATTGCATCACCACTTCCATCCTGTATCATCTAGAGTTGTTTATATACAAGCCTTTACCACATAAAAAATAGTTTTGTATATTTACATTATATATATATATATATATATATATATATATATATATATATATATATACACACCACTTCATTTGAAATTACCTCCCTTGTACGTGCAGGTATTGTTTACAGTGCCAGCATGCACAAGTTAGTTATTTGGGTTTAACGCCAAGCAGGCAATTAAGTCCATCTCATGGCGGAGCATGCACAACAAGGGGGTTCATTTTGTGACCAGATTTTCTTTTGAGTGTGGTCAATAATGTTCTGGTTTCTGCTTAACCCAAATCATACTGAGGCTAAAAGCTTCAAATGTGTACCCTGCCATATGGAAGCTACATTATAGTATTTACAGATGAGGATATAGACCAATGGCTTTAGTTCAATGGTAATGCCAGAATAGCTTGGCGCCTCTAGGCGCCAAGCTATTCTGGCACTGCCCTTGAAATATTTTAGTCAAACTTATTTCACACACTGGTGTATTCCGAATGATAAGGGTTAATGTATAATTAACCTCCTCTGCCTAGAAAAGATGAGTCATTCAGCCCTGACAAAATGACCATTATAGTGCAAGGGTGGTGGCAAAAGAATTTGGCGCTCACAGACACCACCCTTGACCTGTCATTATCACTCATTCTCATAAACTGTTGCCTTTTAGAGGACAACTCCAAACTTTAGGAATGTTACATCAGAAAAGAAGTAAAAAATACACTTTGTAAATTGTAGTCCTTTCCGTGCAAAATTGTGTCCTCATGACTCATCCCACAGATATTTTGAGCACATACAGGTATCCAACATTTGTGTCACATTTCACACAGTGTAACACAGTTTGTAGGTTGCACTCCAGTTTCTAGGGTGCTACCTTTCTTTTACTGTAAACTGCAGTTTGGATATGCATCTGGCAATCACGCGACATTTACAGATATGGCTGTTTTAGTTTGCGTGTAGATACAGTTGTATGCTCACGTCACGTTCATATTGTACATGTCCTTTGCCCTGCTCTTCCATTTGTAAAACAGAGATTTGCATGCGGCCCTGCAGAATTAGGCATCATGCTAAATGGTGGTGTATCACCCCCACCTGCCTTTTAGTGGTTATCTTTTCAGGGGTGTAACACATTGAGCCCTCACACATTTGGGGACTATCAAAGATGACATATCAGCTCAGGAGAATGATTAACTACGGTTGTTTAACGCATATCATATCGGGGCTAAAAGCTTCAAATTTGTACACTGTATATTCAAGCTACATTATAGTACTTACAGATAAGGATATAGACCGATGGCTTAAGTTCAAGGCTGGTGCCAGAATAGCTTGGCGCCTCGAGGCGCCAAGCAATTCTGGTACTACCCTTGAACTATTTTACTTACTTACTTACTTACGCCTGTCACCCCTACCCGGGTATAGGCCGTCGACGAGAGACCTCCAGCAACTCCTGTCCTGTGCTTCTCCTTCGATTCTACTCCAGGTGGTTCCCAGTCTCTTGATGTCTGCTTGGAGGTCTCGACGCCAGGAGTTTCTCGGCCTACCTCTTTTCCTCTTTCCCTGGGGGTTCCATGACAATGCCTGCCTAGTGATACTGGAAGCTGGCTTTCTCAGACTGTGACCGATCCATCCCCATCTTCTTCGCCCATTGAACTATTTTAGTCAAACTAATTTCACACACTGGTGATTTCTGAATGATAAGGGTTAACCTGTTCAGTGCCAGTTAACTCAGACTGTGTGTCTGCAATATTCCTTAACTCCAACACCAAAAAAAAACATACTGTCTCAGGGACGTGGATTCAAAGTGGTGTCAGCAAGAGGCATAGTTCCTCATGAGCCCCTGCAACTGCGGGGGCTGATGAGGATCTATGCCTCTTGAAGTTGGATGGTGCTCAAGTTTTCTCGGCACTGAACAGGTTATGGGTGGTGTGAGACCAAGAGGTGCCAAGCTGTTGTGGCACTGCCCTTGAACTAGCATAGTCGATCTGTTTTCTGTTATGGTGTGTCAGGGCTGAATGGGGCAAGCTCTGGACTGTGTGAGAATTTGTTTGTTGACTCCGGAAGAATAAAACACTATCACTGAAGTGAAAAATAAGCACATGGCCACTGTTAGCTGAGCATCACAAAAGACGACTGTAGTTGAAAACGAAGAGAGTTCATATAAGTTGTCCCTGTTGATTCTTTCATTTCACACTGTCAAAATACAGTCTTTCAGCAACTCACCAGCACTGCCACAGATTCTCATGAGCCTCTGCAGCGGCAAACTCCATTTTAGCTCTTTGGCTGTTTTTAGCAGTTTTAGTTGCAATGGTTCCTGCAGGAATCATTGCGACTAAAACTATTGCCAGCACCCAAAGGGTTAGTGTACTCTGTCATTGACTAGTGGGGGTCAGGACCAGTACAACATGCAGAGCATTTTACTAGTTTGCCACAGTCTTTCAAAGCTATGATCATTTATGATCACAAATTGATTAATAGGTTTGTTGCCAAGCTCTCTGTGGAGAATGTGCTAACCATTTGGCTGTCATAGTAGATAGCACTTTTTGTGACGATGATTCCTCTATGAATCCTTGCATAAAAAAGCGCTACTGGCAGCAGAAGGGCTAAATATGATTTAACCCCTTTAGCCCCAATTTTGGAGGTGTTGCTTATGACTATGAGATGGATTGACCATGATAATTCAAGGGTAGTGCCAGATTAGCTTGGCACCTTCAGGCGCCAAGCTAATCTGGCGCTACCCTTGAATTATCATGGTCAATCAATATCCTGCTGTAGGGACTTGGGGCTAAATGGGTTAATGTTATGTGTGAATGCTCAGTGGTTAACCTGGTTGTATGTGTGGTGTTTGGCAGGCTTGGCATTTCCATCCATTTTGTAGTAGTATCCTTGTGCAGACTCTCCATTCTGATTTTGAACAGGGTAGGAGGGCAGTGCCCTGCTTTTAATGTCATTTGAATAGCTTGAGGTGCTCGGCCTCACTTCTGGATATGGCTGTGGATGTTTCTGATCTAGATACTGGTAACTTCCAGCTGAAAGCCGCTCAGCGGGACTCCTGGGTCCTGTCTTGCCGTCACTGATGACCGTCACTTTGATGTTTTCTGGATCTAGGGCCCGTCCTACTTTGGGTTTGTCCTTGGGGCGGGTGAAGCGCTTTGCTTCTGCTCCCATGCTGGGCAGTTCACTGGGTGCAAACACATGGGGCTGTTGTGGTGGCAGGTCTGACTTCTTGCTCTTCTTCCTGATACAGAGGAGGTAAATGATGACAGCAATAATGGCAATGAGGACCACTCCAGCCACAACTGTACCCACTATGATGCCCACTTCCTTGGAATTGTCATCGGCATTTATTGGAGACTGGTCCAGCAGCGTTGTCTTTTGCAGGCACTGGGTGTACAGTTGTGCTGATGTTGCTGAGTAAGATATCACACACAAACTGTATGATTTGCCCGAGTGAAGAGATTGGGCTGTGAAGGAGGGTTGTGCCTTGGGTATGACACCCGAAAGGGAAACGAAACTAGAACTTTCTAGTTCTGTTACTCTCACTCGATAGTGTTGCACTTTGGTATCATCAGAAATGACCCAGTTGACTTTGATGGTATCCTTTGTAGTGTTGGTGACAGTAATGGTGATGATTGGTGTTGGAGTGGTGGGGATGATGACAGGGGGGAGGGTGGTGTACAGTTCATCACAGGTGTCAGGGGTCCAGTTAGAGGGACAAGTCAGGTCTGCTGGCCTCAGATTGCGCAAATACAGCCCTGTCTTGTTATCAGGCTGTGCACAAACCTCGTAAGTACTTAACGTGATGTTTCCACTATCCCTGTACTCAAGCAACCATCTTAGCCTGCAGTCACAGTTGAGTGGGTTGCCGTCCAGGTACAGTTCAGGTACATGTCGGAATTGGTACAAAACACAGTTGCTGATATTTTGAATCTTGTTGTTGACTAAATGGAGCTTGGTGAGATCTCTAGCGCCGGCCAGTTTAGCCTGAGTGAGCACCGAGATGTTGTTGCCATCCAAAATAAGCTCACTGAGCTGGGACAGGTTTCTGAAGGTGTTATCTGGTATCTCTGTCAGCCCTGTGTACTCCGCCTTGAGGACTTGGAGGGCAGTTAGTCTGGAGACTGTATACCACAGAGTGGCCTCCACCAGTAATGTATTGGTCAGTGCAAGGTTTGTCAGATTGGACACCTGTGAGAGAGATCCAGGAAGTGTCAGCTTCTGTCCTATCTTCTGTTGGCTCAGGTCCAGGTTTCTAAGGGCAATTAACCCAGCCATTGACCGGTCACTCATGCTGCTAATCTGGTTGCCAGATAGACTGAGGGTGGTGAGGCTGCCACCGGCCTGAGAAAACACATCTGCATTTATTGTGGTCAGCCGATTGAGTTCCAGGCGGAGCTCAGAGAGTGAGACTTTGTTCAGAAGAAAGTTAGGACTAGCTGGCAAAGTGCCCAGATCAATCTCTGACAGCTGCAAGGTTTGGAGGGCTCGCAGTTCTTTGACTTGATCCAAGACAGCAGCATCATGGATGGGGTTGTTCCGGAGAGAGAGGTATTGTAGAGTGGTTGTGATGCCCTTAAAGCAGTCAGCATACAACTGGCTAATCATGTTGTAGCCCAGGTCAAGTGTTCTCAGGCGTATGTTATACTCAAATGCTGAATTAGTGATCGCAGTAATCTGCGTGTTCTTGATAATCACGGTTTCAAGCTGCACATGATTTCGCAGGAGGTCAATTGGTAGAGAGCTCAAAGCCTGGCCATCCAGTTCCAGAGAACGCAGTCCCAGTGGAACAGACTGGGTCTCTATAAACACCAGGTTGTTTTTGCGCAGGGACAGTATTTCCAGACTTAAAATGAGATTCAGAGTACCCTTCACAAGGTCATCATTTTCAAAGCGAAAATTCTCTAAGGTAAGAGTGCGCAGGTTTGTCAGGTTGGTGAGGCTGGTAAGTGGGGGCCGCACATCTGCCCCAACCTCTGCTCCAATGTGCAGCTCTCTCAGATCGCTCTCCAGCCCCTTAAACGCGTTGGCACTGATGTTGGTTAGGCGGTTTTCCAGGAGAATCAGGTTTTGTATCCTCAGCCCTTTGAAGGCTCCAGCTGGTATGGTCTGTATGTTGTTCTG
This sequence comes from Semisulcospira habei, assembly GCA_036245525.1. Lineage (NCBI taxonomy): Eukaryota > Metazoa > Mollusca > Gastropoda > Semisulcospiridae > Semisulcospira > Semisulcospira habei. The sequence continues at coordinate 138,726,495 of BTPG01000004.1, read as the reverse complement.
TGCTAGTGACATTTCCCAGATTTCATAGTTGGATGATCCAGTGATGGTGGGCACTTTAATCAAGCCCAGATGTCGGCAGTTGATGGCCACTTTGGTTATGTCAGGGACATTGTTGATGAAGGCAGCTTCACAGGAGCAATTGGAGATAATGTTGAGTAGTTGGGAACACTGGTAGGGAACAACTCCAGCAGTGGGCATCACCAGCAGACAGACCAGCAGCACGAAAGCAAACAAGCACCTTGTCTTCAGCAACATCTTGAGTCAGCTACTGTCACCTGCAACAATAACAATAACAACATACTAGTAAAGTACTCATAAATTATCGGGGTACAGGTTGGCCCTTTGACTGCTGCTAGCCTTTAGTTGCGTCTTTACCCATATCATACTGAGGCTAAAAGCTTCAAATTTGTACACTGCCATGTGCAAGCTACGTTATAATACTTACAGGTAAGGATATAGACCAATGGCTTCAGTTCAAGGCCTCTATGCGCCAAGCTATTCTGGCACCACCCTTGAACTATTTTAGTCAAACTTATTTCACACACTGGTGTATTCCAAATGATAAGGGTTAAACCATGGCAAATCTGCCACACGTGCATGCAGCCACTGGTAGTTTTTCTCTGAAACCATCACAGATCTACAAGACATGTAATCTGCCTTGAATATGCTGTATGCACATTGGGGGTAAAACCCTTACCATTAGAGGAATGCATAGATTTAGATCAGGAAAGCAATAGACATAGATCTTCATGGGTCCCCGCAGATTCAGAGTGGTATCGGCAAGAGGTATAAAACCTCATGAGCGCTCTCAACTGCAGGGGCCTCTTGCAGCTGTTGTTGATTCTGTGCCTCAGATGTGACTCCTCATCAGCGTTTGCACACTGGACTCCTCTATGTTTTGTTTTTTATGTGATGTCCCTAAAATACATGCATGTTCAAAAGGTGCCTAAAATACATGCATGTTAAAAAGGTCCCTAAAATACATGCATGTACAAAAGGTCCCTAAAATACATGCATGTACAAAAGGTCCCTAAAATACATGCATGTACAAAAGGTCCCTAAAACACATGCATGTACAAAAGGTCCCTAAAATACATGCATGTATAAAAGGTCCCTAATATACATGTACAAAAGGTCCCTAAAATACATACATGTACAAAAGGTCCCTAAAATACATGCATGTACAAAAGGTCCCTAAAATACATGCATGTACAAAAGATGTGGGGGCTCACAACATTCCATGCCTCTTGCAGATGGCTGACCTTTTTTAACATATTTAAGAAATTTCGTTAATAAAAGGGGGACTCTTCAGCTTGTACCACAATTGACTTGGATGACCGACTAAAGGGAGAATAGACAAAAGGGAGAATGACGGTACACAGAAGACCAAAAGATTTTAGAATGGAATGGACAAAAGGGAGGAAGGTGACAAAAGGGAAAATGGTAACAAACGGGAGAATGGCGACAAAAAGTCACATTTGTCTTGTTGACCTTTAATGGTAACAAACGGGAGAATGGCGACAAAAAGTCACATTTGTCTTGTTGACCTTTAATAACTTCCCGTTTTGTTGCCATTATGTTAGTATTTTGTCAATCTTGACCAACTCAGTATACTATTAGGTGTACTGTTAAGTGTGTATCATATGTGCGGCCAGGGGCTTACTTGCAGAATACTCATGGAAACTATTTTGTATTTCATCACACATCTATGATTCCACAAAAGTGCAGGATCTCAAAGTCTCTTCCTTTCTTATTCCAGATATAATGTTTGTCAGTGTGCGCTACTGAACAACGTGAATGTGCGCTAACTGTAATGCTGATGAGCTGTGCTGATGGGTGATGGTTGTTTATGACGTGGATGCCTTTTAACATTCGTTGACAGATCTATAATCAAACATAACAAATGTGTTCAACTTTCATAAACATTTAGTTCACCCTTTTTTAGCCCCACAGGTGCATTTCCCAAATTATGGAAGTGTTATTTAATGACTCTGTACCAGTTGCAGGATCTGGATTGACCATGATAATTCAAGGGTAATGCCAGATTAGTTTGGCACCTGAAGGTGCCAAGCTAATCTGGCACTACCCTTGAATTATTTTGGTCAATCAATATCCTGCTGTAGGGTGTTTGGGCTAAAAGAATTTGTCTATTCATAAGTGCATTTTTCTGCTTATTGTATTTTTCCGTTTTGTCTATTCTCGCTTTTGTCTGCCATGAGATGGTCTTAGTTGCCCACTTGACATTAAACCCAAATAACTCTCTCTTGTGCGTTTCTACCTTCTATCCATTATCCCATTTGTCTTTATCCCTTTAGTCTGGTACCTATCGACTTCACTTAACCCATATCATACTGAGGCTAAATCAATTTGTACACTGCCATATTTATGCAAGCTACATTATAGTACTTACAAATGAGGATATAGACCAATGGCTTTAGTTCAAGGGTATTGCCAGAATAGCTAGGCGCCCAGAGGTGCCAAGCTATTCTGGCACTACCCTTGAACTATTTTAGTCAAACTTATTTCACACACTGGTGTATTCCAAATGATAAGGGTTAACAAGTTTGAATATAAAAAGTCGACCATAACAGCACTTTTTCAGAGGTCCTACCGCACTTTTGTTCATGCATTATGTAGTTATTTTGCTTATTACAAGTTTAGGATATGACAAGAAGAAAATCATGCCCAAGACAGTTGGTTAGGTCCGAAGTTTTTGAAAAGTTTTGCATCATCCCATCCATAGGTATAAAAACCGTCTTAACCCTTTGGGTGTCAGTAGCGTTTTTTTGGCGTGATGATTCCTGCAACAACAACAACAAAAAAAAAAGCAACACTACCGACACCCAGCGGGTGAACAAAGGTATTCTCAACTGTACTAATATTATCTGGCTAGGTAATTAACCCTTTCAGTGCCGAGAAAATGTCAACACCATCCAACTGCAAGAGGTATAGATCCTCATGAGCCCCCGCAGTCGCGGGGGCTCATGAGGATCTATACCGCTTTCTGACAGCACTTTGAACCTATGTTCCTAGGACAGGTAGGGCTGTTTGTTGTGGAAGCAATGAGGATTGCAGAAAACACGATCTACATCAGCTGACGCTTAACAGATTAGCCCTTATCATACTGAGGCTAAAAGCTTCAAATTTGTACACTGCCATATATGCAAACTAAATTATAGTACTTACAGATAAGGATACAGACCAATGACTTTAGTTCAAGGTTGGTGCCAGAATAGCTTGGCGCCTAGAGAGGCGCCAAGCTATTCTGGCACTACCCTTGTACTATTTTAGTCAAACTTATTTTACACACTGGTGTTTTCCGAATAAGGGTTAAGTGCAGAATAACGTGATGTGCTGCCCCGCTCTCGGCCATCACTAGTCAAGTGCGCAGTTGAATTGACAACTTTTATGTTTGTTTCCCGTCCCAATGCGCACAAGGTCATCGGGCCGATGTCGGCCGCCGCTGGCCTGCGCACACCGGCGGCTCATGTCGGTCCGATGACCTTGTGCGCAATGGGGTGTATTCTCCGCCATCGCTGTTGGCGCTCTGTCAGTCTCTCCGCCCCCGGCCCTACTTGTCTGTGTCCCTACTTGTCTGTGTCACTGACATAATGCCAATTCCCCGAGAGCCCGACTGCCAGCCCCCCTTTCACTCACCACGCCCGTTAGTTACGCATGCCTGATTCTCTCCGTCTTGCCGGCCCATCCCCATCAATCCCCCCCCCCCCCCCCCCCATCTATAAACAATCCTGTGTCCATGTCCAATAAAACATTGTAAACTGACGAGGGTCACTGTGACCGACTTACCCCCCCCTCCCCCCCCCCCCCCCCACCACCACCACCACCAAAAAAAAAAGAAAGAAAGAAAATTATGTTCGTCTGCATGATGCACACGTATCCTGGCTAGTACTGTAGTTAACCACTTCAGGTTCGAGTCGGCTATTCATTCCTCAAATAAAAGTCATACAGGCCGCGGGCCGTGTCCCTGGGGCCGGCGCTCTCTTTCATATTATTATGGGCGCTCAGGCTAGAAGGTGATGACGGTGCTTTCAGCGGACAGTAAATTAGCGACGACCCACCTGCTGCTCTCAAACCCCCGTTACACAATACTCTTGTCCAGTCAAGAATTGCGGCCAAAGCATTGTTACGCCTTAGTTGCAGTATGCGGGTTCATGTGTTTCATTGTAGGCGACATATACTGACTAGCAAAAGAAATGCAACACTTTTGGAATCATCGGAAACTAGTGTTTCCGTTGATTCACAAAATGTCGCTTTTCTTTTGCTCGTCAGTATAGTTTGTGCGTTTCACTGCATGTCAGTGATTTTGTTTCTCTATGTTTGTTTGTACCAACTATGCAGAAGGAAATTAAAAAAAAAAAAAAAAAACCCGTCTTATCCTGCATTGCAAAATGAATACAATCTGCCCCTAAAGAGTGCGCAAGAACTATGCTACTAACATGAAATTGTGGGCTTTTGATTTTAGTGTTATAGCTAGCTAAGTTAATGAAGACTTATCACAGTGTTGTACTAGCAGTGTGCAAAATTAACTCATTCTACCCAAGACACACCACCGGAAGATAAGGATCGACCTTCAGTGATAGTTCAAGGGTGATGCCAGAACAGCTTATGGCATCACCCTTGAACTATCATGTGTCCTGCACTGCAATGCAGTCTCCAGAGGACAACGGCAAAATTTAAAGATTTCGGTGTTGGGGTAGAATGAGTTAATGATGTTGACTCGCGCCAAAAAGTGAAACGTATTCTGTGTAGAAAGTACATTCGTTTCAAGTGAGCCATCAGTTGTAACAGTCCATTTTGCAAAATCATTCAAAATGCTGCATCATTTTATTATAAATTATGAAATGCATTTTCGCTCCTGTCAGAAAAGAGCACACCTGTACGCTTTACTAACCCGGCACACTGCCGAGAAATGTTGAACACCACCGAACTGCAAGAGGTATAGATCCTCATGAGCCCCCGCAACTGCGGGGGCTCATGGGGATCTATGCCTCTTGCGAAAGCAGTTTTGTTCCTTTGACGGCTGCGGATCTTTGACGTTGAAATCGCAATGATAATGCCAGTGACACCCTGCGTTCACTAGCAGTGACGGCGGTAAATAAACGGCACGAGTTTTGGATGTCGCAGTTTTCACATTCCTTTTCGACAACAAGCGCAGTAGACGGATACGCACATGTATCTAGATAGCCGCATGCCTGTCTCTTCTGCTTCTAGCGCCAATAAGATCGACTCTGCTAGCTCAAGGGTACTGCCCGGTTAGCTTGGCGCCTCTAGGCGCCAAGCTAACCGGGAAGTACCCTTGAGCTAGCAATCCGTCTCTTTCATTCGACGTGTAAAGTAGTCGATAGCAGACGATAAGTTAACTGAATGTGCAAGCTGTCGACTTAACACACATGAAGAGAAACAAAGAGACCAAACCAGTGTTGTGGACAACAGGTGGTAGTTTTGTCCGAGTTTTCAAAACGCGATCGCAAGCTACGAATCAGCAGCCCAGCTAGAAAAGCCATTTCCGCCCTCAGCACGATCGCAAATATCGCACACTACTCAAAACTAGAAAGACAGCTTACCTGTATGTGACCTACATAAGTGTCGAGCTTCTACTTCACCACGGTCGTCGCTTCTGCTACTCCCAGGTAAATACGACGTCGGCTGAGCCCATTGTGCGCTGTAGTGCGTTGTGGGTAGCCTCCAGAAAAAAAAAGTCGAGAGACCGTGATATTTCTTTTTTTTGCGATCAGCGCTGATTGTGCCTCTGATAACCGTGTCCGGGCAGAATGTCCGAAAAAGTCCACACCCTTGCTTCTAGACTTCCGAGAGGGCTATTTTCACCTGGATGACTCAGACCTCAGGGTCAGTCCCTCACACACAACACAACACAACACACGAACACACACTAGCGTAGCCGGAGAAAGACAGTCGTGCGCTGAGACGATCTTTGCCCCTTTTTCTGATACCGCAAGAGACACAGACGTATTGGGGTGTTACATAAGCTAAAGACGTAATGAGGTATTTGAACCGTTCGCTGCCTGCGTGATAAAGCTCTGTGATTCGGCATAGTGGCGCAGTTCGCTGCGTAACTGAATACCTGTGTTTGTGTCGCCGAAGATTTGACGTCACCAGAAAGCCTCGCGGGGATTGGCTGAGCCCGTGTCCTACCTGTGCAGTATTCCAGTCAGCGCTTTCCAACTGCAAGAGGCATAGATTCTCATGCGCCCCTGCGTTTGCAGGGGCTCATGAGAATCTACGCCTCTTGCTGATGCGCACCGGGTCGCATTTACTTTGTTTTCTTCTGACAAAGTCTGTCAAAGTAGCCGAGGGCGCGACAGCCCATCTGCCTGTGTGAGGGTTGTTGGGTCCTAACCTCGGCATCGACCCAACCTCGGCCAAAGTGATATATACTGCTCACAAATAGTAAGGTATATTAACTTTTCAGCTTGAATTATTAAAAGTCCTCAGAATGGGTATAATCACGGGTATATCAGTGATTAGCCATCCCACTGGCCTACTCTTTCACAACATTGGTGTGACATATACTGCTCACAAAAAGTAAAGGACGTAGTACTTTTTGCTTGAATTATTAAAATGTCCCCAAACGTTTAAACATAATCAGACCAAAAAGGTGACAGCAGTTTGCAGATGCAAGGTGTTTTCCGACATTTTAGTAATTCAAACTGAAATTATGACGTCCCTTGCTTTTTGTGAGCAGTATATGTCACACCAATGTTGTGAAAGTGTAGGCCAGTGGGATGGCTAATCACTGATATACCCGTGATTATACCCATTCTGAGGACTTTTAGTAATTCAAGCTGAAAAGTTAATATACCTTACTATTTGCGAGCAGTATATGTCACTCTGGTCGAGGTTGGGGCGACGCCGAGGTTGGGACCCAACAAGGGTTGAGGGAACTAGGGGTTTGTGGGTGGGTGTGAGGGCCTGGGGTTGGGTGAGGGTGTATTGTCAAGCCCATCCAGGTGGCTGCGGTGTAGTTTACAACTACGACAAACAGTTCATGATTCACTGAGCAATGCCGTTAGAATTTCATTGCCCACAGTTCAAGGCCTGTCTTCACCTTGTAAAAGGCGGGGGAGGAGAGAAGAAGAGACCCTTGACAAGCGGCTGTCATCAGTGCGATTGTGTAATTGTGCATCACAATTTGTGTCAGCGTATGTAGCCCTTTTATCTCCAGAGCCCGACAGGCTATCGAGGTAAAAGGGTTACATACACAATGAGCAAGTTGATAAAAATTGTTAACCCCTTGACTACCGAGAAAATGTTACACCACTCGGTTCAGTTATTTCTATTTATGCCCCCTTGCACATATAGTGATCGAGGACTGAGAAAACACCCGCAACTGCAAGAGGTATAGCTGCTGCTGTTGAGGATCTGTGTCTCTTGTCTTGCTGCAACCACATTATATTCACGTTCCTTTGGCGGCTGGGGATCTTTAGTGGTTTAAAACGATATCAAAAACAAAATCTGCGTCCAGTGGCAGTGTGAAGGACGCAGTTTAGCGGACCCGTGTTGGAGTGGGAGATTGATCAGTCGTGATAATTCAAGGATTGTGTGTGATTAGATCGATCTTCGAGGGCATGTCTATTGTGGGGTTTGGGGTGAAAGGGGCATTATATTTAAATCTGAAAGCACCGGCACAGTTTTCGCTATCACCTAGTTTTGGTTTACAATAGTGAGGTTACGTTTGCAACGAACGACTGGGCGGAGTTGGCGCAAAATGCTGTTCGTCGCGATGCACGAGTTTGTGACATCAGTGAGGTTATGTTTGCGACAACGAACGAGAGCGAAATCGCAGCGGATAACCAGCGTGTGCCATACGCAAAACAACACTCCAAACATATCAAAGAAGCGCAGATCCTCTGTGTTTCTTTGAGATGTTTGGAGTGTTGTGTATGCTTTTGGGAGAAGGCGGCTGGTGCTCTGCTGTGACTTCGCTGTTGTTCGTTGTTGGGAGTCGTTCGTCCCAAACTACTGTCACGAACTCGCGCATCGCGACGAACTGCATAGCGTGCCAACTCCACTCTGCAAAAAATCCCATTAACCCTTATCATTCGGAATACACCAGTGTGTGAAATGTTTGACTAAAACAGTTCAAGGTTGGTGGCGCCACCCTTGAACTAAAGCCATTGGTCTACATCCTTATCGGTAAGTACTATAATGTAGCTTGCATATGGCAGTGTACAAATTTGAAGCTTTTAGCCTCAGTATGATATGGGTTAAATCGATCAGTTTCTTTTCTGACGTGTGTTTCGCGACTGGTGTGCAGTTTAACCCCTTCACTATCGAGAATAAATGAATACGCTCCCACTGCAAGAGACATAGACCTTCATGAGCCCCAGCGACTGCGGGGGCTCATGAGGATCTATGTCTTGCTGAGACCAATTTGTATCCATGTTTCTTGGACGGTTTTGGTCGTTGAATGAACACAAACTTCAGAAACAAAAATGTACATTTGCAGGGAAAGGGTTACAAGTTATTAAATGCTACCTGTAGAAAAAAACAAATCCACATGCCTATTTTTTTGTATCCAGTAAGTTCAGGCATATTATATATTTCTTTTTCTTTATTCTGTAATTAAATGTTCCAGTCTGTAGAATGTTGTCTGACGGGATTTTATTAAAGGAAAGTGAAGCCATGATGTGCTCTTGACGGGAATTCCCCTACAGTTTCGTCACCTGACACGCTACGTCATGCAGTCGTACCTGACACGGACAACAATAGACATTAATAGACATTGATAGCACTTCTAGTTTCCGGTTTTAACCCTTGAATATTCTTTTATGACACGGGCAGCAAACACTATCCATCTGAAGATACCTAGATCCTCATGGACTAAGTTATTCCTGCGCTCCACAGGCGAATATGTATGGGGCGGAGGGGGGCCGTCGGGTGTCCACTTTACGGTGATGCATTACCGTAGTTTGGATTAACACCCTTAGTGCATGCAGGCACAAGGGATTAACCCCCGCACTACTAGTTTCAAAATGTGTTTTGGGAAATTCAACGTCAGAAATACCCAGCTCGTCAAAAGGAACATGTCATTATGCACAGCGGTTTCAGCAAGAGGCATAGATCCTCATGAGCCCCCGCAAGTGCGGGGCCCTCATGAGGATCTATACCTCTTGCAACCGGGTGACGTTCAATTGTTTTCTCGGCGATGATGCAATGTGTTATTCGCATGTAGTCCACGAGGTGAATGTATTCCCACGCCCGACGCAGTCTTCTGCTGCACGTTCTTCATGTCCATAAATCAGATGACTAAGGGTATTTGACTTCTCATATTCCCTACTTTACATTTATGGAGGTACGTCATTAAAAAAAGAAAAGAAAGTGTGTGTGTGGGAGAGGGAGAGAGAGAGAGAGAGAGAGAAGACGCTTTATTTTTCCAAGGGTAAATGATACAGTTTAAGATAAAGTTGTGTTTTATTTTCCAATCTTGTCGTCGCTGCATTTGCTGACAAATAAAACACAACAATGCAGTTCATTCATAAAACCACCACTTACTCAAAGATACATGCACGCAAGCACATGCACATACACACTGACGAGAGAGAGAGAGAGAGAGAGAGAGAGAGAGAGAGAGAGAGAGAGAGACTGAGAGAGAGAGAGAGAGAGAGGTTGCTGTAAGCCGTTATTAACCCATTTAACTCCACGGCCGTATTTCCCAAATTTTGATGGTGTACCGCGACTGTACCAGTTTGCAGGAGGTCCATCGACCATGATAATTCACAAGAACAGTGCCAGATTAGCCTAATGGCGCCAAGCTAACTGGCACTGCCCTTGAATTATCATGGTCAGTCCACCTCCTGCTGTAGGTCGTCGGGGCTAAATGGGTTAATATAGTTAGTTCTCTTCAGTGTATACATATATTGAAAAGAACTAACTACATTAACCCCTGAGTATATATACTTCAAGAATATACAAAGAAGGAAACAATTACGTAAACAGGCGAATAATTTAGATAAACAGCAGTTTTCTTTACGCGCGTTTTGATTTTTATTATGTCAACACATGCAACTGACTGCTCCGGACAGATCTGAAAAAAAGAGTCACTTTTCGTGGATAGGACAAGATTAATTTATGAAGCGTGTCTTGTGATTAGATTACGTCTGCGTACGTCTGCTGGTCTTGATAGGAAAGTGCAAGAGGACACTGGTCAGCTTAAGGTTATGTTGACACAAGGAAAAAGACATCTGCGCGGGCCAACCGCGGCCGACGTCGGCCCGAGGACCTACAGCGTACTGGCTTGCCCTGGCTAGTGTGTTAACACGCTCGGTTGACGTCTGTCCTTGTCCGCTGACTTGGTGAATAGTTGCCTTCTTTCACTTCTGGTGCCAACACCGAGGTCGCCAGTTCCCCCAAACTAGCGTGCTCTTTAGCGCGAGAGGCCCCAACGCAGTGGGCAAGCGCAGCGCGTCACTATGGACGATCGGCAGTGCGAGCAGAAAAACTGCAGGTACAGAAACAAATTATTTCCGTGAAATCGCCCAAAAATAGCTAAGTTTGCATTTACAAGATGCATATACTGTTGGTATAACAAAGTTATTTAATTATACTAGCTGTTGGAACAACATGGCAGACCATTTTCCGAATGACTTCATCGCTATTGTGCAGTTTTAATGTACAGTGACATCGTTTACCTCAGCATTATTTCCACAAAAATAAACAAAGGTTGTATTGTAACAGCTGTACGGCCAGGAAGCAATCGTCCTCAGACCTTTGTCAACGTCAGTTTAAAATTTTCCGCATATTGTGACTCACAGCAAAACAGTATCGGCTAAGCGTCAGAGCTAGTCCTCGCGCTGGGACCATATGGCGTTGAGGCGCGTCCCCTGGGTGGTGGATAGGGGGTCCCTCGTGAGAGGGGTGCACCGAATGAAATAAGGTGCCGTGAACCAACATGGTCTAAGGGAAGATGACCCCGACAGAAAACCCCTGGTCCTCCTAGTAAGGGGGTTGGGCATGGGGGTAGCTTCCCCACCCTGCAAAAAAGGAAATAGCTACAAAAACGCCGACGAAAAGACTAACAGTAATTCCTTTCCTGAAGGAGGAAGGTTCTTCTACCAGAAGACTTATGACGTCCTGTGGTGAAAGCCGGAAGTCTTCGGAAGCCACAGGACCGAGCCGCCTCTCTCTATCCAGGGATACAACCATGGGCACATGGAACGTCAAGACCATGTACCAGAGCGGCAAGGCCGCCCAGATAGCAGCCGAAATGCAAAAGTACAACCTTTCCCTGCTAGGTATCAGTGAAGCCAGATGGACGCAGTCTGGCCAGAAAAGGCTGTTAAGTGGGGAGATGATTCTGTATTCAGGTCATGAAGAGGAGAATGCCCCCCATACAGAAGGTGTAGCATTCATGCTGTCACCAGTGGCACAGAGAGCGCTGATGGGCTGGGAACCTCTTGGGCCAAGAATTATCACAGCAGCCTTTAGAACCAAGAAAAAGCTCAAGCTGAACGTCATCCAGTGTTATGCGCCCACTAATGACAGTGACGAGGAAGAGAAACAAGAGTTCTACGACCGACTCCAGAGTGCCTTGGACAAATGTGCAGAGCGAGACATCACCATCGTCATGGGCGATTTTAATGCCAAAATAGGGGAAGACAACACCAGATACGAAGAGGTGATGGGGAGACAGGGACTAGGCTCGGAGATGAGTGAGAACGGGGAGAGGTTTGTAGACTTTTGTGCTCTAAACCGACTTGTCATTGGAGGCAGCATCTTCCCACACAGAAGAATACACAAAGCAACTTGGGTCTCACCTGACCATACAACAGAGAACCAAATAGACCATATCTGCATTAGCAAGAAATTTAGAAGATCCCTTCAAGATGTTCGAGTGAGGAGGGGAGCAGATGTCGCCTCCGACCACCATCTGCTTACCTTAAGAATGAAGCTCAAGCTAAAGAAAAGCAGCACAGAGACAACAAGAAGACAGCGCTATAATGTAGGCTTCCTGAGAGAAACTGGAGTTAGAGAAGAGTTCAAACTGGTGCTGTCCAACCGGTTTCAAGCGCTACAGGAGCTAGTAAATGAAGAGGAGGCGGTCGCCACAGAGCAGCAGTGGAAGGCAGTTAGAGAGGCGCTGAACTCAACCTGCAAAGACACTGTAGGGTTCAGGAAACACCATCACAAGGACTGGCTGTCGGCACAGACCTTGAAGAAGATAGAAGTGAGGAAGCAGAAGAAAGCAGCTGTCAACAACAGTCGCACGAGAGCAGCCAAAGTAAGGGCACAGGGGGAATACTCGGAAGCCAACCGCGAGGTGAAGAGTAGTATCAGGGCAGACAAGAGGGCCTACACAGACAGCCTGGCAGCAGAGGCAGAAAAGGCAGCAGGCAGCGGCAACATGAAACAGCTCTACGACATTACCAGAAGATTGTCGGGCAAGTATGGCCATACAGAAAGACCAGTAAAAGACAAAGAAGGCAAGCCTATTGCAGACAGAGCAGACCAACTCGAGAGATGGGCCGAGTATTTTGAAGAGTTACTGAACAGACCTAGCCCACCCGACCCCCCAGACATCCAGCCGGCAGAGACCGACCTACCCATCAGCTGTGACAGACCGAGCCGGGAAGAGATCAGAAGAGCAGTGGCATTCTTGAAGAACGGCAAAGCAGCAGGCCCAGATGGCATCCCAGCGGAGTCTCTGAAAGCAGACCTAGAGACAACAGTGGCGATGCTGTACCCACTGTTTGGAAAGATCTGGGAAGAGGAGGTGATGCCGGCTGACTGGAAGGAGGGGTACCTAATCAAGCTTCCCAAGAAAGGCGACCTCAGCAAGTGTTCCAACTACAGAGGAATCGCCTTGCTGTCAGTACCAGGAAAGGTCTTCAACAGGATCATCCTGGAGAGAATGAAGAGCTCCGTTGACCCCCAGCTGAGAGACCAGCAAGCAGGATTCAGGAAGAACCGATCATGTACAGACCAGATCGCCACTCTCCGCATCATCGTGGAACAGTCTCTGGAGTGGAGCTCCCCGCTGTACGTCAACTTTGTGGATTATGAGAAAGCATTTGACAATGTGGACCGAGAGACTCTGTGGAAACTCCTACGACACTACGGTGTACCCACAAAGCTCGTCCGCCTGATCAAGAGCAGCTACGATGGCATGACATGTCGCGTGATCCACGAAGGGCAGTTCACCAGGGAGCTCCAGGTCAGAACCGGTGTCAGGCAGGGGTGTCTGCTGTCTCCGTTCCTCTTCCTACTGGCCATAGACTGGGTCATGAAGATGACCACAGAGCACAGACGAAGTGGAATACAGTGGACACTGTGGACACAGCTTGACGACCTCGATTTTGCAGACGACTTGGCATTACTGTCCCACACTCATCAACAAATGCAGGACAAGACCACGAGGCTTGCTGACATCTTGTCCCAAGTGGGCCTCACCATTCACAAACAGAAAACAAAGACAATGAGGCTGAACGCAACCAGGGAAGAACCAGTCTTGCTTGCTGGCACCCCGTTGGAGGAGGTGGAGTCCTTCACCTATCTCGGGAGCATCATAGACAAAAAAGGCGGCACTGATGCAGATGTCAGAGCACGAATCGGTAAAGCCAGAGCAGCCTTTCTCCAGTTGAAAAAAGTGTGGAGCTCCAGAGAGCTGTCACAACACACCAAAGTCCGGTTTTTCAACTCCAATGTAAAAGCAGTTCTCCTATATGGAGCAGAGACTTGGAGATTGACAAAAACCACAGTCAACAGAGTACAGACCTTCATGAACAGTTGCCTTAGAAAATTTTTGAAAATCCACTGGCCAGAGAAGATCAGCAACGTCAGACTCTGGGAGAGAACAGAGCAGATAACAGCAGAAAATGAAATTGGGCGAAGAAGATGGGGATGGATCGGTCACAGTCTGAGAAAGCCAGCTTCCAGTATCACTAGGCAGGCATTGTCATGGAACCCCCAGGGAAAGAGGAAAAGAAGTAGGCCGAGAAACTCCTGGCGTCGAGACCTCCAAGCAGACATCAAGAGACTGGGAACCACCTGGAGTAGAATCGAAGGAGAAGCACAGGGCAGGAGTTGCTGGAGGTCTCTCGTCGACGGCCTATACCCGGGTAGGGGTGACAGGCGTAAGTAAGTAAGTAAGTCAGAGCTAGTCGAGTTGCCCACATTTCGTGGCTCGCCAAGTCTTGGCTCAAAGTCGCGTAATCTAGCGTGCGTTCTCTCGCTGCTCGGAAACTCGCAACCGGCCTACTGACGAAGAGGAACTTTCACACAAGCACGCACGCACATGCAGCGAAAAAGTTTAGGTCGTTTGACATCGGAACTCACAACGTTTAGACGCTCAAATATCTCCGTAAAGAGCGACGTTAACATACCAATCTTGGAACAAATATCGTTCAGTGACAGTTGACCTATAGTTACGATTTACTTTTAATAAGCTCGAACAAAGTGTAAGTTTTGCTGTAATGTCATAAAAAATTGTATTTTTTTCATTAAATGACTGATGTTACATCCCAAAATGTGCCCTGATTTTACATCCCTAAATGTGCCCCATTATAAAAAATGTTCCATTTTCATGTCAATTGGCCAAGTTTTCAAAACTGAAACAGCGTAGGCATACATGAAGTCTGCTTGCTTGACCTCATATACAAATCTGCCGGGGCTCTATTTAGGGTATTGAAAAATGACTTCATTCACTCGTCTCCAAGGGATCGACCATGACAGCGACTTGCTCAGCAGTATGCCTTTCAATGGTGCTTGACAAAAGGGCGAACTAAATTATGTAGTTTAGATGTTGTAAAATGAAATACTTTTTCTGCTATTCTTTTCTCCGTATACGCCGCAGAGTTCATTTTGTTACTCTCGAAAGGCAGTGGAAAGCCTCTGAGACGTGTGCCTAGTCACAGGGATTGTGAAAAGAAGGGTAGAAAAGTCTTAATTAAGACGAGACAACATTGATCACCCGTTGTATGGATGAATTTTAGTAATCAAAGCCGGCCATGAAGCAGATCCGTTATCAGTTTGTCGTGCGCCAAATCACGCACTACATGTGAACTGACAGAACCCGAATCAATCCATTTTCAATGACTTGGGGAAGTGTGTAAAATCCCATGGTGGACGGCTCAAAGGTAGTGACCGAGTAGCGTGAAGCCTTATGATCGATCTACGATAATTAGAACTGCGATGATCTTTAGATATTTGTTTATGTGCGCAGCGCTCAGCCAGTCTGTCAGACTAAACTTTGACCCGGTTGGCTCTAGAAGATAAATGTAATATGTATTGACCTCTGTATGGGTATTATCATGCGTGATTAGGTTTGCTCACAATGCTGGCGGCGAGACTGTGGGCACGTTTGTAATGGCCATTTACCCATTACATTCTGTGGCTGATTAATAATAATAATAAAGCTTATTGTCTTATGAAGGCTACTTTACAGATCAGGAGCTAGATCAACCATTTTAGTTCAAGGGTGGTGCCAGAATAGCTTGGCGCCTCAGGCGCCAAGCTATTTTGGCACCACCTCTGAACTATCAGAGTCAAATTAATTTCAAGCAGTCGTGTGTCACAATGAAAAGGGTTAAATTTGAGTCTGTTGTATATATACATGCACGCTGATCACCACGTGTACCCTGAGATTCCCATGCCCCTATTGCTAGATATCCCAGAAGACAACATTACAGTTCAGGAGACAGATCGACCATGATAGTTCAAAGGTGGTGCCAGAATAGCTTGACGCCTCCACTGCTGGAGGCAGATCGACTATGACAGTTTAAGGGTGGTGCCAGAACAGCTTGGCGCCTGGAGGCGCCAAGCTGTTTTGGCACCACCCTTGAACTGTCATGGTCGAACTGCCGCATGGACTTATTAAAGAGTAGTCTTAAAGTTTCAGCGCCCAAAGTTATTCAGGCACCACCCTTGAACTATCATGGTCGATCTGTAGCTTGAACTTATTAAAGAGTAATCCAGACCAAAAAGGTGACTGCCAAGCGTGTAAAATGCAAAGAAGTACCCAACGGAGAAAGAAACACGCTTAGAAAAGACGGGTACAACACAATTTATTAATATTTCGGGTAAATACCCTTTGTCAAAATAGACAAACAAACAAACAGAGAGATTAGCCGCTACTTATCTTCATTTGCAGAAGGAATGTGGCAACTCTTTGCTAAGCGTGTTTCTTTCTCCGTTGGGTACTTCTTATTAAAAAGTGTTTTTGTTATGGGACGGTGTGAAAAGCTATTCAGGCACCACCTTTGAACTTTCGTGGTCAGTTTGTCGTTTGTACTCTAATGTAGTCTTTTATAGGATTGCGTCCAAAATCTATTCTCGCATCACCTTGGAATTGTCATGGTCGATGTGTCGTTTGAGTTTTAATATGTCTGCTTAGGACGGCGCCCAAATTTATTCGGACACCACACTTGAATTGTCGTGGTCGATCTGTCGTTAAAGGCCCACTACCACGGTAACTGTTCAGAGATACGCTTATGTAACAGATGGTTACGAAACGCTACATACAGGTCTAGTTATGGTTCATTTACACACAGGACAATCCAGTACAGCACACGTCATCCTCTTATGTCAAGTAACCAATCAATGACTACACGTTCTATAAATACAACGCTTTGAGTCTGAGAAACAGCAAAAAAATAAATTGACATGTTAACGGCTGTGCAGAATAAATAAGTGCGATTACGCGTGTTGTTTTGCTGCGTGTCCAAACCGCTGTTTATTAGGTGTGTCGACAAGGCATAACAAACACAAATGGTGCTGAAATGTGTCTTCAGAGTTATGCGTAGTGGTACTTTAATATTGCACGTGTACATTGTCAAGTTTATCCACTTTTCATTAGTGTTGCACGGTATGCCATTGTGCGGTGAGTCAAAACAGAAAGTAGAACAAATTAAGGGAGGTATATGTAGCTACTAATGTAAATGTGTTGTTTTTTTCTAAAGTTTGATTTTGTTCAGTTTAGTACATCACAGTTCCAAGTCTTCGTATGTACACATCGCAGTGAATAGATCAACAACTATAGTTCAAGGTTGGCAACTGCCGGATTGGAGTGGCACGGGGCAAATCATGCACCACCCTTCATCCATCATACTCGCGCGCGCTGCGCGCGTGTGTGTGTGTGTGTGTGTGTGTGTGTGTGTTTGTGCGTGTGTGAAAGAGAGAGAGGGAGAGAGATATGAAAATTGTTATTAACACTTTTCATCCTGATGCACCCATTGCTTGAAATAAATTTTGAATGACAGTTCAAGGGTGGTGCCAGAATAGCTTGGCGCCTGAGGCGCCAAGCTACTCAGGCTACTCAGGCACCACCCTTGAACTAAAACGGTTGATCTATCTCCTAATCTGTAATGTAGCTTTCATACTTAGGGCAATAAGCAAATTTGTAAAAATCAGCCCCAGGATGTAATGCGTTAAAGGATAAACAATTATGTAAACTATTGCCTATCTTACATGCTGTCCTATAACTTTTATCATGCATGCATGCAAACACCAGACAGAACCCCCCCCCCCCCCCAAACAACTTAAAAACCGATTTAGATAACAACATTTTTAATAAAAATTGGTGTAGTGTTTATGTAGTGTCAAGACGAATTAATGATTGTTGGTGTGATTTCAAGGGTGTGTCTGTGTTTATTTGATTTGATAAGGTGTCAGGTTTTGTACTCGGGTGCATCACGGATGTATGCGTGGAGGGATCCTTTAACCATTTGCATGTCGGTAGCGGTTTTAGTCGCGATGATTTCTGCAGGAATCATCGTGACTAAAACCGCTACCGACACGTACAGGGTTAAAGGGGCTAAGGTGCAGTATGGGTTTAACTCATTCTACCCCAAGACCGAAATCCTTAAATTTTGCCGTTGTCCTCTGAAGACTGCGCTGCAGTGTAGGACACAGATCGACCATGATAGTTCAAGGGTGATGCCAGAATAGCTTGGCGCCCATAGGCGCCAAGCTATTCTGGCATCACCCTTGAACTATCATGGTCAATCCTTATCTTCCTGTGGTGTGTCTGAGGTAGAATGAGTTAAGTTATAGTGGAAGATACAACTCTGAAACGCCTGAAAATGTAATTCTGGACTGATACATGTCGATTCTGGTATTGGACAAGTGAAGTAGTTCAGTTCTTGTCCGGCTGTCTGATGTGGTGGGTTAATGTAAAACATTTAACCCATTTAGCCCCAACTCCCTACAGCAGGAGATTGACTGACCAGGAT
The DNA here is from genome assembly GCA_036245525.1 of Semisulcospira habei. Classification (NCBI taxonomy): domain Eukaryota; kingdom Metazoa; phylum Mollusca; class Gastropoda; family Semisulcospiridae; genus Semisulcospira; species Semisulcospira habei. Next base: position 138,708,289 of record BTPG01000004.1, on the reverse strand, counting down.
AATTCAAGGGTAGTGTCAGACTAGCTTGGCGCCTGAAGGCGCCAAGCTAATCTGACACTGCCCTTGAATTATCATGGTCAATCCACCTGCTGCAGCTGGTACATAGTTGCTAAGTAACACTTCCAAAATGTGGAAATGCACCCTTGGGACTAAAACGGTTAAAATAAGATATGGAGGAAACTTGCCATAGGAAACCTTTTGCATAAGTACACATTTATTGAATTTTAGTTGGTTTTTAAGTCCCTTCTATTTATAGAAGGGACTTTTTTGGTCGGGTCGCGGTGGGGCAAATTTAATAGCATGTCTATGATGTCAAAGGCGGGCAGGCTAAACCTCTAACAATTGAAGTAACAAGATAGAAATTACGTCATGTCTAGTTACGCTAACCTCGCTGCTGAACGTACATTTGGCGCGAAGCGCCGTATGTGCGTATGTATGTATGTATGTATGTATGTATGTATGTATGTATGTATGTATGTATGTATGTATGTATGTATGTATGTATGTATGTACGTACGTATGTATGTGTGTGTGCGTATGTATGTAAACAAGAGAATCTCCGTTATTTCTGTACATACAAGCTTGAAACTTGGCGAAATACTTTCTTAAGTGGGCGGCTAAGAGAGCCTCCGAGCATACTGTAATTGGATGTCTCATTGAAGAAATAAACAACCATTTATAGGAAGTCCGTTGACCCAGATTAGAGTTTATAATTTTTGTCATATTTACTTGAACTTTTGTATATAGCTAGTGTGGAGAAAGACAATGGATGAGTTTGTTAGCAAGCTTTGTATCCTTTCAACTTCTTTAGTAAAAATTAATTCTTTTCAGAAAAGAATTAAAACAGTAAAAAAAAAAATTACTTTTTTGAGAAAGTCAGACAGTGCCGGTGACGTAAAAGAGGCAACTCCGTCACCACGCAGATACTGACATAATAAAGTCAGTCAGTCAATCAGTCAGTCAGACTCTCTCTCTCTCTCTCTCTTATACTGTTAATTACGTGTTAGAGAGAGAGAGAGAGAGAGAGAGAGAGAGAGAGAGAGAGAGAGAGAGAGAGAGAGAGAGAGAGATCATGTGTGGTTGAGTGGTGTGGAACAGTGATGTTTGCGGTTACCGGTATACAGGGGATAAAATCCGGTATAAGTTAAAATACCGGTACGGAGTTTCGTAACGGTATACGACTCTACATCTCTACTTTTATGCGGAACGTCTTTCATCCCCCCCCCCTTCACCCGCCCCCCCCCGCCCCCCTCCTTTCCCCCGTCCCCCGCCCCTCGTCCACCGTACCACATACACACACGCATGTACCGTTCTTTTAAGAAAAGAGCGCTGTACAACTGTCACGGCTGAAGTGAAGGAAAAACCAGAGAACAATCCGAATAAAACTATTGTATTCGTATCTAACTGCACTCATTAATACATCTGTACTTTGTCCAGCCGGCACACATTGTCACGTATCTAATCACAACAGACTTGTTCCAGGTAAACGTATCGGTACTTGTATTTCTAAGTAAAACGGAGGTCAACCCTTTGCGTGTCAGTAGATTGCGGAAACGCAGTCTACGTTAATTGGAGTCAAGGGGTTGATAGTACTTTGTATTTCACTGTCGTCAAATCGGCGTTGTGCTACATCTATCTGCCGTTTTATGTGCCTGTGTGTGTGTTTTTATTTTTATTCGTAAGGTCTAAAATCACAGACCAGCACACGATACCTTTGCAGCAGGCACACGGATCGAGGCGACCACCGCTGCAGGCTCCTTAGGACTACTGACAGAACCCCCTTTTACGCTTATGAGCCAAATGTACCGCAGATTAGCATCTTCAGGAATCATCGCGGAAAAAAAAAAAGCGCTACCGACAGCTAAAGGGTTAACCCATTTAACTGCCCGGGCGAGGCAAACGCCACCCAGCTTGCTACAGGCATTTTCCGGGGGCTCAAAAGGTTTTACGTCTCTTGTTAGTCATACGTTTTTTGTATACTTAACTTTGATTGTAGTCCCAATTACTCTGTGCTCTCTCCGAGGATGGACTTGATCACGACAGCTCAATAGATGTGACTGGTTTTGGTGCCAGGAGAGGTACCTAGCTAATTAGGCACTACCACCATTGAGCTGTCCAGGCCGTAACCGAATCGGGCACTGCCTTTCACCTAAGCCATAGTCGAACCATTTCTCAGAAATGGACGTTGAAAGGACATGGCCACCTGTGAGCCGGAGAGGATTGTACTTGCGTTCATGTATAGATGCACTTAAACTTCAGTGCATATTTAGTTTCTCAGTGACATCTGCGTTTATTCAAACGTCCAAAGGCCACAGTCGTCCGGAGAACATGGAATCAAACAGGTCTCAGCAAGAGGCACAGATCTCATGAGCCCCCGCAGTCGCGGGGGCTCATTAGAATCTGTCTCTTGCAGTTGGGTTCGGTATTTCTTGGCTGTGAAGGAGTTAAGGACATGAACTGAGGGGGCTACAGTAATGCGTCATGTTACGCGTGGGCGTGATGGTTCTCAACTTGTTTTTGTGACTAGTCACTTATCGACACTCATGTTTGTTTGGCGACTTATGCGATAAAACAACGGACATGTGTTGTAGATAATACTGCATCCTGCTTTACCTTGTCAGTACGTCTGTCCTCACAAAACAGCGTGACATTCCTTAATAGCAGCGTCCATGCATGTTGGCTGTCATTTACACAACACTTACAGAAATGAAAATGAGGAAACGTACCCAGTTGGTTTCCACTTGCATGCATGCTCGTGCACATGCACGTACACATGCACATGTATACGCATACACACCTGCACACAAACACACACACATTCGCACGCACGCACGCAGGCAGGCGTGCGGACACACACACACACACACACACACACACACACACACACACACACACACACACACAATTTTATTGTGAAAAAAATAAACGACAGTGTGCTGCACATTATTTTACTGATGTCACTTGTCGTAGTGACAAAGAGATCTCGTCTGCTTCATGGTACATGCACAATCAGAATATGAGCCATATTCTGCAGTGTGAATGCAACAAAAACAGCAAGTCCATTTTTTGTGAAAAGCAAGACTTTAATTTTGTTACATGTACAGTGAAATCCCACTTTTTACTCGAATGGACTTCCTGTCTTTTGCCTTGACAGGGCTGTATTACTTTAGAAGCGCAGTAGAGTGACATTTTCTCATGTTCCACTTTTGCCTTTCTGATTTGGTGCTGTGGATTTCACAAGTATTTTACAACTGTGTGTCATGTTATTGTTTCAGCTTCTAACGTTCCCTAGTCAAGACTCTGCTGAACAAACTCCCCATGGATCGCTCTACACTGTCACCCCTGCTGCTAAAATCCGTCTTTTAGTTGTCTCCAGGGTGAGTCACCAGGTCTCCAGTACAGTAGATACTGCTTTCATCAACCACCTTTTTTTGCTAAAATAAAAGGTGTTAACCCTCTTAACCCCACAACCACATTTCCAAACTTTTGGAGGCGTTGTCTAACGACTATGTACCAGTTGTAGGAGATGGATTGATCATGATAATTCAAGGCTAGTGCCTTCAGGCGCCAAGCTCATCTGGCACTATCATCAGTCCATCTCCTGCTGCAGGGTCCCAGGGCTAAATAGGCTAATTCTTAAACTCCCAGAACTAAATGACTTCCATTCTATAGTATGGAAGTCATTTAGTTCTGGGAGTTTAATTGTGAAAAGACAGTTGCACTCTCATGAGGGGGCTTGACGGGCAAGATGTGGTGCCTGTGATTAAAGACCATCATTTAGGTGGCTACAGCCACCTAAATGATGGTATTTAATGACAGGTGATCTCTCATATGGGTGGTCACTTCAAAACAGGTTCTATGCTAGTCATTCAAACTGAGTCCAAAACTGTATTAGTGTCCCTTGACAGTGAAGACGTCCAAGAAGTACTAGTATCTGTAGAGCTATAACATCTAGTTCATTAGATCAGAACAACTAAGATGCATTATCTGTGGTCAATTCAGACCGACAGAGGCCCATTATAACATCTAGTGTCTGTTTTTCTGGTTGAAGGGTTAGGATGGTGGGAAGGGCGGATTTGCAGAATTCTACCTCTTTGAGTGTTGTTAGCAGGTGTGGTCGAGGTGATTCCTGCAGGAATCGCCTAGACCAAACTCGCTGCCTACACCGAAAGGCTTAGTAATGGGATTTTTCTAATGTAACTATAATAAATGTAATGAAAAGACTAATTTCTGTTCCAGCTATGTGTTACAGACAAATAAAGTAATATTGTATTTGTCTCACATGGTATGTATTTCACCATGCTCATGATTCTTGTTTTTCAACTGCAGAATGAATTGTATGGGGAGACAACAAGTGAAACCAAAGTTTCTGTGGAGTTGGGTCCCCTGTCATCAGAGGTGGATATCACGATCATTGACCGACTGACCGGCCTGCTGTATCCATCCACGCCCCAGTATGCAGCCACACAGTCGGGGGTCTTTGCTCAGACCACTGGCACTGCTGTAAGACGACCATCTGTCATTTCACTTGATCTCTCCTTTGTTGCTTTGTAGTAAATACATGCATATAACCCATTACATCCTGAGGCTGATTTTGTAAAATTTGCTTATTGCCCTGTGAAGGTTACAGTACAGATTAGGACATAGGTCAGCCATTTTAGTTCAAGGGTGGTGCCAGAATAGCTTGGCGCCTGAGGCGCCAAGCTATTCTGGCACCACCCTTGAACTATAATGGTCAAATTAATTTCAAGCGTGAATGTATCAGAATGAAAAGGGTCAGCATGTAAAGCTCGAAGGTCGAATCGAGGTTACCCCTCACTCGGAAGTTGGTCAGATGTTGTGCAGACTTCAAACCATTCTATGGATTCATCCAGTCTGCACCATTTTGAAGTGCGGTATATCTTCGCAAGCCTATGCAGTTGTACAGTGTTTGAGAATATATGCCTCTTGCTCACAAGACTTTCACAGCTTGAGGTACCTATCCCATATTCACAGAGATACTGCTATGAGGAAGCATGCCACAGTGATCAGGGTGATCCAGCCAAATGACCTTACCTTATTTAACACATTCTACCCGAGGAACCAAATCCCCACATTTTGAAGGTGCCCTCTGAAGGATTGCATTTCAATTCTAGAGACAGATCGAGCATGATAGTTCAAGGGTGGTGCCAGAATAGCTTGATGCCTATGGGTGCCAAGCTATTCTGGCACCACCCTTGAACTATCATGCTCAATCTATGTCTTGGTGTATGTGTGTCCGGGCTAAATGAGTTAAATCCTTACTATAAGGTGCTCAAGCTACTGTCTTGAGCTGATTCTGAATACATTTAACTCTAATCCTATTCACAAAGTCCATTGAAGACACACCATTACTATTCTAGAGAAAGATTGACTTTGATGGTTCAAGAGTGGTGAATACATTGCTGTTCAGAGACAGATATATCAGTCATGTTTTCCGTAGTGTGACAGGACTCAATGAGTTCAAAGTAGCTTCTGTGATCATGATCAGCTTCTTCTTTCAGAAATGTTGGAGTACTGTTTACATGTATTTGAAATCGTTGAAAAAAGACTAATGCAGGGCACATATCTGGGTTATTTTGCATGTTGTGAGGCTAGTAATAACAGCTGTATAATTCTGTATTAGATACTTTGTTATTTTAGGAGTATGAATTGTTTTCAAGTTAACCCATTTAATCCCAAATTTTAGAAGTGTCACCTACCAACTACATTTTGGAGGTGTCACCTAAAGCCTGTGTACCAGTTGCAGCAGATGGATCAACACTGATAAGGCCAAGCTAATCTGGTACTACCCTTGAATTATCATGGCCGACCCTTCTCCGGCTGTACTGTGTCGAGGCTAAATGGGTGAAAGCCTTCATGTAATGCTACAAACAAGCTTTTTTGAATTTGTGTTTACAGGCTGGACCTCATTGCTTTGACCAAGCAATGGAGGATGGGTCTTCAGCTAAAGACGGCGTTATTGATGCCAGCATTACATGCTCCCAGGCTTCACTTAGGATACGGTTAGTTCTTACCTTCTTGTTCTGGGGGTGAGGGAAGGGGATTATATGGATGTACCATGCATTTCTGCAGAGAGTGGAGAGACAGAGTGATTTTTGCCAGTCTCTGGTCAACATGGTGGAATATAGCAAAATTTGGATACAACACTTTTCAGAGGTCCTGGCTACCCACTTTCTATGTAAATTACTTTGCTTATAACAGACTTTGACTGACAGCAATAAATGAAGGTCCACTGGTGTTTTGTTATATCCTAAGTTTACTGTAGACCAATAACAAGAAGATTTTAATATTAACCTTCCTTGAATTTGTGAATCATTATTTTATATCATATTAATTGTGACTATTTGTTACTTCAATATATTCGCAGATTCCCAGTACCAGACCTACACCCAAGTAGCCAGCTTGCCCCTCGACAGTGGTGGCGCCGTGACCTTCACAAGGAGCAGCTGCTGTTGGAGTTGCAGAGCCTGCGGTTCCACACCGGCACTGCACAGTCAGGCACCAGTGTCTTCGAACTAACATGTAGCCAGATTGAAGGTAGGTTTAGGCACAAACCTAGGTTGAGCAATGTGTGGGCGACAGTCTTCAGTCCTGGAGACTGATTCATCTTTTTCAGGCTTCAATCCTGGAGACTGATTTCATCTTTTTCAAAATCTCAGAAAGCTGAATTTCAGCTTTTTGCTTTAAGTAAACACAGCGCTGGACAGACAAACAGTTAGATCCCTTGCCCCAGCCTATCAGGCACCCAATCGCCAGCCAACAGAAAAATACGCAGGTATAGATCAAGGCTATCATTTAGTAGTGCACCTTCTTGTTTGTGTATGTGTGTTTCCCCTGCCTCTTTCTAAGTTTCAGAAAAAGACATGGGTTATAGGCTAGACCTGATGCATCCTTTTGATGGATGTAGATGATCGTCTTGTTCTGTACCTGTGTATTTTTCTGTGGGCTGGCGATTGGGTGCCTGATAGGGGGTGGGGGGGGTGTGGGGGGGGGGGGGCAGGGGATCTAACTGTTTCTGTCCAGCGCTGAGTAATTCCCCTTGGTATGTTTACAATTTTACCAGCGCTAGCCTCGCCTATCTGGTTTGTAGTATTCTATAACTCGAGGCAAAAACTTGTATCGTTACATTGTTGTGTATTGTCTTGTGCATCTACTGTGGGAAATTACCCGACCACATTTAGTAGTGCACCTTCTTGTTTGTGTATGTGTGTTTCTCCTGCCTACTTCCTAAGTTCCAGAAAAAGACACAGTTTGTAGGCTAGACCTGCTGCATCTTTTTAAGGGTTGTAGATGATTGTCTTGTTCTATACCTGTGTATTTTTCTATGGGCTGGCGATTAGGTGCCTGATAGGCGGGGGCAGGAGATCTAACTGTTTGTCTGTCCAGTGCTGAGTAATTCCCCTTGGTATGTGTACAATTCTACCAGCGCTAGCCTCACCTGTTTGGTTTGTGAGTAGTTTAAGTAAACAGCCCTTCAGCCTTTTCTGTTTGGAAGAGGCATACATTCTCATAAGCCCCTGCATTCGCAGGGGCTCACGAGAATTTATGTCTCTTGCTGGACGTGGATTATGGGACATAGTCTGTGGCCTGGTTTCAGTCAATTCAATTTTTCACACATGAAAATCCTTTTTTATGTGTATCTGCAAATGTACACACAGTGTAGATCTCATCTGTTCACAATCAATAAATTCCTTCTTGTAGTTCACCATAGTCAATTGATCGATTATTTGAGGGTTTAACATCCACAGCACAGGGGTGTTAAAAGACAATCCTAAGTGATGGGTTGTTGTGGACAGGAACAGCTATTGCCAATGCAGTATGACCTGAAAACTGATAAATTCAGGTGCGGCGACCTTTCAGCAGACATGCTATCTAGAACAGGTCTGTCCTTTTGCATGGCCAGTTCATTGTAGAAGGAGGCAACTCTTTCTATATGGACAGTTGGCTGCTCTTCAGTGGTGCTCTCCCTTCAGTAAAAATCCAAAAGGACACATGTGATGACCTCTCTGTGAGGGACACAGGCGTAAGATGACACGTTTATTTTTTCCTTCAAAGTTTATACAGTATTTGTTATATATGGTCACTGCATGAATTACTCTACAAACACATCTAGCCCTAAGGTTGAAATCCCAAATTTCGTAGTTTTCCTTTGAAGAATACATACCAGATCAGTAGATAGATTGACCATGATAGTTCAAGGGTGGTGCCAGAGGAGCTTGGTGCCTCTTGGTGCTAAGCTCCTCTAGCACCACCCTTGAACTATCATGGTCAGTCGATCTTCTTTTGTAGTGCATCAGGGGCTGAAAGTGTTAACGGAGCACATGAAAACATTTTAGTGTCTGATCTTTGTTTTGTGTGTGCAGCCTACTTCCAAGAAGACTTCAACCAGACCCCGATCCTGTTTGGCCGCATTACAGGGGACAACTCGGTGGACGCTCAGGAAGCTGAGGAAGGATTCAACTGGCCAAGGTTAGGAATGAAAAGTAAAAGATAAGAAGTTGAAAAAGAGAAAGCTGCACCGTAGTCGGCCAATCAAAGGACCATAGAAGTGCCTCCTTGTAGCCGATTCAGGGATGACCTGCGACAGCAGGGGATGGATCGATCATGACAGTTCCAGAGTAGTGACTGATTAGTATGGTGCCTATTATGCATTAAGCTAATCAGTTTCATAGACTGTCGTGGAAGATCTTCCCCTACAGCTCTTGTGTATTGAAAAGGACAACTGATGTTGGTGACACTTGACTGTACAAGTAAATAATATCAATCATTTTTTATTACAGGTCATCCAAGGTGTAATACGGGGCCATCAAATTGGACCACATTATGTGCATGTGTGTTGTAACAGTACTAAATTTTCAAAGGCCTGCAGAGAAAAACGACCCTTTGAGTGAAAGATCCTGGGGCCGACGTCAGCCTTAGCTGGCCAGTGTAATGCTGTGCGCTGGCCAGCTAAGGCTGATGTCGGCCTCAGGGTCTATTGCATACCTGGTATTACCTTTTTGCTCACCTGTCATCACTAGAGAGCCAGAGACCTGTTAACATTATATGCGATTTTGTGTCATGATAACTTGTATTTGTATCATTTGTTTTAGGGTGGTGGTCAAAACATTCCCACACTCAACAGGGGCTCTGGACGCTGGAGAGGACTCGGATGATTCCACGCCCAACAACAGTCTTAATGGAGCGTGCCAGTTTTCCGCTCCGGAGCCGTCTCCGTTCTCCTCTCGCAAATCCATGTACGACAGAGAAGACATGTATCATGGCAGTCCTGAGGATGGCACCGCTCAGCCTGATACACAAGAGGTATTTATTTTGTTTCCTCAAAATGCATTAACGATGACATTACTGTTAGGAACCGTTACCTAGCTAGCCTATTTTTAGCCAAAACTTGGTTGTGTACATATATGGTAGTGTTGGCAGGCGAGGGGCGCCATAGCCTAGGCGGTAACCTGAGTAGCCTCCCTTCCATCCCCATCCGGGCACGCGCCAACTGGGTGCTCGCCAGTTAGTTTCTTAGCTAGCCTGTAGAAGGTTGTATAATTATGTCGCTCTTCAGGAAGCTACTGTGTGGTGTGACTGGTCATCTTGTGACTTGCACTGGAACTTTGGCTGCGTTGGAACTGTGTTAGCTACCGAGCGCTCTGTGTGTTGAGCTAGCTTGGACTGTGTGTTGGAAGATTCCTTCGGACTATCTTCTGTGGTTCATGTGCCTTGGACTTGGCGTGCCTGTGGGCTGCCTCGACTGGTGGTGGTGACTGGGAGTCCCTTTGGTGCCGTGGGTGGTTGCTTCGACCGGCGTGGGTTTGGTTCTCTCACCATTATGGCAAGGTAAAACCTCGGTTACTGCCCTCGACGGCGCTCAGGGGAAGGGGAAGAGCGCCGGGCGTTGGCACACACTGTGCACTTGGATGAGTTCGTTCCTCGTCCTTGCGTGCGTAATTATGGGTGCGCGGCCTCAGAGGCCGCGCTCGCTCGTCTTTCATTGTTCCTTATGTGTTGCAGTTGTAAAGTCCGTACCTGCACGCGCTGTGGCGATTTTCAGTGACCTAGTGACAAGCATGCCGTCTGTCTGCCCTGTTCTGCCTTGCGCAGTCTGCTCCCCTTGGCTGGAAGAGCGGGGGTCCCAGCTGTGGGGATTCTACCGCTGTGAACGCCCGACACCAGCCCGTGAGCGAACATCGGCCCCTGCTCAAACTACCTCCACGGACAGGTCGAGTGGTCTTCCCCTGGATGTGGAGCCTCGGGCCAGTCCAGCCAATACCGGGCCAACGCCGGCTCAAGTACAACACGAACGTTCGGTGTCCTGCTCCCAGGTCGGTGACAAGGACCCAGGCAAGACTGCTGAACGGAGGAATGCATGCTCGTTGCACAGGGACCCCGAGACCCGACCCCAACGCGTACGTCCACCGTCCCGACACCAGGTCAGTGAGGTGCCGCCACGATCGAACAGGACTTACTTACTTACTTATGCCTGTCACCCCTACCCGGGTATAGGCCGTCGACGAGAGACCTCCAGCAACTCCTGTCCTGTGCTTCTCCTTCGATTCTACTCCAGGTGGTTCCCAGTCTCTTGATGTCTGCTTGGAGGTCTCGACGCCAGGAGTTTCTCGGCCTACCTCTTTTCCTCTTTCCCTGGGGGTTCCATGACAATGCCTGCCTAGTGATACTGGAAGCTGGCTTTCTCAGACTGTGACCGATCCATCCCCATCTTCTTCGCCCAATTTCATTCTCTGCTGTTATCTGCTCTGTTCTCTCTCAGAGTCTGACGTTGCTGATCTTCTCTGGCCAGTGGATTTTCAAAATTCTTCTAAGGCAACTGTTCATGAAGGTCTGTACTCTGTTGACTGTGGTTTTTGTCAATCTCCAAGTCTCTGCTCCATATAAGAGAACTGCTTTTACATTGGAGTTGAAAATCTGGACATTGGTGTGTTGTGACAGCTCTCTGGAACTCCACACTTTGTTTCCTCAAAACACATTACCGATGACATGACTGTCCGGAAATAGTCTACATGCTTACCAATTTCAGCCTAAGACCCAAAGGGTCCCACCCAGGAGGCTCTCGGGGATCCCTAACAGGGACGAGAGTAGCCTCCCTTGCCCATCCGGTCACGTGCCAGGTGGAGCCTCCTTTAGCCAGTTGTCTACTTCGCTGCTAGCGTTCGCACGCGTTTTCACAGCCTCTGACCCTTCGTAGACATTGTACACTTCGACCGGCCGTTCGCTCTGCCTTCGCCTAGCTTCTCGGCTTCCTCTTCTAGCGTGGCCTTCCTGCTACCAGCCCTCGTCTGCGCCTCGTGCTGCTGCCGGGCCTGGGGCCTTACTGCGTCTTCTCGTCGCTCACGGTGGTTTGCGCTTCGGCGCCGCCATGGAAAGGTAATGTCTCGGCCGTGTCCTTCGTCTCGCCCGGCTGGGCTGGACGGCGGTCTCGTCTCGACCTGTTTTGTTTCTTCCCGCGTTTCGGCGTGTGCTTCACTCGTTACTCTCGTTTGGAGAAAGTATTTGGCGGGTTAGTTCCCGCCACCGGTCGCCTCTTACCTTTTGGTTTGTGTTGCAGTGATCTTGTGCGCACCTGCCCCCTGTGCGGCGACTTTCAGTGGCCGAGTGACCGGCATAAGTACTGTCTCCCGTGTTCCGGCTGCTCCTCGGACCTCCCCTGCTCTGTCTGCGCTTCGTGGCCGGAGGTTCGTTGGTCGGAGCTTTGGAGGTTCTACCGGCGGGACCGACCTGTCACAGCTCGCCGGGACCCGGTCCAGCTCCCCCCCTCGGACGTGGAGATACGCACGCCTCGTCTTCTCGGTAAGACTATTGCTGCTACGGTGTCCGCACCGCCCTTGCCCGCTGACACCCCTGGCAAGTCGCCTAGCCGGCTTAGTGTCCCCCTCCATGAGAATGGTGCCCCGCTCCTTGCGATAGAGCCCCGTGCACCTCGACCGCTGCCGCCTGTGAGTACTCACGTGGGTCCTTCGGCCTCTCCGTCTACTGGTGCCCCGCTCCTTGAGAAGGAGTTCCGTGCACTGCTTCCGCTGTCGCCTGTGAGGTCAAGCGTTGGCCGTTCGGCCCCTTCGTCTTTGCGTGCCCCGCTCCTCGTGAAGGAGCCCCGTGCACCTCGTCCGCTGTCGCCTGTGAGTACACCCTTGGATCCTTTGGCCTCTCCATCCACTCGTGCCCCGCTCCGTGTGAAGGAGCTCCGTGCACGGCGTCCGCTGTCGCCTGTGGGTACAGGCGCGGCCTCTTCGTCTATTCGTGCCCCGCTCCTCGAGAAGGAGCCCCGAGCACCGCGACCGCTGTCGCCTCTTCGCAGACGCATCGGCCTTTCGGACTCTCCGTCTAGTCGTGCCCCGCTCCTTGTGAAGGAGCCCCGTGCACTGCGACCCCTGTCGCCGGTTCCTAGACGTGTGGGCCGTATGGCCTCCCCTTCTACAGCCGAAAACGTATATGACCAGTCGCATAGCCCGTTACGTGCTCCCCGTGAGCCCCGGGCGCCGCGTCACTCGTCTCCTCGTCCGCCGACGCGCGACAGGACAGACCGTTCCCGTTCTTCCACGCGCCGCTCTTGGGATCGTCGGCTTAGCCCCCGTCGCGGCGATAGGATTCGTAGCCCCCGGCATCCTTCGTCGTCACGTTCGGCTTCTTCCTATACTTACCGTCGGCGCAGTCGTTCGCCACACCGCTGGTCCTCTCGGCGCCGCTCCCCGCGCTCCCCTCGTAGGAGTCATAGAGACGTCAGGGCGCCACCTCGTTCTAGGCGTAGTCGCTCCCATCGGGACCGGCGCTCGCTTCGCTCTTCGCACCCTTCGCCTTCCTCTTCCTCTCGGCGTCGGCAGCCTAGCCCTTCGGCTCTCCCTCCGCCCCCTGTGCGCGCCGCTCTGCCCCCTGTGCTTCGGGCGCCTCCCCACCCCCCTCCTGCCAGCGATGGAGAGACATTAAGCCTGCTGCCGGAGGACTCTGTTTCGGCCTTCCTGGGGTCTGGCAGTCCTTCCCCCTCGCTCGTGGAGGACCCGGCGTCTCCAGCTACCCTGGCCTCCCCTCGTGGCGAGACTCTCCGTGCCTTGGACGACGCCGCCCGGCTCATAGCGGCCTGCCTGCCCGCGGATGCGTGCCCTCCTTCCCCGCCACTGAAGAGGAAAGCGGCCGCCTTTGTGGACGCTGCGCGTCAGGTGAAGAAATTCAAGTCGCTTCCCCAGCCGCCTTCCTTCCGCGACCTGTCAGACGCCCTTTCTGCGCATCTCCAGCGAGACGCCGCGCCGGCCTCGGACTTCTTCACCGACCGTCGCTGGCCTTCAGGTGTTGACATCGCTTTTCGGCAGGCCTGGTACGCCGGCCACTCGCAGTCCTTCTCCTGCCCTCTGCCTCCCGTGGATCCGCCTGCCCTAGTGCTCGCCGGCGGCGCTTCCCAGCTCAAGCGCGTTCTGCCTCGAGGATTGGACCGTACTGCCTGCCTCGTCCGCAACGCTCTCGCTTGTTCCGGTTTCCTGGAGCTGCTTACGCAAGCCTTCATCAACCGTATCGAAGCGGCCTGGCTTCCTTCCGCTCCTCCACTGCTGTCGGACCTGCACTCCTTGGCAGTTGCAGCCAATCGAGCGGCCTACCACTCTTCCGTCAACGCCATGACAGCCGCCGCCAACTGCGATCTGATGCGGCGTGATGCGGTGCTCCAGTCCTGCCCGGGTCTTCCTCCTGATGTGAGATCGCAGCTCCGCCGGGCTCCAGTCGGCGCTCCTCTCCTCTTCGGCCCTTCCTGGCAGGCCCTGAAGGAAGCCAACAAGGACCGTTGGCCCAGCGCTCCCTCGTCTCGCTTTCCGCAAGCCCGCAAGGCCTTGGGTGAGCCCTGCGGTTCGTCAGACCCACCTCCACGGCCCCAGCTTCCGCCTCGGCCTCCCGTTCTCGCCCCTCCCCTCGTGCGCCAGGGCCTGGCCGCGCCCGCCCCGCCCATCCTGCCCGCCCAGCCGTTCCGGCCTGGCCCAAGCCCGCCCGCCGCCCTGGGCGTGGGAGGGCCCCCTGACTACCGCCCGCCACCGCCCCCGCCGTCCGCTTCCAGGTCCCCCGTCGGCGGGAGGCTCGCCCTGCACGGAGACGTCTGGCGCTCCCTGTTCCCGGACGACCCGTGGATCCTCTCTGTCATCTCCGAAGGTCTTCTCATCTCCTTCCGTTCCCCGCCTCCGCTTCAGCGCTCTCCTCTGTGGACCGAGATCCCGGCGGATCCGCCCAAAGCCGATGCCCTTCGCGGAGAAGTCGCTGCACTTCTCGGGAAAGCTGCTACAGAGGTCGTCGCTCTCCCCGACACTCCCGCCTTCTACAGCCGACTGTTCGTAGTCCCCAAGCCTGGAGGCAAGTGGAGGCCGATCATCGATCTCTCCGCCCTGAACCGGTTCATCGCCGCCCCGGCATTCCGGATGGAAACAGCCCGGTCCCTTCGCGCCTCCGTTCAGCCCATGGACTTTGCCGTCAGCCTGGACCTGTCCGATGCCTATCTGCACGTTCCGATCCATCCAGCCTCGCGCCGGTACCTCCGCTTTGCCATCGACGGGACTGTCTTCCAGTTTCGGGCCCTCCCCTTCGGCCTCAACCTCAGCCCATGGGTCTTCACGCGGATCATGAACGCGGTGGTAGCCAGAGCCCGACGTTCTTCCTCCAGCCCGATCTCCAACTACTTGGACGACCTCCTTCTGCGGAACCAGTCGGTGACCTCTCTCCGCCTGGACAGAGATTCTCTTCTCCTCCTGTTGTCTCGCCTCGGCTTCCTGGTCAACGCGGGCAAGTCCGACCTCACTCCCTCTCGCCACTTCGTGCACCTGGGGATGCAGTTTCTGACCGACCGCAACCTAGTGCGTCTACCCGAGCCTCGGATCCAGAAACTCGCCGATCTCGCCCGGTTGGTAGCCCAGGAAGCAGCTGTCCCCGCCAGGGTGTGGTTCCAGCTCCTTGGCCTGATGAGTGCGGCGGCGGATCTCCTTCCCCTCGGTCGTCTGTACTCTCGTCCTCTTCAATTACACCTTCTCCTCCACTGGAGACCGTCCTCCGGCGATCTCTCCACCCTGGTGCCGATTTCTCCTTTGCTGCGGCCCCATCTGCTTCGCTGGACGGATGTTTCTTGGCTCGGCTCCGGGATTCCCCTGTCCTCACCTCTGCCCCGTCTCTGTCTCTGCGTCGACGCCAGCCTCTCCGGTTGGGGCGCCCACCTTCTCCCGAGTTTTCGCTACGCGGCCGGCCGCTGGAACGAGGACCTAGCGTCGCGGCACATCAACTGGCTGGAGCTGAATGCAGTTTGGCAGGCCCTCCGCGCGTGGGAATCCGATCTTCGGACACAGGACCTCCTCGTCCTCTCCGACAACTCCACGGTCGTCGCGTACATACAGAAGCAGGGGGGGACCCGCTCCCCCGATCTCTGCATCCTCCTCTACCGACTCCTTCGCTGGTGCGAGGACCGCGGCATTTCCCTCCGAGCCCATCACATTCCAGGTCACCTGAACGTTCTGGCAGACTCACTCTCACGGCGGGGCCAGCTTCTTCACACAGAATGGACCCTGCGCCGGGACATCTTCCGCCTGATCTGCGAGCGTTGGGAGACTCCTCTTGTCGACCTCTTCGCCACCAGGTGGAACCACCAGCTTCCCCTCTTCGTCTCCCCGATCCCCGACCCGCTGGCCTGGGCGGTCGATGCGCTCTCGATCCCTTGGGACGGTCTCGTTGCCTACGCCTACCCTCCGACGGTCCTGGTCCCCAAAGTCCTGCTCAAGCTCCGGGGGTGCAACGCAGTCCTTCTCCTGGTGGCCCCGTTCTCCTGGGACAGATCGTGGACCACCGACCTGCTCAGTCTCGCCACGGATCCACCCCTCCCACTTCCCACCCCTCGCTCGATGCTCAAGCAACCCCGCCAGCCACTCTTCCACCCCTGCCCCGAGAGACTTCTCCTACACGCCTGGAGATTGTGCGGCACGCCCTCTCCGCTAGAGGCTTCTCGAGTGCGGCAGTGGACGCTATCGCTTCAGCCCGCAGACCTTCCACCAGACGTGTCTACGAGGGAAAGTGGCGAGTGCTTCGTGCCTGGTGCTCCGACCGTCGTCTCTCCCCCGTCGACCTGACGACCCCTCAGCTCGCGGACTTCTTCCTCTGGCTCTTCCAAGACCAAGGTTTGGCTCCCATCACGATCCGTGGCTATCTCTCCATGATTGCCAACACCTACCGTCACCTCGGCCGTCCCGACCCGGGGACCTGCAAGGACCTGGCCGACCTTATGGCACATTTCGGCTTGCAGCGTCCGGTTTCCCGCTCCCTCGTTCCACGCTGGGACCTGCCCTGGGTCCTCACCTGGCTGAATTCGGACCGCTTTGAACCGCTCCATCTGGCCAGCTTCGCGGACGTCACTCGAAAGACCTGCTTCCTGGTGGCCCTCGCCACGGCAGCCCGCGTCAGTGAGCTCCACGCGCTCTCGTCTCGCCCTTCCTGCCTGCAGTTCCGAGTGGACGGCTCCGTTCAGCTCCTCCCGGATCCTTCCTTTCTCGCCAAAACTAGATCTCCCTTGACGGCGCCTCAGGTCATCGCTATTCGCCCGCTTAAAGGTCCCGACCTTCCGCGGGAGACTCGGCAGCAAGATCCGGTGCGGGCACTCCGTATCTACCTGCGGCGCTCCAAGTCCGTACGGAGGGGACGGACTCGCCTCTTTTTGCCTCTCTCCGCCGGCAGAACTGACATCTCCGCCCAAACGATCTCCTCTTGGCTCCGCTGGGTTATTCGGTCCGCCTATTGCGACCTTTCCCCACAGAGAGCAGAGGCCCTCAGGATACGAGCCCACGAAGTTCGCGCTATGGCCGCTAGTCTGGCCTTGGACCGCAACTGCGCGGTTAAGGACATTGTGGCTGCAGTGGGGTGGCGGGCCGAATCCACCTTTGCCCGCTTCTACCTCCGCGACCTGACGTTCCAGCGCGACAACCTCTCACTCGTGGGCGACATCTCTGCGGCTCAACACTCTCTCCGGGCGCCCCCGGCGCCTTAGGTATGCACTTCGCTGAAATTGTCGGGAGTGTGTGATCAGGAGCGACGGGCCGCCCTCGTCCCTAAGAGATTTCTGAAGGGGATTCTGCGGCACCCTCCTCCTCTTTGCCATTCTTCCGGACAGTCATGTCATCGGTAATGTGTTTTGAGGAAACAAATTAATTTTTCTCTAAAATGTATTTTTTCGAAAAATACTTACCGATGACATGACTCGGAGGTCCCTCCCCCCCTCCCCGCTTGCCGCTGGTAACTCCGTAGACAACTGGCTAAAGGAGGCTCCACCTGGCACGTGACCGGATGGGCAAGGGAGGCTACTCTCGTCCCTGTTAGGGATCCCCGAGAGCCTCCTGGGTGGGACCCTTTGGGTCTTAGGCTGAAATTGGTAAGCATGTAGACTATTTCCGGACAGTCATGTCATCGGTAAGTATTTTTCGAAAAAATACATTTTAGAGAAAAATTAATTTTTTCAACTGGAGAAAGGCTGCTCTGGCTTTACTGATTCGTGCTCTGACATCTGCATCAGTGCCACCTTTTTTTGTCTATGATGCTCCCGAGATAGGTGAAGGACTCCACCTCCTCCAGCGGGGTGCCAGCAAGCAAGACTGGTTCTTCCCTGGTTGCGTTCAGCCTCATTGTCTTTGTTTTCTGTTTGTGAATGGTGAGGCCCACTTGGGACGAGATGTCGGCAAGCCTCGTGGTCTTGTCCTGCATTTGTTGATGAGTGTGGGACAGTAATGCCAAGTCGTCTGCAAAATCAAGGTCGTCAAGCTGTGTCCACAGTGTCCACTGTATTCCACTTCGTCTGTGCTCTGTGGTCATCTTCATGACCCAGTCTATGGCCAGTAGGAAGAGGAACGGAGACAGCAGACACCCTTGCCTGACACCAGTTCTGACCTGGAGCTCCCTGGTGAACTGCCCTTCGTGGATCACGCGACATGTCATGCCATCGTAGCTGCTCTTGATCAGGCGGACGAGCTTTGTGGGTACACCGTAGTGTCGTAGGAGTTTCCACAGAGTCTCTCTGTCCACACTGTCAAATGCTTTCTCATAATCCACAAAGTTGACGTACAGCGGGGAGCTCCACTCCAGAGACTGTTCCACGATGATGCGGAGAGTGGCGATCTGGTCTGTACATGATCGGTTCTTCCTGAATCCTGCTTGCTGGTCTCTAAGTTGGGGGTCAACGGAGCTCTTCATTCTCTCTAGGATGATCCTGTTGAAGACCACTGTCATTAGTGGGCGCATAACACTGGATGACGTTCAGCTTGAGCTTTTTCTTGGTTCTAAAGGCTGCTGTGATACTTCTTGGCCCAAGAGGTTCCCAGCCCATCAGCGCTCTCTGTGCCACTGGTGACAGCATGAATGCTACTCCTTCTGTATGGGGGGCATTCTCCTCTTCATGACCTGAATACAGAATCATCTCCCCACTTAACAGCCTTTTCTGGCCAGACTGCGTCCATCTGGCTTCACTGATACCTAGCAGGGAAAGTTGTACTTTTGCATTTTGGCTGCTATCTGGGCGGCCTTGCCGCTCTGGTACATGGTCTTGACGTTCCATGTGCCCATGGTTGTGTCCCTGGATAGAGAGAGGCGGCTCGGTCCTGTGGCTTCCGAAGACTTCCGGCTTTCACCACAGGACGTCATAAGTCTTCTGGTAGAAGAACCTTCCTCCTCCAGGAAAGGAATTACTGTTAGTCTTTTCGTCAGCGTTTTTGTAGCTATTTCCTTTTTTGCAGGGTGGGGAAGCTACCCCCACGCCCAACCCCCTTACTAGGAGGACCAGGGGTTTTCTGTTGGGGTCACCTTCCCTTAGACCATGTTGGTTCACGGCACTTTATTTCATTCGGTGCACCCCTCTCACGAGGGACCCCCTATCCACCACCCAGGGGACGCGCCTCAACGCCATATGGTCCCAGCACGAGGATCGAACAGGACGACTGACTTGAAAAGCGCAAGCTCGGTGCACAGAAATAAGGGGCGCGAACTGAGCGCACGACGGGAACATGTGCCCCGTCTACCTACCAGTACGGATTGGCCACTGCGTGATAGGAGGACCGGGTCAACTGCCGTTCCTCGTTGCAGTTCGCGAGCTCGTGACCAGCTGCCACGCCTGCGCTCTACCCCCCAGGACTCGCATGACAGTCGTCGCCCTAGGTCTACTTCTTGGAAGGTTGGAGTCACGCTGCGCCCTGCTACCGTGACGCTTCCTTCGAAGACCGGACCAATGGCCCGGTCCTCTCTTCATTCCTCACCTCGCCGCCCTGGTCGTTCGGCTTCCCCGACTGGACACCGACCTCGCCGGGACTTCCGCTCTAGGCTTCCGCGTTCTCCTTGTCGCAGCTGCTCTCATGACCGCCGATCTTCTCCTCGCAGTTCGGCCTCTTCGCGCAGTACCGCGCAGGACACCTCCTCGCTTCCCTCCTCGAGACTTCACTCCCGCGGAAGATGTACCCCTCCCAGCGCAACGGCCACTAGTCACGATGCCCCACCTGGCAGGCAGTAAAGGACGCTAACAAGGCAGGGCCCACTGGCTGCCTCCCTCCGCTGCCCCCGCCCCCGCCCCCGCCCCCCGCCGACTGCTCTCGGGTCTCCTGTCGGCGGGAGGCTCGCACCCCGCAGCGACGTTTGGAGGTCACTTCTACCGGACGACCCGTGGATCCTTTCGACCGTCTCCGAGGGACTACAGCTCTCCTTCTGGTCGCCCCCCCCCATCTGCGCCATTCGTCCCTGTGGACTGTGGTACCGTCAGATCTGCTCAGAGCTGACGCCCTGCGCAGCGAGGTCGCCGCTCTACTGCGGAAGAACGCCATGGAGGTGGTGATGTGGCAGGACTCCCCAGCCTTCTACAGCCGCCTCTTCATGGTTCCCAAGCCGGGCGGCAAGTGGCGCCCCGTCATCGACCTGTCCGCGCGGAACAAGTTCATCGTTGCCCCGTCCCACTGCATAGAGACCACCTGAGCCCTTCACGCCGCAGTGCAGCCCATGGAATTTGCCGTCAGCCTCGACCTGTTGGATGCGTATCTTCACGTCCCCATACATCCCGCGGCCAGACGCTACCTCCGCTTCGCCTTCGCCGGCGTGGTCTACCTGTTCCGGGCGCTTCCTTTCGGCCTCAACCTCAGCCCTTGGGTTTTCACCCGGATCATGGACGCCGTCGTAGCCAGGGCAAGACGGACGTCTTCCAGTCCCACGTCAAACTACCTCGACAATCTTCTCTTGAGGAACCAGTCAGATTCTGCCTTGGAGAAGGACCGGGATGCGCTTCTCGCTCTGCTAGACAGACTCGGGTTCTTGGTCAACGCGGGCAAGTCCGACCTCACGCCGTCGCGCCGCTTCATACACCTGGGGATGGAGTTTCTTACCGACCTCAACGAAGTGCGGCTCCCGGAGGCGCGTATTCAGAAGTTGGAGAATCTGGCATGGCTGGTGGCTCAAGAGGACGCTATTCCCGCTCGAGTGTGGCTTCAGCTCCTGGGCCTGATGAGCGCCGTGACGGATCTCATCCCCCTACCCTAGGACGTCTCTACTGCCGTCCGCTACAGCTGCATCTGCTTCTCCACAGGCGCCCCTTGACGGACGACATAGATTCCCGGATCCCGGTGCTCCTGATGCTCCGTTCGCACCTCCTTCACTGGGGGGATCCCTCCTGGCTCGTGACGGGGGTTCCCCTTTACTCCCCGCCTCCCCAGCTGTCTCTCTGTGTCGACGCAAGCCATGCCAGCTGGGGTGCTCACCTGCTACCGATGTTCTCCACAGCCTTCGGCCTTTGGTCCCCAGACCTTGGGACCCGACACATCAACTGGTTAGAGCTGAAAGCAGTGTTGCAAGCCCTCACGACATGGGAGGCTCAACTATGGCACCAGGAGCTCCTAGTCCTGTCAGACAACTCTACAGTCGTTGCCTACATCCAGAAGCAGGGCGGGAGCCGCTCCCCCTCGCTTTGCATCCTTCTCTACCAGGTGCTCCACTGGTGCGAGGATCGAGGCATCGCTCTTCGCGCGAGACACATCCCAGGACATCTGAATGTACTAGCCGACTCACTCTCGCACCACGGCCAGCTTCTCCACACTGAGTGGACACTTCGTCCGGACATCTTTCGGATGATCGGGACCAGATGGGAGGCTCCCATGATCGACCTCTTCGCGATGAGGTGGAAACGCCAGCTACTGCTTTTCGTCTCTCCGATTCCAGACCCGCTCGTCTGGGCGGTCGATGCTCTCTCCATCCCATGGGACGGCCTCGTCGCTTACGCCTACCCTTGATGGTACTCGTTTCCAAGGTCCTGCTCAAGCTCCGCGGTTGCAACACGGTCCTGTTCCTTGTGGCCCCCTTCTGCTGGACCAAGTCATGGACCACCAACCTCTTGAACCTCGCCATGGGCCCCCCTCTGCGGCTCCCCACTCCTCGCACGATGCTCAAGCAACCGCGACAAGTGCTGTACCATCTGTGCCCTGAACGTCTCCTCCTCCACGCCTGGAGATTGTGCGGCAAGCCCTCTCCAGTAGAGGTTTCTCAATTGCGGCAGTGGATGCTATCGCTACAGCCCGCAGACCCTCGACCAGACGAGTCTACAAGGGAAAGTGGCGAGTGCGGTGCGACTGGTGTGGCGACAACCTCCTCTCCCCCACGGATCTGACGGTGCCCCAGCTGGCGGAGTTCTTCCTTTGGCTCTTCACAGACCAGCTTCTGGTGCCAATCACCATTCGGGGCTACCTAGCCATGATCGCTGACACCTACTGGCATTTGGGCCGACCCGACCTGACCCTGGTAGCTGCCAAGACCTCGCCGATCTGATGGCCCACTTTGGTCTGCAACGCCCGGCTCGTCGCTCGCTGGTGCTGCAATGGGACCTACCATGGGTAATTACGTGGCTCAACTCGGACCGCTTCAAACCACACCAGTTGGCGCGGCTACCCGACGTGACCCGGAAGACCTGCTTCCTGTTGGCCCTCACCACTGCTTCCACGGTCAGTGAGCTCCACACGCTGTCGGCACACCCTCATGCTTGCAGTTCCGGATGGACGGCTCCGTACAACTACTACCCGACCCGACTTTCCTAGTCAAGACTCGGTCTCCTTTGGCCACCCCACAGATGGTGACCATTCGACCTTTACGGGTTACAGACTCCACCCGGGAGACCAGACGTCAGGACCCGGTGAGAGCCTTATGTGTGTACCTGCGCCGGACCAAGCCGCTGCGCAGGGGATGCGCTTGCCTTTTCCTCCCTCTGTCCCCAGGTAGAAATGACATCTCAGCCCAGACAATATCCTCCTGGCTCCGATGGGTGATTCGCTCCGCCTGCCAGGACCTCCCCCCGATGCGGCCAAACGTATGAACATCAGGGCACACGAGGTCCGAGCCATGGCCACTAGCCTCGCATTTGACCGCAACTGTGCTGTCAAAGACATTGTGGCAGTCGTGGGCTGGCGATCTGAGACAACCTTCGCCCGCTTATACCTGAGGGACCTCTCCAGCCAGCACAAGAACCTTTCGCTGGTGGGAGACATCGCAGCGGCGCAACACTCCCTCCTGGTGCCCTAGGCGCCGTAAGATCTTAGCTAAAATTATCGAGAGGTTGCTTCGGGAGGGCGGGTCTGGTGGCCAGTTTTTAGGGTTTAGGGGCGTTATAGTGGCACCCGCCTCCTCTTCGTGATTCTTCCTAACAGTAATGTCATCGGTAATGTATTTTGAGGAGACAAATGTATTTGTTTTCTCAAAAACATTACCGATGACAATCATGACTAATAGGAAGTGTCTACTATTTGCTCAATTTTAGCCTAAGAACCCGTAGTGTTAAACACAACCCGGGAGGCACTCGGGGAACCCCTAGAGGGGCCGAGAGTTGTCTCCCGTCCCTGCCCTACCGGTTCCGGGTCACGCGGTAGACCAACCAGTCGTCCTACTTAGCTCGCGCTGTGAATACGTGTTCAGCGTTAGCCTTGGACTCTACCTGTGTATGCTGCGACTGGTGCCCGGTCTTCTTGCTTACGCTTGTCTTCGGACTTCGTGTTCTCCACTGCCTGTGCGGCAGAGCTTCTCCTCTGCCGGTTTCCTGCTGAGAGGGCTTCGTTTGCTTGGGCCACCGTTGCCTCCTCTGCGCCTGCCCGGTGTGGCCCGCTTTCCCGCTTGCGCCGTGCCAGTTTTTTGGAGTCCCCCCCCCTCCCCCCATCCCCGCTTCGTCTGAGAGGTAAGGTAGCGGTGACAGCCCTCGGCTGGTACCCGAGCCGGGTGCCAGCTGCGCCTGGGGCGCCTCGTTTTCTCACTCGTACATCGTATATCTTGACACCCGGCGCTCGGCTTAGCTTGGCGGGGCCCCTCGTGCCCTCGCCGTTACCGGATGGCTAGCGCCAGTTGTTCAGCGGCACTACGTTTCGCTTGTACTTTGTTGTACCATTGCACACCCGACCCTCGTCTTAGCTTGGCGTGGTCCCTTGTGCCCTCGCCGTTTACGGGTGGTTAGCGCTACCGTTGGTCAGCGGCGCTTCATTTCGTTTGTACTTTGTTGTACCATTGTGCGCGCAACGCTCGTCTTAGCTTGGTGTGGCCCCTTGTTGTGTTGTGTCAGACATGTGTTGTATTTGATTCGACTGCAGGCACCTCTTTGTCGCTTTGTCTCAGGTGCCCACGCTCGGTCGCCTAGCTTGCCTGATATGTGTTGCAGCTCCCAGGTGCTTACTTGCTCCCAGTGTGGCGACTTCCAGTGGCTGACGGATAACCATGCGGTCTGCCTCCCCTGTGCTGGCTGCTCCTTGGACCACCTCTGTGATGTCTGCTCGTCCTGACCCGAGCTACGGTGGTCTCACCTTTGGAGTTTCTACCGGCGCGAGCGCCCTATGCCAGCTAGCGTCCGATCGGCTCCTTTGCCACCCCCTTCTGCTTCTGGAGAAGTGACCGCACCTTCCCGACCCGGCCTTTTGGAACGCACGACACGTTGGACACACGCCAAAGGTGCCTACCACAGGACTGCGTCCACTGCCAAGTCCACTGACCCTTCTGAGGGGTCTAAATGCCAGCAGAGTACCTGCCTCACTGAGCCCGGCCTGCAGCATCGCGCCTTGCGCCGTACCTTAGAAACTGGCAGTCCTCATATGTCTCTCCTCGAAAAGTCCGCTGACTCCTCCGATGGGTCTAAATGCCGGCACAGCGCCCGCATCATTGAGCCCGGCCAACAGAGACTTGCGACCCGGCGTTCAAAGTCCAGCCACGGACCCGACACCTCCCGTTCTGCCACCAGCTCCAGACACTCTTGCTCGCCCGACGAGCGCCGTCGGAAGGACAGGACCACATGCCACAATCACGGCCGCAGCCCCCGACACTCCTCATCCTCATCGCGCGCCGCCTCGTCACGCGCTCCCTCCCGATGTCCGGTGCCCTCGCCCCGATGCTCTCGACGCCGATCGTCTTCTCCCTGGAGGCGCCCCCCCCCCCCCCCCCAGGAGTTCGCCTGTGAGGGATCGCCGTCCCCACTCCTGGCAACGCAGTCGCTCCCCCCGTGACAGACGCCCACCGTGCACCAGCCTTCCGTCGCCTCGCCGCTCCTTGCTGCGTTTGTCGCCCCCTCCCCGTCGACACATCTTTTCCCTGGAGAGCCGTGGGCTGCGGGATAGCCGTTTTACATCTTGTTGGGCTCCTGCTACTGTGGGCTCCTCCCACCCGCCCTCCCGCCCCATGGACGACGAGGGCCTGAGTCTACTCCCCGAGGACTCCGTCTCGGCTCTGTGTGACGTTGACAGCCGCTCGCCCTCGCCCCGCTCCAGTGATGACCCGGACTCCTCTAGGTTTCCGTCGGCTTCTCGTGCGGAGACGCTGCTGGCCCTTGATGAGGCCGCTCAGATCATCGCTGCGACCCTTCCTGCAGATGCCTACCCCGCGTCCCCCCCTCTCAAGAGGAAGGTCTTCGCCTTCGTCGACGCAGGCCGTCAAGTGAAGAAGTTCAAGTCCCTCCCCCAGCCGCCCGGCTTCAAATTCCTGCGAGATGCCTTCTCCGCCCACCTCCAGCAAGCCACCGGTCACGATGCTGATTTCTTCTCAGACCGTAGGTGGCCAGCCGGACTCGACATCGCCTTCCACCGCGACTGATACGCGGGCCATTTTCAGTCGTTCTCCGCCACTCTCACTCCGGTGGATCCTCCGGCCTTGGCGCAAGCGGGCGGCCCCACTCAGCTCAGACGTTCCTACTCCCGCGGGTTGGATAGGACAGCTACCCTTGTCCGTAATGCCTTGGCTTGGTCGGGGTTCCTGGAGCTCCTGACTCAAGCCTTCGTTTGCTGCATTGAGGACGCCTGGCATCCATTGATCACACCCCTACTGGGTGACCTACTCGCTCTCGCGGAAGTGGCCAACTGGGTGGCGTACCATTCTTTGGTCAACGCCATGGCAGCCGCCGTCAATTGCGACCTGATGCGTTGGGATTCCTTGCTTTAAGCCTGCCGTGGGATGCCTCTTGATCTGCGTACTCAGCTGCGTTGCGCCCCCCTTGGAGGTACTCTGCTCTTCGGCGACTAATCGGTGAAGGACACCAACTCCAACTGCTGGCCCCACAACGCTGCCCCCTCCCCCCCCCCCAGCTGCTTCCCGATGACCCTGGATATGCTCCACCTTTGCCGACGGCCTATAGATTGTCTTTCGCTCGCCGCCGCCGCTACGACGCTTCCCCCTTTGGACCGAGATTCCGAGCGACCAGCTCAAGGCCTCCGCCCTGCGCGGAGAGGTCACCTCCTGCAGTAGGCCACCACAGAGGTAGTGCGGCACCCCGACTCTCCAGCCTTCTACAGCCGCCTCTTCATCGTGCCAAAGCCAGGCGGGAAGTGGCGACCCGTCATCGTTCTTTTGGCTCTGAAAAAGCATATCTCGGCCCTGACCTTTCGCATGGAGACTGCCAGGGCCCTGAGAGTCGGCGTGCAGCCCAGAGACTTCGTGGTCAGCCTGGACTTGTGCGACGCGTATCTCCATGTCCCAATGCACCAGGCCTACAGGAGATACCTCCGTTTCACAGTCGACGGTGTGGTCTACCAGTTTCGGGCCCTCCCGTTCAGTCTCAACCTCAGCCCTTGGGCGTTCACCCGCATCATGGACGCCATAGTGGCCAAGGCCCGACAGTCATCTTCCAGTCCGACGTCAAACCACTTAGACGACCTCCTCCTCCACAACGAGTTGGAAGCCGACCTGACGACGGACAGGGATGCTCTGCTTTGCCTGCTTTCGCACTTGGGCTTCCTGATCAATGCGGGCAAGTCGGACCTCACTCCTTCACGCCGTTTTGTCCATTTCGGCATGGAATTTGCAACCGACCTCAACCGAGTACGTCTACCAGAGCCGCGGATACAGAAGATTGCCACTCTAGCCGGCCAGTTAGCCCAGGAGGATGCGGCCCCCACCAGAGTGTGGCTTCAGCTTCTCTGCTTCATGAACGCTGCCGCGGATCCTCTTCCCCTCGGTCGTCTTTACTCCCGGCCGCTACAGCTGCACCTCCTGCTCCATTGGGGTCCGTCCTCCGGCGACATAGCTGCCTGGGTGCCAGTGACTCAGATGCTGCGTCCCCATCTTTGGCATTGGGCGGACACTTCTTGGCTCGCCTCGGGAGTCCCTCTGGCCTCTCTGCCCCCGCAGCTCTCCCTCTGTGTCGATGCAAGTCTCTCTGGTTGGGGTGCCCACCTACTGCCGCGGTTCCTCATGACGTCCGGCCCCTGGCCACCGGAGCTGGTGGACACACACATCAACTGGTTGGAGATGCAAGCAGTCTGGCAAGCCCTCATGGCGTGGGAAGCTCACCTGCATCACCAGGAGCTTCTCGTCCTCTCGGACGACACGACATTGGTGTCCTACATTCAGAAGAAGGGTGGTACACGCTCCCCCGACCTGGGCATGCTCCTCTACCGTCTGATGCGCTGGTGCGAGGACCGCGGCATTTCTCTCTAAGCATGACACATTCCAGGACACCTGAACGTTTTGGCCGACTCTCTCCCCCGGTGCGGCCAGTTTCTTCACACGGAATGGACCTTTCTGTGCTCATTGGGAGACCCCTATGATCGACCTATTCACCACGAGGTGGAATCACCAGCTTCCCCTCTTCGTCTCCCCGATCCCCAACCCCCTTGCTGGGGCGGTTGATGCGCTCTCCATTCCCTGGGACGGTCTCATCGCATACGCTTACCCCCCAACAGTTCTCATCCCCAAAGTCCTCCTCTAGCTTCGAGGATGCAATCGGTCATCTTGTTGGTCGCCCTGTTCTCCTGGAACCGCTCTTGAACCACTGACCTCCTCAGCCTCGCCACGGGTCGCCCCCTGCTGCTGCCTACGCCGAGCACCAGGCTCAAGCAACCCCGCCAGCCACTGTTCCACCCATGCCCGGAGCAGCTCCTCCTTCATGCTTGGAGATTGTGCGGCAAGCCCTCACCTCTAGAGGCTTCTCAAGTGCAGCAGTGGAGGCGATCGCTACTGCCCGCAGACCCTCGACCAGACGTGTCTACGAGGGAAAATGGTGAGTTCTGTGCTCCTGGTGCGACGACCAGCGCCTCGCCCCCACCGAACTGACGAACCCCCAGCTCACGGACTTCTTTCTCTGGCTCTTTGGAGACCAAGGGTTGGCCCCTATCACCATCAGGGGGTACCTGTCCATGATTGCTGACACTTACCGGCACCTTGGCTGCCCGGATCCCGGCGACTACAAAGACCTCGCCGACCTTATGATTTCCTTCGGCCTGCAGCGACCCTGGGTACTGACGTGGCTTAACTCTGCCAGGTTCGAACTGCTGCCCTTGGCCCACTTCGCGGATGTGACTCGTAAGACATGCTTCCTGTTGGTCCTTGCCACCGCGGCCCGAGTTAGCGAGCTACACGCGCTGTCAGCGCGCCCTGCCTGCCTGCAGTTCAGAGCGGATGGTTTAGTACAGCTCCTCACGGACCCTGCCTTCCTTGCCAAAACTAGGTCTCCTCAGACCGTGCCACAGGTAAACACCTTACGGCCGCTGAGAAACGTGAACTTTCCCTGGGAGACCAGGCAACAAGATCCTGTGCGCGCCCTTCGCGTTTACCTGCGATGATCTAAAGTCGTCCGGAGAGGATGATCACGCCTCTTCCTACCGTTGAAACCTGGTAGATCTGACATAACAGCCCAGACGATATCTTCCTGGCTATGCTGGGTCATACGGTCCACCTACCAGGACCTCTCCCCACAGGGAGCAAAGAGGCTTCACATAAGTGCACACGAGGTACGAGCCATGACCACGAGCATCACGTTCGACCGGAACTGCGCAGTCAAAGACATCGTGGCGGCTGTGGGCTGGAAGGCAGAATCGACCTTCGCCTGCTTCTACCTCAGGGATCTGGCAGGCCAGCGAGACAACCTCGCACTGGTGGGGGACATCTCTGCGGTGCAGCACTCCCTCCCGGCACCACGGGCGGCGTAGGTACTCACTTAGCTAAAATTGTCGGGAGTTTGCAACAGGGAGGACGGCTCTGATTTACCCCTTACGGAGGGGGTGGGGGGGGGGGGTGTTTTGAACGTGGCACCCGCCTCCTCATCGCAATTCTTCCTATTAGTCATGTCATCGGTAATGTTTTTGAGGAAAAAAATTAATTTTTCTCTAAAATATATTTTTTCGAAAAATACTTACCGATGACATGACTCGGAGGACCCTCCCACCTGCCCCGCTTGCCACTGGCGAGCTAAGTATTCCGACTGGTTGTCTACCACGTGACCCAAAACCTGTAGGGCAGGGACGGGAGACAACTCTCAGCCCCTCTGGGGGTTCCCCCCATTTCCTCCCGGGTTGTGTTGTAACACAACGGGTTCTTAGGCTAAAATTGAGCAAGTAGTAGACACTTCCTATTTGTCATGCCACCGGTAAGTATTTTTCGAAAAAATATATTTTAGAGAAAAATTAATTTTTCTTTAATATGTATGTTTTCGAAAAATACTTACCGATGACATTACTCGGATGGCCCTCCCGCCTACCCCACTTGCCGCCGGTCCGCTAGAAACTAACTGGCGAGCACCCGGTGGGCGCGTGTCCAGATGGGGATGGAAGGGAGGCTACTCGGGTTACCACCTAGGCTATGGCGCCCCTCGCCTGCCAACACTATCGTATATGTACACAACCAACGTTTGGCTAAAATTAGGCTAGCTAGGTAACGGTTCCCAACAGTAATGTCATCGGTAAGTATTTTTCGAAAAAATACATTTTAAAGAAAAATTGAAAATGGGACCTTGGGGCTAAGAGAATTAAATAGCAGCATTTTGTTCCTGTGAGTCTTCTTGCAACTGGCAGGCATTATTTTAACCACTTCAGTGTCAGTGGACACAGATTATGTTTCTGAAATCTTTGTTAATTCGGCGCCAAAGAGTCCTGGCCGTCCAAGGAACAAGGATGCAAAGCGGTGTCAGCAAGAGGCAACTGTGCGGTCTCATGACAATCTATGTCTCAAGCAGTTGGGTCACGTTTTTTCCCCCTCAGCATTGAAGGGGTTAACCCCTCTAAATTTAGTAGATGCAGGGTCCGTTTAGAAAAGAATTACCCCCCTTTTGTGCATGCGGCTACTGGTACTGTTAAACAGTATACATTGCTACAACAAGCACAGTGTGAATTTGTGTGAAATGCAAATAATGCAGTCTGACTTTATGGCTGCCAGGCGCCATGTTGTACTGAAGCTGACCTGTACCTTCTCATTTTCAGACGGTGATACCAGGGGACAAGAGAGAGATGCACATTTTTCAGGAATCAGCGTCGGCCAGGACTCAGCTGCTGGTGGAAATAACAGTACCGGTTGTGACGGCTCTCATCCATGACAAGCCTTTCTTTGAACTTCTCTACAACAGGTGGGCTGGAGGCTGAATTTGGTTTTGAATTGGAGAAACACACAAGGGAATGAATTGAGAATGGCAAGAAACAGTGAATTGTTGTTTCAACATTGTTCTAACTTGGCCATGATGATTTTTTTGGGTGGGGCAAATGTGAGCCTGCAGAAATTGCCTCCACAAAGAGCGATATGGACAGCAAAAGGGTAAAGTAATAGGTAATGCAATGATAGCTTGGATGTCTGTCCTGCATATGGAATCAGAATGAAACATTGGTATCCTATTTTAACCCCTTCACTGCCGAGAAAATGTGAACATGATCCAGCTGCAAGAGACATAGATCCTCATCAGCCCCCGCAAATGCGGGGGCTCATGAGGATCTATGCCTCTTGCTGAGACCAGTTGTATCCATGATTCTTGGATGGTGTTGGCTTTTGGTCGTTGAATGGACCAAGATTTCTAAAACGAAAACTGCATGTACACCGTACGTTCTGTGGCAATTGAAGGGGTTAATTTCATGACTTTTCATGTTTGTTTATCAGGGTGAACAATGATCTGTTGATGTGGGAGCCCCAGGCACCATCACCCAGTTTCTCTCCGGAGTCGATTCCATCAGGCCTGGGGATTCACCTGTCAGTTCAGCACCTGCTCTCTGCCAATATGGCCGAACACTCCGAACTGTTTGAGCAGCAGTCTTCACAGTATGGTCAGTACCAGTCAGATGTTTTTTATTCATTTTTTTCCCACTTCCATTTCATTTTTTTTTTGTTTGTTCAATTTTTTAAACATTAAAATAATCTTCACTTTGAAATGCACTTTATCTTTATTGACATGTGGCATTATTTGTAGCTGTCTGTGTTTGGCAGACTGTTGATATTTTCATGACATTACTAGGTGTTTAGCTCTAAGGACCAATGCCCAAATTTGCGTGCTGAAGTCAAGTTCCATTTCAGGCGAGAACTCGACCATGATAAAGCAAGACTGGTGCCAGAATAGCATGGCAGTTATAACCACATTATATGTCAGGGGAGAGATAAACTATGATAGTTCAAAGGGTGGTTCCAGAATCTAGGCACCAAGCTGTTCTAGCACTGCCCTTGAACTGTCATGGATGATCCATATCCTCTTACAGCATGTACATCCCTTCATTGCCAGTGGAAACAGATTGTGTTTTTAAAGTCATTGCAAATCAATATCAAAGATCCCTAGCCGTCAAAAGAACATGGACGCTAAGTGGTTTCAGCAAGAGGCATTGATCCTCTTGAGCCCCCACAGTTGCGGGGGCTCATGAGGATCTATACCTCTTGCAGTTTTGTGGGGTTTAATTTTTCTCAGCAGTGAAGGTGTTAAGGAAACTGTATGATCTGTTTGTCCGCAGAGTCTGACTCAGATTCAGATGATGCTGGCCCCTACTACAGCATCCATGACACGAGGCGGGGAGGACATCGCGAGGCACGCCAGCGATTACAGAGCAAGCTGTGTCTGTCTCTCAACATAGGGGAGGGCAAGCTGCTAGCCTGTGTCCCGCACAAGGTAATAGACGTTGCTCGGAAATCAGAAATAGGACAAAATTGCACGTGTTTAGATGAAAACAGTGGATTAAAAGCCTGGACAAACAAGTGATATTGCATGTTTGTCCGGGCTTTTAATCCACTGTTTTGCATAAAAAACTCACATTGTGTGTTTGTGTGTGGACATGAATCTGTGGGTGCATGCGAGCACCGTCTCCTCTGTCTCCTGTTGTATACTGTCATGGCTAAATGGGTTAACCCATATCATCTGAGGCTAAAAGCTTCAAATTTGTACTGCCACATGCAAGCTACATTATAGTACTTACAGATGAGGATATCGACCAATGGCTTTAGTTCAAGGGTAGTGCCAAGCTAAGCTATTCTGGCACTACCCATAAACTATTTTAGTCAAACTTATTTCACACACTGGTGTATTCCGAATGATAATGGTTAATTGTTTTTGTCATCATCTCCCAGGAGGAAGGCTGTCACGGTGAATTGTTTGTGGTGCTGAAGGATGCGACGCTTTACTCTGTCACTGCCCACGGGGGAGACCCCGACCTCCGCTACTTGTGTTTCCAGGCCAATCGTGCCAGTCTTTACCATGGACGTGAGTTTTTTCATGAATCTTGAATTTCTCTGAATGTTTGATCGTTAAACATTTGGCTGTCGGTCTTGCTTTTTGTCCAGGTGATTCCTACAAGAATCACCTTGACAAAAACACTACTGACAGACAGAGGGTTAACCCTTTTATGCATGGAACCACTGGTATTGTAAAGTACTGGCAGCATGCACAAGGGGTTAACCCTGTCACTGCCAGCAGCCAACAACTTTCTCAGAAACTGTCACATATTCACTGCCGGATAACCGGCCTAAGGCATGCAGATGTGAATGAGACCAGCGAGAGGCATAGATCCTCATGAGCCCACACAAATGGGGGGTCATGAGGATGTGAGTTTGTTCTGGCAGGAGAAGGGGTTAGCTCATTCAATTCCGACACTCCACGGCAAGACACAGACCGAGCGTGATAGTTAAAGCGTTGTGCCAGAATAGGCGCCAAGCTACTCTGACACAACCCTTGAACTATCACGCTCGATTTGTTTCCAGAAGCGTAATACAGTCTTCAGGGGGCAACTGCAAAATTTGCGGATTTCGGTCCTGGAGCAGATGTGTTAATGGAAAGCTTAGACCCTTGGCTAGCAGTAGCAGCACACATATAGAAGAGACAAGAGGTGTTCATGAGCCACTGTGGCCACAGGGGCTCATGAGAACTTACGCCCCTTGCTGCTGATGGGGATATGGGCTGGATCGTTAACCCATTGTGTCCCAGGTATCAGGTATCTTGTGTCCCAGGTACCAGGTATCTATCATGGTCGATCTGTGTCCTGCCCTGCAACGCAGTCTTCAGAAGATGACTTCAACATTTGGGGATTCCGGCCTTGGGGTAGAATGAGTTAAAATGACAAAACAGAACACTGACATTAAGTAATTAAATGACAACATAGGAAATCACTTGAAACTTCAGCCTTTATTAATCACATCAAAGGTGCATGCATATAAAAACACAGTAATTGTTTGTAAACACTTCAAATCAAACAATCAAGAGCAGTCAAACCTTTTTCTGGCAACTTTGTGATGAGGAAAACTAGTTCTTGCCCAAGTTCGGCACGTAAAGGGTTTCCGCGACTTATTTGCCTCTATTCATAAAATGGAGAGAGAAATATAATACTGAGTTCTAGCAAGTGCGACAATAAAGTTTAGCCGAGTTGGTATACCTCGTCCAGTGCCTAGGTGTTAAACGCACCAGCGGTGCCAATGTTGCTATTTTTGCACCAGACCGGTCGCTCGGACCGGTCTGGTGCACCCGATCGGTTTACAGCGTGTGCTTTCTGCACCTGTAATGGGCAACCTCGGAGAAAGAATCACGTGAGCGTCGTATGATTGCTGCAAAATAACATGAATAAAGAATAAACCCTTTCCCATATATGCAATCCGGCAATAATGCATCCATACTTATGCTAGCACCAGGAGACATTACGCGATTTGGCAGATTTGAAAAATAGCTTTTTTAAATCCTCTATGGAGGTGATTTTGCGACATCTGCGTCGTTTGCGGCAGAAAGCACCGTCATAGTTGAAGTTTGAGAAATGAGCGCACTACATGTACAATGGACTTGATTCAGTGGTGTGGGGCATGACACAAGCCTCCACCATCTCAACACAAAACTGGCGTGTTAGGGGAGGTAAAAGGCACAGCTAAAAGTTAAAACTGCAAACGAACCTTTTTTTTGACTGCGATTACAATCTTCCACGTGAACGTACGAGACCACACTACAAGTGCAGAAGCCAACCTGCGTGCGCAGTTCTGGTGCACATGACCCTTCCGAACGACCGGTCTGGTGCGAAAATAGCAACAATGGCGCCGCTGGTGCATTTAACCTAGGTAGAGGGTGAGGTATACCAACTCAGCTAAGGTTTATGCTTCCTGTGACTTTTGAAACAATGCACAGTATGCAAAGTGTACTTTATAGTAACAAAAAAGTTACAGACATTTCCAAAATGATCCAGGCGTACATCAGATAAAAACAAGCTATTCACACTGAAATAATAACACTCTTGTAATAAATCTTTATCATGTTGACAATGGTTTTCTTATTTTATTATTGTCTTTCGTCCCGATTGGTTGTACATTGCTAAATGTCCCAACTTTTTCAGGACATGCCAGCACTGATAAAAAATATTTAAAAAAACAGAATATTGAATGTATGTCGCCAGCCGGTCTAATATGCTAAATAAACCTAAGACCATTTAGCAACACACATCCAAAATCAAGAGAAATACCCCCCCAAAAAAAATTATTCAGACCCAAAAGGTGACTGCCAATCGTGTAAAATGCAAAGAAGTACCCAACAGAGAAAGAAACACGCTTAGAAAAGACGGTTACAACACAATTTATTAATATTTCGGGTAAATCCGCTTTGTCAAAACGGACAAAGAAACAGAGAGATCAGTCGCTACTTATCTTCATTCGCAGAAGGAATGTGGCACATTCCTTCTGTGAACGAAGATAAGTAGCGACTGATCTCTCTGTTTGTTTGTCTGAATAAAAAGAGTAATCCCGTGTATGACCGATTTACATATGTGTGACCTCGGTGAAGAGGGCTGGCTTCTGCAGCAGCAAAATCCATGTTTTCTAAAAATGTAAGCAGTTTTCACACATCTGTTAACCCTGCGTGACCCTTTGAGAGAGGTCACTCAAATTGGTATGTTTACAAAGGTCTTGCCACAAAGTATCCTTGGGCCAAGCTTGAAGAATGTGGCTTGAATAGTCTCCGAGTAAATGCCACCGTTAAAGTTTACCATGGACGACGGACGGACGACCAGTGGCCCAGAACATAAACTCACTTTTGCTTCGCACGCGAGCAAATAAAATGAAGATCATAGAATCGCTTACCAGTTTGTAATTGGGGGCATTCCGCTGCCGTCTATGCACCCTCCTACCAGACGCACCCTCTCCGGCAGAGGCCGCTGGGCAATGCTGCTGCGGCTGAAAAATTTTGCCATGGGCCTTGGTCATGTGCCAGGAAGGGGCGTGCTTGTCCACTTCCATAGATCCCGATGGGTTTGGCAGAAAGTGCTGATTGTGGCCAAAACAGTGCTGCAAAAAACATGTCAAATGCAACCATGTAAACCGTTGACATTTTGGATCAGATTATAATACATAATTACTGCAGTACCCCCTGCCCCCTATGAACAATAACTGGTAATACAGTAAAAAGCGACACTTCAGTTGCACAATCCGAAAAACCTGTTTGTGGAAGTCTGTTCTTCAAATCACGAGGCAGTTTTGCGTACGATGATTGAAATACACACTGAAATCTGGCGCCATTTTGTTTAAATATATAGTGCATGCATGCGTCAAGTTACTTTTCGATCACAATCACACATGTTAGAAAAAAAAGCAACACAATCGCGTGACAGATTGACCTTGTAATTGTGTTATTGAAGAATTCCTTTCATTGAAGAAGAAAGCTTTTGTTAAAATCGTGGGGTTCTTTTATCTTTTACTACAAGACTGACTGAGCAGCAGACGACGGTCGTAGCAGACATCTCAGTTTTCTCGGCTAAACAAGTCCATATAGGCCACTGTGCAATTGTATCGGATTGGGAGCATCTAAGTTAAATAACTGCGCTGAAGAAGTACACTTGGGCGTGCTCTTAACTAAGAAATGTTGTATAAAATTGTACCTCTGCAAATGAAACAACGGTTGGCAGGACGAAAGACAATAGAAAGGGGAAACAACTCAGTTTATGTCGCTGCGCAGCCGACCAATCAGGTATCATGTTGATCCATAGAGATGCTCGCTTCCGTAGTAACACACAGGCCCAGTGCATTGCAAACACACAACATGAGGTAAACCTGCGAAAATGGGACATCCTATTTTGATATTTTTTTCTGACTTTTGAATGAAAGATAATGCAGAAACAACCCTCAGAAAAAATGGGTGCCTGAGTTGGTCACCCAGAATTTTACACACACCCATTTTCCATAAGGATGGTAAAGAAAGTCACCCATTTTAGGGGTTTTGTGCATGCACACACACACACACACACACACACACATGAACACAAAACCCTCAGACTGGGTGACCTACCATTTTATGTGAAAATGGGTTCCCATATTTCTATTTATTCTAGGGCTCTGGAGTTGATGCCAATGTTTAGAACTCACCTTATAACTAAGCTCTACAACTTAAAATAAAATAGACATTTTCTAGAAACAGAGCCACTGGATGGAAAAAAAATGGGTGTTTACCCCAAAAGTGGGTGCCTCTCACACAAAACTGGGATTACAGTGAAAATACCTCACTAAAGATACCTTTGGTTGATTTTACTATTATGATTGTTTGAGTGGGGTTGTAAGGGGGTTGGGGGGGGGGGAGAAGTGTGTGTGTGTGGGGGGGCGGGGCGGGGGGGGGGGGGGGGGGGAGGGGAGGGTGGAGGGGGTCATCACTTTTGGTTTATAGAGCTGCTCAATGCACTCTTATGAATGAAAGAGTTTCATTATCAGTGGAATCAGTAGGTCATTTCAGAGGCGCACACTGAGTTGCACGTCAAACCACTCACAAATACTCATTTGGAGTGCACCAGATGGATCCAGTTGGCAAAGTCCCACATTCCACACTATAGGACAGCTAAGACTGAAAAGCAATCGTGGCGTTTATGGCGCGGTACAAGGTTTAAAACTAAGAAAATGTTGTTTTTAGAAGCGTGTCGGGCAAAAGTTTTTATGAAAACTGTTTTAAAACCTCTTTTAACTCAACTTTTCTTAATGTTAAAAGTGTTTTATTGTACATTACTTAACGTCCCGACAGCAACAAGGCTTTCTCAGGACGTGCCTGCACTGCTTGTGAAAAAACAACAACTAAACAGAACATTGAATGTATATCGCCAGCCGGTCAAATACATTAAATAAACCTAACACATGGGGCCTACATAAAGCTAAGACCATTTAGCAACACACATCCAATATCAAGAGCTACAGGCAGTGCAGACAGTAGGGAGAGTTTTAAAAAGTCAAATACAGGTGAATGGACAAAGGGCCGACAGAGACACATGCCCCAGAATAGAGAGAAAAACCCACCCTGTGGGGCTGACCAGGGTGCCCCTGGGAAATAAAAAGTAGTTAACCCCACCCAAGGTTTTATTTAACGTATTGGACCGGCTGGCGACATACATTCAATATTCTGTTGAGTTTTTGTCACTAGCAGTGCAGGCACGTCCTGAGAAAGTCTTGTTGCTGTCGGGACGTTAAGCTATGTACAATCAATCAACCTTCCTTCAAACGGACAGCATTCACACAAATAATACTTTACTATTACATCAGAAAATGGCCCATCCAAGCCTGCACTCTTTTAACTGCACTAAACGACTGACTGGTGCAGACGACGCATGAAACGACGCTGACTCTGTGACGTCATTTCCATTCAATCAATTTGTGCATACAATCCAAAAGGAGATGCGGCATTGATAACATCGACAAACCTACAAAATAAAGCAACAGGTTCAACCAAAAGGTCGGGCAGGACAAAAGACAACAGCAGCCTCACCCAAAGTCTAAACGTCCTCTCTTACAATGCGCACTCATACAATCACTTCACTTCTTAGCAACCGGCGCACGAATATAATTATAGGCCAAGTCAAACTAAAACAGAAGATAGTGGCGAAAAACCCTTTAAAATAGAAACAAAGAACGACGTTTCAGATCAAATATTCTTCATCTGACATGGAAACAAACGTAGAAAACGTATAGGCTAAGTCCCTGGTGAACGTATACATGAATCTCAAATCTGCCACTAGACATGACCTTTCTCCACATCACCCCGGAAGTACATTACAACTCAACACTTTTTTTAACAAAACAACCACACCCTCAAATAACAAACCTAATTCTGTAGAAACATAAACAATTTACTCCCTAAAACAACAAAATATCCCCCCTGACCCATATCAGCTATGAAGTTATTTATAGCTAGCTGAGAAGGGTGATGTAATACATACACGCTCATTTTCAGGGTTCTGTGTCACAACACACACACACACATTGCTGAGAGGGACAAGTTTTCAAACACACTACCGGCGTGTCTGTTAAACACAAAAGTGCATGTGTTAACGCCAAAATGAGAAAAACGGATTTTTTTACTTTTTATGAATCTTTACCGCAAGACAATGCAGAAACAACCCTCAGAAAAAATGGGTGTCTGACTTGGAAACCCAGAATTATACACATACCCAGTTTCCATAAGGATGGTAAAGACAGTCACCCGTTTTAGGTCTTTCGTCTACACACACACAGACACGCACACACACACATACACACACAGTCACATGCTTTGACACAGCTGTCAAACACCCGTGACCCTTGACCTTTATGATATCATAGAGTTGACTGAACTAGTATAATATACATTATTACTTAGGAAGGTCTTATCATCAGCTACCTTTGTGCCAAATTTGATTGAAAATTTTGCAAAACTGTTGATGATACATGCAACTACAATTCTTTCCACAAGAAAGGCCAAGCCATTATGGCTCACGTGGACAACCGATATATACTTTTGTGTGACCTTTGTGACCATAAGTAAAGGACTGGCTTTCGCACCAGCAAAGTCTATGTTTTCTCAAAATGTAAGTTTTTTTCACACATCCCACCCTTGACATTTGCAACATGAGTTAAGTAAATTAGTATGCACATGATGGTCTTACTCTTATCATCAGCAACCTTTGTGCCAAATTTAATTGAACATTTTTGTTATCAAAAATCGGCATTTTACACACATTTGCAAGCCTATGACCCTATCCGAAGGGTTATCCAATTCCAAATCAGTATGCATAGATAGATTTTACCATCAGGTATCTCTGTACTGTAGCAAGTTTGGGTTTGAAGACTTTGTGAGCAGTATTTGAGAAAAAAAAACCCTCCTCCTTTCCCAACCAGGCTTGGGACTGGCTATGGCGGAGTTGTATTCCTTTGCAGATATTATAATCCAAACGCACATAAGACTGAAATTTAACCCTTTCGCCGCCACAGGTGTTAAAATGTTGCATTTCCCAGTTCATTACTTCATTTAAAAAACAACATGGAGATGAGAAAACAAAA
Organism: Semisulcospira habei; assembly: GCA_036245525.1. Classification (NCBI taxonomy): domain Eukaryota; kingdom Metazoa; phylum Mollusca; class Gastropoda; family Semisulcospiridae; genus Semisulcospira; species Semisulcospira habei. Next base: position 138,669,310 of record BTPG01000004.1, on the reverse strand, counting down.
TTTGTACACTGACACCTTTTTTTCTTCATATGACTCACTCAATCAAAGTTTTATATCTGGCCTGATGCAAGAAGAATAGACAAAATCTGTGTTCTCAACACACACAACAGACAGTTTACACACAAGGCAGTCACCAACACAGTAACAAACACATGATAACATGTCAAGAAATATATTAAGAAAATGTTCAACTCACAACTGAAGCATAGTTGGTTGTTCAGAGCTCTACAGATAATCCACTGCCGGGCGAACACACTAACTCACAAGCATAGTCGTCCATGAAGAATACACAACACTCTTCTACATGAAATCTGCTTGCGAGAGTGCTCGCACTAGGATCGTTATCAGAGCTATCTTGCAAATTTCCACACACAAAAAAACTCATGGTCAACTTTGGAGGCTCCTCGTTCGAATCAACATCAGTTTGTGATCGTAGGAGGTTCAAACGACGCAAAACTTCCTCCGTAGAATAGTCTCTTGTGCCGCTCACTTTGCCCTATCGAAGTTTCAGCCATCACGAAAAAGCACCGCTCCAAAAAAGTCAGAAAAACTCGCAATTTCTTCGCTCAAAAGCACTCAAAGTTGGCGCTGGAATCTATGTAAGAGGGGATTTCCCTGTCCCATGATGCACTCTTATTGACCAAACCTACCTCATACATTAGAGTCACGATCAAGTGCAGGCCACGGAACACAGTGCCGTTTTTGTACTGCCCAGTCTCTTAGCCATAGTCAGTCCCAGGCATCCCCTAATATTTCAAACCCCTAAAGAGCAGCGCCCACCAGCTGCACATTTGCCATGCACAAAATAACCAAAAGAACAGCACATTGACAGTCTCATTTCTTGGCTCTGAACCTGATTCCTTACCAACCCCACACCCAATCACCGCTGAAATCAGCGTGCCCCTCAAATCACTACGTCAATGGCAACTCAACATAGGCCCACAATTGTCCACTGTATAAGCTCAGGATGGTATGAATCAAAGCACCGAACATGTCTCCTCTCAGCTAACCAGAAATTTCCAGCAAATTCCAACATTCAGCCCTACTACAAATTTTCAAACAAGACAAAAATTATTTTTAAAAACACCGGTCCTCTTACTGCCTGACCTGAAAGACAGACTCTCCCACCTGAACACCATTCAATCTGCCATCAGTGCAACCCTTAGACACTAGCTAAGTCAAACCCAAAGCGACACCATTGAATGTTGCTGCATCTTTATGTTATGGCCCATTATGTGAAGCGCGTTCTTGTGGCGTTCACAATGCTGTTGATGCCATGAAAAACAGACTATATATGGTCAGAATGCCTCCAAAATTGGCATGTACATCAAGTAATATATCTGATCTTCAGAAATGTTGGATTTGAGACACAGACACATGAAAGTTTTTTTTTTTTTCCATATTTTTCCACTACCCCCCCCCCCCCCCCCCCCCCCCACCTATTTTCTGTTTTTCCAAGTTTACACACACATGCAATAGAATCAAACTGACTTCTGGTGGGCTGGACAACTGAAAAAGGTTACCATGACACTGACATTGATGAAAAATGAGCTTTCAGACCCAAGGCCATTTCCTTGTGTATCTCAGGGCAGCCAAAAAGACAATGCTCAGGCATCCTCGTTGACCCTGTTGTCAACAAGCAGGAAGAGGCCTGTAACCAGCTGCCATGCCCTATATGCTGCTTGCAATCTTTTCCACAGTCAACAGGGGTCATGAAACAGCTGTGGCAATTTAAACATTAAGTCTACTGAACTAACCCACAGACAAAAGACTACACAAAACAGCCAAAACTATGCTACGCGGGACACACTGCATACCCAAACAAGTGTCTGGAGTGCTTATTTAGGAGGTAGCAGGGAAAAATGGTTATGTACAGTTCATTTTTATATAAAACACACGTGTCAGAGTCTCAGAAGACCTCAACTCATGTTGCAAATGCAGCAGGCATGTGTGTGCCAAACCTGTCAACACTCCTGTAAAAGCCTGTACTGGTAGCCACGACTGCCGGTCCCATTACAATGCACTCAAATGAGCTTTACGCAGTGTAAAAGTGGTTGTGTTTGGCTCAGAATAGACACCAGAGACATCCTTAATGACAATTACAGCAGAATGCCACCTCAGATGCAGCCAGTGTAGCTGGATCATGCAAAATAACACTGAAGGCACCAAGCTAATCTGACAGTACCCTTGAATTATCATGGTCAATCCATCTCCTGCTTCAGGGACCCGGGCGAAATGGGTTAAGACACAATCAGAAATACTGCCGAAATGTTCTAAGAACACATCACAGGGTCGGATCACACCTTACTCCAGGGGAGGGGGGGGGCAAACTTCTTGTTTGGGAACATGAATTGCTTCCAGGGTTTAGGAAAACGGGGGGGGGGGGGGGGGGGGGGTAGGCATCAGGCTCTTGCTTCCAGGGGCTGATAGATCAGACAACAGGGGGGTGGGTGGTACTAGTGGTCGTCAGACCTTGATTCCATTGGCCGCAAAATCAAATGGGGTGGGGTGGGGTGGGTGGGGGTGTTGTCAGACATTGTAATCAAACAATAATGTGGGGGGCGTCACACCTTGCTTCCAGGGGCAGAAGAATCAAACAAAGGGGAGGAGGGGGGGGGGGGGGTTATTTGACCATCCTTGCTTCCAGGGACCGCAAAATTCAAACAACCCGATAAGGGGGGGGGGGGGGGGGGGGGGCGGGGACAGACCTTACTTCCAGAGGCCAAATAATATAACAACGGAGAGGGGGGGGGGGGGGGGCAGACAGACCTTACTTCCAGAGGTCAAATAATATAACAACAGGGAGAGGGGGGGGGGGGGTAGTCGACAGACCTTGCTTCCAGGGGGCCGCAAAATTCAAATCTGGGGCAGGGGCTGGGGGGGGGGGGGGGGGAGGAAAGAGGGGGGGGGAGCGACAGACCTTGCTTTCTGGGGTTGAAAAATCAAACAGCGGGGAGTGCAGGGGTGAGGGGGGGGGGGGAGGGGCAATGCGATAGACCTTGTTTCCAGGGGCCGAATGAAGAAAATAAATGTCAAAATATAGCTATTTTGGACCTATTTCCTGAGCCCCTGTGATCTTGACCTTTGTGAGAGGTCACTCAAATTGGTATATTTAGAAAGGCCTCGCCACAAGGTATCTTTGGGCCAAGTTTGAAGAATATGGCTTGAAAAGTCTCCGAGAAAATGCCAACGTTAAAGTTTACGACGGACGGACGGACGACCACTGGCCTAAAACATAGACTCACTTTTGCTTCACACGTGAGCCAAAAATGTACTTTTACATACGTACGTACCCACACACACACAAACACACCACACCACACCACACCACACCACACCACACCACACCACACAGACACGCACACACACATACATACACACACATGAACACAAAACCCTCAGACTGGGTGACCTACCATTTTATGTGAAAATGGGTTCCCATATTTCTATTTATTCTAGGGCTCTGGAGTTGATGCCAATGTTTAGAACTCACCTTATAACTAAGCTCTACAACTTAAAATAAAATAGACATTTTCTAGAAACAGAGCCACTGGATGGAAAAAAAATGGGTGTTTACCCCAAAAGTGGGTGCCTCTCACACAAAACTGGGATTACAGTGAAAATACCTCACTAAAGATACCTTTGGTTGATTTTACTATTATGATTGTTTGAGTGGGGTTGTAAGGGGGTTGGGGGGGGGGGGAGAAGTGTGTGTGTGTGGGGGGGCGGGGCGGGGGGGGGGGGGGGGGGGGGGGGAGGGGAGGGTGGAGGGGGTCATCACTTTTGGTTTATAGAGCTGCTCAATGCACTCTTATGAATGAAAGAGTTTCATTATCAGTGGAATCAGTAGGTCATTTCAGAGGCGCACACTGAGTTGCACGTCAAACCACTCACAAATACTCATTTGGAGTGCACCAGATGGATCCAGTTGGCAAAGTCCCACATTCCACACTATAGGACAGCTAAGACTGAAAAGCAATCGTGGCGTTTATGGCGCGGTACAAGGTTTAAAACTAAGAAAATGTTGTTTTTAGAAGCGTGTCGGGCAAAAGTTTTTATGAAAACTGTTTTAAAACCTCTTTTAACTCAACTTTTCTTAATGTTAAAAGTGTTTTATTGTACATTACTTAACGTCCCGACAGCAACAAGGCTTTCTCAGGACGTGCCTGCACTGCTTGTGAAAAAACAACAACTAAACAGAACATTGAATGTATATCGCCAGCCGGTCAAATACATTAAATAAACCTAACACATGGGGCCTACATAAAGCTAAGACCATTTAGCAACACACATCCAATATCAAGAGCTACAGGCAGTGCAGACAGTAGGGAGAGTTTTAAAAAGTCAAATACAGGTGAATGGACAAAGGGCCGACAGAGACACATGCCCCAGAATAGAGAGAAAAACCCACCCTGTGGGGCTGACCAGGGTGCCCCTGGGAAATAAAAAGTAGTTAACCCCACCCAAGGTTTTATTTAACGTATTGGACCGGCTGGCGACATACATTCAATATTCTGTTGAGTTTTTGTCACTAGCAGTGCAGGCACGTCCTGAGAAAGTCTTGTTGCTGTCGGGACGTTAAGCTATGTACAATCAATCAACCTTCCTTCAAACGGACAGCATTCACACAAATAATACTTTACTATTACATCAGAAAATGGCCCATCCAAGCCTGCACTCTTTTAACTGCACTAAACGACTGACTGGTGCAGACGACGCATGAAACGACGCTGACTCTGTGACGTCATTTCCATTCAATCAATTTGTGCATACAATCCAAAAGGAGATGCGGCATTGATAACATCGACAAACCTACAAAATAAAGCAACAGGTTCAACCAAAAGGTCGGGCAGGACAAAAGACAACAGCAGCCTCACCCAAAGTCTAAACGTCCTCTCTTACAATGCGCACTCATACAATCACTTCACTTCTTAGCAACCGGCGCACGAATATAATTATAGGCCAAGTCAAACTAAAACAGAAGATAGTGGCGAAAAAACCCTTTAAAATAGAAACAAAGAACGACGTTTCAGATCAAATATTCTTCATCTGACATGGAAACAAACGTAGAAAACGTATAGGCTAAGTCCCTGGTGAACGTATACATGAATCTCAAATCTGCCACTAGACATGACCTTTCTCCACATCACCCCGGAAGTACATTACAACTCAACACTTTTTTTAACAAAACAACCACACCCTCAAATAACAAACCTAATTCTGTAGAAACATAAACAATTTACTCCCTAAAACAACAAAATATCCCCCCTGACCCATATCAGCTATGAAGTTATTTATAGCTAGCTGAGAAGGGTGATGTAATACATACACGCTCATTTTCAGGGTTCTGTGTCACAACACACACACACACATTGCTGAGAGGGACAAGTTTTCAAACACACTACCGGCGTGTCTGTTAAACACAAAAGTGCATGTGTTAACGCCAAAATGAGAAAAACGGATTTTTTTACTTTTTATGAATCTTTACCGCAAGACAATGCAGAAACAACCCTCAGAAAAAATGGGTGTCTGACTTGGAAACCCAGAATTATACACATACCCAGTTTCCATAAGGATGGTAAAGACAGTCACCCGTTTTAGGTCTTTCGTCTACACACACACACACACACACACACACACACACACACACACACATTCAGTCAGATGTAAGACAGCACAAGAGTAACGCATGGTGCCTGTTACTCAAGTGATGCATTACAATCACGCAATCACCCACACACACACACATACCATGATAGTTCAAGGGTGGTGCAGTTGTGGGGGCTCATGAGGATCTCTGCCTCTTGCCAACACCACTTTGAATCTAATTTCTTGAGACAGCTGGGGCTCTTTGGCATTGAATTAACAAAGATTTTAGACAGTCTGCCACCACAGGGAATGAAGAGATGGAATTTGATTCTGTTTTAACCCGTTTAGCCCCGAGTCCCTACAGCAGGAGATGGATTGACCATGATAATTCAAGGGTAGTGCCAGATTAGCTTGGTGCCTGCAGGTGCCAAGCTAATCTGGCACTACCCTTGAATTATGGAGAATCCGGTTCCTGCAACTGGTACATAGTCATTAGGCAACACCTCCAAAATTTGAGAAATGGGACTTTGGGGCTAAAAGGGTTAATGTTGTTACATATTTTTTTATATTAATTGCTGGGCTTTGTAACAGTTGCAGCATTGCTTCCATTGCCATCAGCTCAAAAAGTAATACTTCTAGAGATTTGTGATGACTGAATGGATGTGTTTTGAAGTACTGAACCCCCTTGTGCATGCAGCCACCAGCAGTGTGAATAGTGGCTGTGGCAGCATGCACAAGGGGGTTAATCAGCTCTGTCTTTCCTGCCTACAGCATGTGTTAAACAGCCAGTGATGCCAGGACGACTGGACGGAATAGCCGACAACACCCCTTTACACTTAAAGCACCGCATTTACCGCTCTGAGCGGGGTGTACCCACAGGTGGCATCGGTCTTGTGGGAACAGGAGTGGACAACTCACAGGACATGATCTCTGTGGCTGTGAAAACCAAAATTGACACCATAAACAACACAAAGGTAAAAGAAAAGCAGCTTTGTTTATTGCCATTACTGTTCTATTTTATGACTGAGTACAAGTTACAGTTTTTAATGGTTTCTTTAACCATGTAGGAATCATCACAACTAAAACTGCTACTGACACGCAAAGGGTTAAATATTTTCTGAAATTGTTACAGTATATCACCGTGAAAATGGTGAATCAGATACATACAGCTTACAGTATCTGTCTTCATGTGACCTTGTCCTGCATCCTGTCTTTGAAATGCTCCTTTGTGGTGGCAGCCGACATTAACCCATTGAGCCTGGACACTAAACAAGAGGAGACAGAATGACTGTGATAGTTCTAGTCACCCCTGAACTATCACGGTCGATCTGTCTCCAGAACTATAGTAAAGTTCTTCAGAAGACAAGTCCCAGATTGGGTAATTTTGATCAAAGAATGCTGCCACTGGTACTGGTGACTGCATGCACAAAGGAGCTAACGTCTTCACTGCCCCAAAACTTGAACACCACCCAAAAGCAAGAGGTATAGATTGCGATTGCGGGGGCTCACGAGGATCTATGTCTCTTGCTGAAACCACTTTGTGTCCACGTTCCTTTGACAGCTGTGGATCTTTGACGTTGATTTTACTATGGGTTCCAAAACATCATCTGCATCCACTGGCTGTGAAAGGGTAAGGTTCAGTGCAACAGCAAAACTTGGAACTTTGTTTCCCCCAGCACTTCACAGTATCATTAGCCGTGCAAGGTGGCACTCTTCGCCATGAGATGTCATTGGACGGGGAGAGCTGGATCTCACAGGTCATAGAGTTCCTGGATGTGAAGGACTACCCCATCAAGGGCTACACCATGCCCACAGTCCTGACGGAGCTCCACGTGCACCTGAAGGGCTGCGCGGTGGATTATCGGACTGTGCACTTGCCCATCAAGGCCGTGCTGACGGCCGACAACTTTAGTGTGTCTAGCAACATCACTGCCAACTCCAACTCTACCTCTCTCAGGTTAGTGGATAATTTGTTTCTTCAAAAACATTACCGATGACATGACTGAATGGAAGTGTCTACTACTTACTCATTCTAGCCTAAGAGCCAGTTGTGTTAAGACACAACCCGGGAGGCACTCGGGGAACCCCGAGGGGACCAAGAGTTGTCTCCCTATACCCACCACCCGGAAGCCGGGTACCCATAATCCCTCAGTCTAGTCTACTTAGGCGCACGATTCGGTCGTCTTGCGCTCGGCTCTAGCCTACGGACTTTGGTTTTCGACCGTTCTCGGGTTCGGACTTGCTGTTGGAATGAAGAGCGGGAGATAGGATCGTTTCGTCGGCCCTGCCTGTGCTGCTGCGTGGTTTTCTCGTCCCCACTGCTTGGCGCCTGCGCTTCGGCCTCTGGTGAGCTGTCCGGTGATCTTCGCCGGTCGTGCCAGGCGGGTTTTTGGACGTCTCCCCCCGTTCCCCTTCGGCGGAGAGGTAAGGTAGCGGGATTGACCCTCGGCTGGTTCCCGGGCTGGGCACTGGTTGTGCAGGTACGAAGTTTTTCGTCTTCTTCTCACTCTAATTGCGCCCCCACTCACCTTCGGTGAATCGTAGAGAAGTTTCCTACGCTTTTGTACCTTGGGTGTGGAGAATTCTTTTACTCCATGGCCTGATTAGCTGAGTGGCACAGCTTGAGTCACGCCTTGTCATCGCGTGGTTTGTTCGGGACCAGCGCCTGTTCTGTTTTCGCTCACGGGTGATGGATTTAAGCGCACACTCGCATACGCAGGCATACGCGGTAGACAAGTACTCACGTACCTTAGAGAGTGGATATACGTTCCGGCGGGCAGCTGGGGGGTTTACGCTCCTTGGCTGGGCGGGCCCCTCGTGGCATGTCCACATAAAGTGGTGATTTTCTGCCCCAGATGTTTTTCTTGTCTTGATTGTCATTGCGTATTGAGTTGTACAGCATGCGGCCGGTGTTGGTTTTTTTTTTTCCACACACGGTCACCCTTAGTAATAATGTTGGGGGCCTGACTCCTTTTGTCACAGGGGTTGGTACATATGTTGTTGCTCACCTTAGCACTTGACGGCGGTGAATCTACCTCGTTACTGCACTGCTAGATTGCAGACGTGCAGTTTGGTACCTCGCTTCCGTCATGACGTATTCGTCTTTTGTGTACATATGTTGTTCCCTCGCCTTAGCGCTTGGCGGCAGTGGGCCTGCTTGCTTACTGCACGGCTAGTTGTCGGCATGCAGTTTGCAGACCTGTTTACCCAAGAATACACTTTTTGGAGAAACTGACAACTCACTGGCTTGGGAATAATTACACATGTGAGGTCCAAAGTACACTGACTACACCCAGGGGGTAAACAGGTCTGAGTTTGGTACCTCGCTTCTGTCATGACATGTTTGACTTTTGCTACATATGTTGGTTGCTCACCTTAGTGCTTGAGGGCAGTGAGTCTACCTTCTTGCTGCACTGCTGGCGTGCAGGCTTGACAGTCTGTTACCCCGCTTGGTGCTTGTGTGTTTTGTTGTTACGAAGGCTACCTTTCGTGGCTTAGTCCCACAGGACTCGCCCGCAGGCCTTCGGGTGTTATCTGTTGCAGGGATGCGCTACCCATTCACACAGATGACAGTGGCTAGTTCAGCCCCCAGGGGTCTTTCGCCACTGCACCGGATGCCCCGCCGACCATGCTTGCTTTGCAAGCGATCGGCACCGGTTTAGGCGCCTTCCAGACACTGCGGGTTTCCGCACGACAACGGACTGCCCTGGGAGAGAAGCCACACCGGATGTCGCGACTAGTGCGCGAGCATGGATCGTGGAGGCCGCTGCCAGGGGGAGCGCACGGGAACAGCCTCTGGCAAGGCCCGCTCGGAAAGACAATTACGCACACGTCCGACGTCTTAGGACGTTGCAGTACACTACCACCTTGAGAGGACAAGCAGCTTCTCGGCTGTAAGCCCCAGCCCGGCTGCTACTGGTAGGTGTGTTCTTCATGTCCAGGCAGCGCCCATTGGGACTAGGCCTGTCTTCCGACACGGGAGGTGCCTCCTACCACATTGGGATGATTGCGTCACCTGGCCTCAGCAGCGCGGATGGCAGCATTGAAGCGTCTGCAGGCGGGAGCGACCTATGCTGTTGGTGCTTGAAGGATCCCGTTCCGCCCCGATGAAGAGGGGCATGCCGATGTCCTTCATGCAAGGCAGATGTTCCGGTGTCCGTCGGACAACCACTGGGTCGGGTCTCCTATGCGCAGGATGTGGATACGCCTTCCAACGTATCCTTGGCACCGGTCGCTTGAGACCAGGACGTCCCTGTGGGAATCCCCACACCGGATTCAGTGGACTAGTGCACGAAGTGGGCCTGGATCGATGAGGCCGCTTCCAGGAGGGAGCGCGCCCGGACTAAGAAGAAGCCATGTCCACTTTCTGCCCCACTTGTCTCCAAGAAGCCCGCGGGATCCCGCTGGGGGTCCCCCTTACTGGCAAGAAAGCCCGCCTCCCTCGGAGCCCGGCTCAGAGACATTCACGTGCACGTCCAGGGACTCTAGTAAGAATGCTCGTCTCCAAGGAAGCGGAGACTACTATCAACACAGTTCCGGGCCACCTCTCGTCCCGCTCGCTCTGCGCGGCGCCAGAGTAGGGACCACTATCGGACTGCTGAGGACATGCAAGCTATGCGGAGGCTTCCAGTGGCCGTCGGATAACCATACAGTCTGTCTCCTGTGCGCTGGGTGTGCTTCCGACCACTCTTGTAACGTCTGTGCTACCTGGCCGGAGCTGCGATGGTCTAATCTCTGGAACTTTAGAGGAGGGAGACTCCTACCCTCTCGGGTACTTGAAGATTGCCGAGACGCCTTCCGCTGTGCCCCCGGCACCGGACGTGCGAGACCAGCTGGATCCGACACAGAAAACGCCACTGAGTAATCGAGGGATTAGTGCAGTGTGGGAGTTCGACCGTCAAGACCGCCTCCGTTAGAGAGCGCGCCTGGATACAGCTGGTGGAAAGAACCCGCCTCTCCCAAGAGCCTGGTTTGGTGGGACGCTCGTGGCGTCCCTCCTCCACCGTCGTTCCCCACTAGTCTCTGAAGAAGCCGCCGGGATCCCGCTGGGGGTCCCCTGGCCGGCAAGAAACCCGCCTCTCCCAAGAGCCTGGTTCACAGAGACATTCACGCACTCGTCCGGAACCTCCTGGTTGTGAAGAGCGTAGGCACAGGGATTCTACTCGACGTTATCGCTCTCCCTCGCAAGATCATAAGAGGACCTTCCCGCTCGGGTGCTTGGAGTTGCCCAAGACGCCTTCCGCTGTGCCCCCGGCACCGGACGCGCGAAACCAACTTGATCCGACACAGAAGACGTCACTTGAGTATTCAACGGATTAGTGCACAGAAACCCGCCTCTTCCAAGAGCCTGGTTCGTTCCCCACTCATCTCTGGCCGCAGGGATCCCCTTGCCGGCAAGCAACCCGCCTCTCCCAAGAGCCTGGTTCACAGAGACTTACACGCACTCCTCCGGATCCTCCTGTTCGCGAGGATCGTAGGCGCTGGGATTCTACTCACCGTTATCGCTCTGCTTCGCAAGATCGTAGGAGGACCTTCTCCACTCATCGTTCGACGGATCAGGACTCCCTCGACTGGTTTCGCCTTCTTCGCGTTCCTCATCTCGTTCGGACTCCCGTTCGTCCCGTTCCTCTTCCCATCGACCGGCCACTTCCCCTTCCCTCGTCCTCTCCGTTCCGTTCCTCCTCGTCGCAGCCGTTCTCCTCGTCGGAACCCGCCTTCGGCAAACGGGAGAACCTCGCCGCGTCGCTCCGTCTTCGCTCTCCCCTTCGGAGGGAGTCTTCGACCTGCGGTTCGCCGTCAGCGGGATTCCCTCCCTCGGAGCCCTCCTCGGTCGCCGGTTCCAGACAGCGGGACTTTGACACCCTGAGTTTGACGGCTGACGACCCCTCGGACTGGTTGCTCGGACGTCTCAGCCGTTTCTCCTCTTCCTCTTCTTCGGCTTCCAGTGCTGCGGTTCCATCAGACCTGTTCTTCTGCGCGGATGGACACTCGGCCGGCGCTGGACGGGACATCCAAGCTCATCGCCGCCGCCCTGCTGCGGAAGTTGCCCGGCATCGCCCCTTGACTCACCGGGGGTTCTCCTCCATCGTGGACACTGGGGAACCAAGGCGCAGCCCCTTCTCCCTGACGTCTAACCATCTCGACAACTCTCGTTGGGCACCCGGGGGGTGCCGTACTTCGGACAGGTGGTACCGCTTGGCTGTGCTCGGGGTGGAGGCCTAGCCACTACACGGAGTCGAATCTACTCACCTTAGTCGTCTCTAAGCCCGGCTGCTCAAGCTACGCTTCCTACTTCCGTGATTCTTCTCGAGGTCCAACCCTCCGACCTTCGGACTTCGCGGACAAGAGCGTGCTTAGCTTGGATCTGACGCGGACTACTAGGCCTGCTTCTTCTGCTCGTGGGGGGAAGGATAGGTCACAGGAGCTTCTCCTCTTCGGCTACGCGACAGCGGAGGTGTTCTTCCAGGATCAGGGCAGCTGGCGATCCTCCGACCAGTGCATACCCCCTACCCTGGTGCTTGGGGAAGAACTTCATCTCCCTCCGTGCGTGACGCTACCTGGACCGACGGTAGATCTGGGCCAGTCTTCCCCGGTGGGACCAGTGGCTACACACGGAATACACCAGGACACCTTCGGAGGATCGGCGCATGAGACCAGGATGATCCTACGTTTTCAGTGGACTGGGGCACAGGATGGGGCCTTGACCGAGGCCGCTACCCGGACGGAGCGAGCCCGGACACAGCTTTTGAGAAGCAGAGAACTCGCCTCACAGAGCCCAGTTCAGAGAGTCGCGCTTGGCGACGTCCCACGTACAATCTCGGTACCCACTCGTCTCCAAGTAAGCCGCCGGGATCCTGCTGGGGGTCCACTTGCCGGCAGGAACCCGCCTCTCCTCAGAGCCCGGGTCGGAGAGACTTGCACGCGCTCGTCCGGAGCCTCCTGTCGACTCCCCTCGGGAGGAGTCATCGAATGCTACGTCTTGCCCTTGCAGCCATACGGCGCCTGAGGGATGTTGCCGTGGTGGATTGGTTAACGAGCTTCAGGAGCTACGCCTCACCCTGTCTGCCTACAGTTCGAGGGAACAATTACGTACAGCTCCTCTCGGACCATACCTTACCTGGACCGCCGCGCCTTGGTCCACAGGTTCACCTTGCGCCCGCTTACGGGGCGCTATTCCACCAGGAGACCACGTAGCAAATCCCTGTACAAGCCTCACGGGTGCCTACGACATAGCCGTTCGCTTCGGACGCGCTCGCCTCTTTGCCGGTTCCGGCAGCACTGATGCTACATGCCGGACGTTCTTCCTGGTTAAGCTCAGTCATACGTTCTGAATTACAGGACCCCTCCCTCAGGGAGGTTAGAGGCTACAGGTACGTTATCAAGGCACTTGCAGGGCCACGAACGTCACATTCGTCAGGGACTGTACTGTCTTGCACTTCGTGGCTACTGGAGGCTGGCGGGCAGGATGACTTCGCCCGCCTCGATTGCAGAGCTCTGCCAGGCCAGAGAGACTCCTCGCTCTGGTGGAGGCCTTTTTGCGGGGGGCACAACTCCCTCCTGGCGCCTCAGCGCCGTAGGTATTCACCTACCTAGGGTCGTCGGGAGTTTGCGTTAGGGAGGACGGCCCTTGGGCCCTAAGGTGTGCTGGAGCGCGGCACCCACCTCCTGTTCGCAATTCTTCCATTCAGTCATGTCATCGGTAATGTTTTTGAAGAAACAAATTCATTTTTCTTTAAAAGGTATTTTTTCGAAAAATACTTACCGATGACATGACTCAAACGACCCTCCCACCTGCCCCGCTTGCCGCTCGTGCGCCAAGTATCCTGACTGAGGGATTATGGGTACCCGGCTTCCGGGTGGTGGGTATAGGGAGACAACTCTTGGTCCCCTCGGGGTTCCCCGAGTGCCTCCCGGGTTGTGTCTTAACACAACTGGCTCTTAGGCTAGAATGAGTAAGTAGTAGACACTTCCATTCAGTCATGTCATCGGTAAGTATTTTTCGAAAAAATACCTTTTAAAGAAAAATGAATTTTACAATGGTGATGACTGCACAAAGAGTTTTGCAAGCTGGTTTCTGCATTGGTATACGCTGCGTTTTCAGTTCCCAGGTACACCCCACTTTCCCAGTACAAGGCAACCTCAGTATTACGTGCTTTAGTATAGTGCGGTATCAGTTATAATGCGTACAGGTCTCTGGCTTTCACACTCATGCCTAGTGAGCAGAAGGTGTTTGGGCTAACATCGGCTTTAGCTGGCACACACAAAACTGTGCACAGGCCAGCTAAGGCTGATGTCAGCGCAAGCACCTTTCTTTCCTCAAAATACATTACCGATGACAGTACTGTTAGGAATAGTGTCTTAGCTAGACTAATTTTAGCCAAAAATTAGTTGTGTAACCGTATGGCAGGGGAGGCAACAAGGGGCGCCATAAGCCTAACCAGTATCCCGAGTAGCCTCCCTTCCATCCCCATCCGGGTAACCGCTCACGGGATTCCTGCCAGTCTGTTTCTTAGCTAGACTGGATGGTTGAGTGACCTAGGCTTCTGCTTCTTGGCTATGTGGGATGTGACCGCTCATCTTGTGACTTGGACCCGGCGTGTTCACTGTGCTAGCCAGCGTGACTGTTTCACTGTGTTGGTTTGGAGTTACCTTCAAGTGATTTCCTCCGGACTTGTGGTGTTAGAAACTTGTCTTCTTCACGTGTTCGGTGTTGACTGTGCTTGGTGTGACCGGTCGTCTTGTGGTTGGGCTACCGGGTTCACTGTTCTTGGGATGACTACTGCTCTGTGCAAGATGGAGCTTACCTTCGTTGGTTCGTGTGCTCTCCACCGAACTTTTGGTGCTGGGGTCTTGGTTTCCGTGTTCCGCTCGAGTGGCATTACTGGGCCCTCGGTGCTTGGAGCTACTTTGGCGGGCGGCTCTCCCAGTGGTGGTACGAGACTTCACTTTGGCGGCACGGTTGGTCACTACGGGGGCCCTCGGCCTCCCCTACAGGGTAAGGTAAAACTTCGCTTATTGTCAATGACCGGCGCTCAGGGGAGGGAGCGTGGGGCGCCGGGCATGTACGTTGGCCATGATGGGCATTCGGTCAGTCGAAATCTGTCTTTGCGTGCGTACGCGGATCGCGTGGCCTCGGGGTGCCACGTTCACTCGCCTATTACTGTTGGCTATGTTTTGCAGTTTCAAGTCCGCTCCCCCATTCTTGGGGAGACTTCCTGTGGCACGTGATGAGCTTGCCATCTGCCGATACTGTGCCGGCGGTGCCTACACTCACCGCACGATGAGCGGCGCCCTGGGCTAGATGAGCGGTAGTTGCAGCTAAGAGCGGCTTCGGAAGTTCGGCCCTTCAATCATCGGTCCTCGTCCATTGCAGACTTAGGTGCTCCGCTCCTACAGGGACAGGGGACCCACGATTGGACAAGACTGCTGGACTAGTGTTCGCCCGCTCATCGGGGAATGGTAAGGGACGAGTCAGGCTCACAACCCGACCATGTGCCTCTTCAGCGTCTCAGGATCTACGAAAGTTCAGCGTCACGCACCCAGGTCAGTGATGAGGTACCATGACCGCACTAAACGACTGTACGGACAAGAGCACACTCACCGCACAAAGCAAGGAGGCACGAGTCGAGCGCACGATGGGACCAAGGCCCCGTCTACCACATGAGACAAAAGCGGGGCAGAAGGACCACTGGGTGTTGGAAGATCCGAGTGGACCCCTGCTCTTGGGACAGGCCGCCACTACTACAGACTGTTCCGCGTATTGGATGCCATCCGTCACCCTAGGCCTGCCGTCGGGACAACAGTACGGCTGTCCAAGCCTGCCATAGTCCAACAGAAGTGTTCTGACTCTTTGCCGGACCTTCATCCCGGGCGTGACTACAGGTCAGGGGGCGACCGCTCGCCTGACATGGGACTGGTCGTCTCAGGCTGCACGCGCTACGACGTACGCCTTCCAGCCCATCATAGATGTACGGCGTCCAGCCCAGGGATGATGCCTCACCCTGGAAGTACCTTCCGCATACTCTGAAGACACTTCAGCACCATTGTGTGCTATGCCTTGTTCCTCGCACACCTCAGTTGCGGCCCCTAGTAGGATTGCGTGTCGCGGTTCTATGGTATATTTACATGCTAAAGCGCTTACGGTTGGCAGGTAAGTTAGCGCTGTAGAGATTGTTCCGTTTATTTCTTACTAGCTTCGGCGGACGATGCAGTGTTCCTGCCGGTGCAACAGGGTTGGTTTATCTTGGTCCTGGGATCTGGCGCCCTCGCGCTGGGACCATATGGCGTTGAGGCGCGTCCCCTGGGTGGTGGATAGGGGGTCCCTCGTGAGAGGGGTGCACCGAATGAAATAAGGTGCCGTGAACCAACATGGTCTAAGGGAAGGTGACCCCGACAGAAAACCCCTGGTCCTCCTAGTAAGGGGGTTGGGCGTGGGGGTAGCTTCCCCACCCTGCAAAAAAGGAAATAGCTACAAAAACGCCGACGAAAAGACTAACAGTAATTCCTTTCCTGGAGGAGGAAGGTTCTTCTAACTCCTGGCGTCGAGACCTCCAAGCAGCCATCAAGAAACTGGGAACCACCTGGAGTAGAATCGAAGGAGAAGCACAGGACAGGAGTTGCTGGAGGTCTCTCGTCGACGGCCTATACCCGGGTAGGGGTGACAGGCGTAAGTAAGTAAGTAAGGGATCTGGCGCATCGGCCTGCAGATATGGTGCTTGATTACGCTTGCCTGAGTCTCTACGGGACTTATTTCCACTCGCCGAGGCGCCACCTACTACGCGGCGTACCATGCCTTGCTCGTCCCCTTGCCGGCTACCACTGCGGATGAACGGGTGCTTCCGGATGCCCCATGCGCTGCGGCCTCGACCTCCTGATTGCTGGTGCCGACTATGACAGTCGACACACGCTCCTGCCAGTTGGACGTCTTGTGCAACCACGTCAACATCCCTCGACGTCCGTCGGTGCGGAACCGGATGGAGTCCTCCTGGGAGTAGAATGTTTTGGCATGTCCCCAGACAACCCGTCTCTGCCCGTCACCTCCGTTTGCCTTCAGCGTTGTGATCTTCCAGTATCACGTGCTCCCTTCGGTGTTGTTAGCGGCCTCTGGGGGTTCAACCGTAGCTGTGTGTCGTGGTGGGCAGGACCAGACGGACGTTTCTGGGCTACACGTCAACTTCAGCCGATCTTCCCTTGCGATGGCGGTCGGAGTCCTCCTTGAAGAAAGATCAAGATGCACTTCGGGTTCCCTCGACAGGCATGGCTTCCTGGTCTACGCGGTCAAGTCCGACTTCTTGCCATTGTGCCGCTTGCCCTCCTGGGGATGAAGTCACGCTCCGACTTCACGTACGGCGATCTCCGGAGCGGCGAATTCAGCAGTGGGCGCACTCAGCGTGGGGGCGTCCCTAGAGTAGGAGTCCTCCGTGGACCAGTGAGTACCGCAATGGACCCACTTCCACTACGATGCTTCGGTTCCTCCTGCTTCGGCTGCTCCTGCTTCTCCCCGGATGACCCTCGACGGACAACCATCGTCTCCTTTGCTGGGCGGATCCCGACGGTCTCACGACGGGAGAGTGTCTCTGCTCGCCTTCACTCCAGTTGTCCCTTCGCCGTCGCAAGTCTCACCACCAGGGGCAATCACCTGATACCGAGATGCTACTCAGCCTCTGGCGGATGGCCTCCAGTCCTTGGGACCCAGCTTTGGGTTATCGTCGGCAACCTCAGGAGCTTCTCATCATCTCCGACAGCGCCGCAGTCCTCACCTACTTTCATGCTGCGCGGGACGCGGTTCCTCGTCCCTCCTTGGCCAGTGGCTCCAGTGGTGCTAGATCGAGACTTTGCTACCCGAGCTAGAGTCATCACGGGACTTCCGCAGGACGTGCCGACGCCTTCCCGAGTCGCGGCCAGCTTCTCTGCACTGGGTGGACGTTCTGTCAGGACTTGTTTGCTGTTCTGAGCGGCTAGGATTCCCCCAGGATCCTCCCGAGGTGCTTCGTCATCTTCACTGCTTTGCCATCCCCGTTTCATCTCTGCAAACCGGAGCGGTCGACGCCCTCTACCTCGTGGGAAGGCCTTGTCGCCTCACCGAACCTACGGTGCTGCTTCCAAGCTCCTGCTCGGGATCAAGGTTGCGACGCGGTCCTGGGCCTGCTGGATACTAGCTGCGGAATATGCTCTTGGACTGCTGGCGTCTTGACCCATCGGCGGATCACCACCACATCTGATGTTTTGCAGCCCTGAGAACTCTTCTCCCACGCCTAGACGTTGTGCAGCAAGCCCTCACCGTGAGAGGATTCACCATGCAGCTGTGGGACCCTTCGCTACAGTTTAGACACTCAACCGGACGAGCCTACGACTTAAGGGGCGAGTTCTGGGTGGCTGATGTGACGTTAGACGCATCTTCCACGTGGACCGGGCGGTTCCTCGGCGTGTGAACTCCTTCCTCTGGCTCTTCACCGACCATCTTGGTGCCGTCGCCATTAGGGGCTACTGGACCAGGATTGCTGACGCGGACCAACCCAGATCGACCGACTCCAGTACCGGTAAATCCTCACCGACCCTCTGACGTTTCGGTCTACCCGCTTGCCAAGAGGGCCGTGACGGGACCTTAACCAGGGGCTACAGTGGCTCGTTGTGGACCACTTCAGCCCGCTCCAGCTGACGTGGGCGACTTTCGTGCCACGGACGACCTACTCCCGGCCGACCTTCGCAACGGCTGCCAAGGTCAGCGGACTGCACTCTCCTCAGCGCGCCCCTCAGACTTACAGTTCGGATGCTGGGCTCCGCTCAACTGATGCCCGACACGGCTTCCTAGCCTAGACCCGGTCCACTTGTGTCGGCCTAGTGGTCACCATAGACCTTTGGGGGTTTTGGGCCCTGCAGGGGATACATACAGCAGGATCCAGTGAGAGCCTTATGTAGATGTCTGTGCCGGACCAAGCCGATACGCAGAGGGCACTCCCACCTTCCAGATGGGGATGACAGCTCAACCCAGACGGTCTACCTCCGGACCCCATGGCGTTACGCACTTCCTACCGGGACCTCTTCCTGCGGCAGCCAAAGCGATGAATGTCAGGGTGTACGAGGTCAGAGCCATGGCCGCACCCTCGCATTCGTCCGCTCCAGAGCCATCAAAGACTTTGCGGCGGCCATGCACTGGGGTGGCGCAGTCAATCTCGCCTGATTCTACCTGAGAGACCTCTCCCGACAGCGCGAGGTTCTCTCAGGTCCTCTCCAGCCAGCCTGAAACAGGGCACTGGTGGGAGACATCCCAGCAGCGCAACTCACCCTCCCGGCACCCTCGGTGCTGTGGGCTTCTTAGCTAAAATTATCGGGAGGTTGCTCCTGGGAGGGCGGGCCTGTTTTGCACACGGCAGTTTAGCCTATGCTCTTTAGTTTTCAGCTCTATGCCTGCCGGCGAGCGCCAGCACACTTAGAGATCGGCTTCGCGAGAGCACTGAGATAGCGAGGCAGCCTCCTTCCCCTTACTATCAGCGCGCTAAATACCATCACTGATAAGGCACCAGCTATGCGGTCACGCTTCCGCTGGAGATGCGAATAGCGCAGCAGCCGTCTTTGTTTACAGTACTACTGTGCTTAACCCCGATTAGCTCTTAGCCTCTGCTGCATACATCGGCGAATAAGCTGTAAATTACAGATGCTGTCTGTAAACCGGAATTAATACACCTGCAGTTGTGAGTGATTATTTGAACATACGTCGTCTTGTAGAGGAGAAATTGTACTATCTTTGGACACCAAACATGCTGGGGTAATCTGCGTGGATGTTGTCATGCACTGGCTCAAAGTATCACTAGGAGACGGATTAGATGCCGCCTTCTGTTAGTTTATCATACTTTTCATCGCATCACAGTTCAAAAACTGAAGTTTTTGGAAAGTTCAGACAAAGTCAGTGCTGTCAACAGATGTCTTAACTGGCATATCCCATGCTAAAATCTTCATGAACCACATATCTGAGTCCTGCTAAAGCCGGTTTGGTGGGCCAAGTGAAAACGGTAATCCATTCAGAGCACGCCGACATGAAGTATGCGAATTTCACCAATACAGTCAATGTTTTTAACAATATCACAATTTTAGCACAGTTTAAAAGCAATGCACAAAGCAGAGGTTTAATGTTTGCTGTTAAGAGATTCAGTTCCGGCTTAGTGTCATTAAAATAGCTTAAAATGAGTGTGTCTACATGGTCACTATGATGCTGTGTCTAAACTTGATAGGCCGATCAGTTTCATTTTTTGGACGAGTGACAGTCTGTGAATACCTGATGAAAAATGTGGAGAAACCAAAGCCAAATGCTCTGTCAGAAGGATCTCTCTGTGCCCAAGCCTTCCTTTTCAAGATATTCACGGTTGCATGAGCATGACTGACAGTCATCAACAGAAAGAGTTTCATTAAATGTTACCAAAAAAATCACACGTTTTGTGAATGTCTGTACAGCCTGTGCGCTCCACTTGTTTTCTTAATTTGACAAGCTTTGCACGACACATGCAACAAATTGTTTTAGAATGCTTCTCTTCCTGGTCGTTGAGCACATCAATGTTGTAACACGAAAATATATCACTGGTGTATTTAGTGCACAGAAACACGGATTTGTTTTTGTCTTTGACTGCTCGCCTAGACCTTCTACCACAAAGTCTACACAAAGAATTCACGGCTTCCAAATGTCTTGGAAAGGAATGTTCATTCTCCATGGCTTTAACACGCTATACTTTACATTATATGCATCAGATAAGGGTACACATTGGCATGATACATCCGGCACAGAAAACAAGTCATTTACACACAAGCACTGCTGTCTACAGCGGAAGGAAAGTTCCTCAAACTACACACGTAATCAAGTCATAAGCACAGAATTCGAAGAGCTCATCAAACCAAACTTATATGAGCTTAAAGAGGACAATTTCAAGCATAGTATTACATAATGATATTTACGATTGAAACTTTTTAGACATGGTAATAATAAGTTATAAACAGACTAAACGTATCACATGCCTGACAGACTTCAACAGGGAACAAAGAGCACAACGCTTCCCGTCAGCAGCTAGGCTGGAGCCTGCTATGACCCGCGCGCACTTATCAGTGAAGTGGGTCACGGCTGGCACAGAGCCCAACTAAACAGAGGAATTCTAAGAAGGGTGAACTGCCGTGTGCAGTGAGGGGTTAGGGGCGTTATAAGCAGCATCCACCTCCTCTTCGTAATTCTTCCTAACAGTAATGTCATCGGTAATTTATTTTGAGGAAAGAAATGAATTTTTCTCTATGTATTTTTTCGAAAAATACTTACCGATGACATTACGCGGATGACCCTCCCACCTGCCCCGCTTGCCGCTCATCAGCTAAGTAAACAGACTGGCGGGAATCCGGTGAGCAGTTACCCGGATGGGGATGGAAGGGAGGCTACTCGGGATACTGGCTAAGTTTATGGCGCCCCTTTTGCCTCCCCTGACATACGGTTACACGACCAATTTTTGGCTAAAATTAGTCTAGCTAAGACACTATTCCTAACAGTAATGTCATTGGTAAGTATTTTTCGAAAAAATACATTTTAGATAAAAATTCATTTTGCTTTTCAAGTTTATTCTCTCACAAGTCTCTGCAAATTCAGCACTGCAAAAATGTGATCGTGAATAATGTGATCTGACTTTACTGCTCCTGGATAGCATGATATGCTGAGGCTGACCTGTATTTGCTGCGTGTTAACTGAACTGCAACTTTGTGTTTTCAGGTTTCTGTTGGAGGAAGCGGCGCTGTACTTGTCAGACAAAAAGTACATGGAGGTCAATCTGAAGAAAGGTCAGTTGAAAGTACAGTAGAACCTCTAATGAACGGTTACCCCTGTTTCCAAATAAAAAGTGGCCGTAAACGGCAGGTGACCGTTTGCAGGAGGTTTGATGAAAACGGACCTAGGTGTGCTTGCGAAACTCAGATAAGAGCATATAGATGTGCCATCACTAAAACGGGACCTCCGTCGACCTCTTCACGCTTCTGTGAAGTGAGACACATGTACTAGTGACACCGATGTTTCATTATCTTCAGTGATGAAAGAAAATTAAATTGTGCTTGTGTGTACTAGTACGGGAGGGAGAAAGAGCGACACATGTCGACGTGTGTCATTGCCGTGTTATTGTCTTAAACAGATACGAAAGGAGGTCGGCGGAGTAAGGAGGGCATGGCACTGACACAAGCCGGGGACAAATTCCCATGACCTCATTGTCCTGATAATTACTGAGCAGAGGCAAAATGTGTTGCACTTTTCTCAGCCTATGTGTAACCATTTTTTTATATCACCATTTTTTTCCTCGGCTAAGCACCCTCATGTGTAACATGGAATCGTTAAAACTGACTTCACGATTTGTGGCCCGTGTACAGAAACTGACAAGTCATTTCACTACCAACTGGCAGCCACTTTATTTATTTTGATGCTGTGATTCCTTGACTGGCTGTGGAATTCATAGATCTGAAGAAGCAAATGTTCTGGATACACATCAGTCTCTGAAAGTTACAAACACAAACTGTGCCAAAGACACGCACGTTGCCGCAAGTACGCACTAGATTCTCATGAGCTGTCGGCTGCAGTGGCACGTAAGTCGGAATATCTGCTGACACGGCTACAAGCCAATCTCAGCACTGTTATACAACACACCATATAGTGTGCGAGTGCTGAGATGGATTTTGAGACATGTGGTACTGACACGTGCGTTTGCACATGTACACACTTGGTTTTCATGAGCCCCTTCCATCAGCATGGGCGCGTGAGAGTTTCTGCCTGGTTGGTACCTGGGGCGAAAGAGCAGTCTAATTTCGGTCACATCGAAAGATTACGCAACTGCACAGTAAACCGACTTGAAAAAGATGCGTGGACACTGTCGGGTAGATAGTGCGACCTTTGTTACGGACCATATACACAGATGGTGAGCCGATGGCACATCCATTATTGCGCAATGACACTACGCCTAGGCTTTGAGTGTGTGGCTGTTGGCTAGGTGTCGAGCGAGCAGTTCCTGACCTGTTGCAAGTGACAGCTTTACTGCGCCAGTCTGGCCGTGGTCATAAATTTACAGTATTTTTGCTGTTTTTGGCTCTGATACGCTGACTGTTGGCCGCGTTCAGGAGGTGGCCGTGCAATCAAGGTACTTTATGTAGTAAACATTGTCCATACATCATGAAAGTGACTAGAAAGGGCAGGTGACAGTAAAAATCGGTGACCATTCAAAGAAGGTTCTACTGTTGTGTCTCACCACCAGGTTGCAGTTGTATGCATTTTAGTAATGATATACTTATTGTTATCCCTGTTGTCCTTTCAGACTATGTGAGTGTGGCGCACCTGGCCCTGTTTGAGCTGTGTGCCAGGCTTGGAGATGGAAAAGAGCCAGTATGTATGAGTTTTATACTTTCAACTTGCCATCTTAAAAGTGTTTAGTAGTGGCATTTGTACTGAATCAGATGGCAACTCAGAGATATTTCTTGGTCTCAGATTTTGAAAGCGAAGGTTTTGATGTATACACATACAGAGCTTCTTGTGACATTTTTATGTACCTGACTACAAGAAATGAAAGTTTACATTTTCTATTTATTTCTGTTTAATTATGTATCTTAGACATAGGCTCATACATTGTCCTGTGTAACCAGAAATGCGCAGTAGTAATGTTTACAAGTTTATATTTTGTTAAACCCAGATCAACTGTGACACTGTACAACAGGAGATGGATCGGCCTTGATAATTCAAGGGTGGTGCCGGAATAGCTTGGCGACTAAAGGTGCCAAGCTACTCTGGCACCACCTTGAACTATCATGGTAGATCCATCTCCTGAACTGTAACACATACTTGAGGAGACAACTCCCAAATTTGAGAATCTTGATACTGGGTATGTAGGCTTTTGAGAATCTTGATACCGGGTATGTAGGCTTTTGAGAATCTTGACACCGGGTATGTAGACTCTGGTGACACGACCATTGTAGCCTGCTCGGCATTATACCCAAATAACTAACTCAACCTTTGGGCTCAATGTGATCAGGGCTGGCCCAAGACGGACATGCGTGTGCAAGCCAATAAGATGGAGCTGAGGACGTGTGCGGACTCGTGTCGTGCCCTCGTCGACCTTATCATGTACTTTGCTCGTGATGGAGACCTGGATCCCAAACTGTCCAGCACTTCTGAAGATGGGGACAGCCTTTCTAGTCAGGTGAGTAAAATGCAGTTGTTTTTTCCCCTCCCTTGATCTGTGTACTTCTGTGGTATCTTGAGGCTGAATTTTTTTTGTATTATTACGATTATGATGCGTTTCTGACAGAGTACACCAAGGCAGGGGTCTGAGGAGAGGCGGCGGTCAGAGGAATCTCTGTCGGAATCGCGTCTGGATTACTTGCACTCCATGATGGAGGATGCCATTAGAGAGTCCAGCACCTCCACTTCTGACTCTGGTAATCCTTAAAGTCTTTTCATGTTTTTATTGGCTCACATGAGAAGCAAAAGTGAGTCTATGTTCGGGGCCAGTGGTCGTCCGTCCACCGTCTGTCATCCGTCCGCCGTCATCCGTCCGCCGTCATCCGTCGTCCAGAGACTATTCAAGCTACAGTCTTCAAACTTGGCGCAATGATACTTTGTGGCACGACCTTTCTAAACATACCAATTTCAGTGACCTCTCACAAAGGTGAAGGTCACAGGGGATCAGGAAATATATCAAAAATAGCTATATTTTGACATAATTTATTTTTCTCAAATACTATTCACAACTTCAAACCCAAACTTGGTACAAAGATACCTGATGGGAAGACCTTTCTATACATTCTAATTTGGTTGATCCCTCGGAAAGGTCAAGGGTCGCAAGAACTCATGAAATAGGTCCAAAAGAGCCATATTTTGACAAAAGATGTTTTTTCTTAAATACTATTTACAACTTCAAACCCAAACTTGGTACAGAGATGCCTGATGGTAAGGCCTATCTATGCATACTTATTTGGATGACCCCTCGGAAAGGTCAAGGGTCACAAGAGCTCAGGAAATTGGTCAAAAATAGCCATATTTTGACAAGAAATGTTTTTTTCTCAATTACTGTTCACAACTTCAGACCCAAACTTGGTACACAGATACCTGATGGTAAGATCTATCTATGCATACTAATTAGAAAAGATCAAGGGTCACGAGGTGGGCAAATGTGTATAAAATACCAATTTTTAATAAAATTGTAGTTGTTATCAACATTTTTGCAAACTTATCAATCAAATTTGGCACAAAGGTAGTTGATAATAATACCTTAGTATGTGTACTAATTTAGTCGACTCATCGTAAAGGTCAAGGGTCACGGGGGTTTGACAGATTTGTGAAAACTGTTTAAATTTTGAGAAAACATGGATTTTGTTGGTGCAGAAGCCATCCCTTTGCTCATTGTCACATGTGTGGATTGGTCATACACAAGAGCTATAAGGGCTTTGCCTTGCTTGTTTTTTAATGTGATGTACAAGAAAATAGCTCTGGCAAAAATCTGCTTGCTTAATTACAGCTGTGTTCTTCTGTGTGTGATGCATAAACCTATTCAGTCCTGAAATGCTGCAGAAATGGATTGACGATGATAGTCCAGCACTTCCAGCAAAGGCTCTTTTGTGCCACCCTTGAACTGTCATGGTCGATTTTTCTCCTACAGTGTTATGTAGTCATCGGGTAGCAGTGTCATAATTTGAGAACTTTTACCCGAAGGCTCAATTCATCATGGAGATGCCTATGTATTCTTGCAACTCATGAAATGTCATGGTCAGTGTGTCTCCTAAAGTGTAATTTAGTTGTCGGAGGGCAACTTCATCATATAGCAATTTTATAATAATAAATAATAATAATACCGTTATATATTATATGAGGCGCTTTTTCTCAATTTTTGGGCGAATCGACTCAAAGCGCCGCGAACTGAAACCCAACACACACACTCACGTAACAGACACGGATTTACGCCATTTAAGACAACACAGTACAAGACAGAGGAAGGGCCAGTTCAGCTACTGAAGTTACAGAGATTTTTGATCGCTTGTATTTGAAATTTGTAAAGTGGCCTGAAACCAGTACCAAAGTGTGGGGGGGGGGGTGGGGGGGGGGTGGGGGGTCACGGCTGTTTGGCCCAGCGCTAGAAGTGGCCATTTAGTTTTTTCCAGGCGAGCCGACAAAACTGGGTCACAAGTCGAGCCGACAAAACTGGGTCACAAGTCGTGCGCGCGCTGCCTCAGCAAGTCTCTCAGCTGTCAGACTAGCTGATAAGCGGGCTTCCTGCTAGACGCAGTACAGCAGGGAAAATGACTACCTTTTGTTTTTTCATGACTTTCTTATTTACCGTTCAAGTGTGTAATGCAAAACTTTGTTTGTTTAAAAGCAGACATTCTGCCCAACACACTGACACCAAACACACTATAGTTGTGACAAACCAGTAGCCAGCAGGATAAGGTGAAAATAAAGAGATAAAACAAGATTTCACTCTCTGTGTAGTGTTTGTTTCTTCAAAAACATTACCGATGACATGACTGCATGGAAGTGTCTACTACTTACTCATTCTAGCCTAAGAGCCAGTTGTGTAAAAACACAACCCGGGAGGCACTCGGGGAACCCCGAGGGGACCAAGAGTTGTCTCCCTATACCCACCACCCGGAAGCCGGGTACCCATAATCCCTCAGTCTAGTCTACTTAGGCGCACGATTCGGTCGTCTTGCGCTCTGCTCTAGCCTACGGACTTTGGTTTTTCGACCGGTTCTCGGGTTTCGGACTTGCTGTTGGAATGAAGAGCGGGAGATAGGATCGTTTCGTCGGCCCTGCCTGTGCTGCTGCGTGGCTTTCTCGTCCCCACTGCGTAGCGCCTACGCTTCGACCGCTGGTGAGCTGTCCGGTGAGCTTCGCCGGTCGTGCCAGGCGGGTTTTTGGACGTCTCCCACCGTTCCCCTTCGGCGGAGAGGTAAGGTAGCGGGGTTGACCCTCGGCCGGTTCCCGGGCTGGGCACTGGTTTGTGCAGGTACGAACTTTTTCGTCTTCTTCCCACTGTAATCGTGCTCCCACTCACCTTCGGTGAATCGTAGCTAAGTTCCTACGCATTTGTACCTTGGGTGTGGAGAATTCTTTTACTCCATGGCCTGATTAGCTGTTTTCCCTTGCGGGATGTTGGTATAGATACGGGTGATGGATTTAAGCGCACGCGCGTATGCAGGCATACGCTGTGGACAAGTGCTCACGTACCTTAGAGAGTGAATATACGTTCCGGCGGGCAGCTTGGGGGTTTACGCTCCTTGGCTGGGCGGGCCCCTCGTGACATGTACACATAAAGTGGTGATTTACTGCCCCAGATGTTTTTCTTGTCTTGGGTGTCATTGCGTATTGATTTGTGCAGCATGCGGCCGGTGTTTTCCACACACGGTCACCCTTAGCAATGTTGTTGGGGCCTGACTCCTTTTATGACAGGGGTTGGTACATATGTTGTTGCTCACCTTAGCACTTGACGGCGGTGAAGCTACCTCGTTACTGCACTGCTGGATTGCAGACGTGCAGTTTGGTACCTCGCTTCCATCATGACGTATTCGTCTTTTGTGTACATATGTTGTTCCCTCGCCTTAGCGCTTGGCGGCAGTGGGCCTACTTGCTTACTGCACGGCTAGTGGTAGGCGTGCAGTTTGGTACCTCGCTTCTGTCATGACATGTTTGACTTTTGCTACATATGTTGGTTGCTCACCTTAGTGCTTGATGGCAGTGAGTCGACCTTCTTACTACACTGCTGGCGGGCAGGCTTGACAGTCTGTTACCCCGCTTTGGTGCTTGTGTGTTTTGTTGTTACGAAGGCTGCCTTTCGTGGCTTAGTCCCACAGGACTCGCCCGCAGGCCTTCGGGTGTGTTGTCTGTTGCAGGGATGTGCTACCCATTCACACAGATGACAGTGGCTAGTTCAGCCCCCAGGGGTCTTTCGCCACTGCCCCGCGGGCCATGCTTGCGTTGCAAGCGATCGGCACCGGTTAGGCGCCTCCCGGACACCGCGGGTTTCCGCACGACAACGGACTGACATGGAGAAGCCACACCGAATGTCACGACTAGTGCGCGAGCGTGGATTGTGGAGGCCGCTGCCAGGGGGAGCGCACTTGAACAGCCTCTGGCAAGGCCCGCTCGGTATGGCAATTACGCACACGTCCGACTTCTTCGGCCGTTGCAGTACTCTACCACCTGGAGAGGACAAGCAGCGTCTCGGCTGTAAGCACCAGCCCGGCTGCTCCTGGTAGGTGTGTTCTTCATGTCCAGGCTGCGCCCATTGGGACTAGGCCTGTCTTCCGACACTGGAGGTGCCTCCTACCACATTGGAATGATTGTGTCACCTGGCCTCAGCAGCGCAGATGGCAGCATTGAAGCGTCTGCAGGCGGGAGCGACCTATGCTGTTGGTGCTTGAAGGATCCCGTTCCGCCCCGATGAGGGGCATGCTGACGTCCTTCACGCAAGGCAGATGTGCCGGTGGCCGTCGGACAACCACTAGGTCGGGTCTCCTAGGCGCAGGATGGGGATACGCCTCCAACGTCTCCTTGGCACCGGTCGCTTGAGACCAGGACGTCCCTGTGGGAAGCTACACACCGGATTCAGTGGACTAGGGCACGTAGTGGGCCTGGATCGATGAGGCCGCTTCCAGGAGGGAGCACGCCCGGACGAAGCCTTCTATGAAGCCATGTCCACTATCGGTCCCACTTGTCTCCAAGAAAGTCCATGGGATCCCGCTGGGGGTCCCCCTTACCGGCAAGAAAGCCCGCCTCCCTCGGAGCCCGGCTCAGAGACATTCACGTGCACGTCCAGGGACTCTAGTAAGGATGCTCGCCTCCAAGGAAGGGGAGACTACTATCGACACAGTTCCAGGCCATCTCAGGTTTGGTGTGTTGCATGGGCCTGGTGACCTGCAAACGATGCGGAGGCTTCCAGTGGCCATCGGATTTCCATACAGTCTGTCTCCGGTACGCTGGGTGTGCTTCCGACCACACTGGTGATGTCTGTGCTACCTGGCCGGAGCTGCGATGGTCTAATCTCTGGAACTTATAGGAGGGAGCCTCCTCCCCTCGCGGGTACTTGAAGATTGCCGAGACGCCTTCCGCTGTGCCCCTGACACCGGACGTGCGAGACCAACTGGATCCGACACAGAAAACGCCACTGAGTAATCGAGGGATTAGTGCACAAAGTGGGAGTTCGACCGTCAAGACCGCCTCCGTTAGAGAGCGCGCCCGGACACAGCTGGTGGAAATAACCCGCCTCTCCCAAGAGCCTGGTTTGGTGGGACGCTCGTGGCGTCCCTCCTCCACCGTCGTTCCCCACTCGTCTCTCAGGAAGCCGCCGGGATTCCGCTGGGGGTCCCCTGGCCGGCAAGAAACCCGCCTCTCCCAAGAGCCTGGTTCACAGAGACGTACACGCACTCGTCCGGAGCCTCCTGGTTGTGAAGAGCATAGTCACAGGGATTCTACGCGACGTTATCGCTCTCCCTCGCAAGATCATAGGAGGACCTTCCCGCTCGGGGGCTGGGAGATTGTTGGCATCCTGGCTCGGAAGACCATGGGTATGCGCTTGCTGGGTCAGTCACTGGAGTGACCTCTCCAGGGCGCAAGCCTGGGCGAAGGGTATGGAGATCCTGGGGTGCCCAGTCGTCAAGGTTCCCCTCTCGGCCTCGCTGATGTAGCCAAAGGAATGCAAAGCAGTACGTTTGGCACCAGTTGGCTGCAGGTGCTGCCGGAACAGTGCGTGCATACAGGCAGCTGTCTGCCTTCGGGGCTCCACTCCTGATTGGAAAGGTTTACTCCCCCACATTTGGCCGTTGGATCCAACCAGATCTCCTCCGTTCCTCTAGCCGTTGGCTGTCAGAAACAGCTCATCCGCCTAGTGGTGCAATGTGAACACCACCCCTCACGTGGTTTCGCCCACCAGCCGAGGTGGTTAGCCAGGGTGTGGCGCTTGGAGCCAGCGCGTGAGAGATTAAGGAGATGGATGAGGACCAGTGATGCCCGTCCGTCCTATGTAGGACGCAGCTACCGAACAGCAAGGTGCTACCTCTATCCAGAGCCCCCTACACCCCTGGGAGATTACCGGGACGCCTTTCGCTGTGCCCCCAGCACGGGATGTGCGAGGCCAACATGATCCGACACGGTAGGCGCACTGAGTTTCAACGGGTAGTGCCCAGAAAGCCGCCTCTTCCAAGACCCTGGTTCATTCCCCACTCGTCTCTGGCCGCAGGGGTACCCTTGCCGGCAAGCAACCCGCCTCTCCCAAGAGCCTGGTTCGCAGAGACTGACACGCACTCCTACGGAGCCTCCTGTTGGCGAAGATCGTAGGCGCCGGGATTCTACTCACCGTTACCGCTCTGCTTCGCAAGAGCGCAGGAGGACCTTCTCCTCTCAGCGTTTGACGGATCAGGTCTCCCTCGACTCAGACGGGTTTCGCCTTCTTCGCGTTCCCCATCTCGTTCGGACTCCCTTTCGTCCCGATCCTCTTCCCATCGACCGGCCACTCCCCCTTCCCTCGTCCTCTCCGTTCCGTTCCTCCTCGTCGCAGCCGTTCTCCTCGTCGGGACCCGCCTTCGGCTCTCAGGAGACCCTCGCCGCGTCGCTCCGTCTTCGCTCTCCCCTTTGGAGGGAGTCTTCGACCTCTGTGGTTCGCCGTCAGTGGGATTCCTTCCCTCGGAGCCCTCCTCGGTCGCCGGTTCCAGTCAGCGGGACTTTGACACCCTGAGGGTGACGGCTGGCGACCCCTCGGACTGGTTGCTCGGACGTTCTCAGCCGTTCTCCTCTCCCTCTTCCTCGGCTTCCAGTGCTGCGGTTCTGGCAGTCCTGCGCTGCGCGGATGGACACTCGGCCGGCGCTGGACGGGACTTCCAAGCTCATCGCCGCCGCCCTTCTGCGGAAGTTTGCCCGGCATCACCAGCTGACTCACTGGGGGTTCTCATCCATCGTGGACACCGGGGAACCAAGGCGCAGCCCCTGCTCCCTGCCGTCTAGCCGTCTCGACAAGTTTCTTTGGGCACCCGGGGGGTGCCAGTCTTCGGACAGGTGGTACCGCTTGGCTGGGCTTGTGGCGGAGGACCTAGCCACTACACGGAGTCGGATCTACGCACCTTGGTCGTCTCTAAGCCCGGCTGCTCAAGCTACGCTTCCTACTTCCGTGATTCTTCTCGAGGTCCAACCCTCCGACCTTCGGGCTTCGCGGACAAGAGCGTGCTTCGCTTGGATCCGACGCGGACTACTAGGCCTTCTTCTTCTGCTCGTGGGAGAAAGGATAGGTCACAGGAGCTTCTCCTCTCCGGCAACGCGACAGCGGAGGTGTACTTCCAGGATCAGGGCAGCTGGCGATCCTCTGACCAGTGCGTAACCCCTACCCTGGTGCTTGGGGAAAGAACTTCAACTCCCTCCGTGCGTGTCGCTACCTGGACCGACGGTAGATCTGGGCCAGTCTTCCCCGGTGGGAACAGTGGCTACACACGGAATGCACCAGGACACCTTCGGAGGATCGGCGCATGAGACTAGGATCATCCTGTGGAGGGTCTCCACAACGATTTCAGTGGACTAGGGCACAGGGTGGGGTTTTGACCGAGGCCGCTACCCGGACGGAGCGAGCCCGGACACAGCTTTGAGAAGCAGAGAACTCGCCTCACAGAGCCCAGTTCAGGGAGTCGCGCTGGGCGACGTCCCACGTCCAATCTCGGTACCCACTCGTCTCCAAGTAAGCCGCCGGGATCCTGCTGGGGGCCACTTGCCGGCAGATAACCCGCCTCTCCTCGGAGCCCGGTTCGGAGAGACTTACACACGCTCGTCCGGAGCCTCCTGTCGACTCCCCGGGTGTGGAGTCATCGCATGCTACGTCTTGCCCTTGCCGCCATACGGCGCCTGAGGGATGTTGCCATGGTGGATTGGTTAACGAGCTTCAGGAGCTACGACTCGCCCAGTCTGCCTACAGTTCGAGGGAACACTTACGTACAGCTCCTCTCGGACCATACCTTACCTGGACCGTCGCGCATTTGGTCCACGGGGTCACCTTGCGCCCGCTTACGGGGCGCTATGCCACCAGGAGACCACGTAGCAATACCTGTACAAGCCTCTCGTGTGCCTACGACATAGCCGTTCGCTACGGACGTGCTCGCCTCTTACCGGTTCTGGCACCGCTGACGCTACATGCCGGACGTTCTTCCTGGCTCAGCTCAGTCATACGTTCGGAATTACAGGACCCCTCCCTCAGGGAGGTTCGAGGCTACAGTACGTTATCAAGGCACTTGCATGGCCTCGAACGTCACATTCGTCAGGGACTGTTCGGTCCTACACTGCGTGGCTACTGGAGGCCAGCGAGACTCCTCGCTCTGCTGGGGGCGTTTTGCGGGGGCACAACTCCCTCCGGGCGCCTCAGCGCCGTAGGTATTCACCTACCTAGGGTCGTCGGGAGTTTGCGTTAGGGAGGACGGCCATTGGGCCCTAAGGTGTGCTGGAGCGCGGCACCCACCTCCTCTTCGCAATTCTTCCATGCAGTCATGTCATCGGTAATGTTTTTGAAGAAACAAATTCATTTTTCTTTAAAAGGTATTTTTTCGAAAAATACTTACCGATGACATGACTCAAACGACCCTCCCACCTGCCCCGCTTGCCGCTGGTGCGCTAAGTATCCTGACTGAGGGATTATGGGTACCCGGCTTCCGGGTGGTGGGTATAGGGAGACAACTCTTGGTCCCCTCGGGGTTCCCCGAGTGCCTCCCGGGTTGTGTTTTTACACAACTGGCTCTTAGGCTAGAATGAGTAAGTAGTAGACACTTCCATGCAGTCATGTCATCGGTAAGTATTTTTCGAAAAAATACCTTTTAAAGAAAAATGAATTTTTCACAAAATAGATGAAGTTCCAACATCAATAACACAAATACGATACAAACTACATCAAAACGGAGTTGCATGTGCTAGAAGTAACATGCCTAGAGTAAGTATGACTTACCAGATCAGAGATACCGTGAAAGGGGCCGGAGAGCGGAGGGTGATAATGAGGTCACTGTTAGTGCCAGTACTCTCAGACACAGGCACGAAGCAGTAGCACGGATCAATGTTATAATTTCTTTCATGTACTTCATTAAGTCTTTTTATAATGTTCTTCTATAGCAAAGCACTTAGTCAGACATTACATTTTTGTACATAGTTAAGTTAACAAGACTGCAGACATATGGCCCACTGACACTAAATGGTCTGGTTTGTAAGAGTCCGAGAGGCCAGTGGGAGCAGAGAAGGAATTAATGAGAACACTGACAGACGATAGCCAAAAGTCAAGTGGTATCCAAGATGCCGCATTCCTTGCTATTAGCATTAGTTTCATCTACAACTAGAGATTCTTCTTGTAAGGTTTTTAGTGGGATAAAAACATTCAGGCAGTCAGTCACGGGAATATGTGTCATACTCTCGTGCGTTTTCTGCTTTTCAGTGTGACGTTGGAGTGCTTGCTAAATGAACGTGACTTTTTGTTCATTTAGTCCCTTTCTAGCGATAGGACCTATTATCAGTCGTAACGTATGCCGTTTATGTGAGACTTTGCATCAAATTAAATGGTGTAGATTGTGAAAATGGAGGACACCTCACATAAGGTCAGTGTTTATGAATAGAGACTCAATTCTCTGTGTCGAATATGTGGAAGGAGGTCAAGAAAAAGGTAAGACAAAAACAGGCCATATCATGCAGTAAATATGAACAAATGATACAGATGTGTTATGGGATAAATGTCCATGAGGACAGGGCGTTAAAGATAATCCCAAAACGACACACACTTGAGTGCCACTGTGCAGACTTTATCGCACAATCGGGCTTTGGACTGGCACTACATGGTGAGCAGGGAGGCGAAGAGACGCATGCAACAGTAAATATTCTAAAGAGCAGGACATACGGCTTACAATCGGAAGCAGAGAAGCTCAAATTACTCATAACAGAACCCATGACACTAGTGTCACCTGTGCTGTACTCAGTCATGCCACCTGTGAAGAAAAGAAAAGAGTAAATGGATTGGAAGCAGGTGATTGTTATGCTGTCGTTACACACACTACACGCAGCGGTGTGTTGTTTTTTTTAAATATCACACCATCAAATTTCTACCGCTTTCTGTCAGACAATTAATCTAATCTTTTATTTCCTAATCACAAAGTTGGTCGCAGTTGAAATCGGAGGAGGTTTTGGTGTGCCAAGCAGACTGATGTGCATAGGTGTATTGAATTTCTTTATTCTGTTGTGGTCCGTTCATGTTCAAAGCAGACTTTTCCAGATTAAACATTTTCGTCCTGAGAAACTACCCAAGAGTGAGATCATCTTGTTTACCACACAACAGTTTTCTTTAACCCATTTAATGCCACGGATGCATTTCCCAAATTTTGGAGGTGTCATCTACTGAACGACTGAGTAACAGTTGTAGTAGACGGATTGACCATGATAATTCAAGGGTAGTGCCAGATTAGCTTTGTGCTTGATGTCAAAAGCTAATCTGGCACTACCCTTGAAATACCATGGTCGATCCATCTCCTGCTGTAGGGTGTTGGAGTAAAACTGAAAGTAGTGCCAAAGAACTGTGTGTACAGTGTTGAAAGATCCGTGCTACTGCTACGTGCCTGTGAGAGTACTGGCACTAACAGTGACCTCATTATTACCCTCCGCTCTCCGGCTCCTTTCACGGTATCTCTGATCTGGTAAGTCATACTTACTCTAGGCATGTTACTTCTAAGTCCGTTTTGATGTAGTTTGTATCGTATTTGTGTTATTGATGTTGGAACTTAATCTATTTTGTGAAAAAAACACTACACAGAGAGTGAAATCTGTTTTTTTCTCTTTATTTCCATCTTATCCTGCTGGCTACTGGTTTGTCACAACTATAGTGTGTTTGGTGTCAGTGTGTTGGGCAGAATGTCCGCTTTTAAACAAACAAAGTTTTGTATCACACACTCGAACGGTAAATAAGAAAGTCATGAAAAACAAAAGGTAGTCATTTTCCCTGCTGTACTGCGCCTAGCAGGAAGCCTGCTTATCAGCTAGTCTGACAGCTGAGAGACTCGCTGAGGCAGCGCGCGCGCACAACTTGTGACCCAGTTTTGACTGCTCGCCTGGAACAAACTAAGTGGCCAAACTGAAACAGCCGTGGGGTGGAAGAACCAGAGTACCCGGAGAAAGAACCCCCGACGGTCTGCCCGAATTAATGGTGACACTTACCAGAGGAGAAAAGTCCAACGCCGGAACCCGGTATCGAACCTCGCACCTTTGGCATTGGTGGCAGGCGCCTTAACCACTGCGCCACGGACCGCCCTGATTTTGACCTTATTGCTTAGGGCGTTTAATCCTTGGTCTGTCGGTAGCGGTTTTTGTCATGATTCACGACGAAAAATGCTACCGACGGCCAAAGGGTTGAAAGAGGAAACTGTGATGACAATAACATCAAAAATAGCAAGAGAGAGAGATAACTCGGTGGTTTTTCAGGTCCCAAAATTCCTGCGCTTCAAACAGACTATGGTTATAACAGCAAACAAATTGGGGTCTGCTGGTGTTTTGTTACATGCTCAGTTAACTGCTTTGCAGAGAGAAAAAGTGAGCACAATTCAACTACAAGAGACGTAGATCCTCATGAGCCCTTGCAGTGGTGGGGGCTCATGAGGATCTATGTCTCTTGTTGAGACTAATTTGTATCCATGTTCCTTGCACAGTTGTGGCTTTTGGCCGTTGAATTGGAAAAGATTTCAGAAATGAAATGTATGTCCACTGGCGGGGAAGGGGTTAATTATAGTTTTATTTATAATTTGCACACAGACTCTCCAGAGAAGACACAGCCTGGTACAGCGGTGTTTTTCATGACAGAGGACCACTTTAACCAGTCCCCCCAGTCAGCGCCCCCTGCTGGTCTGCGACAGATTGTGTTTTCACCGAGTTCGGAATCCGTCACCAGCAGCATGTTGTCACAAGAAGGGGATGGGAGTGACATTGAAGATGATTTCTGTATCATAGATGATCCTGGCATCGGTATTGCTGTGAGTTTTGATTCAATTTGTCTGTCTCCAAGTGAACACCCAACTGCAAGAGGCCTAGAACCTCATGAACCCCTGCAGATGTGGGGGCTGATGAAGTTCTGTGCCCCTTGCTGGCTCTGTTTTGAATATATTATGTAATACCTTAAGATTTGTTTTGCAAATAATTTTTTTGCAAAAAAGATCTTATTCCAAGGGAGACAGTTATATATGTTTTTCCCATCATGCTGACCATACTGAAAATGTCTTTGTGTAGTTAGTTTTTCATCAGTATGTGTAACCCCATGTGAATGCAGCAAAGTACTGCAAACGCTGTAGCTGCATGCACAAGGAGATGCACTGTCTGTTCTTTGCATAAACTTAATACACTTACCCTTTCTTCAAAATCTTTCAGCCACGAGATGGAGAGCCCAAGATTCGCGTGTTCACAAAGGAGCCCATTGCACTTATCGATGACTTCTTCTCCAAGCCATTGGGAAAAATTGACCACCTGAAGGCGCCACAGGGATACCCCAAACCTGACAGACGCTACACTGTGAGGGAGCTGACGCTAACTTGGTACATGTATGGGGGGCAGGACTTTGGCAAAGACAGGGGAAGAGGTATTGTTTTTTTATCAGCGTACTTGTGCTTGCAACAGTATTGGTTTTATCGTCCCTTTTGTTCATGCAGCTAGTGAGCTACTGGTACTGTAGGCAGTACCAGTGGCTGCATGCACAAGGGGGTTAACATAGTTCATGTATTTTTTGTACCTTTTCATGCGCATTTGTTTGTTTATTTTGTTGGTTCATCTGTCATTAGGAAGATGTCTTATTTGCATTTGTTACCATGTTTCGTTTGTGCAGTTAACCCATTTAACCTGATGGTGCCAAGCTAATCTGGAACTACCCTTAAATTATCATGGTCGATCCATCTCCTGTCTTTAGATGACACCTCCAAAATGTGGGACATTGGCCATGGGGTTAAAATAGCTTAAGAGGTGTAATTTATCGTTTTTTTTGTTCTTGTTGTAAGAGCTGTACACTGTCATATTTTTGTTTGAGTTGTCGGTTGGTTCATTGTTGAGCCCATCTTCACAGTTACTTTGCATTGTTTAATTATTCAGGGATTGTTTTATTTATTTATTTATTTTGTATCTGTTACAGAGCCTGAGAAGAGTAAACCAGAGAAATCTCATCCAGAAAAGTAAGTTTTGATTAATTTTTGTGTTGGCCTGCGCTCGCTGCTGTCCATTGTTGTCCTTTCGTAGTGAACATTAGCATTGCCATGAAGACTACTTGAGCCAGTGACCCCAAATTTGCAAAATAATAAATGAAAAGAAAAGGGGAGACTGTCAGTGCTAATATTTAGGAAGATTACAAAGTAAAGTAGGTAAAAGCTCTGTCAGGGGAGAGAATTGTGCAGTGTCAACCAATGATCATAGATCGAGTTTGGTCGAAGCACAAAAAAAAGGATAGGAAAGAATTTTGCGCTAAGTAAGTGACTGGAAGCAATGAATATGGAAGAGTGCTTTTACCTACTTTACTTTGTAATCTTCCTTGCAAAATAATATTTTGTGGTAAGACCTTTCTAAAGATGTCTGTCTACCTCTTGCAAAGGTCAAGGTAAAATAATGGCAACAAATGTGTGAAAAATTGCCACACTGAAGAAAGTGTTAATTTTCTAAGAAATTTTAAACTCAGACTTTTGACAAAAGTAACAGTTGGCTTGATTTATTTGTTGGCTCACGTGCGAAGCAGAAGTGAGTCTATGTTTTGGGCCAGTGGTCGTCCGTCCGTCGTTCATGCGCCGTCGTCTGTCGTCCATGGTAAACTTTAATGTTGGCATTTTCATGGAGATTATTCAAGCCACATTGTTCAAACTTTGCCCAAAGATACTTTGTGGCAAGACCTTTCTAAACATACAAATTTCAGTGACTCTCACAAAGGTCAAGGTGACAGATCAGGAAATATGTCAAAAATGAATATTTTGACATAATTTATTTTTCTCAAATACTATTTACAACTTCAAACCCAAACTTGGTACAAAGTGCCTGATGGTAAGACCTTTCTATGCATACTAATTTGGTTGATACTTCGGAAAGGTCAAGGGTCACAAGAGCTCAGGAAATAGGTGAAAAATAGCCACATGTTGACAAAAGATGTTTTTCTCAAATACTATTCTTAATTTCAAACCCGAACTTGGTATAGAGATACCTAATGGTAAGTCCTATCTATGAATACTAATTTGGATTACCCCTCGGAAAGGTCAAGGGTCACAAGGGCTCAGGAAATAGGTCTGAAATAGCCATATTTTGACAATAGGTGTTTTCTCAAATACTATTCACAACTTTAAACCCAAACTTGCTACAGAGATACCTGATGGGAAGACCTTTCTATGCATACTAATTTGGTTGATCCCTCAGAAAGGTCAAGGGTCACGAGAGCTCAGGAAATAGGTAAAAATAGCCATATTTCGACAAAAAATGTTTTTTTTTTTTTCTCAAATACTATTCACAACTTCAAACCCAAATTTGGTACAGAGATACCTAATGGTAAGACCCATCTATGCATACTAATTTGGATGACCCCTTTGAAAGGTCAAGGGTCACAAGAGGCTGGCAAATGTGTGTAAAATGTCGATTTTTAATAAAATTGTAGGTATTACCAACATTTTAGCAAATTCTTGAACCAAATTTGGTAGAAAGATAGCTGATGATAAGACCTTCCTATGCATACTAATTTAGTCGACTCATCTCAAAGGTCAAGGGTCAAAGGGGCGAATTGGGGGGGGGGGGGGGGTGATAGTTTTTCTGAAAAATGCTTACATTTTCAGAAAACCTGGATTTTGCTGGTCACACATGTAAATCATACTCGTGAGCCATAATGGCTTTGCCTTTCTTGTTTGTCATGTTTTGTGTCTGGTGTGAAGGTGCTTGAATTATTTATTTATTCTTTAGTTTGTTCAGCCCTGAGGTAGAAATGTGTTATGCGCCCACTAATGACAGTGATGAGGAAGAGAAACAAGAGTTCTACGACCGACTCCAGAGTGCCGTAGACAAATGTGCGGAGCGAGACATCACCATCGTCATGGGCGATTTTAATGCCAAAATAGGGGAGGACAACACCGGATACGAAGAGGTGATGGGGAGACAGGGACTAGGCTCGGAGATGAGTGAGAACGGGGAGAGGTTTGTAGACTTTTGTGCTCTAAACCGACTTGTCATTGGAGGCAGCATCTTCCCACACAGAAGAATACACAAAGCAACTTGGGTCTCACCTGACCATACAACAGAGAACCAAATAGACCATATCTGCATTAGTAAGAAATTTAGAAGATCCCTTCAAGATGTTCGAGTGAGGAGGGGAGCAGATGTCGCCTCCGACCACCATCTGCTTACCTTAAGAATGAAGCTCAAGCTAAAGAAAAGCCGCACAGAGACAACAAGAAGACAGCGCTATAATGTAGGCCTCCTGAGAGAAACTGGAGTTAGAGAAGAGTTTAAACTGGTGCTGTCCAACCGGTTTCAAGCGCTGCAGGAGCTAGTAAATGAAGAGGAGGCGGTCACCACAGAGCAGCAGTGGAAGGCAGTTAGAGAGGCGCTGAACTCAACCTGCAAAGACACTGTAGGGTTCAGGAAACACCACCACAAGGACTGGCTGTCGGCACAGACCTTGAAGAAGATAGAAGTGAGGAAGCAGAAGAAAGCAGCTGTCAACAACAGTCGCACAAGAGCAGCCAAAGTAAGGGCACAGGGGGAATACTCTGAAGCCAACCGCGAGGTGAAGAGTAGTATCAGGGCAGACAAGAGGGCCTACACAGACAGCCTGGCAGCAGAGGCAGAAAAGGCAGCAGGCAGCGGCAACATAAAACAGCTCTACGACATTACCAGAAAATTGTCAGGCAAGTATGGCCATACAGAAAGACCAGTAAAAGACAAAGAAGGCAAGCCTATTGCAGACAGAGCAGACCAACTCGACAGATGGGCCGAGTATTTTGAAGAGTTACTGAACAGACCGAGCCCACCCGACCCCCCAGACATCCAGCCGGCAGAGACCGACCTACCCATCAGCTGTGACAGACCCAGCCGGGAAGAGATCAGAAGAGCAGTGGCATTCTTGAAGAACGGCAAAGCAGCAGGCCCAGATGGCATCCCAGCGGAGTCTCTGAAAGCAGACCTAGAGACAACAGTGGAGATGCTGTACCCACTGTTTGGAAAGATCTGGGAAGAGGAGGTGATGCCGGCTGACTGGAAGGAGGGGTACCTAATCAAGCTTCCCAAGAAAGGCGACCTCAGCAAGTGTTCCAACTACAGAGGAATCACCTTGCTGTCAGTACCAGGAAAGGTCTTCAACAGGATCATCCTGGAGAGAATGAAGAGCTCCGTTGACCCCCAGCTGAGAGACCAGCAAGCAGGATTCAGGAAGAACCAATCATGTACAGACCAGATCGCCACTCTCCGCATCATCGTGGAACAGTCTCTGGAGTGGAGCTCCCCGCTGTACGTCAACTTTGTGGATTATGAGAAAGCATTTGACAGTGTGGACCGAGAGACTCTGTGGAAACTCCTACGACACTACGGTGTACCCACAAAGCTCGTCCGCCTGATCAAGAGCAGCTACGATGGCATGACATGTCGCGTGATCCACGAAGGGCAGTTCACCAGGGAGCTCCAGGTCAGAACTGGTGTCAGGCAGGGGTGTCTGCTGTCTCCGTTCCTCTTCCTACTGGCCATAGACTGGGTCATGAAGATGACCACAGAGCACAGACGAAGTGGAATACAGTGGACACTGTGGACACAGCTTGACGACCTCGATTTTGCAGACGACTTGGCATTACTGTCCCACACTCATCAACAAATGCAGGACAAGACCACGAGGCTTGCTGACATCTCGTCCCAAGTGGGCCTCACCATTCACAAACAGAAAACAAAGACAATGAGGCTGAACGCAACCAGGGAAGAACCAGTCTTGCTTGCTGGCACCCCGTTGGAGGAGGTGGAGGCCTTCACCTATCTCGGGAGCATCATAGACAAAAAAGGCGGCACTGATGCAGATGTCAGAGCACGAATCGGTAAAGCCAGAGCAGCCTTTCTCCAGTTGAAAAAAGTGTGGAGCTCCAGAGAGCTGTCACAACACACCAAAGTCCGGATTTTCAACTCCAATGTAAAAGCAGTTCTCTTATATGGAGCAGAGACTTGGAGATTGACAAAAACCACAGTCAACAGAGTACAGACCTTCATGAACAGTTGCCTTAGAAGAATTTTGAAAATCCACTGGCCAGAGAAGATCAGCAACGTCAGACTCTGGGAGAGAACAGAGCAGATAACAGCAGAGAATGAAATTGGGCGAAGAAGATGGGGATGGATCGGTCACAGTCTGAGAAAGCCAGCTTCCAGTATCACTAGGCAGGCATTGTCATGGAACCCCCAGGGAAAGAGGAAAAGAGGTAGGCCGAGAAACTCCTGGCGTCGAGACCTCCAAGCAGACATCAAGAGACTGGGAACCACCTGGAGTAGACTCGAAGGAGAAGCACAGGACAGGAGTTGCTGGAGGTCTCTCGTCGACGGCCTATACCCGGGTAGGGGTGACAGGCGTAAGTAAGTAAGTAAGAGGTAGAAATGCCTATATTTTGGAGTGTCTAAAAGTGTTTGAAAGATCACTATAGTTCAAGGGTGGTGCCAGGACAGCTTGGTGCCTCTGGGTGCCAAGCTGTCCTGGCACCACCCTTGAACAGTGATGGTGGTTGATCTGTATATTGTAATGTATCAGGGCTTGTTGAATTATAATGCTCTTATTTCATCCATACACTTTTAGCGGTTTTTCCATATTGTATATGTAAAGTCTTTCATTGTCATGACAGGTATCTTCCAGCATTTGGATCACCATCACACAGTGCAGACAGGCAGAAACGGTCACGCACTTGGCAGGATCAGGGGGGTCCCCAGCGCAACCACAATGTTCTTATGGAAGTCTGCCTCAGCAAGGTATAGTTTTGTGGATGTGTACAAATTGTGGACATATATTGAATTGTACTGCTGACTCATGCAAGGCGCCCCGCATCAGTAGCTGCAGAAATTTTGCATACACTTTACGACACTTTCGCAGCTATTTACGCGAGGGGCCTTGAATGAGTTAATCCATGCAGCCTGAAATGCTACAAGAGGATATGGATGGACTATGCTAGTTCAAAGGTGATGCCAAAACATCTTGGCGCCTAGAGGCGCCAAGCTGTTCTGGCATCATCCTTGAACTAGCATTGTTGCTCCTGCAGTTTTTAACAGGCAACTCCTGAATTTGGAATTGCAGCCATATGACTCAGGGTGTTATCACTCCCAGCCTGCTTTATGTGAATCAACACCATTAGTCTGAAATACACCGAAGACAAATTTCACACTCACAGGTCACAAATTAACCCATTTCACTCTCCTTCCCTTCCGTTGCCCCCTCCACCATGTGTTACCTTCTTTTCAACCTTGCCAGAGTTACTGTTTTTGTTTTGTTTTTTTAAATATTTTTATTCTATACTCAGCGGAAATATAACGCAAAATGTGTCGGTAAATGTACCCCCAAGCCAAGATCCACCCATACAATAAACAAAAAAATTGTTTTTGTTGTTTACTATACATGTGTAGACTACTGTCTGAGCTACCTGCACACAAATGTTGAAAGAGTTATCGCCCTTGGCTGCCTTGGAAGACACAGGGTTCCCCTTGTGGTGAAAATGAGCAAAACTGGACATACTGTGACAAGCAAGTTTTCAGTGAGATTCTGTGTATTAACACACATGTTTTGTGGACTGCTAATATTATTCTAAACTGCTTGAAAAGAAATTTGAATAATAACATTCATTAGAGACGTAGAACCTCCACGGCACATCATTTTCTTAATAAATCAAATTTTCTGCAAAGTGAATTATTTTCAAGTCATTTTTCATGCTGCTTTGGTTGACAAAGTGAGGAGGAATAGAGCTATATCATAAAAACCATAAAAACAAACAACTGTTTGTTTTTCGTGTTTGTAAGTCATGTTGATTTTTTAGGGGCCTTTGACAAATGACAAGTAAATCAAGACCAGACAGGCCGGATTTTCATTCACATGGACCCTAGTGACACTGCATGCTGATTGGTTTTCAGCTGTGCCTTCTGCAGATGCTCCCCATTTCACTTGCAATATCTCGTGGTGGTAGGGTCATTGATGACGTCATAAGTCATCAACGTGAGATTTTAAAGACTAAACACTGTCTTTACACAAGACATGACACTCCATTCACAACATTCCTCTAACAATTGTGTGTCAAAATAAAAAGGAAAAAGAATTAGGAATAAAAACGCCACGGTGAAAAATTTGCGTTTTTATTGCCTCATGGTTTACATGCACATTGGGCTTCTTGGGAATCTATATTTGCTAGTTTTCTTTTTCCACATGCAATTTGGTCTGCGGTTTAATTCTTTGCCTAAATTTTCTGTACTATGTACTCTTCCTTTAAGTAATTATGTTTTGAGTTCATTTCTGGATTCAGCGTTCATGCCAAGTGGTGGCTTGTAATGACACATTCAGCACTAAAAATAGCCATGCACACGCACTGAAAGCCGCCTGGAGGATCTTTCGGCTGATGTCAGCCGAAAGATACTTCAACCTTGGCTGGATGGATCTCGCCGCCCATAGCGTGTTACGGGAAGTTGTCTCACAGTGGCTGGAGCCGCCAGTCATAGGCAGAGAGATGCATAGTCTCCCGCAAACAGCTGTGTTGTCCTTACTAGAGTCTCAGTTATATTTTGTTCTGCATGCAGATTGGGCTGCAGTTTGAAGAGTATCCTCCCAACAACAACAAGGCCATGCGGTGGGTGTTCCTTGTGCACGATGCGGAGGTCCGTGATCGCTTGAAGGCGTCGCACATCAACAAGTTCCTGTATCAGGACACGTCGGAGAAACGTCCCAGACAGTCAAGTGCAAACATGGTATGGAAGTCTCTTTTGTGTTTTACCTGTGTGGCTTTTTCTTTGTACTTTTCATGTAACCCTTATCATTCGGAATACGCCAGTGTGTGAAATAAGTTTGACTAAAATAGTTCAAGGGTAGTGCCAGAATAGCTAGGCGCCAAGCTGTTCTGACACTACCCTTGAACTAAAGCCATTGGTCTATATCCTTATCTGTAAGTACTATAATGTAGCTTGCATATGGCAGTGTGCAAATTAAGGCTTAACTCATTCAATTCCAACACGCCATGGCAAGACATGGATAGAGCGTGATAGTTTAAGGGTTGTACCAGAATAGCTTGGCGTCCATAGGCGCCAAGTTATTCTGGCACAACCCTTGAACTATCACACTCGATCTGTTTTCAGAAGTGTAATACAGCCTTCAGGAGGCAGCTTCAAAATTTGTGGATTTTGGTCCCGGAGCAGAATGAGTTAATCCCACTGTGCATGCAGCCACTGGTATTGTAAACAGTCCCAGTGGTGGCATGCATAAGTTGGTAAATCAGTCAAACAGCCTTCTTTCACTGAACTTGTCCTACCTCGTTTCAGCTGTGCATGAAGGCTCTGTTCACACGGCCGGACCCAAAAGTGCCCACCAGGGAGTGTTCTCTACACATATCGGGTCTACCCATCCGCCTCAACATTGACCAGGTTGGTCTCTAGTTGTTTTATTATCATTATTATTTTTGTCAACTTACCTGCAGCCACTAAATTACAAAGGTCGATGCATGG
Organism: Semisulcospira habei; assembly: GCA_036245525.1. Classification (NCBI taxonomy): domain Eukaryota; kingdom Metazoa; phylum Mollusca; class Gastropoda; family Semisulcospiridae; genus Semisulcospira; species Semisulcospira habei. Next base: position 138,625,029 of record BTPG01000004.1, on the reverse strand, counting down.
CTCATTACATTAACCCATTCAGCCCTGACGCACTACAGCAGGAGATGGGTCGACCATGATAATGCAAGGGTAGTGCCAGATCAGCTTGGCGCCTGTCGGCGCCAAGCTAATCTGGCACTGCCCTTAAATTATCCTGGTCAATCCATCTCCTGCAGCTAGTCATTAGATGACGCCTTCACAATTTGTAAAATATGATCGTCGGGCTGAACGAATTAAATATTCTAATTCATGCGCAAAATAGTAGAAGTACTCACTGTTGCTTATTGCATGTGAGCTGCAGCCCGTAGCAATGAAGTCAAGTTTCTTAATGGTGGTGATTGTGAAGTTTGAAATTCTCCTCTACCTTATTGCTTATTGGATGCTGTAGGTCGGAGATGTTGATCACAAAGTGCCCATGTACCTTGGAGAGTCCATATTTCTTTTTGACAAAAGCCAATTATGTCACGCTGAAATAAGAGAGATATCCCTAGACCATCAGTTCAAAGTCCTCGCGCTGGGACCATATGGCGTTGAGGTGCGTCCCCTGGGTGGTGGATAGGGGGTCCCTCGCGAGAGGGGTGCACTGAATGAAATAAGGTGCCGTGAACCAACATGGTCTAAGGGAAGGAGACCCCAACAGAAAACCCCTGGTCCTCCTAGTAAGGGGATTGGGCATGGGGGTGGCTTCCCCACCCTGCAAATAAAGAAATAGCTACAAAAACGCTGACGAATAGACAAACAGAAATTTCTTTCCTGGAGGAGGAAGGTTCTTCTACCAGAAGATTTATGATGTCGTGTGGTGAAAGCCGGAAGTCTTTGGAAGCCACAGGACCGAGCCGCCTCTCTCTATCCAGGGACACAATCATGGGCACATGGAATGTCAAGACCATGTACCAGAGCGGGAAGTCCGCCTAGATAGCAGCGGAAATGCAAAAGTACAACCTTTCCCTGCTAGGTATCAGTGAAGCCAGATGGACGCAGTCTGGCCAGAAAAGGCTGTTAAGTGGGGAGATGATTCTGTATTCAGGTCATGAAGAGGAGAATGCCCCCCATACAGAAGGTGTAGCATTCATGCTGTCACCAGTGGCACAGAGAGCGCTGATGGGCTGGGAACCTCTTGGGCCAAGAATTAACACAGCAGCCTTTAGAACCAGGATAAAGATCAAGCTGAACGTCATCCAGTGTTATGCGCCCACTAATGACAATGACGAGGAAGAGAAACAAGAGTTCTACAAATGACTCCAGAGTGCTGTGGACAAATGTGCGGAGCGAGACATCACCATCATCATGGGTGATTTTAATGCCAAAATAGGGGAGGACAACACCGGATACGAAGAGGTGATGGGGAGACAGGGACTAGGGGAGGTGAGTGAGAATGGGGAGAGGTTCGTAGACTTTTGTGCTCTAAACAGACTTGTCATTGGAGGCAGCATCTTCCTACACAGAAGAATACACAAAGCAACGTGGGTCTCACCTGACCATACTACAGAGAACCAAATAGACCATATCTGCATTAGCAAGAAATTTAGAAGATCCCTTCAAGATGTTCGAGTGAGGAGGGGAGCAGATGTCGCCTCAGACCATCATCTGCTTATCTTAAGAATAAAGCTCAAGTTAAAGAAAAGCAGCACAGGGACAACAAGAAGACAGCGCTATAAAGAGAGACTGGAGTGAGAGAAGAGTTCAAACTGGTGCTGTCCAACCGGTTTCAAGTGCTACAGGAGCTAGTAAATGAAGAGGAGGCGGTCACCACAGAGCAGCAGTGGAAGGCAGTTAGACAGGCACTGAACTCAACCTGCAAAGACACTGTGGGGTTCAAGAAACACCATCACAAGGACTGGCTGTCAGCACAGACCTTGAAGAAGATAGAAGTGAGGAAGCAGAAGAAAGCAGTTGTCAACAACAGTCGCACAAGAGCAGCCAAAGCAAGGGCACATGAGGAATACTCTGAAGCCAACCGCGAGGTGAAGAGTATCAGGGCAGACAAGAAAGCCTACACAGACGGCCTAGCAGCAGAGGCAGAAAAGGCAGCAGGCAGCGGCAACATGAAACAGCTATACGACATTACCAGAAGATTGTCTGGCAAGTATGACCATACAGAAAGACCAGTAAAAGACAAAGAAGGCAAGCCTATTGCAGACAGAGCAGACCAACTTGACAGATGGGCCGAGTATTTTGAAGAGTTACTGAACAGACCCACCACCCGACCCCCCAGACATCCAGCCAGCAGAGACTGACCTACCCATCAGATGTGACAGACCCAGCCGGGAAGAGATCAGAAGAGCAGTCGCATTTTTGAAGAACGGCAAAGCAGCAGGGCCAGATGGCATCCCAGCGGAGGCTCTGAAAGCAGACCTAGAAACAACAGTAGAGATGCTGTACCCACTGTTTGGAAAGATCTGGGAAGAGGAGGTGATGCCGGCTGACTGGAAGGAGGGTTACCTAATCAAGCTTCCCAAGAAAGGCGACCTCATCAAGTGTTCCAACTACAGAGGAATCACCTTGCTGTCAGTATCAGGAAAGGTCTTCAACAGGATCATCCTGGAGAGAATGAAGAGCTCCGTCGACCCCCAGCTGAGAGACCAGCAAGCAAGATTCAGGAAAAACCGATCATGTTCAGACCAGATTGCCACTCTCCGCATCATCGTGGAGCAGTCTCTGGAGTGGAGCTCCACGCTGTACGTCAACTTTGTGGATTACGAGAAAGCATTTGACAGCGTGGACCGGGAGACTTTGTGGAAACTCCTACGACACTACGGTGTACCCACAAAACTCGTCCGCCTGATCAAGAGCAGCTACGATGGCATGACATGTCGCGTGATCCATGGAGGGCAGTTCAGCAGGGAGCTCCAGGTCAGAACCGGTGTCAGGCAAGGGTGTTTGCTGTCTCCTTTCCTCTTCCTACTGGCCATAGACTGAGTCATGAAGAGGACCACAGAGCAGAGAAGAAGCGGAATACAGTGGACACTGTGGACACAGCTTGACGACCTCGATTTTGCAGACTACTTGGCTTTACTGTCCCACACTCATCAACAAATGCAGGACAAGACCACAAGGCTTGCTGACATCTCGTCCCAAATGGGCCTCACCATCCACAAACAGAAAACAAAGACAATGAGGCTGAACGCAACTCTAAGGAAGAGCCAGTCTTGCTTGCTGGCACCCCGTTGGAGGAGGTGGAGTCCTTCACCTATCTCGGGAGCATCATCAACAAAAAAGGTGGCACTGATGCAGATGTCAGAGCACGAATCGGTAAAGCCAAAGCAGCCTTTCTCCAGCTGAAAAAAGTGTGGAGTTCCAGAGAGCAGTCACAACACACTAAAGTCCGGATTTTCAACTCAAACGTAAAAGCAGTTCTCCTATATGGAGCAGAGACTTGAAGGTTGACAAAAACCACAGATCTTCATAAACAGTTGTCTTAGAAGAATCTTGAAAATCCACTGGCCAGAGAAGATCAGCAATGTCAGACTTTGGGAGAGAACAGATCAGATAACAGCAGAGAATGAAATTGGACGAAGAAGATGGGGATGGATTGGTCACAGTCTGAGAAAGCCAGTTTTCAGTATCACTAGGCAGGCACTGTCATGGAACCCCCAGGGAAAGAGGAAAAGAGGCAGGCCGAGAAACACCTGGCATCGAGACCTCCAAGCAGACACCAAGAGACTGGGAACCACCTGGAGTAAAATCGAAGGAGAAGCACAGGACAGGAGTCGCTGGAGGTCTCTCGTCGACGGCCTATACCCTGGCAGGGGTGACAGGCATAAGTAAGTAATCAGTTCAAAGTGAAGTTTTCCATGACCTGAATTTCAGCAATTTTGAAGGTCTATCTCTTCCTAGATAAATGTATTACTGATCCAGCGCCTGTAGCTTTCATTAGGAACCTGGAAATAAATGATGTCAGAAATTTTGCTGTCTCTTTCATATGATAGCAACACTCAAGTCACCAATATCATGATGTTTTTCTGGCCAATGTCAAGCCATTGAAGTATTTTAACATACCCCCACATATCAGCACAGATATATATTTTCAAGTTGTAGAACTTTCTTACACATTTCCTATTTTGCACATTAAAGCAGAAAGTCTGTATCACACAATGTGGTATACAGCTTAACCTTCTTAACCCGACGGCCGCATTTCCAAACTTTTGGAGGCATCGTGAAACAACTATGTACCAGTTGTAGGAGATGGATTGATCATGATAATTCAAGGGTAGTGCCAGATGAGCTTGGCACCTTCAGGTGCCAAGCTCATCTGGCACTACCCTTGAATTATCATGATCCATCCACCTCCTGCTGCAGGGTCCCTGGGCTAAATAGGTTAAGCATAATCACACATTGTGTGAAATACACTTTGGTGTGTGAATGGCCATATGGGTACAAACTTGTCATGTAGAAAGTCTGGTGAACAAATTGACCTACATGTACTTTCAGTTTTTATGGTGATGACTGGCACATTGGTGTGTATGAACCTTTGGCATCAAAATAGTGAAGTCACTTTACAAAATGAATGATGTCAAGATCTTTACCAAGATATGATGTTATGTGCTGGTTTGACAATATTATTGTTATTATCTCTGTACCAGGAGTCACTATTCTTTCTTCGCCAATTCGTCATGGAGTTTACGGGACAGCAGCCATCAGATCCCTATACCCCCACGCCTGGAGGGGAAGGGTTCCGGCCAGGTACGCCCACCCTCTCTTCCAGTGGGGGCAGTGGATCTCGTGACAGAGGGCCTGTTCTGGGTCTGGACGTGGCGCCGGAGGAGGAGGAAAGAGAGGAGGGAGGGCGGCCACGCTCAGACCTCTTGATACAGCTGGACGAAATATCGCTGGAGCGTAGCCAGGCCCTGAAAGCCACTTTGGAGGAGGAAGGGTCTGACACATCAAGCAATTATGATGACTTGCCTGTGTTCTTCAGGTAGACAGGTGTTTTTTTGATATTCCTTTAGATTTTCTGGCAAGAAAATTATGTTCATGAGCCCCTATTTTATTTTATTGCGGCTCTGTTCAGGCCTTCATCTTAGTATTTTAGGTTGATGCCTAAATCTGAATATTCCTAATTGATGCATTAATTGTAGTTTAACCCTTTGGCTGTCATCAGCGTGTTTGGTCGAGATGATTCCTGCAGGAATCACCTCGACCAAACACGCTTACGACAGAAATCTACAGGATTGTTGTTTTTTGTACCCTTTGGCTGTTGTTTATGTTTGGTCAAGGTGATTTCTGCAGGAATCATCTTGACCAAACATGCTAATGACAGCCAAAGGGCAAAAAGAAAAATCCACTGATTCCCTGATCCTGTAGAAAAATTTAAATCTGAGTACTTTCAGCTGAGAGCATGTTACATTTGCACCTATCAGTCTTTTGTATTAATACTTCAGGCCAGTCATATTCTGTCAGTCTTTTGTATTAATACTTCAGGCCAGTCATATTCTGTCAGTCTTTTGTATTAATACTTCAGGCCAGTCATATTCTGTCAGTCTTTTGTATTAATACTTCAGGCCAGTCATATTCTGTCAGTCTTTTCTGTCAGTGCTCAGGCCAGTCATATTCTGTCAGTCTTTTCTGTCAGTGCTCAGGCCAGTCATATTCTGTCAGTCTTTTCTGTCAGTGCTCAGGCCAGTCATATTCATTAGTCATTTTCATCGATACTCAGACCAGTCATGTTCTAGTTTTGTCCACGCACAGGTCTGTGGTATTCTCACCAGCGTTGCCAATTCGTCTGGACTACAGTGGCAAGTGTCTTGACATGGATCGTACTCTGGCTGGCCTGCTCATCGGCCTTGCCCAGCTCAACAACTCTGAGCTCTGTCTTAAGCGCATCTCGCATAAACAGGGGTAGGTGTGTGTGTGTGTGTGTGTGTGTGTGTGGGGGGGGGGGGGGG
>BTPG01000004.1:138402658-138619145 GCA_036245525.1 Semisulcospira habei | reverse complement strand
TCAGAGTGGAGAGCACCCTTATGCCGTAGGGTGGACCAGCGCCTGGACAGGGTCACACCTTCGGGGACTCACTCTGAGGGGGACAGGATGTCAAAGCGCAATGTTGATAGGTCTCGGGATAAGGTAAGAGAAAGAGAAAGAAAAATTTCGGGGGCCAGAGATAGAGAGTGGCGCCACTGACGTTCCACTGGCGATGTTAACCTCCTTCAGGCGAGGACCAGTGTGGTCAGTTCTATCATCCGTCATACAGAGAGTAAAGAGAGAGAGAATATGAATAGACGGTGGACCCCCCAAAAGACAAAAATACCAAAGAGTTCGATCTTCACGTTCGGATGAACGGGCGCAGCCTGTGGAGTCAACGCAGGATAGAGACCACATTCGAGTGGACGTCTCGCCTTCTTGATCTTCATCATCGGATCGGAAGTCCAGTTCTTACGTCTCGCGCCAACGGACATCGTCATGACAACGGGATGTGCAGTTTTCAGACAGGCGCAGCAGATCCTCGGAACGGTTGGACAGCCATCGCGCGCCTCAGGAGGAACAGGTTCGTCGACAGCGGGGAGATCTTTCACGGGACAACCGGTGGACGGAGATGACTTCTCGGCGGGATCAGAGCAGTCCTCATTGCCCTTTCACAGGCCAGGATTACAGACGTCCGGCAGAGACTTCATTCTGGTCAACACTTGAACCTACTACTACTGCTTCTATTTCTCGGCGCGCGGCAGAGGACGAGGAGGCACTTAGTCTTCATCCGGAGGATTCAGTGTCAGTGCTGGGAATTGACGAGGAAGACACACCGACTTTACCGGGACGGCATTCTCCTATCTCCGGCATCGCTGTGGATGCGACTTCGTTGTCTTCTACTCGTCGGGATTTGCATGAAGCAGCTCGCCTCATTGCTACCTTTCTTCCGACGGAACACTGTCCACCTTCTCCACCTGTGAAGAGGAAGGCGGTTGCGATGGTTTCAGAGACCTCACGGAGGCGTTCTCAGCACATCTTTGCACGGACGGAGTTGGAGAACAGGGATTCTTCTCCGACAGGAGGTGGCCTATGGGAATCGACGTGAATTTCCGTCAAGATTGGTATGCGGGACACTTCCAGGCATTCAGCTGTACTCTTCCTACGGTGGACAAGGAGGCCTTCGTCCAAGCAGGACTAACACAGCGTTCCCTGTCAGGCGGAGTGGACAAGACGGCCGCACTGGTTCGGAATTCCCTGGCGTGCACTGGTTTCTTGGAGATGGCGACACAGTCGGTGGTCAGGAGGATGGAGAACACCTGAGATCTTGAGGCTTCAGCTCCCTTATGAGAGATCCATGTGGTACTGATTGCGGCAAATAGAGCGGCCTTCCATGCTTCAGTCAACACCATGGCAGCGGCTTCGAATTGCGATCTGTTACGACGGGATGAGCTTCTGAAATGATGCACCACGCTTCCAGCTTCGTTGAAGGCGCAACTGCGACAGGCACCCTGTTCGGTCCGACGTGGCAGGAGGTACGGGAGTCCAACAAGGATCTGTGGCCAGCCCCAGCTAGAGTAGTCTCGGCAATCTTTTAGTCAGCCCGCAGAGCCGTGAGTCGTGCCCTGCAGTTCTTCAGACCCTCCTCTTCCCGACAGTCCCGAGGCCGAGGTGGAGCCTTCTCCCTTCCAGCGCATTTGCGTGCCTTCCCTGCACCCTCCACTCCCTGGTCCAGAGGCTCTCGGCAGCGAGGCCGCGGCCGGGCTCGCTGACCTGTCCCCGATCCTCCCACCGATACCTGCGGGGTCTCCGGTCGGTGGGAGGTTAGCTCTTCACAGCGGAGCATGGAAACAGCTGTTTTCGGACGACCCTTGGATCATCTCGACAGTGACGGAGGGCATGAGGATCTCCTTCCAGTCACCTCCCCCACTGAGACACTCCCCCCTTTGGACGCGAGTACCATTAGAACGAGACAGGGCGACAGCGTTACAGAACGAAGTGGAGGCACTTTTACAGAAAGAGGCCACGGAGGTAGTCCTGCGTTGCGACTGCCCCGCATTCTATGGTCGTCTCATCCTTGTACCAAAACCAGAGGGGAAATGGAGACTGATCATCGATCTTTCGGCTCTAAGCAAATTCATTGTGGCACCACACTTCAAGATAGAGACGGCCAGAGCGCTGAGAGCAGCGGTACGTCCTCAGGACTTTGCAGTAAGCCTCGACTTCGCGAATGCTTATCTGCATGTTTCCATCCATCCAGCTTCGCGACGTTACCTACGCTTCGCCTCTCAAGGGATTGTTTACCAGTTTTGGGCCCTACCTTTCGGGCTGAACCTCAGCCCTTGGGTTTTTACCAGAATTATGGACGGAGTGATGGCAAGGTTCCAACAGACAGCTTCCAGTCCGACATCCAACTACCTGGACGACTTGTTGTTACGGGACCAGGTGGCGGGCATTTTGGAGACCGACAGAGATGGTCTGCTCGCACTACTCTGTCATCTGGGATTCCTAGTCAATGGAGGCAAGTCCGATTTGGTACCGTCTTGCCGATTTGTCCACCTGGGCATGGAGTTTTTAACCGATCTCAATCGAGTAAGACTGCCGGAGGGATGGATTCAGACTGTAATGGAAGCGGCACTTGGAGCGATACACGCGGAAGCCCTACCGGCCAGATCCTGGCTTCAAGCGCAGCAGCGGATCTCCTTACTCTAGGCAGACTGTATGCGCGACCGATTCAGCTTCACCTACTCCTACATTGGCGCCCCTTCTCGGGCGATCTAGAGGCCTTGGTCCCGACAACGGAGTTAGTACAGTCTCATCTACGGCGTTAAATGGATAGTACTTGGCTAGCATCAGGGATTCCCCTCTTCTCCCCACCGCCTCGCCTATCTATCTGCACGGATGCGAGCAACTCAGGTTGGGGAGCCCACCTGTTACCGCAGTTTACCACGACCGCGGGCCGTTGGACAGAAGTAGAGGCAGGCAGACATATCAATTGGCTGGAGATGAAAGCGGTGTGGCTAGCACTCATCGCTTGGGAAGATCGACTAGCGCAAAATGAGGTGCTCGTGCTCTCTGACAACTCGACAGTCATCGCATACATCCAGAACCAAGGGGGTACGCGCGCACCCTCCCTCTGCATACTCGTATATCAAGTCTTCCTGTGGTGCAGGGACCGGGGCATTACCCTTCGGGCGCGACACATTCCGGGACACCTAAACGTTCTGGCAGATGCTCTCTCTCGGTGGGGTCAGATGCTTCACACGGAGTGGTCTCTCCGGCCAGATATCTTCGAGCTACTCTGCACGCGTTGGGAGACACCGATGATCGATCTTTTTGCCACGAGATGGAACAACAAGCTTCCCCTGTTCATCTCCCCCGTTCCGGATCCACTAACCTGGGCCATCCATTTCTTGGGAAGGACTCCAGGTGTACGCGTTTCCTCCCACAGTGCTGGTTCCGAAGATCATTCAGAAACTCAGGGACAGCAACACGATTATGATACTACTAGTGGCCCCTTTCAACTGGGCCAAGAGCTGGACCACCGATCTCTTGGCCCTTGTGACGGATCCGCCTATGATACTTCCCACTCCAAGTACAATGCTTAAACAACCAAAGCAGCATCTATTCCTCGCGTGCCCGGAATGACTGATGCTACATGCATGGAGATTGTCCGGCAAGCCCTCTCAGCTAGAGGCTTTTCAAGTCCTGCAGTGGAGGCTATCTCAGCTAGAAGGGTCTCAACTCGTAATGTCTATGAAGGGAAGTGGCGCGTGCTCCAGTCCTGGTGCTCTGCGGAGTGACTTTCCCCCATGGATCTAACTACTCCCCAGTTGGCCGAGTTCTTCCTGTGGCTTTTCGTCAGACAGAAGTTGGCACCCATCACCATACGCGGTTACCTGGCAATGGTGGCAGACACATATAGACACTTAGGACGACCCGATCCAGGAGCTTGCAAAGACTTGGCAGATCTGATGTCCCATTTTGATCTGCAACGCCCGGCCTCACGCTCGTTAGTTCCACGATGGGACCTGTCTTGGGTGCTCACCTGGCTGAACTCTAAAAGATTCGAGCCACTACAGGTAGCAAGGTTGGGAGATCTTACTAGGAAGACCTGTTTCCTACTTGCGCTTGCCACAGCCTCACGAGTTAGTGAAATACACGCCTTTTCGGTACGTCCCGCCTGTCTCCAACGTAGGACTCATGGATCGGTTCAGCTGCTTACGGACCCTACCTTTTTGGCTAAGAACCGAGTTCCTACTGTCGCCCCACAAGTCGTAACAGTTCGACCGCTCAGGGCAAGGGATCAGACATGGGACTCACGACTTCAGGACCCTGTTAGGGCTCTTAAAGTGTATCTGTGCAGAACTAAGCCACTAAGACAAGGGCGCTCATGCCATTTTCTGCCCTTGGCTCCAGGCAGACGAGACATTTCAGCACAAACTATCTCGTCCTGGATATGTTGGGTTATCCTTGAGGCGTATAAAGAGCTCGCCCCAGAACAAGCGAAAACGATGCACATCTGGGCTCATGAAGTCCGAGCAGTGGCAGCGAGTATTGCTTTTGACAGAAACTGTGCAGTGAGAGACATTGTGGCAGCCGTGGGTTGGCGGGCTGAGTCTACCTTCGCCCGCTTTTACCTAAGAGACTTATCCGGCCAGCGCACTAATCTTGACCTTATGGGGGACATCTCAGCAGTGCAGCACTCCCACCAGGCGCCGCAGGCGCCATAGGTACCATAGGTATGCCTAGCTAAAATTATTGGGAGTGGGTGCAATGGGAGGGGCTTCGATAGTCAGCTCACTTCGCGGGTTTTGGGGGGGTTCCCAACCAGCGGCACCCTCCTCCTTTTCATAATTCCAATTAGTAATGTCATCGGTAATGATTTTGAGAAAATAAATTAATTTTTCTTTAAACTGTATTTTTTTGAAAAATACTTACCGATGACATTACTCAGAAGTCCCTCCCTCCTACCCCGCTTGTCGCAGTGGTGCTAGGCTCAGTCACTGGCGGGAAAGGGTGAGTGCGCCACCAGATAAGGTAGTACGGGAGACCACTCGGGGTATCCGGGCTATAGCTCCCCAGTGGTTGCCTCCCCTAGTATGAGGGGCACACAGTAAGTTTTTTGGCTAAAATTATGAGTTAAGCGAAGGTTCCAATTAGTAATGTCATCGGTAAGTATTTTTTGAAAAAATACATTGTTTCCTCAAAAACATTACCGATGCCATTACTACATGGAACAACCTATAGCTAGCGTAATTTTAGCCCAAAAACTTACGATGTGTACCCTTAGAGCCAGGGGAGGCCACCAAGGGTACCATGGTCTAGTACCCGGGTAGCCTCCCTTACCCCGCCGACAGGTGAGCGCCAGCTCACTACCAATCCAACCAGTTCTTTCCTTTAGCTTGCAGCGTGCAGACGTGTCTGCTTAGCCCTCTGCTTCTAACTTGGCTATGTAGTGGTCGGCTTGCTTAGCCTTCTGTCTTGCTACCTAGCCTGTGCCTTGGAGCTTCTGCTTTGTGTGCCCTTCGGAAAAGAGATTAGAAGAGAGAAAGGATCGTTCGTAGTCTCTGCGCTGTGACTTTCAGAGACGGAATAGACTTGGTGTGAGCGAGAGAACCGGTTCAGTGCGCTTCGTTCCCGGCCGGTGCTTTACCATGCCTTGGAACTTTCTGGCCGTCTGTGTACCGTCGGCTGTGTTGGTGCAAGAGTACTTAGACTTTGACAGTGCACTTCGTTCCCGGCCTGTGCTTTCGCCTTGCCTTGGAACTTTCTGGCCTTGTGTGTACCGTCGGCTGTGTGTGGTTCAAGTGTTCTTGGACTTGCAGTGAGATTCGTTCACGGCCGGTGTTCGCCTTGCCTTGGACCTCTGACCTTGGGTGTACCGGCGGCTGTGTATGGTTCAAGTGTACTTGGACCTTCGACAGTGAGCTTCGTTCCCGGCCTGTGCTTCGCTTTGCCTTGGAACTTCGGTCCTTGTGTGTACCGACGGCTGTGTTGGTTCAAGCGTTGGCCTTCAACGGTGAACTCTGTTCCGGCGGGTGCTTCGCTTGCCTTGGAACTTCTGACCTTGTGTGGGCCGTCGGCTGTGTTGGGTCAGATTTAGTCCTTCGTCAGGACCTTCGACTTCGTTCGTGTGGCTTCGTTCCCGGCCTGCGCGTCGCCCGCTGTGGCTTAAGAAGTGGGTGTCACGGGTGCTTCTTGCGTCGCCGCCGGAAGATAGGTCCCTGGGCCGTGGGGCTGGCCTTCGTCCCGCCTGGGAGCGCTGTCCTGCTTCGGTTCAGCGGCTTGAGAGTTACGTCGGCTTCGCCGGTCAAGTTCGCCAGTGGTGCGCCCGGGACCTTCGTCGCGGACCCAGCCTTCCTCTTCTGGATGCTTCTGGGCCTCTACCGCGTGGGCGTTTCTTCTTCAACTACAGGTGCTACCTTCCCCTGTCCCTTGCGAGATGTCCAGGTAAGGTCTCAATTTTTGCCAGCGCCGCGCCTCTGGCGGCATGCGCCGGCATCCTTGCTTTTTCGTTGTTTTTGGGAAAGCGATATGGCTCTAAACAGGATAGTGGGGAAGGGTGGAAGTGTGCGCGATTTTTCAGGGGACCGCGGTGAGATGGCCTTAGTCGCCTGCTCGGCGTTATACCCTTATAACTAACTAGTTCGGGGAACGTGGCCCTCTCCTAGGACCAGTCGCTTCGTTGTTTTTCACTATGTTGCAGTGCTCAAGCCCGCATCTGCACACCATCTGGCGACTGGCAGTGGCCGAGTTACAAGCATGCGATCTACCTCCCCGGCGCTGGCTACGCTTTGGGACCCTCCCGTGATGTCTGCGCTCTGGGTAGAGGACCTTGGCACTCCCAGTGGCGGAGCCTACGGCGTGGCAGTCCGCCCGCCCCCGCAAGCATGCTTCGGCCCCGGATTCAGCAGGAACACACTTCGCTGCCGTTGGGGGACGGCAGACAAGGCTCCCCCCTTGCGCACCCACTCTCTCGAGTCAGGTCCGCAGCGAGTCCGCTCGCCCCGCTCTGCGGAAAACAACCCCAACATTCTACGTTGGGGGACGCCTTGATCCCCCCTTGCGCACCAGCTCGCTCGAGCCAGGTCCGCAGCGAGCTAGCTCGCCCCGCCTTGCGGAACCCAAGCCTCACAAGACCTCTGGCAGAACTGAACGCTGCTTCCCTCTGCTTGCAACTCCGGGTTCGCGACCGCCTGGACTCGGCGCCTCGCCCCTCGCCTGCGGACACCCCCCTGGTTTCGGCGTCCTACAGCCCGGACCCGCAGCCCTGCGTCTTCGGTTCTCGCCTTCTCTTCGCTCGTCACTTCAGCTTCACGGATGTCGCCCTCCTCGTCGGTCTCCCGTGCTGCTCGCCTCCGGCGTCGTCCCTCCCCCCCCCCCCCCCGTCCCCGGCTCCCTTTCCCCTCCCTCCCCGCTCCCCTCCCCCTTCACGCCCTCGGCCACGGGTTCCACCTTCCTTCGTACGGACGCTCCTCTCGTCGGTCTTGCCTTCCGCGCCTGCTCAGGCCGCTCGCCCTGGTCTTGCCTCGTCTGACAGCGGCTTCCGCCTCTCCAGCTCCTGGTGCGTCGGCCTCCTGCTCTGCCCATCGATGTGGATCGCTGCCTTCGACTCGCTCCGGCGGATTCTGCCTCGGCTCCCCCCGTTCTACCTCCGGGTGTTCTCTTCTACGTCCTTGACCCTGCGTCCAGGACGCCCAGGACGGAGACTCTTCCCTCGCTCGACGCACTGCACCTCTACTGTCTCGCGTCTTCTCAAGCCGACGCCTTCCCCGTCGCCCGCTTGGACGTTGTTCTCCCCCCTAGAGGTTCGTCCCTGCCACGCCCCGAGGTTCAAGGGTTCGGGTCTCCTTCTCCGCCTCTGCGACAGGATCCAGGCTCCGACGCGGGTTCTTCGTCGCCGTCACTCGCCGGTCGGTGGATGGGACATCGCCTTCCGCGCAGCTGGACGCCGGACATGCACAGGCCTTGCTTCTGCCTTGCCGCAGTGGTTCCTGCCGATCAGCAGCAGCTGGTGGATTCGTGCCTCGCGCCGTTGCTTCCTCCCTGTCGGATTCGGACGACGTTCCCCTCCGCGACGCTCTCGCCTGTGCTGGATCCCTCGACTTGACCAAGCGAGCACTCGTCTACCTGGAGCTGGCTCTTCTCCTTCTCGCCGCTGTTCGGGCCCCTCCTTGCTCTGGCTGTGGAGAGGAAGTATCGCCTCCTAGCGGCGTGTCAACGCTTGGGTCTTCGATGCGCCGACGCCGCGCCTACTGTGCTCGTCGTCCCCCCCTACCTCCTGCTGGACCTACGGAGACAGCTGCGACAGGCTCCGCTCGACATCCCCTCCTTCGGTCCTGGCAGTTGGTGAAGGATGCGTTGAGATTCTTCGTCGGCCCGCTTCACCTCCTCCCGCTTCCAGCCACCCGGATCGCCGGACCCGATGGACACCCGCCCTTCCAGAGTCGCTGACCTTTTCTGCGCGTCTTGCCGCCCACCGCGCCCGCCCACCCCCCGACTCCGCCTCTGCCCCCTGCCTGGCCTGGCACGGCCACTGGCGGTACCCGACCTCGCCTTCAGCTTGGCACGAGTTCCTAGCGGCGCCTCCCTCCTTCGAGACTGCTGAGCCTTCGCGCCGAGGTCCCTCCCTTGAGCTTCCCTGTCTGCCGGGATTTAGCGGGCGCCCACACTCTCGTTCCAGTGCTTCCAGTTCCAGACGCTTCTGCGCTTAACTTCGACGGTGTCCCGACCGTTCCGCCGTCGCCCGCAGCCTCCGCTGGGTCTTCGGCCGTCTCTTGGTCGGCGTCTGCAAAGCCACGGCCACGCGGACTTCGTCGAGCCTTCCTCGAACTTGTCGACGATCTGCTCCGGCGTCTCCGGTCGGCTCCCTCCCGGGAACAGCTACGAGACGCCTCCTGGACTCCTCGACACCTGCGGCTTCGTAGTCTTAGGCACCTTGGTTCTCGCTCTGTCCCGCCGCTTCGCTCGCCGTGGTTGGAGTTCCTGACGGATCTCGTCGAGTGTGACTCCCGGAACTGAGGACCCAGAAGTTGGCGAACCTGGCGCGTCTTGGTGCACCGCAGGAGACAGTCTCCGCCAGACACTGGTTGCAGCTCTGGCCTAGTGAGCACCGCTGCGGATCTCCTTCCCCTTGGTCGGTTCTGGTTGCACCCGCTTCCCCTTCACCTACTCCTTCGCTGGCGCCCTCGACCGGAGACATCGAGGCTCCCTTCGGCGGTCCCTGCCAGTCTTGCGCCTGGAGTCCCTCTCCTCGCCTTTCCCCCCAGTTGTCCCTTGCGTTGACGCCAGTCGTTACGGCTGGGGTGCACTCCTGCTGCCGACGTGCCACGGCTTCCGGCAGCTGCCTTCCGGTCCTTGCGGTCAAGCCTTCAACTGGTTGGAGTTTCAGGCGATTCGGCTGCTCTCCTCCCTTGGAGACCGACTTCGGACATCAGGACCTGATCGTCGTTCCGACTAGTCCTCTGGCATGTCCTACGTTCGGAAGCAGGACGGGACCTGCTCCCCTTCCTCTGCCTTCTTCTTACCGGTGCCGCCGTGGGTGCAGGATCGCCGCGTCTCTCCCGAGCGAGATACTTCACGGCCACCTGCTTGTCCTTGCGGGCTTCCCCTCCCGGAACGGTCTCCATCTCCGCGCCAAGTGAGGAGTAAGAGGAAGAGACGCTTCGCCCGGTCGTCACCCGGATGTTCTGCGCCACGTGGGAGCCCCCCTCCCCCCTCTTCGTTCTTCGCGACAGGGTGGGACCTTCAGCTCCCCCCTCCTCGTCTCAACCGTCCCGAAACCCCTAGCCTGGGCGGCCGTTGCGCTACCCCTCTCTGGGACGGCCTCTGCGCTTCCACTTACCCTCCCTCAGTCCTTGTCCCCAAGGTGCTTCTCTAGTGCAGGGATGCTACGCGATCCGGTTGCTGGGAGCGCCGTTCTGCTGGACCAGACCCTGCGCTCCTGATCCTGGCCACGGGCCCCTCACTCCGGCTTCCTGCTCCTCGCACGATGCTCTAGCTACCGCGCCAGGCGCTCTCCTTCCGTGCTCTGGGAGACTCCTGCTACACGCTTGGAGTTTGGATGGCAAGCCCTCGCCGCTGGAATTCTCGAGTGAGGCAGTGACAGCTATCGCTTCAGGCCGTGGATCCTCGACCCTGCGTGTCTAAGAGGAAAGGTGGAGAGTTCTGGGACCTTGGTGCGTCCTCCGTTGCCTCTCCACTACCGATCTGACTTCCCGCCGCTGGCGGAGTTCTTCCTGGCTTCGCCGAACAGCACTTGACACCAATCACCTCAGGGGTTACCTCTATGATCGCCGACGCTTACCGGCGCCAGGGCCGAGCGGAACACCTTGCCCCTCGTCGGCACACAGTGACCTGCCCTCCGCTCCCTGATCCCGCGCTGGGATTTACCCTGGTTACTCTTCTGGATGAACGC
This sequence comes from Semisulcospira habei, assembly GCA_036245525.1. Lineage (NCBI taxonomy): Eukaryota > Metazoa > Mollusca > Gastropoda > Semisulcospiridae > Semisulcospira > Semisulcospira habei. Next base: position 138,608,764 of record BTPG01000004.1, on the reverse strand, counting down.
TAGCGTACGAGCCGCTTCCCCTAGCAAGCCTGGCCGACGCTACACGAAGACTGGCTTCTGCTCACCGTAGCCACACCCTCCAGATTGAGCGAGCTGCCCGCGCCTTCCGCGCCCCCGCCTGACTGCAGTGCAGGTCGGATGACCCCGTGCAGCTCCTATCGGACTCGGCCTTCCTGGCCCTGAACCAGTCCCCGCTGACAGCCCCACAGGTGATCACTGTCCGATCGCTTACGCCGATCGACCCCTACGAGGAAGTCAGACAACACGTCCCGATCGGAGCCTTACGTTTGTACCTACGCCGTACCAAGCCGCTACGCCAGGGACGCACCCGCCTCCTTTGTTTTCTCTGTCCCCAGGTAGACAGTCATCTCAGCCCAGACGATCTTCCTGGCTAGTGGGTGATGTGCTCCGCCTACCAGGACCTCTGCCCCGACGCTGTCTAACGGCTACTCTTCCGGGCCCACGAGGTCAGAGCCATGGCTGCTAGCGTCACGTTTGCCCGCTACTGCGCTGTCCGAGACAGTCTGGTTGCCATAGGCTGGCGGACCGAGTCGACCTTCACCCGGTTCTACCTCCGTCACCTGGTTGGCCAGCGAGACAACCTGGCCCTGGTGGGGGACATCGCGGCGGCGCAACACTCCCTCCCGGCACCTTCGGTGCCGTTGGTAATCCTTTAGCTAAAATTATCGGGAGCTTGCGCCGGGGAGGACGGGGCTGGCTAGCTCAGTCAGTCACTGAGTTACGCGGCACCCTCCTCCTCTTCGCCATTCTCCATGTAGTAATGGCATCGGTAATGTTTTTGAGGAAACAAATTAAATTTTTCTCTAAAATGTATTTTTTCGAAAAATACTTACCGATGCCATTACTCGGATGACCCTCCCACCTGCCCCGCTAGCCGCTCCTCAGTCAAATGAAAGAACTGGTTGGATTGGTAGTGAGCTGGCGCTCACCTGTCGGCGGGGTAAGGGAGGCTACCCGGGTACTAGACCATGGTACCCTTGGTGGCCTCCCCTGGCTCTAAGGGTACACATCGTAAGTTTTTGGGCTAAAATTACGCTAGCTATAGGTTGTTCCATGTAGTAATGGCATCGGTAAGTATTTTTCGAAAAAATACATTTTAGAGAAAAATTTAATTTTTAAAGAAAAATTAATTTTTTTGGTCTGGATTTTTTTATAAGCTAATGGACTTGCCACTTGGTAACCATTGCATGATAGTGTAAGTTACTTACGGCGCCTACTTTCTGACTTGCCCTGTCAACAGTGTTTCAATAAATCCAACAAGTCCCATTACCCAGAGTAACAGGGAATGGGATTTGCTCAGGCTTATTGATGCACGGGTGAGTACACTTTCAACAATGACTACCAGACATGATGACACACTGTTACAACAGACGCATTACGTGTTCTATTGCACTTGTAAATTAAATGAGTCTAAACATTTGTTATACAATTTAACTCATTCGAGATGTGCCTCCTCTGGATACGTGGCATAAGCCGCAAATCCGGAGGCAGCACGTCTTAAATGAGTTAATTCTTGGTGGCCTGTTGTGGTAATTTCTCTTTATACAGTAACAGCGTTCCTCAGTTGTCTCTTCATGCATTTTTCGTGCAGGCTCCTTGGTGCTGAGAAGGTGGTGGCCTTCTTGTTGAACGAGTGGCTGACAGATATTCGTGCAAATCAACTGCCGAGCATCCTGGGGGGAGTGGGTCCCATGCACTCGTTTGTGCAGCTTGGTATGGATACTTCAAAGTTAGACAGTGGTTACATTTTGATTGTGGTCATTGTGCTCAGACATACTACAACACTCTAGTGGTCAAGGATTATAGGTCAGACAGTGAGAGTGTTGGGGGGGGCGGGGGCGGGGGGGGGGGGGGGGGACGGATTTTGTCGAGGTGATTCCAACACGTTGACAAAACATGCTACTGACAGCCAAAGGGTTAGCCCGCTTGAGCATGCAGCCATTGTGCTGTTTGCAGTATTTTTGGCTGGCTGCATGCACAAGGTGATTAGTTAACCCATATCATATTGAGGCTAAAAGCTTCAAATTTGTACACTACCATATGCAAGCTACATCATAGTACTTACAGATAAAAATATAGACCAATGGCTTTAGTTCAAGGGTGGTGCCAGAATAGCTTGGCGCCTAGAGGCACCAAGCTATTCTGGCTCTACCCTTGAACTATTTTAGCCAAACTTATTTCACACATTGGTGTATTCCAAAAGATAAGGGTGAAAGTGCTGACATGGAAGGCTGAAATTAAAGGCTTTTTCTTTTGTTTGTTTGTTCATGTAGCACAAGGTATTCGTGACATGTTCTGGATGCCGGTGGAGCAGTACCGTCGTGATGGGCGCGTGTGGCGAGGCATGCAGAGGGGAGCCAGCTCTCTCACCATGTCCACAGCTCGCGCTGTTATTGAACTGACCAACAAGGCTGTCAGCACTATACAGGTGATTCAGTGTGTGTGTGTGTGTGTGTGATGGTGTGTATGTGTGTGTGTGTGTGCACGTCTGCTGGACTCAGGCTGACGAGTTACAAGCGTTCATCTACCCTGATGCCACTTAACCCCCTTAACCCCACGGCCACATTTCCCCGATTTTGGAAGTGTTACTTAAGGACTATGTACCAGTTGCAGGAGGTGGATCGACCATGATAGTTCAAGGGTAGTGCCAGATTAGCTTGGCGCCTTTAGGCGCCAAGCTAATCTGGCACTACCCTTGAACTATCATGGTCAGTCCATCGCCTGCTGCAGGGCATTGGGCTGAATGGGTTAAAGCAGTTTCTCACCACACTTTTTTTTGTCCACACACAAGGCAGAGGGAAGTAACTACCCAAATAGGATTTAGAACTTTGAACTAGACAGTTTAGTGCAGATACTCATTTGGTGCAGAAGCAATGGAAATTAAACTCTAGTGTGAGACTCGCTTGCAGCATCTGGTGTATGTACTGCATCCCTTTGAAAAAAATGTGCTAACAAGGGAACGGGGGGGGGGGGGGGGGGTGTGTGTCATGTGACACCGGGTGATGTAGGTTTCACTGGGCTACCATGGTCCTTTCATCTCTGACAGCAGCAGAAGAACGAGTGATACACCGATGAGCCTCAGTATATATTTGTTTCCTCAAAAACATTACCGATGACATTACTTTATGGAAGTGTCTACTACTTACGCAGTTTTAGCCTAAGAACCTGTTGTGTTCCTACACAACTCGGAAGGCACTCGGGGGAACCCTGACCAGGGCCGTGAGTTGCTTCCCACCCCTGCCCATCTGGTCACGTGCCACGTGGTGTGACAAGCCAGTCGTTCTACTTAGCTCACGCTGTGCAGACGTGTGTTAGCCTACAGGACCTTGGACTGTGTACGGTGCAACCGGTTCTTTAAGGGCCGGACGCCTTGGGATTACTGTGTTCCTTTGGACTTGGTGCGCTTTGGTTTACTTTGTGCGCTCCTGGATTACCTTGTGTGCTTGGTTTTTGTGGGCTTTGTGGGTTCGGATTACCGGTGCTTCCCTCCGCTGTGGATTTGTGGTTGCGTGTGGGCTTGCCAGACCGCTTGCAGCTCCAACCAGTTGATGTGTCTGTCCGCCTGCTCTGGAGTCCAGGGGCCGGATGTCATGAGAAACTGTGGTAGCAAGTGGGCACCTCACCCGGAGAGACTTGCATCAACACACAGGGAGAGCTGAGCGGGCGGAGAGACCAGGGGGACTCCCGAAGTGAGCCACGACGTGTCCATCCACTGCCACAGATGAGGATGAAGCATCTGAGTCACGGGCACCAGGGCGGCTATGTTGCTGGAGGACGGACGCCAGTGGAGCAGGAGGTGCAGCTGTAGCGGCCGGGAGTAAAGACAACCGAGGGGGAGGAGATCCGCCGCCGCATTCATCACACCGAGGAGCTGAAGCCAAACTCTGGCGGGGGCTGCATCCTGCTGGGCTAACTGGCCGGCAAGGGTGGCTAACTTCTGAATCCGAGGCTCTGGCAAATGCACCCTGTTGAGGTCGGTAGCAAATTCCATGCCGAGGTGGACGAAGCGGCGTGAGGGAGTGAGGTCCGACTTGACTGCGTTGACCAGGAAACCCAACCGCGATAACAGCCGTATCAGCACATCCCTGTCCGTCGTCAGGTCGGCCTCTGACTGGTTGCATAGGAGGAGGTTGTCCAGGTAGTTTGATGTCGGACTGGAAGACGACTTTCGAGCCTTGGCCACTACGGCGTCCATGATGTGGGTGAAAACCCAAGGGCTGAGGTTGAGACCGAACGGGAGGGCCCGAAACTGGTAGATCACGCCGTCGCAGGCGAAGCAAAGGTACCTCCTAGAGACGGGGTGCATGGGGACGTGAAGATAAGTGTCGGACAGGTCCAGACTGACAGCGAAGTCCATGGGCTGTACGGCGGCCCTGAGGGCCCTGGCAGTCTCCATGCGGAAGGACGGGGCCGCAATGAACGCATTCAATGCCGAGAGATCGATGACTGGTCGCCACTTGCTGCCCGGCTTGAGTACAATGAAGAGGCGGCTGTAGAAGGCTGGGGAGTCAGGGTGCAACACGACCTCTGTGGCGGCCTTCTGCAGAAGCGCGGTGACTTCTCCGCGTAGGGCGCTGGCCTTGAGCACGTTGGACGGAACCTCGGTCCACAACGGGGAGCGACGAAGCAGTGGTGGCGAGCGAAAGGTGATCTGAAGGCCCTCGGCAACGGTCTCGAGGATCCAGGTGTCGTCTGGGAACAGCGAGCGCCACACCTCACTGCAGAGGGCGAGCCTCCCGCCAACTGGAGACCCTGGAGCGGTCAGCAAGGGGCAGAAGAGGGGAGGAGTCAGGTGGCCCGCCCGCACCGTGGGTGGTGGGCAGGATGGGGCCAGGCGGGGGCAGGGTCCTAACTGGTCCGGGGCAGATGCTGGTGCGGAAGATGAGGTGGGTCTGGAGGTCCACAGGGTGCGACCCAGGGCCTTGAGGGCTGCCTGAAAGCGGGGTGGAGCTGTTCTGCTAGGTTAAGTGCGTATCTGCGGCACCTGTAGTGCCAGGAGCGCCAAGTGTGACTGACAGTGGACACGGGACGGCACATGGCGCATCCCAGGAGGCCGGGCTCAGTGAGGCGGGCACTCTGCCGGCTATATGGCTCCCCGTAAGAACTAGCGGGCTTTGTCCGGGCAGGATCCCTCCGGGGAGGGGTCGCGTTGAGAGCAGTCCTGTTAGGAGCGCTGGGCTCACGTGTCCGGCGTGGCGTTCGTTCCACTTTCTGCCAGGAATCACCGAAGAGGAGGGGGCCACCAAAGGGAGCACGCCATAGCTGAGTCCTCAGCTTGGGGGGCATTCTGCGGCAGGCCAAAAGCACAGCATCCCGACGCATCAGGTCACAATTGGCGGTGGCAGCCATGGCGTTGACGGAGGAGTGATACGCCGCCCGGTTGGCCACTTCCTTGAGAGCGAGGAGGTCTCCTAGGAGGGGCGAGATGGAAGGATGCCAGGCGTCCTCAATGCGGTGGACGAAAGCTTGGGTAAGGAGCTCCATGAATCCCGAACAAGCCAAGGTGTTACGGACCAGGGTCGCAGTCCTGTCCAAGCCACGAGGAAAGGAACGCTTCAGCTGAGAGGGGCCGCCCGCCTGTGCAAGGGCCGGAGGGTCCAAGGACGGGAGCAAAGAGGAAAACGACTGGGAATGGCCTGCATACCAGTCGTGGCAGAAGGCGATGTCGAGTCCCGCCGGCCATCTACGGTTTGAGAAGTAGTCGGAATCCTGGGCAGTGGCTTGCTGGAGGTGGGCGGAGAAGGCGTCTCAAAGGTCCCTGAAGCCGGGGGGGGGGGGGGGGGGGGGGGGGGGCTGGGGGAGCGACTTAAACCGTTTCACCTGACGACCCGTGTTGATGAAGGCGGAGACCTTCCTCTTGAGGGGAGGGGGGGGGGGATGGGGGGGAGGCGTCCGTAGGCAGGGCGGCGGTGATGATGCGAGCCGCTTCATCCAGAGCCAAAAGCGTCTCAGCGCGCAAAGCCGAAGGTAGTCTAGGGGACTCAGGGTTGTCGTGTGAGCGAGGCGAAGGAGGGCGGCTGTCGATGTCGAAAAGGGCCGAGACGGAGTCCTTGGGAAGAAGGCTCAGGGCCTCGTCGTCCTTGGGGAGGCGGGGCAGGGGGTAAGAGGCACCGCTAGCAGGGAACCTCCTAACCACTGGCAGGCTGCGCTGTTGGCGAGAGGGTGACGCACGAGATGAGGAGCAGTGAGGCGAATGGGGGTTGGCGCGCGGCAAGTGCCTGTCACGGGGTGGGGGTGGGGGTGGGGGGGGGGGAGCGACTGCGATGCCAGGAACGGGGCCGATGATCCCGCACGGGCGAACTCCTAGTTTGGGCGCCTGCGGGGCGAAGGCAATGGACGTCGAGAGCGACGAGGAGAGGCAAGCCGCGACGAGCGAGTATCTGGGCGCCGTAAAGGAGCGCGAGACGACATCGAGCGCGAAGAGGACGAGGGTGGTCGGGGGCTGGGTCTGCAGACGCGGCTCGCAGCCAGATCCTTCTGACGATTGTCTCCGGATGAGCAGGAGTGTCTGGAGCTGCTGGCGGAGCGGGAGGACTCCAGTCTGTGACTGGTCCTCGAACGATGGGACACAAGTCTCTGCTAGCCGGGCTCAATGAGGCGGGCGCTCTGCCGGCTATACGACCCCTTGTAAGAGTCAGCGGGCTTCTCGAGGAGAGACATAGCAGGACTGCCAGTGGATAACGTATGGCGCAAAGCGCGTCTCTGCAGGCCAGGCTCAGTGAGGCAGGCACTCTGCCGGCTATACGACCCCTCGTAGGAGTCAGCGGGCTTGGCAGTGGGTGCAGTCCTGTGGCACGCGCTGGGTGTGTGTGTCCAACGTATCGTCCGTTCCACAAGGTCGGGGCGTGGGCGTGCGGTCACTACTCCGGGCGTGGAGGGGGGCGGCAAGGGAGCCGGTCGCCCGCTAGTCGGCGTCGGGCGCTCGCGCCGGTAAAAGCTCCACAGTTGGGACCACTGTAGCTCGGGCCAGGATGAGCAGACATCACATGTGCGGTCCAAGGCACAGGGGAGACAGACCTTGTGGGTATCTGTCGGCCATTGGAAAGCGGCGCACTGCGAGCAGGTGAGCCCCTGGCAGTTGCAACACATATCAGACATGATCGGCGGCCAAGCGTGGACACCGAGAGGCCCCTGCAAAGCCTAAAATGAGCGAAAGAAGTGCCAATAGTCAAAGCAGCTGCGACACATATGAGAGCTGACCCACCAATGGGCGCAGGCACGAGGGGCCCCGCCAAGCTAAGCCGAGCGTCAGGCTTGAAATGGTGTCACGAATGTACGAACGAAACGAAGTGCCTTTGAACGAAGCTGGCGCCTGCCCCGGGGCCAGCCGAAGGCTGTTACCGCTACCCGCTACCTTACCTCTCAGTCGAAGCGGGGACGGGGGGAGAAACCTCCATAACACCCTCAACGCGGGATGGCGGGGGGGGGGGGGGGGGGGGGAAGTGCGGACAGAGCCAGCGCTGCGTAGACCGAGCAACTCCAGGAGGGCGCAAAAAAGGCAAGGCCAGTAGCAGAGGCAAGAAGCCCTCCCCGAAGGCAGAACAGGCAGCAAGGCAGGAGAAGGACCAAATCCGAAGGTACGACAAGGCAAGACGACCGGGCAACCAGTCGCAACACACACAGTCAGGGTCTGAAGGCTAACACTAAGAACACATCTGCACAGCGTGAGCTAAGTAGAACGACTGGTTGGTCCACAACATGACTCGGAACCGGAAGGGCAGGGACGGGAGACAACTCTCGACCCCTCTGGGCATTCCCCGAGTGCCTTAGGCTAAAATTGAGTAAGTAGTAGACACTTCCACAAAGTCATGTCATCGGTAATGTTTTTGAGGAAACAAACTAACTGTAGTTGGTAAGCAAAAGATCCTCAGGCCAATGTCGGTCTTAGCTGGCCCGCGCTATGGCTGATATTAGCCCCGAGGACCTTTTGCGCACATGGCATCTGTGTGAGCCAGAAACCTGTGTGAGTTATATCAGATATGCTGGAGCGCGTAATGCTAAAGCTGACCTGCATGTCTACATGCTCTGTTGGAAAATATTTGGCATCTGCTTTCCACCTTTTTCATGGACAGTTGTTTTGACCCCTTGCTTGTCTGCAGTATGTATCGGAGCTAACCTATGACATGCTGTCCCCTGGTCCTAGCGTGCGACAACCTCGGCGACGGGGAAACACCCGCCGTAGGCTTCAGCGCAGACAACCCACAGACCTGCGTGAGGGAGTCACAAATGCATATCATGTTATAAGTGAGGTGAGTTTCATTTTGGTCAGGTAACTCAGTTAGCCGCGATGCCACAAGTGTGTATTGACCATGATTGATAAAGGGTGGTGGGGGAAAAACAAAACCACTTTGCAATATTGAGGGCAAAACAGTTTAAAACTGTTATTCTACAATGTGTAAATTCCACTGTTTACTTTTACCTCTTGACTGTGGAGAAAAATGAGCATGATCCATTTGCAAGAGACATAGAGCCTCATGAGCCCTTATGACTGGGGGCGCATGACGACCTATGTATCTTGCTGAGACCAATTTTTATCATTTTGCCTATACAGTGGGGGATTTTTGGTCATTAATAGAACAAAGATTTCAGAATGAAATATGAGTCCAGTGGCAGGGAGAGGGTTAATTTCCTGTATTTGTTGCTTATTTCCTTACACACTTGGCTTTCACTCTTGGTCAGGATTTTATACCTCTTCTGTATTTCGCACTTTTTTCATCCGTATCCTGTACTTATTCCTTTCTGCAAGGGATCAGCTATACAGCCAATAAACAGTGTCAGACTTGTATTTATATTTTGTCTCAAGGTATCAGTAATAGGCTGATATACTGACACTGATCTATATTTACATGTATATCATGTATATTCCTCGCGCTGGGACCATACGGCGTTGAGGCGCGTCCCCTGGGTGGTGGATAGGGGGTCCCTCGTGAGAGGGGTGCACCGAATGAAATAAGGTGCCGTGAACCAACATGGTCTAAGGGAAGGTGACCCCGACAGAAAACCCCTGGTCCTCCTAGTAAGGGGGTTGGGCGTGGGGGTAGCTTCCCCACCCTGCAAAAAAGGAAATAGCTACAAAAACGCCGACGAAAAGACTAACAGTAATTCCTTTCCTGGAGGAGGAAGGTTCTTCTACTAGAAGACTTATGACGTCCTGTGGTGAAAGCCGGAAGTCTTCGGAAGCCACAGGACCGAGCCGCCTCTCTCTATCCAGGGATACAACCATGGGCACATGGAACGTCAAGACCATGTACCAGAGCGGCAAGGCCGCCCAGATAGCAGCGGAAATGCAAAAGTACAACCTTTCCCTGCTAGGCATCAGTGAAGCCAGATGGACGCAGTCTGGCCAGAAAAGGCTGTTAAGTGGGGAGATGGTTCTGTATTCAGGTCATGAAGAGGAGAATGCCCCCCATACAGAAGGAGTAGCACTCATGCTGTCACCAGTGGCACAGAGAGCGCTGATGGGCTGGGAACCTCTTGGGCCAAGAATTATAACAGCAGCCTTTAGAACCAAGAAAAAGCTCAAGCTGAACGTCATCCAGTGTTATGCGCCCACCAATGACAGTGACGAGGAAGAGAAACAAGAGTTCTACGACCGACTCCAGAGTGCCGTGGACAAATGTGCGGAGCGAGACATCACCATCGTCATGGGCGATTTTAATGCCAAAATAGGGGAGGACAACACCGGATACGAAGAGGTGATGGGGAGACAGGGACTAGGCTCGGAGATGAGTGAGAACGGGGAGAGGTTTGTAGACTTTTGTGCTCTAAACCGACTTGTCATTGGAGGCAGCATCTTCCCACACAGAAGAATACACAAAGCAACTTGGGTCTCACCTGACCATACAACAGAGAACCAAATAGACCATATCTGCATTAGCAAGAAATTTAGAAGATCCCTTCAAGATGTTCGAGTGAGGAGGGGAGCAGATGTCGCCTCAGACCACCATCTGCTTACCTTAAGAATGAAGCTCAAGCTAAAGAAAAGCCGCACAGAGACAACAAGAAGACAGCGCTATAATGTAGGCCTCCTGAGAGAAACTGGAGTTAGAGAAGAGTTCAAACTGGTGCTGTCCAACCGGTTTCAAGCGCTACAGGAGCTAGTAAATGAAGAGGAGGCGGTCACCACAGAACAGCAGTGGAAGGCAGTTAGAGAGGCGCTGAACTCAACCTGCAAAGACACTGTAGGGTTCAGGAAACACCACCACAAGGACTGGCTGTCGGCACAGACCTTGAAGAAGATAGAAGCGAGGAAGCAGAAGAAAGCAGCGGTCAACAACAGTCGCACGAGAGCAGCCAAAGTAAGGGCACAGGGGGAATACTCGGAAGCCAACCGTGAGGTGAAGAGGAGTATCAGGGCAGACAAGAGGGCCTACACAGACAGCCTGGCAGCAGAGGCAGAAAAGGCAGCAGGCAGCGGCAACATGAAACAGCTCTACGACATTACCAGAAGATTGTCGGGTAAGTATGGCCATACAGAAAGACCAGTAAAAGACAAAGAAGGCAAGCCTATTGCAGACAGAGCAGACCAACTCGACAGATGGGCCGAGTATTTTGAAGAGTTACTGAACAGACCTAGCCCACCCAACCCCCCCGACATCCAGCCGGCAGAGACCGACCTACCCATCAGCTGTGATAGACCCAGCCGGGAAGAGATCAGAAAAGCAGTGGCATTTTTGAAGAATGGCAAAGCAGCAGGGCCAGATGGCATCCCAGCGGAGTCTCTGAAAGCAGACCTAGAGACAACAGTTGAGATGCTGTACCCACTGTTTGGAAAGATCTGGGAAGAGGAGGTGATGCCAGCTGACTGGAAGGAGGGGTACCTAATCAAGCTTCCCAAGAAAGGCGACCTCAGCAAGTGTTCCAACTACAGAGGAATCACCTTGCTGTCAGTACCAGGAAAGGTCTTCAACAGGATCATCCTAGAGAGAATGAAGAGCTCCGTTGACCCCCAGCTGAGAGACCAGCAAGCAGGATTCAGGAAGAACCGATCATGTACAGACCAGATCGCCACTCTCCGCATCATCGTGGAACAGTCTCTGGAGTGGAGCTCCCCGCTGTACGTCAACTTTGTGGATTATGAGAAAGCATTTGACAGCATGGACCGAGAGACTCTGTGGAAACTCCTACGACACTACGGTGTACCCACAAAGCTCGTCCGCCTGATCAAGAGCAGCTATGATGGCATGACATGTCGCGTGATCCACGAAGGGCAGTTCACCAGAGAGCTCCAGGTCAGAACTGGTGTCAGGCAGGGGTGTCTGCTGTCTCCGTTCCTCTTCCTACTGGCCATAGACTGGGTCATGAAGATGACCACAGAGCACAGACGAAGTGGAATACAGTGGACACTGTGGACACAGCTTGACGACCTCGATTTTGCAGACGACTTGGCATTACTGTCCCACACTCATCAACAAATGCAGGACAAGACCACGAGGCTTGCTGACATCTCGTCCCAAGTGGGCCTCACCATTCACAAACAGAAAACAAAGACAATGAGGCTGAACGCAACCAGGGAAGAACCAGTCTTGCTTGCTGGCACTCCGTTGGAGGAGGTGGAGTCCTTCACCTATCTCGGGAGCATCATAGACAAAAAAGGCGGCACTGATGCAGATGTCAGAGCACGAATCGGTAAAGCCAGAGCAGCCTTTCTCCAGTTGAAAAAAGTGTGGAGTTCCAGAGAGTTGTCACAACACACCAAAATCCGGATTTTCAACTCCAATGTAAAAGCAGTTCTCCTATATGGAGCAGAGACATGGAGATTGACAAAAACCACAGTCAACAGAGTACAGACCTTCATGAACAGTTGCCTTAGAAGAATTTTGAAAATCCACTGGCCAGAGAAGATCAGCAACGTCAGACTCTGGGAGAGAACAGAGCAGATAACAGCAGAGAATGAAATTGGGCGAAGAAGATGGGGATGGATCGGTCACAGTCTGAGAAAGCCAGCTTCCAGTATCACTAGGCAGGCATTGTCATGGAACCCCCAGGGAAAGAGGAAAAGAGGTAGGCCGAGAAACTCCTGGCGTCGAGACCTCCAAGCAGACATCAAGAGACTGGGAACCACCTGGAGTAGAATCGAAGGAGAAGCACAGGACAGGAGTTGCTGGAGGTCTCTCGTCGACGGCCTATACCCGGGTAGGGGTGACAGGCGTAAGTAAGTAAGTAAGTCATGTATATTCCTCCTCTGGGGGATCAGTGATATGGCTGATATGCTGATGCTGACTGTATTTTATTTTCTCCAGGGGATCAGTGATATGGTCGATATACTGACACTGACCTGTATTTGTTTTCATCTCCAGGGGATCAGTGATACAGCCAATATACTGATACCAAACTTTATTTATTCCCCTCTCCAAACAATCTGCAATATACTGAAGTTGACCTGTGCTTCCCTCTTTTTCTCCAGGGGATCAGCGACACCGCCCAACAGCTGATACGGGCAGCCACAGAGGAGCAGGAACAGAAGGGGTTGACGGGGGTGGTGGGGGGTGTGCTGCGTCAGATCCCCCCTACGGCTGTCAAGCCACTCATCATTGCTTCCTCAGCCACATCCAACGTCCTGGGCGGCATGCGCAACCAGCTCTGTCCCGCTGCCCGCAAAGAGGACGAGGACAAGTGGAAAGGGGATAACTAATGATGAGCTGGACAGTGAAAGAGGGGTCGATTGATGCCCTGGCATGAACTGTTCTGTTTACAAAGGGAGGTAGCTTGCTTTCAGCTAACTTGCTTTCAGTTTGCTGACGATTCCAGCTCCTTGCGTGATTTTTGTTTTTGTAAGTACGATTTTCCTCGATGCGTCAGAAGGAGAATCTGGCTCTTCATGCCCTAACCCTTTGGCTGTCAGTAGTGCTTCTTGTCAAGGTGATTCCTGCCTGAATCACCTTGACAAAAAACACTACTGACAGCCAAAGGGTTAAAGCTGAGCGGATGATATTTCAGCTTCTTGTGCATTGTGGCATCATTTTGCTGTGTAGAGTACTAAGACTGCTAGCTCGATACAGCTTGACTCACTACCATAAAATCTAAGCATGTTCATCCCATCGCTGCCAGCACACAACTAACAGCACCCAAGTACAAGAGGCGTAGATCTTCATGAGCCCCTGCAGTTGCTGGGGCTCATGAGGATCTACGTCCCTTGTTGTCCTGATTCATATCTGTGTGCTGTACACATGCAGCTTCAACCAGCACGGGAGCTGTGGTGCGTTCCGAGACAGCAGTTCCAGACGCTGGCAGTAAAGGGGTTAAATATATCGTTGGCGTAGTAAGAAAATAAGAAATTGTGTTGAAAGTCAGCTGCTTGATGTGCGTACATTGTAACCACATGTACTAGTGACCTAAAATGCTTTTGTATGCATTTTGTGAACATTTCTCGAAAGCTTCTGATGTGTCTCAGTGACTGTGTATTCGTTGATATGTGTATAAGATGGGGGGAGAGCTGACATCGGTGCATTTTTGAAGAGGGTCTTAGGGTCTTAAAATTTAGGGTATGGGGAGCGGGGGTTACCGTTAATACAAAAGGGTCGTACCGGTAGATTGTAGATGTTCAGTCTTACTCCAGATTTATATTCAAACAAAAGATATTGACGCTGGCAAAAACGGTTGAAGACATTAACTCATTTTAGACGAGCTGCATTATATACACACACATGATGAATTTAAAATGGATGTACAGCAAAAACACAATTAGCATTAAAGTTGAATGCTCATTTGATTTGCTGTACATCCACATTCAGCACGAGTTAACTGCTGGAACAACAGTCACTTGCTTTTTTCCACCTCACTTCTTGGTGCTACAAAAGCGAAGTGTGATACTGACAGAATGCCAAGTGTGACTATACCCTCTGCCAGTTATTTGTTAAAACCAAGTGTGTGAGATCTATCCCAGGTTCTGCATGAAAGGTGAGCGATGTCTGATGTTGGGTCATGTTATATATTTAAAAAAACCAAACAAACAAATTCCGAGGTACAGTATGTTCAACCATCAGGCGAAACAAAAAAGATACACTTTGTTTCTCCAGTGATGTCTGGTGGTTGGGTCAAGTTATAAAACTAGTCATCAAGTTAAAGGCAAGAGTCATCAAGTTAAATGCTTCTTTTCTTTTGGGTGGGGGGGGGGGGTGGGGGGTGGGGTGGGTGGGAAGGAATAACCCTATGATTTGGCTCTTGTTAACTCTTAAACTCCCAGAACTAAATGACTTCCATTCTATTCTACAGAATGAAAGTTATTTAGTCCTGGGAGTTTAAGAGTTAAGCATGGTGCCAGAATAGCTTGGCGCTATAGGCGCCAAGCTATTCTGGCACCAGACTTGAACTCTTTATCTTCAGATGAACGCAATGGACCCTTTTATGAAAAGGGTCCAGTTTGACTCAAGCTGGGCTTTAAACCGCAGGCTGAATTTCTGTTGCGTGCTTCACATCCATCAATGGTAAACTGTTTGACTCCCTTGTAGCCCATGCCTCCTGTGCCCATCAGTGGCTTTCTGTCCCTGCCTTATTTTCTTTTGATGATGTAAATAAACCAAGCACATGTCAAACAATGCACTGGTGTGTCTGCAATGTGTGATGACATTTTTTAAGCCTCCTGTACATCCAGCCACTGGTCCCAGTAAGCAATGGCCCTCAGGCCCATGATGGCTGCAGTGGGCCCGCACACGGATGTGCGCAGGCCCACTGCGACCGTCGTGGGCCCAAAGACGTTTTGCTACTGGGGGTATTGTCAACAGTGCTGGCGGCTGCATGCGCCAGCATGGGTCAGTTGTTTATTTTGAGTGATTTTGTGTTCTACATTTGCGTGCGTTTTTGTCTGTTTGTTTTTGTAACTTTTGTATTGAGGTGTATACATTGTGCTGCTACATTACAGTTCAGGAGACTGGTCGACCATGATAGTGAAAGGGTGGAGCCATAATAGCTCGGTGCCTTTTGGTGTCAGGCGAAGCTGGCACTACCCTTGGGCTGTTATGGTTGATCAAGGCTCATTGAGCTAACTCTGTTATATATGTATGCTTCATGGTGTTTGTGTTTGCATGCAGCGTCTTTTACAGATGTGCAGTAGAGAATGAGGCAGTAGTCAAAAGTTGAAATGTAATTGTATGTACATTTTTGTATAAGTTGTGTTTTATTGTGGGTGTATACATATCATGATATAAGTATGACGATCATGATATAAGTATGATACTCATTGTAACGCAGTGGTGCAGTGGTTAAGGCGTCTGCCATCGATGCTAAAGGTGTGAGGTTCGATACCGGGTTCCGGCATCAGACTTTTCTCCTCTAGTAAGTGTCACCATTAATTCGGGCGAACCGTCGGGGGTTCTTTCTCCGGGTACTCTGGTTCTTCCTCCCCCTCCCCCTCCCCTGTGCTTCAGGCCACTTTATAAATTTCAAATACAAGCAATCAAAATTTCCGAAACCTCAGTAGCTGAACTGACCCTTCGCACCACATGAATGTCCTGTGTTTGTCTTGTACTGTGTTTGTCTTGTACTGTGTTTGTCTTTAGAGTGAACACGTGTGTGTCACGTGAGCGTGCGTGTTGGGTTCAGTTTGCGGCGCTTTGAGCCGATTCGCAGAATTGGGAAAAAGCGCCTATATAATAACTGGTATTATTATTATTATTATTATTAACAATATGTAAGCAGAGTGAACTACAGGCTTCGAGTGAGGTGAGCACAACACAACCTGGTATGAGCGATCACCTGTCATTCACCCTTATCATTCGGAATTCACCAGTGTGTGAAATAAGTTTGACTAAAATAGTTCAAGAGTGGTGCCAGAATAGCTTGGTGCCTCTAGGCGCCAAGCTATTCTGGCATCACCCTTGAACTAAAGCCATTGGTCTATATCCTTATCTGTAAGTACTATAAGATAGCTTGCATATGGCAGTGTACAGATTTGAAGCTTTTAGCCTCAGTATGATATGGGTTAACTCTTTCCCTACGTATCACTCCCGGTTTAGTGTTAGCCCAAACAAACCCCTAGCCATCGAAACACGTTATAGCGTTGTGCTCGATGCCGTCTATAGACGAGTCACTAGTATTCTAGCGTTGTGTTTGTTTGCACAGCTGTCGGTCTAAGCGAAGCAACCACTATAATATGTTTCACAACCATTTCCAAGTTAACTGAAAGTGAATGCCCTTGTCGGATGGTGTCGGAACAAGGCCATAGTAGCCGACAACGTGCCTTGGATCGTCTCCGACGATGAGCTTATTTGATCCTCATGAGCGCGGTTTCAACAGTGATTTTTTGCTCGTAATATTGTGATTCAAGAAGAGACAGTTCTCTTGTGTGATTTCTTTGCTTGTGGAATACATTTTCCTGCCATGTTGGTGAGTAAATCTGGGTTTTTCGTTGCATGTGCTTACACTGTTGCTATCAAAAACACGTTTCTCATTTTTTGCTCCGCCATGTTTGTTCTGTTGCATAATAATCAAATTGGTTCAACTTCCCACTAAGCTGATGCACAAACACATGCAGTTTTGAAAAGTACTTTTAATGCTCTTTCCAATGATACCCAATTTATCTATGGTTGTTACCTTGGGAGGCTGTGAAAATTAATTCAATCTACCCCAAAAATGTACGTCACCAGGGAACAAATGTCCTTTTCCCTGCTACGTCGGCAGGGGAACTGACTAGCCAAGCACTTTTACGTAGGGAAAGAGTTAAAGACCATCATTTATATTGCCATAGCCACCTAAATGATGGTCTGTAACTGGCTGTCGGTATAGCGCTTTTAGTCGCGATGATTCTGTGACAAGAACTGCTACCGACAGCCAGAGGGATAATGACAGGGGACACTATTTGCCCTTCAAGACTTCTCTTGAGAGAGAGCTTGACTTTTTTTTTTTAACCCTTTTTATCCTGATACACTATTGCATGAAATAAATTTGACCATGATAGTTTAAGGGTGGTGCCAGTATGGCTTGGCGCCTGAGGCACCAAGCTATATTTGCAAAAATGGTGTTTGTTCTACTGTACTGTATATTACCATGTGGATTCATTGACCGCTGGACAAACATAACCTTTTGCAGTAATGGCTCCCGTTGGCATCACACTCTGTGTTTTCTATGCTGATGAGAAAGAAAAAAAAAAACCCAACATCATTGGACTCATCAGAAACAACCCATTCAGCCCTGAAGCACTACAGCAGGAGATGGGTCGACCATGATAATTCAAGGGTAATGCCAGATTAGCTTGGCGCCTGTCTGCACCAAGCTTATCTGGCACTGCCCTTGAATTATAGTCGATCCATCTTCTGCAACAGGTGCATAGTCGTTAGATGACACCTCCAAAATGTGGGAAATATGTGCGTCAGGCTGAATTGTTTCTGATAAATCCAGTGATGTTGCATTTCTTTTTTTTATCAGTATTTATTACAAGCAGAGGATTTTTTTTCTCTGATGAGCAAACGAAATATAGCATCATTGGACTCATCGGTTTCCGATGAGTCCAATGATGCCATATTTCGTTTGCTCATCAGCCTATATTATAAGCAGAGGATTGTTCTCCTTGTCGTCTTCAATTATGTAGTGGCTGTCAAATGTTTGTGTTTCAGGGTAGAAACAACAAATTTTTATGTTGCCTGTTACAAACATGTACATGTATCTGTTTCATTTTATAAGATGTTATGCTTTCAGTTTTGAGTGTGTACCATGGTGTACCAAAATGTGGTTGCATTGTCTGTGTCTGTGCATATGTAAAGTATGTGGTGAAAAGCACTTGGCATGTGAAGCACTAGGAAGTCAGATGCATGCTTAGATTTATCAATAAGTATATGCCCTCTCTGTAATACAAAAAAACGTGTAATGTAATGCACTGCACAGTGTATTTTTGTATTGTCGAGAGGGCAAATACAGGTCAGCCTCAGGATTCCTTACACCAGCACACAGCCAAAACAACAATAACACACACAGGTCTCAGGCTCCCAAGTGAATGCCCTGTGAGCAAAAGGTCCTGTGATCATCTGCCAAATAAGGATGATGTCTGCCTGGCAACCTTTAGCTTCCCAATGCGCGAAAGGCCATCGGGCTGACATCGACCCCCAATGTCAGTCTGATGGCCTTTTGCCCATTAGGTTACTGTCTTGTCTCTACATACCTATGTAAATTTAGCACAGCAGTAAGTAAACGATGAATAAAGTCGTCAGAGTGTATCAACTGAGGCTGACCTGTGTAAAGAAATTAACCCCTTCACTGCCACTGGATGCAGATTATGTTTCTGAAATCTTTGTTAACCCATTCAGCCCTGACACACTACAGCAGGAGATGGGTTGACCATGATAATTCACTGGCAGTATCAGATTAGCTTGGCGCCTGTCGGTGCCAAGCTAATCTGGCACTGCCCTTGAATTATCATGGTCGATCCATCTCCTGCAACAGGTGCATAGTCGTTAGAAGACGCCTCCCAAATTTGGGAAATATGTGTGCACCGAGCTGAATGAGTTAATTCAATGCTAAAAGAGCCCCAGCTGTGCAAAGGAACGTGAATACGAAGCAGTTTCACCATGAAGCATCTGCGTGGGCTTACGATGATCCTTGTCACATGCAGTTGGATTTTGTTCACTTTCTCTCGGCAGCAAAGGGGTTAACCTGTACCTTTGTTCAGCAGTTAGCAGTCCCTGTGCCAGCTTGCTTCATTGCACACGGTGGCAGGGTGGCTCATTTACATCCTGATTTGTTTTCACCCTGATGTCACACGACCAATATCTTTAGCAAAAAAACATACCATGTGACTGAGCTACAAAAACCCTTGTAGTGACAAATGGCGGACTTCTTGTAGCCCACTTTGTGACGCATCTTGGATGCAAGTTTTGTTCTATAAATGATCACCAAACGTTCTAAAGTAAAAAGTTACTTAGTGTTGTTCGAAACAACGGACACTACTGGAGACGGCAACGTCATGAAATATTTTTAATTACGTCATACGTCTGTTATGTATAAATATATATTCCTTTTACGTCGGTCATGTAATAATAATAATAATAATAATAATAAAGGTAATTTGTATAGCGCCTAATCACCAAGGTGCTCTAGGCGCTTTACACTCACAGTAATGAAACAGTGAAGCAAAATACACAAACAAGCACATACATTACAACAACAACAAAAAAAACATTACAACAACAACAAAAAAATACATTGATTTACAAGGAGCAGAAAACACACACACACACACACACACACACACACACACACACACACACACACACACACACACACACACACAAACATATGATGAGCCGGCAGACAAAATGGTCTTACGTATATGCAACAGAAAAAAGGTGAGTTTTAAGCTTGGATTTGAAAATGGAAAGAGATGACGAGTGATGCACATCAGCTGGGAGAGCGTTCCATGTAATGGGACCAAAATACGAAAATGCACAATGACCTTGAGTGACCTTATTACGTCTAGGGATACGGAAAACACGAGTGTCGGAAGCAAGGCGTAGTGAGCGGGACGGTGTATACAGCTGGACAAGATCAGATAAGTAAGGAGGGGCAGAACCAGAGATGATGTTGAAACAAATAACACAGACTTTATACTGAATTCTGTATGAAACTGGCAGCCAGTGCAAATCAGCTAGTAGAGGCATAATGTGTTCACTGGCGCCTTTAGGCGCCAAGCTAATCTGGCACTACCCTTGAATTATCATAGTCAATCAATCTCCTGCTGTAGGGTGTTGGGGCTAAATGGGTTAAGAGTATGCCTGTGGAATGCGTCAGTGAAGGCTTATAATTTTGTTCTGCTTGTGGATATCAGACGTTTGTAATTGCCTGTCTTACAGGTACATGTGAAAGCTATCAAATTCCGTCATGTTTGTCTGTTTCTGTTGGATCCTAGATGTTGCTCGTGTTCAGCCTGAAAAACTTTGCACACAGCTGTGGTACGCTGTTTACCAGGGTTGTGTTCAATGTTAGAGAAGACGGGGAATTAGGTTTGCCAGTTTTTTTTGTTGATATGCAGTACAATGTAGTTGTGTGCCTGTTCTCGTGCAGATCCAGTGAGTGAGGTTTTTGACATACTGGTAGGTACAATACTTGATTGTGGACAAGGGTGTAGTGTTTGCTTGTATAGGTGGTTTC
Source organism: Semisulcospira habei (assembly GCA_036245525.1). NCBI lineage: Eukaryota > Metazoa > Mollusca > Gastropoda > Semisulcospiridae > Semisulcospira > Semisulcospira habei. The sequence continues at coordinate 138,588,667 of BTPG01000004.1, read as the reverse complement.
GCTACCATACTTGACAAAGATAACTTTTTTATATGCTATAAGATGTTTTCCTATGCTATAAGATATTTGTGCATGCAGCCTCAGTAAACAGTACCGGTGGCTGCAAATGCAAGGGGGGTAATTTTCAAGATTTTCGCAAAGCAAGGTACTGTTGTCGATAAAGTTTTGTAACCCTCCTGACTGCTTTATGTTGAGGGAACAAACGTTTTGTCTGTCTTTAACCCATTTAACCCCATGGTTGCATTTAAAGGTGTCACCTAACAATTATCTACTAGCCTGATGGCACCAAGCTAATCTGGCACTATCCTTGAATTATCATGGTTGATCCGTTTCTTGCTGTAGTGCATTGGGGCTAAATATGTTAACTCATTCACGGCAAGCCAGATCCAGATGCAGCCACTCATACTGTAAACAGGGGGGTGGGGGGGTGGGGGGGGGATATGGGAGTAAAAATCAGTATCGGGTGTGTGCCGGTGAGTGATGCAATCAGCTACTACATGTATGTATTTCAAATGCTTGATGCAGTTTTTGTCTAGTGTTACTCTTGTGTCTGCATGAACGATTCTACTGGAAGCTCTTTTGCCACCACCTGAACCCCTTTGTGCACGCAGTCACCGGTACTGTAAACAGTACCGGTGGCAGCATGCACGAGGGTTTGACATTTTTTCCCTGCAGAAAAAACAAAAGTGTGAGATAGCATTACCTAATAGTGACAGCTTGCCATTCCTGTTGCTGTGTACATACCTCATGTGCTTAAATTAAATCACCCATAATTGCCAATGCCATTGCTGCATTTGAGGATGCCTGTGCATGCATGAGGAGGGGAGGGCGAGTTTACTATGATCAAATGTACAGACAGCAAGTGTTTCGTGTTGCACTGTGTAAAAACAAAAGCTCCAAGGACATAAGTGTCCAATTTCAAAATTGATGTTTCTTCAGTCAAGTTTTTCTAGAAAGTGTACATACTGTACATGCAGCTGAATGTTTTCGCTAGATTTGGTACCGATTACAGAATGTTTAACCCTTTTAAGCCCCATGGGCACATTTCCCAAATTTTGGAAGTGTTACTTAATGACTGTACCAGTTGCAGGAGGTGCATTGACCATGATAATTCAAGGGTAGTGCCAGATTAGCTTGGCGCCTTCAGACACCAAGCTAATCTGGCACTACCCTTGAATGGACATGGCCAATCTCAAGGTTGTTGGGGCTAAATGGGTTAACTTTATATTATTGCAAGTCATTGAATGCTTTGTCTGATTTAAACTTTTGTTTGCCGGACAGTTTATGCCGCTGTGATGTGAAGTGATCATTAGAGTGGCAATGGCGTGTGTTGTGTTTGTTGGCGTGCACCTTTAGAAAGATGCTAGCAATGTGGTGTAAGAGGTACAAAATGGTTCAGTTACTCCTCTTGCAGCATATTGCAGGCATCCTGATTTCAAAACTAGTCAGAAAAGATAGATTCTGCCTTTGAAAGCAAAAGACGTTTGAAGTCCATATTTCTGAAAATCAAGATCTTCATGTTGCAATTTTTTTTTAAATCTCACTTTTCACAAGAAAATTGACATACTGTCTTTTCCCTTCATAGGGCAGTATTGATCATCATGATACATGTATACTGACGAGCAAAAGAAATACGACAATTTTGGAATCATTGGGAACACTTGTGTTTCCGATCATTCAAAAAAAAATGTCGCTTTTCTTTCGTTCGTCAGTATATATGTAGTGCACTGGTAATGCCAGACTTGGAAGGTGCCGTGCTAATCTTGCACTTTTATCTTTTGCCGTTGTCATGGAGCTAAGAGCATTAACCCTTTGGCTGTCAGGAGCAGTTTTTGTCATGCTGATTCCTGCAGGAATCATGGCAAAAACTGCTGACAACCAAAGGGTTAATATTTTGTGATCTGCTGTTTACATGTTCTGTCTAGTGAAGACATAATACATGGACAAGTCAAGGTAATGCATGGGAAGACATTGAAATTCCGACAGATTGTTTGACAGGAAATGCCCTGTGAAATAAGAAAGATTCCTTGTGACAAAGAGTTCTTTTGCTTCTTATTTCACCGAGACATTTATTCTAAAACAATCCATATATACCTGAATTAAAAGTGTTGGCTGATAGACTACCTGCCTGTTTTTTGCGGAGACTCATCGCTTGCATTTCATTAATATTTTTGTACTTGTTCGCTTCGTCTTCCTTGCCTTGCCATTGAGTGATTGCAGTGTTGAGGGTCCATTTACAATTACTGTATCATATATTCCTTGGTTTGCCATAAGTAAAATAGTATTTTGCTTATGGTTATGTAAAGTTGTTTGACTGGACCATCTCTGTGTTAATAGAAAAGAACACTTTTTGATGTATTCACACTTTTTCACATGTTCCCTGTACAGAATGTTATTTAACCTCCTTGTACATGCAGCCACTAATGGTCAACTAGCATTGGCTGCATGCACAAGGGGGTTAATTGTATATAGTTGATTGCTTTGTCGGTACCTCAAGTCTGACATATGCGCAATAGACTCGATATGGATTGCATGTGAAGTTTAGTGCTTTGTGATCACAGCAGATGTAATGTTATAGAGGGCTTATCCCATTTTTATGTTGTTTTTATGTTGGGACTTTTTAGGGGCAATTGCCATCGCTGTGTGAGTGGTTTCTTTTTTGAATGAGATAATAAAACAGTAAATTTGAAGCAGACTTTTGTGCCTTTGAGTAATTGAATGTGTTTCATATGACAAAATTATACTGTAATCTTACCCGATAACAAGGGGGGATACAATAAACGTATGACATACCTGTGACATCACTTTCTTAGGTCTCAACTACATCTTTTATATCTAATTTACTTCGCATATAACAAACTACGAACGTAGCAACAAACAAATTTGAGAGAAACCATTTTTAAGCAAGATTTTTCTCATCTTTATTTAGAAGCTTTTTCTGCAATATCAACGGGGGCTTAGCATGTTATCACATGGACAATCAGCGATCACAAGTATCTGAACAGTATTGTCATCTGCATTTTCTAAGACCCTCAGGAATAAAATGAAAAGAAAGTTTTTTTTATCATACAATGTATCAGCAGATGTCTGCAAAAGGCATATATTTTCATGAGCCCCTGCAGGTTGCAGGGGCTCATTAGAATCTATGCTTCTTGCTGCCAATGTTCACAACAATTCTGATCCTCAACATGAGGTGTCCATTGTAGGGCAAGGCTAGGTCCGTCTTGGCATACAATACACAATGAACAATGTGGCACATTTTGCAATAAATGTACCGATAAATTATGAAGCTGCTCAACTCTGAACAATTCTTCAATAACTACTAACTCCAAGAAACATTTGTAAATTTAACTATAACTTGAAAAAAAAAAAGGTAAACAAAAATCAAAAGCGAAGATAAAAATATAATGTGTGCACAGCACATTTAACAATGAATAACAAACAAAAGGAAACCTCGTCCACATTTTGGTCTGACGAGAAGAAAAGAAAATGAAACTGCAATGTTAACTCATTCAGCCCGATTTTGTAGGCGTCATCTAATGACCGCACTATTTGCAGGAGATGGTCCGACCATGATAATTCAAGGGCAGTGCCAGATTAGCTTGGCGCCAAGCTAATCTGGCACTACCCTTGAATAATCATGGTCGACCCATCTCCTGCTGTAGTGTGTCAGGGATGAATGGGATAATGATGAAATGACCTTGAGGTTGTCACACAGTTCTAGTGCTATTGCTTTCAATGAGAGAAAAAAGGCAAAATGATCACAATTAAGTACTCTTGGTATATTTTGCATTCATGATAATAGTAAACAAAAACAACCACAAACTGGAAAATAATTAAAGGTCAACCCCTTTGCGCATGCAGCAACCGGTACAGTACACAGAAGGGTGACTGCATGCACAATGGGGTTAAACGGCCTTAATACCCATCAATAATCCACCAACATGGCAGCAAGAGAAATCACAGAAACTGTTCTTATTCTGTCAAGTCAAAAGAAACAGAAATAAAGAACTGAAAAAACAAACAACAGGAACATGGCCATTCTGTTCTCTGTTGCCAGCAATCCTGAAGAACAAGTATCAAATACCTGCCAAGATCACACAGAATACACCATGTAGTTTCTTTCAGACCATTCATCTCTGATCCCCTAGAAGAGAGAATCAGCTGACCATGATAGTTTAAGGGTGGTGTCCAATTATCTTGAAGCCAAGATAATTGGGCACTATCCTTGATTTATCATGGTTGATCAATTTTCTTTAGCCGACATGTAGTTATATAAACACCTCTCCAATCTAGGCAACTCGGCATTGGAGTTGTGGCTTGAGGCAAATACCCTGCGTTTCTTGGTACACGTGTGTTTAGTCTACAGATACTATAGTGTTACTTGGTGACATTATGTGTGAAAAAAGTTTGTTTTCAACAGTCAACACTGGAAGTGATATCCAGCTCTTCAGGCGAACTGGGTGAAATTTCCCCCTCCACCTTCACTGCTGATTTCGCTGGGGAGATGTCCCTGTCACTCAAGGTGCTGGTGGTGGGAGTGGCTACACAACGACTAGCTTCATCAGGGGATGGGGCTTCAGTGGCAGGGAGGAAAATCAAGGTAGATGGGGGTGTGGTTCTGGCAGTGGAGGGCGTGGTGGGTGGAGTGGGCAGGATGGGAGAAGGCGTCACTGGGTAGGGAGGAAGCAACCCTACTGCCTCCCTACCCAGTGATGCCTTCTCCCATGAAGGCGAGCAGTAACCAGGCCAGGGTAAGAAAGGTGGTGTTGGGGGACATGTGACACAAGCCCTGCACAAACATGGGGGATGGGAACCCGTTGTGGACACCAGCCCTGGAGACATTATGGGAATGGCTGGTGCTCTGGTGGTGTCTGGCCACAATGCACTGGGGCTGAGGCCTGAGGAGTGGCCAGTTCCTCTCTCACCTCTATCATCATGTTTGCCATATGGGCTTACGGATGGAGATGGGAGGATATGATTAGTGAAACTGGGTGGCAAGAAGACCGAGTGTGAAGGCCTGGCATCGTAAGGGTAAGCACCCCCACGTGGCATGTAATGCTGATTAATATTTTGCCATGTCTGCCAAGGCAGGGCGTAGGGATAGATGGGAAACCTTAGCTGTGGTGATGACCAGTATAAAGCAGGTGCCATGTTCCATGTAGGCAATCCATATCCTAAGCCTCGTCCTACATCCCCAAGCGGCCGACCATTTTCTAACATCTGAAGGGCTGCTGACTGAGTCAAGCCTGCGGATGACGCAATGGAATAAATGCCACTGAGTGGACCTAATGCTGCAGCAGTTGAGGTTGTTTGTATGGAAGGGAGAGTGGTGGATATAGAACCAGTTATGGAAGAAAACCTTGATGAGCTGGACAAGTGGTTCTCTACAGGATCTGTAGCAGTGGCTGGGGTCTTGGTACCTGTGCCACCAGGTAAGCTGTCATGTGATTCTTTGCTGTCCATTCTGTTACAGAAAGTGAAACTCGCATCACAACTCAAAAACATGATCAAATATTTTTTCCTAATGGTGCCAAGTTCATTTCTTGTTAACCATTCAGCCCAGACACACTTCAACAGGAGATGGATTGACCATGACATTTCATTGGTGCAGTCTCTAGAAGCCAAGCTATTCTGGCACCACACTTAAACTATCATACTGATTGTCTCCTGAACTTGCATGAAGTCTGCAGAAGGCTTTGGGAATATGGGGGATCAGTGTGTGAAAAATCCAAGCAAGCCCATAAGTGGCCGTCCCTAATAACAAGAAAATAATGCAAATGTAGAAAATTACTAGCAAATGGTTTCAAGTCTGTCAATGTTTCACAACTCTGCTTCCAAAAATGATTTTAATGCCAACACATACCTTCTTCGTTAATCAATTTAAATACTAACCCCATATCTGCCACTGGACGCACAGTTTGTTTCTGAAGTATGAGCCATTCTAAAAAGGTGAAAGCACCGAACAGTGACCACGTTTGTCACTCAAACATTAACATTTTATTGCACTGACACTCCATTTTACACCAACATGTTGTAGTCTAGCAGCTGACACAATTTCTGCAGAGACTAGTAGTTCATCAAAAGAGTAACAATGGTTTGCAGTTACGAAACGAAAGTACTAATGCCATATGGTTTATGCATAGCAACAATATATGTCCTTAGGATGGAGATATTTTTGTAGAAGTGTTTTTCGAAAGCTATTTTTCGATGTGAGGGATTGATTGATTGATTGTACATTGCTTAACGTCCCGACAGCAACAAGGCTTTCTCAGGACGTGCCTGCACTGCTTGTGAAAAAAAAAAAATAAACAGAACATTGAATGTATGTCGCCAGCCGGTCAAATACATTAAATAAACCTAACACATGGGGCCTAAATAAAGCTAAGACCATTTAGCAACACACATCCAATATCAAGAGCTACAGGCAGTGCAGACAGTAGGGAGAGTTTTAAAAAGGCAAATACAGGTGAACGGACCAAGGGTAGACAGAAACACATGCCCCAGAATAGAGAGAAAAACTCACCCTGTGGGGCTGACCAGGGTGACCCTGGGAACTAAAAAGTACCTAACCCCACCCAAGTCCCCCAGGGCAGACCCGGGTGGGGTTCGATGTGAGGGAACCAGTCCTCGTACACGGCCCGGATAAAGTGCAAGACATTTCTTGTGCATAACATAAATTTCAAGCATACAAGTTACAAGTTTATTCCAGTGAGTAAATTAAAATCATAAGTAAACATGCATACATATTTACGATAAAATAATTTAAAAAGTAATATTTTTAATGCCGTAAGCATACTCGCGTCGCGAGTTTCAAAATGGAGGTCAGCGAGATGCCTTTGAAAGAAGTCAATCAGACGTGCACGGTTGATGCAGCTTTACTTTGTTCCTGAAGTGAGACAGCAATTATTTTGGATCTGAACTTTGAAGTACATCTTATCAACATCATATACATTATTTTTCCTGGTATTGAAAACAGTCTTTCCCATAGAACTTGTCTTTTGTGGGATGAAAGCATATCAAAAGTAAACTCCCTTCGTGCATGTTGTGCATTGTGTCTTCTGACCATCTTCAACGTTCTGCAGACTTTTTGTCCGGATACAACATGCATGTTGTTCGTCTGTTTTCCAGCCTAACAGCTCAGTCTAAGTGTAGGTCTGCCTTTCTAAGCACCTTCAAAAGCTCCCGTCTGGCCGTAGGTTCAAGGCTCCTCTTGTTAAAACCAAACGCTACAAGGGCAGCTTTGTACCCTCGGTCATCCGTCTCCTAAATGAAGAGTGTGTTAACTAGCGTATCTCTCTCTCCTTGTTGACGCCGTCGAGGAACTTGCACCTCAGATGTCGCAGTGGCATCTTGCAAGTGACAGACTCACTCCTATACCACTAACAATGTACACTGTGGTCATTTTTTTTTTTTTCACCATTGTTATAATGTGGCTAAAACCGTACGCGCGCATGTGATCCCAACGAAAGAAAATTTGTCGGCTAGACTGACACAAATAAAGTATTTGAATTGAATTGTTATTAGTGGAGATGGGATTTGTAAATGGTCAAGCACACTCTTATCCAACTGGTCTTAAGCACAAGCCAGCAGAGTGAAATCCATCTCTGAACTGTTTCCATCTAAATCACCATGTTCAGCTAAACACCTAAATATAAATATTTTAGTTTTTGCAACCCATTCAACCAATCCGCACTCAAGTACTCACAAGAACTCTTATGATCAAGCTTTATCGGGACTGCATGAGACACAATACAGACAGTAGCCCTCTCCATTATATCACTGGTCCTCATCCATCTCCTTAATCTCTCACGTGCTGGCTCCAAGCGCCACACCCTGGCAAACCACCTCAGCTGGTGGGCTAAACCACGTGAGGGGGTGGTGTTCACATTGCACCACTAGGCGGATGAGCTGTTTCTGACAGCCAACGGCTAGAGGACGGAGGAGATCAGGTTGGATCCAACGGCCAAATGTGGGGGAGTAAACCCTTCAAATCAGGAGTGGAGCCCCGAAGGCAGACAGCTGCCTGTATTCACGCACTGTTCTGGCAGCTCCTGCAGCCAAACTGGTGCCAAACGTACTGCTTTGCATTCCTTTGGATACATCAGCGAGGCCGAGAGGGGGATCTTGACGACTGGGCACCCCAGGATCTCCATACACTTCGCACAGGCTTGCGCCCTGGAGAGGTCACTCCAGTGACTGACCCAGCAAGCGCATATACTCCATTGTCTTCCGAGACAGGATGCCAATTATGTATTCACTTACATATTTATTTTATTATTTATCTTTTTAATTATGGATGGAAGGAATTCCTTGATGCACATGATCACTATTGGTATGGTGGTGGCCACCAAGAGGAGGAATTTTTTTTTCAATATGCATGCATCTGTGCATGTTCATAATCTATCCTTTACTTACTCACAAACCAGATAAATCACAGTGCTGGACAGTCAAACAGTTAGATCCCCTGCCCCCGCCTATCAGGCACCCAATCGCCAGCCCACAGAGAAATTCCCCTTGGTTCGAGTACTATCCTTTACTTAGCTTGCACATTCATAGGTCCCAGGTATCTCCGACTTATTTTATTTATTATTATTTTCTTTATTGATTTGTTTGTTTGTGATGTATGTTTGCACATACACATCAGCATACAAGATGAGAACATACACGTACTTACTTACTTACGCCTGCCACCCCTCCCAGGGTATAGGCCGTCGACGAGAGACCTCCAAAGACTCCTGTCCTGTGCTTCTCCTTCGATTTTACTCCAGGTGGTTTCCAGTCTCTTGATGTCTGCTTGGAGGTCTCTATGCCAGGTGTTTCTCGGCCTGCCTCTTTTCCTCTTTCCCTGGGGGTTCCATGACAATGCCTGCCTAGTGATACTGGAAGCTGGCTTTCTCAGACTGTGACCAATCCATCCCCATCTTCTTCGCCCAATTTCATTCTCTGCTGTTATCTGCTCTGTTCTCTCCCAGAGTCCGACGTTGCTGATCTTCTCTGGCCAGTGGATTTTCAAAATTCTTCCAAGGCAACTGTTTATGAAGATCTGTACTCTGTTGACTGTGGTTTTTGTCAATCTCCAAGTCTCTGCTCCATATAGGAGAACTGCTTTTACGTTGGAGTTGAAAATCCGGACTTTGGTGTGTTGTGACAGCTCTCTGGAACTCCACACTTTTTCAACTGGAGAAAGGCTGCTCTGGCTTTACCGATTCATGCTCCGACGTCTGCATCAGTGCTGCCTTTTTTTGTCTATGATGCTCCCGAGATAGGTGAAGGACTCCACCTCCTCCAAAGGGGTGCCAGCAAGCAAGACTGGTTCTTCCCTAATTGCGTTCAGCCTTATTGTCTTTGTTTTCTGTTTGTGGATGGTGAGGCCCACTTGGCACGAGATGTCAGCAAGCCTCGTGGTCTTGTCCTGCATTTGTTGATGAGTGTGGGACAGTAAAGCCAAGTCGTCTGCAAAATTGAGGTCGTCAAGCTGTGTCCACAGTGTCCACTGTATTCCACTTCGTCTGTGCTCTGTGGTCCTCTTCATGACCCAGTCTATGGCAAGTAGGAAGAGGAACGGAGACAGCAAACACCCCTGCCTGACACCGGTTCTGACCTGGAGCTCCCTGGTGAACTGCCCTTCGTGGATCACGCGACGTCATGCCATCGTAGCTGCTCTTGATCAGGCGGACGAGCTTTGTGGGTACACCGTAGTGTCGTAGGAGTTTCCACAGAGTCTCTCGGTCCACGCTGTCAAATGCTTTCTCGTAATCCACAAAGTTGACGTACAGTGGGGAGCTCCACTCCAGAGACTGTTCCACGATGATGCGGAGAGTGGCGATCTGGTCTGTACATGATCGGTTTTTCCTGAATCCTGCTTGCTGGTCTCTCAGCTGGGGGTCAACGGAGCTCTTCATTCTCTCCAGGATGATCCTGTTGACCTTTCCTGGTAGTGACAGCAAGGTGATTCCTCTATAGTTGGAACACTTGCTGAGGTCGCCTTTCTTGGGAAGCTTGATTAGGTACCCCTCCTTCCAGTCAGCCGGCATCACCTCCTCTTCCCAGATCTTTCCAAACAGTGGATACAGCATCTCTACCGTTGTCTCTAGGTCTGCTTTCAGAGACTCTGCTGGGATGCCATCTGGCCCTGCTGCTTTGCCATTCTTCAAAAATGCCACTGCTCTTCTGATCTCTTCCCGACTGGGTCTGTCACAGCTGATGGGTAGGTCGGTCTCTGCTGGCTGGATCTCTGGGGGGGGTCGGGTGGGCTGGGTCTGTTCAGTAACTCTTCAAAATACTCGGCAAATCTGTCGACTTGGTCTGCTCTGTCTGCAATAGGCTTGCCTTCTTTGTTTTTTACTGGTCTTTCTGTATGGCCATACTTGCCCGACAATCTTCTGGTAATGTCGTAGAGCTGTTTCATGTTGCCGCTGCCTGCTGCCTTTTCTGCCTCTGCTGCCAGGCTGTCTGTGTAGGCCCTCTTGTCTACCCCGATACTCCTCTTCACCTCGCGGTTGGCTTCCGAGTATTCCTCCTGTGCCCTTGCTTTGGCTGCTCTCGTGCGATTGTTGACAACATATACATGTACACATATATGGTAATAGATGCATACCACCTGCTCCCCACCCCACATACAAAACCACAGAACACCCATTAAAAGACATGCACGTCTGTGCCTGTTCATAATATATCCTTTACTTGGTATTCATATGTCCCAGGTATCTTTGATTTACCTTATTTTATTTATTTAAATTTATTATTTATTTTTAATTGTTTGTAAAGTAGGTTTTGTACATATGCTGATGTCCTCATACACATACATGGTAATACTGCCCACTCCCAACCCCACTCCACAACCACAGAACACCTACCAAAAGACAAGTACATAGTGCATGTTCATAATCTATCCTTTACTTAGCATTCATATGGCCCAGGTATCTTGACTTACTTTATCTTATTTATTTAGCCGCCATGAGATGACATTAGTCACCTGCTCATCATTCAACCCAAATAACTAATTATTTAAATGATTTATTTATTTACTTTTGTTTGTTTGTAATGCAGGTTTTGTACATACACATCAGCATACAAGAAGAAAATATGCACATATATAGATGGTTCGCTCCCAACCCCTACCCAAATACACACACAGAACCGCAGAACACCTACCAAAAGACATGCACATCTGTGTATGTTCATAATCTATACTTTTTCCTAGCATACATATGTCCCAGGTACCTTAGACTTACTTTATCTTATTTAAATTATTTATTTATTTGTTTGTAATGTAGGTTTTGTACATACACATCAGCATACAGCATAAGAACATACACCATGGTGCCCATGTGCATGTGGCCACCAGTAATATTCTGTCAGATCTGTCACACCCGGCCAATCATCTCTTCGAGCTTCTGCCCTCTGGCCGGCGGTTCCGTGCTTTGAAAGCCAGACCCTCTCAGTTCAGGTGCAGTTTCTTTCCAGAAGCTGTCCTCAGTACATCACCATCCATGGAACGTGATTCCATGATTTGTGACATACGACTGATTTATGTTTAATAATAATATTGTGTTTATCTATCTTATAGTACTGTATACAAGATAATCGCCAACTGAGTGTATGACATGATGAATGCCCTACAAGTGAGGATGCATTTTCCTGTCGCCATGCCACACAAAAATCCTTGTAACGTTTTACTTGGTGAATAAATGTCTTATGTCTTATTCACGTACATGGTAATAGGTGCCATACCGCTCGCTCCCAACCCCACTCCAGTTACACACACAAAACTGCAGAACACCCACCAAAAGAATGTACATCTGTGCATGTTCAAAATCTATCCTTTACTTAGCATTCATGTGTCCCAGGTATCTTCGACTTACTTTATCTTATTTATTTAACCGCCGTGAGATGGCCGTAGTCGCCTGCGCATCGTTAAAATCAAATAACTATTTATTTAAATTATTTATTTATTTTTGTTTATAATGTAGGTTTTGTACATACACATACACAGTAATAGGTGTCATACTTACTTACTTACTTACGCCTGTCACCCCTACCCGGGTATAGGCCGTCGACGAGACACCTCCAGCAACTCCTGTCCTGTGCTTCTCCTTCGATTCTACTCCAGGTGGTTCCCAGTCTCTTGATGTCTGCTTGGAGGTCTCGACGCCAGGAGTTTCTCGGCCTACCTCTTTTCCTCTTTCCCTGGGGGTTCCATGACAATGCCTGCCTAGTGATACTGGAAGCTGGCTTTCTCAGACTGTGACCGATCCATCCCCATCTTCTTCGCCCAATTTCATTCTCTGCTGTTATCTGCTCTGTTCTCTCCCAGAGTCTGACGTTGCTGATCTTCTCTGGCCAGTGGATTTTCAAAATTCTTCTAAGGCAACTGTTCATGAAGGTCTGTACTCTGTTGACTGTGGTTTTTGTCAATCTCCATGTCTCTGCTCCATATAGGAGAACTGCTTTTACATTGGAGTTGAAAATCCGGACTTTGGTGTGTTGTGACAGCTCTCTGGAACTCCACACTTTTTTCAACTGGAGAAAGGCTGCTCTGGCTTTACCGATTCGTGCTCTGACATCTGCATCAGTGCCGCCTTTTTTGTCTATGATGCTCCCAAGATAGGTGAAGGACTCCACCTCCTCCAACGGGGTGCCAGCAAGCAAGACTGGTTCTTCCCTGGTTGCGTTCAGCCTCATTGTCTTTGTTTTCTGTTTGTGAATGGTGAGGCCCACTTGGGACGAGATGTCAGCAAGCCTCGTGGTCTTGTCCTGCATTTGTTGATGAGTGTGGGACAGTAATGCCAAGTCGTCTGCAAAATCGAGGTCGTCAAGCTGTGTCCACAGTGTCCACTGTATTCCACTTCGTCTGTGCTCTGTGGTCATCTTCATGACCCAGTCTATGGCCAGTAGGAAGAGGAACGGAGACAGCAGACACCCCTGCCTGACACCAGTTCTGACCTGGAGCTCTCTGGTGAACTGCCCTTCGTGGATCACGCGACATGTCATGCCATCATAGCTGCTCTTGATCAGGCGGACGAGCTTTGTGGGTACACCGTAGTGTCGTAGGAGTTTCCACAGAGTCTCTCGGTCCACGCTGTCAAATGCTTTCTCATAATCCACAAAGTTGACGTACAGCGGGGAGCTCCACTCCAGAGACTGTTCCACGATGATGCGGAGAGTGGCGATCTGGTCTGTACATGATCGGTTCTTCCTGAATCCTGCTTGCTGGTCTCTCAGCTGGGGGTCAACGGAGCTCTTCATTCTCTCTAGGATGATCCTGTTGAAGATCTTTCCTGGTACTGACAGCAAGGTGATTCCTCTGTAGTTGGAACACTTGCTAAGGTCGCCTTTCTTGGGAAGCTTGATTAGGTACCCCTCCTTCCAGTCAGCTGGCATCACCTCCTCTTCCCAGATCTTTCCAAACAGTGGGTACAGCATCTCAACTGTTGTCTCTAGGTCTGCTTTCAGAGACTCCGCTGGGATGCCATCTGGCCCTGCTGCTTTGCCATTTTTCAAAAATGCCACTGCTTTTCTGATCTCTTCCCGGCTGGGTCTGTCACAGCTGATGGGTAGGTCGGTCTCTGCCGGCTGGATGTCGGGGGGGTCGGGTGGGCTAGGTCTGTTCAGTAACTCTTCAAAATACTCGGCCCATCTGTCGAGTTGGTCTGCTCTGTCTGCAATAGGCTTGCCTTCTTTGTCTTTTACTGGTCTTTCTGTATGGCCATACTTACCCGACAATCTTCTGGTAATGTCGTAGAGCTGTTTCATGTTGCCGCTGCCTGCTGCCTTTTCTGCCTCTGCTGCCAGGCTGTCTGTGTAGGCCCTCTTGTCTGCCCTGATACTCCTCTTCACCTCGCGGTTGGCTTCCGAGTATTCCCCCTGTGCCCTTACTTTGGCTGCTCTCGTGCGACTGTTGTTGAACGCTGCTTTCTTCTGCTTCCTCGCTTCTATCTTCTTCAAGGTCTGTGCCGACAGCCAGTCCTTGTGGTGGTGTTTCCTGAACCCTACAGTGTCTTTGCAGGTTGAGTTCAGCGCCTCTCTAACTGCCTTCCACTGCTGCTTTGTGGTGACCGCCTCCTCTTCATTTACTAGCTCCTGTAGCGCTTGAAACCGGTTGGACAGCACCAGTTTGAACTCTTCTCTAACTCCAGTTTCTCTCAGGAGGCCTACATTATAGCGCTGTCTTCTTGTTGTCTCTGTGCGGCTTTTCTTTAGCTTGAGCTTCATTCTTAAGGTAAGCAGATGGTGGTCTGAGGCGACATCTGCTCCCCTCCTCACTCGAACATCTTGAAGGGATCTTCTAAATTTCTTGCTAATGCAGATATGGTCTATTTGGTTCTCTGTTGTATGGTCAGGTGAGACCCAAGTTGCTTTGTGTATTCTTCTGTGTGGGAAGATGCTGCCTCCAATGACAAGTCGGTTTAGAGCACAAAAGTCTACAAACCTCTCCCCGTTCTCACTCATCTCCGAGCCTAGTCCCTGTCTCCCCATCACCTCTTCGTATCCGGTGTTGTCCTCGCCTATTTTGGCATTAAAATCGCCCATGACGATGGTGATGTCTCGCTCCGCACATTTGTCCACGGCACTCTGGAGTCGGTCGTAGAACTCTTGTTTCTCTTCCTCGTCACTGTCATTGGTGGGCGCATAACACTGGATGACGTTCAGCTTGAGCTTTTTCTTGGTTCTAAAGGCTGCTGTTATAATTCTTGGCCCAAGAGGTTCCCAGCCCATCAGCGCTCTCTGTGCCACTGGTGACAGCATGAGTGCTACTCCTTCTGTATGGGGGGCATTCTCCTCTTCATGACCTGAATACAGAACCATCTCCCCACTTAACAGCCTTTTCTGGCCAGACTGCGTCCATCTGGCTTCACTGATGCCTAGCAGGGAAAGGTTGTACTTTTGCATTTCCGCTGCTATCTGGGCGGCCTTGCCACTCTGGTACATGGTCTTGACGTTCCATGTGCCCATGGTTGTATCCCTGGATAGAGAGAGGCGGCTCGGTCCTGTGGCTTCCGAAGACTTCCGGCTTTCACCACAGGACGTCATAAGTCTTCTAGTAGAAGAACCTTCCTCCTCCAGGAAAGGAATTACTGTTAGTCTTTTCGTCGGCGTTTTTGTAGCTATTTCCTTTTTTGCAGGGTGGGGAAGCTACCCCCACGCCCAACCCCCTTACTAGGAGGACCAGGGGTTTTCTGTCGGGGTCACCTTCCCTTAGACCATGTTGGTTCACGGCACCTTATTTCATTCGGTGCACCCCTCTCACGAGGGACCCCCTATCCACCACCCAGGGGACGCGCCTCAACGCCGTATGGTCCCAGCGCGAGGAAATAGGTGTCATACCACTCCTCTTTCAACCCCACCCCACATATACACACAAAACCGCAGAACACCCATGCACAGACATGCACAATTGTATACTGATGGGCATTAGTGGACTGTAAAACCTATAATTATATAGAGATTTGAGGTTAAAGTGGCTTGTATTGACTGCCTGTTATTTTAGCTGCCCACCTACAAATCTCATGTGTACAGTTAATCACACTGCACATGCAGCCAACAGTTCTGTGAAAAGTACTGTTGGCCTCATGCACAGGGGCACCAAAACTTAGAGATGAGGCCACACCTGATAACAATAACAGAATATGCATACTCAGCCACTAGTTCTGTAAACAGCACCAGTGGCCAAATGCACATATACATCATGGATGATGCTACCACTGATCACTTCAAACAATAGGCTACCCAGTTCACATTGATAAGTGATACCATGAACTAGCCTGCACGTGCAGCCATCAGTTCTGTAAATAGTACTGGTAGCCACATGCACAGGGGCACCAAAACTGCTACCTGAAACAAAACGCTACCTAAGTACACACATATCAATGATTCAGTCAACCTCCATGTGCCTTAAGCAGGAAAGGCCTAACGTATGAGACTCATCTTACAGTGAAATGTCAAAACCAGTAAGAAGATAATGTAACAGCAGCAAGTACATGAATTTTGTAAATCACTCACATAAAACATGAGAATGGTGTTATGAGTGGGTGATAGCAACACTAAAAGAAATAGTATGTGTACATTGTAACCCCCACGATCCACATGCAGTACACTGTGTACACATGGACGGGCCACAACAGGTACTGGGCGGATTGAAGTAGGGAAAGACGAGAAAAAAGATACAAAAAAAATATATAGCGATATGGAAAAAATAAAACACTGAAGTCCTCAATTGCAGTTGAAAACACTCATCTTTTATTACTACTAACTCACCGAATCTTCAACCCAAAAAAGTACTACACTAAACCAAAAACCACTAATCTAATCAATCAATAACTCAAAAATCTATTACAAAAAATACCAAAAGAATTTCTATGCGATGTTCAGGCTATCAACAGGAAAATGTGAAGTCAGTGTTCTGAGATGGCAGAGCTAAGTTTTGGTGTTTATTGTGAGTCAAACTGGTCCAAGAAACCCTGAAGAAAAGAAAAATAAATGCTTTATCTACCATTAACCTAATTTTACAATAATACAACACAATTAATCACAGTTCAATTCTCATCTTTAAAAACATTACACACAACTGCAATTTTAATACTAATATAGTCACATCATAACAAACACACAATCACAACTAATGAACACATATTTTGTCCCATGGTTATCAGGAACGGATACTTAGAACTATAGACTGTAATCAATGCTCACTGAGAATCTATGTATGTAATATTCAATTTATTACATACTGCACAATTATTGTAGTCATCTGCACTCCATGACTATCTTCCGATCGGGTGATATAATTTACACCAAATGTGTGCGCTGGGAAATCATTGTACAGAAATCCCCACATCTAGTATAAATGCCAACAATTACAAATGAATTGTTTTTACATAGCGTTAACAGTGTACACTGCCGGCTATTCGTGTTTTCACAACACACTTCCCCCGTAAGCTTTTCTAAGTCCAACTGTCCTCATAACAGATCAGGACTTAAAATCGCAAATCCACCTTAGACCTCAATCGTGAGTTATATAGTTCAAAGTACCTTATTACTCATACATAAAAACAACTACAGACACAAACAATTCCACATAAACATACAATCCTAGAATCATTCTCATAGGTCTAATTCCTCGGTTTGTTTATACCGGAAGATGCGTTCCCAAGGAAACCTTTTTTTGGTGATGACGTCAGTATACCACGTGAGGACAACCTCATTAGCATATTTGGCGCCTGCGGCGTCCCCTAGGCAAAAAAACCGCTCTGGAATGCCGACCCCGACCGCATTCCAAGACTTCACACAAAGGAGTCTTGCTGCCGGCCGGTTCCAACCAACAATTATTACTTTCCCCAGGGGAACCAAGAAAACTTCCTCTACACAGCATTAACACATAGGCGAATAAAATCTGCATTAAAACTGCATGGGTCACAAGCTTATTTCCAAAACCAATAAATGCAATAGTAAATGAAAAAATAGGTTTCTTTTTGCTCATTCAAGCGACCTTTAACACCTTCAGACAAAGTCTAAACGTATTTTTAAACAACTACATTTTAGTTAAAGAGGACACAACAACGCATGTTTACAAACAAATTACATTCATAATAACAAAATCAATTAAATGCAACATGTGTCCTACCTGGTTTAAGATTTCAACCTGGTCGAAACAACCACACCGGAGGAACGGAAAAGCACAGCCGACTTGCAGACTAGCAGGAACTTCTCTAACTTCTTTAAGTCTGGGGGACTAGGGTACTAAGCTGCAACTAGATGCCCACTAAATTTCTTGACTGACTGCAACATTAACTGAGCGCATTCCGTCTATAACAACTGAAAATACAGTAAACCTGAAAAAATAATGTATGTGCGCTCCAATCAAATTAACAATTAACCACATACAGAGGAACTAAATCTTGCAGGCACCAGGGTATGGGAATAAAGTTCCCAGAACTCCACAGAGTACCAGTGGAAGGATACATAATTATACACCAAACATCTTTTTATTCTTAAGATGCTTGACATTACTTGTATCTTTAACTTTCCACAAATAAGAGACTAAACTTGTATTATATTTTAGACTGGATCGCTCTCTAAATGGTGAATAAAAAATAATATGACAAAGGGAAATAATCAAAAATTGAATCACACAAACACTTTCAGCGGTTGCTTCCCTTATTCTGCACCTTCTAGTTAACTAACCCTTTACACGTTTGGTAACAAGAAACTGTTACAAACAGTGGCGGTTACACATTCCCCTTCTGTCACAGAAAAATTCTGCAATACAATGAAAGAATTTTTCGGTCAAACGTATATCCATCCATGGATATCAGAAAAAATAAATCTATAAACCAATTAAATCCATCTGCAACAATGCACAGCACGACTGCACACTTGTTACAATCAACCAAATAATCATAACCATAGCCATGTAAAGGTTTTACTCTTTCCTGTTTACCCATGGCAACAAACATAAATGAATTACGACAACATGTTTTCAAAACAAACAATTGGAAAATAAAACAGAATTTAATTGAATATCAATATTATGTTGAAAACAAAAATTTAACACATGTCAAACAATTTTAATAAACTTCAGCTGACTTAAATGAAATAAAAAATGGCTTGTCCATAAAAATAATAACTAACAGAAAATAATATGGGCACGAGATACAGGACCATTTAGTGTTTCATGCCACTGACAAGAGCTATGCAGTTACAGTGAAACAATATTTTGTCCAGTGGGACAGCCTGAATGTCAGTCACCGACTGATTAATCAAGGATTTTAGACTTGAGATGACCGACTCCATCAACGTTTTATTTGTAGATGTTTCAGTCTTACTCTGATGAGTCAGATTTAGTCTCTGCACCGGTTTTGGTCTTCTGAGAGAACGCCTCGGGGACGGTATTGGACAGATTTGGTGTGAATCCTCAGGTTGACTTGGATTGGAGTTATCAGTCTCCTCCTCAGATTCTTCAATCTCATCTTCCCTAAGCATCTCTTCTGGCGCATAAGTGCCTCTAAAATCTTCTTCTGCCTCAGAATCAGCCTCTGAGCCGTTTGGTTCTACCGAATCGTTCCCCCGACTCTCACCTTTCTCTCCATCATGGTCATCCTCGGACTGAGGATCATGAGGGTCCTCTACTCGGTTCCTTGCATCTTGCTCCTCTGGCCCTGCTGGAAACATCTCTTCCCTTGGCACAAACTCCGGGACCGTAGGTCGCAGTCTGCCATCAGGCTTGACTTCTACTGTTACATCCACTGCTGGTTCCTCTTCCTCCTCTATCTCCGCTTCCTGTGGGGGTGACATCTTTTTCTGTCTGCGCCTTGACGGCACAGGCTTCCTGCGTAGTAGGGGTAGCTCTGAGTTTTTCTCCTCTTCTATCTCCCTCTCCGTCTCACTATCCAGTGCCCCTACTGGTAAGAGAAGATTGCGATGTAAAGTTCGAATGGGACCACAGCCTTCTTCTGATTGAACAGTATACACAGGGAGACCCTCCTTTTTATGTAGGACGCGGTAGATGCTTTCCTCCCATCGATCTTCTACCTTTGACTTGATCTGTAGACCCACCTTCCGAACTAGACATCTGTCCCCGACGTCCAGTTCTGCAGCATGTGCACCGGCATCGTATCGCCTTTTGTTTTTTGTCGCTGACTTGTTCATTTGTTCTTTGGCCTTGCTGTAAGCTGTCTGCAGGCTTTGCTTCAGCTCATTAATGAACTGTCGAGGACTGGCCTGTGGTTTAGTTCCGAGATCTATGCCAAAGGCAATGTCAATAGGCAGACGAGGATGCCTGCCAAAGAACAAATAATATGGACTGTATCCAGTACTCTCATGCAGTCTCGCATTATAGGCATGTACTACTGATCTGAGGTGTTTTCTCCAGTCCTGCTTGTGTTCATTATCCAGGCTCCTCAACATACCTATCAAGGTTCTGTTCCAGCGTTCAACTGGATTTCCTGCTGGATGGTATGGCGTTGTCCGGCATTTCTTTATCCCAGCAGTCTCACACATGGCCTTAATTAAGTTCCCCTCAAAATCTCTTCCTTGATCGGTGATAATCTTGTTTGGAAAACCATAGATGAGGAAAAAGTTCTCCCACAGAGCTCTAGCCACTGATCTCGCAGTTTGGTCTTTGGTAACGATGGCCTGTGAGAATTTGGTGAAATGGTCCATCACCACCAACAGATTTTTCTTCTGTCCTTTTTCTTCAAGGGTTAGGAAATCAACAGAGAGAAGTTCCAGGGGGTATGATGTCTCAATGGTGTTCATGGGAGATTTTTGGGTATGCGCTCCCCTTCTGATACAGCGACTGCATCTTTTGATCTTTCTTTCCAAATCTCTCGCCATGAATGGCCAAAAAAATCTCAGGCGTGCCTGGCGGATCGCACTATCAAAATGCACATGATAGAGATCCTCATGCACTCCTCTCATCGCCTCTTGTCTGTGGGATGGAGGGACCACTAGCTGCCATACTACAGGGGGTTCCTCACCAATGACTTTCCTGTAGAGCACACCTTTTTTTAGGGTCAGCTTGCTCCTCTCCCTGGCATAGACTTGAAGTTCTGCAGGGTTTCCCTCCATGGTTTTAACCTCAAAGTCTTGATTTTCTTTCAAGTGCTGGATCACACTGGCCAACGTTTTATCCATCATCTGATGTTTTTGCCATTCTGTGCTAGACATCTGGTGCACATCTTCAGTATCAGGATCTAAAATATCAGACGCTATGAGTTCAGGGCTTCTAACTACCTGTTCCGACGCTGGAACGAAATCACCAGCTGCACTGTTTTTACCCAGGGTCTTAGCTTGTATCACAGCGCATACTGTTTCTTTGTCCATTTTGTCTTTCTCCACCTCCTCTTCAAATACCTGGGCTTTTTTCCTCAGAAATTCAGTCGTCTCCAGCAGCTGCTGGTAGTCGGAATCCTCCTCGATGGGTTCCCCATGCCTTCGGGAAAGACTATCAGCATCCACATGCAAGGACCCTTTCCGGTATTTGAGGTCGAAGTCAAATGTGGAGAGCGCAGCAAGCCAACGGTGGCTGGTGGCGTCTAGCTTGGCGTTCTTCATTATATAGCACAAGGGGTTGTTGTCGGTGACCACCGTGATATGGGAGCCTATCACATAGTCTTGAAACTTTTCGGTGAGTGCCCACTTCAATGCTAGGAACTCCCTCTTGTGTGCTGGATAATTTTGTTCTGTTTTGCTCAGTGACCTACTGGCATAGGCAATAACCCGCTGCTGTCCGTCGTGTTCTTGGTAAAGAACAGCACCTATACCCATGCCACTGGCATCACAGTGGAGCGTAAACGGCTTCCTCCGGTCCGCTAGGGCAATGACTGGCTCGGATGTTAAGGCGCTGATCAGTTGCTCAAATGCCTGTTGTTCTCTGTCGCCCCACTGATGGGAAATGCTTGACGACAGGGTAAGGGAGCCTTTAGTTGGACCTCTTTTCTTGTGCTGTGGGGTGTAGCCGATGGTCAAATCATTCAGAGGCTTTGCTAGGGCTGAAAAATTTTGGATAAACCGGCGGTAATATCCAGCAAAACCAATGAACGACTTGACATCCTTGATGGTCTTTGGGACTGGCCAGGTCTTCAGCGCATCCAGTTTTTCGGGGTCTGGTCTCACCCCCTCTGCAGAAATAATGTACCCTAGGTGCTTCACTTGGGTTGTCCCAAAGATACACTTCTCAGGGTCTAGTTTTAACGAAAACTGCCTGAGGCGCTGTAGCACGTTAATGGTTCGCAACTCCAGCTCTTCCAGTGTTTGGGCATGAATCAGGACATCATCTAGGAACACTATCAGTTCCACGAGGTTCATGTCCGTGAACACTCTCTCCATCAGGCGCTGAAAGGTGTGAGGACTATTTTTTAACCCCATGGCCATCCTTTCGAACTGATACAACCCGAACGGAGTGGTAAAGGCGGAAATCTGTTTGGCCTGCTCGGTCATTTCCACTTGATAGTAGGCCTTACACAGGTCAACACTGGTGAAAAACTTGGCCCCACTCAGTGTCAGCAACAAGTCTTCCACTACTGGTAGAGGGTAGGAGTCTTTGATGGTGTGGGCATTAATCTTGCGATAGTCCACACACATCCGTAAGGCACCCGACTTCTTGCGAACTATGACTATAGGGCTTGCGAATGGGGAGATGGAGGGTGTGATGATTTTCGCATCCAACAGCTCTTGAATGTGCCTCCGCACCTCTTCAAAGTCTCGCTGAGATATTGGCCGACAACGTTCTCTCACCACAAAAGCAGGGTCATCTAATTTGATATCATGCAAAATAGTGGATGTTTTGCCTATATCAAATTCATGCTGGATGAACACATCACTGAAACTCTGCAAAATTTCAGTGAAGTGTTTCCTCCACTCAGGTGGGGTGCTTTCACCAAACTTAAAGTTTATGTCCTTTGTCGACCCCTTTCTTTGTCTGACCCTGTGCACATTCACATTCACACTCCTGGCACTCGCATCCTCTTCCTGTTCATCCCGGGCATGCAATGCATTCCATATTGCATCAACATCATATTCAGCATGTATGGAATACACATCGGCGACTACAGACCTGTTTTTCAAGACAATGTCAGCATCAGAAAAATTGCAAACATCTACCTTCAAATTATAGAGGTGAGCTACATCTACTTTAGTGGCCACCACCCCCAACCCCTTTGGTAAATACTCACTGGGATCTTGAACAAGGACAGATGTTATTGTGCTCAAGATCCGAGGAGGTAATCTAGCGATGCCTTTGACTGTTGCTACGGAATTTGCTGGAATAGTAACGGGTCGTCCGCACAGACGTACAGGTCCAAGACGGCCATCACTGTTCCCTAGCTGACTGCTATTTATGGCAAAAGCAACCTCACAGCGTATTTGGTCCCAACACACTTGACTTTTGGGCACAGCGCGAAACACATTTGTCCCCAAAACTACTGGGATTCTTCTACTGTAACTTGTGTCTCTACATATGAGTGCTGCTATTCTCAGGTCTTCTAACCCACTAACAAGATTGTCAGGCAGTCCACACTCTACTTGGATGGCCCCCAGATATGGGACATCCTGTCCTCCTGCCCCAATAATTTTCAAATCCTGGTCTATCGTCTGTAATGGAATGGACTGTAAATGTTCTTTGTAGAAGCTTTCAGAAATAACAGTAACTTGTGATCCGGTATCTAACAAAGCTTTAGTGGCTACCCCACAGATGTTCACCGTCACTTCACATGAGGGGCCAACTAATGCCTCTACGGTCACTGAGGCATCTAACTCTGCTAACACTGTACATGAAGTCAGGGTGACGTGTCTTCTCCTGTTACTGTTATGCACCAACAGAAAAACTTCCGAACACTCCCCACTGGTCTGCAACTCTGCACGAAGTACTTCAAGTCCCTCTGGTAGAGTACGAGGATGCATTACAGTGCATTTTGACTTTTCCCCACGGACTGGCCCTCGAAGCTCCACTGTCTGTCCTGGGTAGATGTCCAGTGCAGTGTTTTCCCTCAATCTAACTGCCTTCAGTGTCAGTAGTCCACCCTCTAGAACATCAACTGCAGCCTGCAACTTCTGTTGGTGGGAGCTGGAAAGATTGGGGGCAGTCACGGGTTGCTCCTCCACCGTGACTGACCTCCGTTTAAAGGTCGCTGTGCTTGGGCGACCTGCGCTGGATTTGGTGCATTAGGGCAGTCCCTTGCAAAGTGACTGTCTAATTGTCCGCAACGATAGCACGGTCCACGGATTTTCCGGGTTCGTGGTGGGTTAGGTTGTGGAGAACTGTGTGTAGACCGAGGCCCCACAGCGTTACTTGGCATGCACCCTTTTAATCTCTCTGTCACTTTGTCCACTATTGTTTCAATGTCCTGTTCGGTTAACATTGACGTCTGTTGCGGGCAACAGCGAGCTGCCGTTTCCTCTTCTTTGTGGTGGGTCTGGCCTGGTTCCTCTAACTGTCGAACAACTCGAAGCAGATCTGCAAAAGCTGGCTTCGCGGTGCCCGGGAATCCAAACTGCGTTCGGAGCTCCAGGCTCAACAGTTTGTGACTCGCCGTCAGTCCTCGGTGGAACGCCCTATACAGCTTACACTGCAAGTCGTCCTCTGCAAACTTAGTGGTCTTGTTGACTTGGAGTAATCTGCTCCACAGTCGCAACAAAAAACCTGATGCCGATTCCTTTTTCTGCATAGTCAGCTCCAAGAAAGACTGGTACAGGTCCTCCGCCGACTGGGTGGCTCCAAATATAGTCTGCAATGTTCTGACTATTTCAGTTGCTGCATGGCAGTCTCGCACTTGATCAAATGCAAGACCTCGCAGGCTGGCTCTCACTCGCTGGTCCACATCCCTGACATCTGGGGTATGGAGAAGATGTTCCACCTGCGCCTCCCACTCAGTAAATGTTACTTCCTCTTTACTGGTGGGGGAAAGACCAGTAAACACCTTCAGTCTGTTGGTCTGGGGTGCCACGTTAACATGGACTACTGGGGGTGTTGCAGTCCTTGCCTGCAGCGCCTCCAGCAGGTGCTGGTTGATTGCTGCTGTCTGGGCCTGCAGCTGGATCAAAAACTGCATTGGATCCACTGGGGCGTTGGCTTGACCAGCCATCTCAGCCTCAACCTGCTCGCCCCCCTCATTCTGCCGAACATCACCACCTTCCTGATCTGCCATCCTCACTATCCGATTCTAAACTAACCCCTCGACTAAAAATAATAAAAAATCAATTTGGAACTATCTTCCCGCTACGACAATCCAGCCCCACATTGGGCGCCAAATTTATTGTGTAACCCCCACGATCCACATGCAGTACACTGTGTACACATGGACGGGCCACAACAGGTACTGGGCGGATTGAAGTAGGGAAAGACGAGAAAAAAGATACAAAAAAAATATATAGCGATATGGAAAAAATAAAACACTGAAGTCCTCAATTGCAGTTGAAAACACTCATCTTTTATTACTACTAACTCACCGAATCTTCAACCCAAAAAAGTACTACACTAAACCAAAAACCACTAATCTAATCAATCAATAACTCAAAAATCTATTACAAAAAATACCAAAAGAATTTCTATGCGATGTTCAGGCTATCAACAGGAAAATGTGAAGTCAGTGTTCTGAGATGGCAGAGCTAAGTTTTGGTGTTTATTGTGAGTCAAACTGGTCCAAGAAACCCTGAAGAAAAGAAAAATAAATGCTTTATCTACCATTAACCTAATTTTACAATAATACAACACAATTAATCACAGTTCAATTCTCATCTTTAAAAACATTACACACAACTGCAATTTTAATACTAATATAGTCACATCATAACAAACACACAATCACAACTAATGAACACATATTTTGTCCCATGGTTATCAGGAACGGATACTTAGAACTATAGACTGTAATCAATGCTCACTGAGAATCTATGTATGTAATATTCAATTTATTACATACTGCACAATTATTGTAGTCATCTGCACTCCATGACTATCTTCCGATCGGGTGATATAATTTACACCAAATGTGTGCGCTGGGAAATCATTGTACAGAAATCCCCACATCTAGTATAAATGCCAACAATTACAAATGAATTGTTTTTACATAGCGTTAACAGTGTACACTGCCGGCTATTCGTGTTTTCACAACACACTTCCCCCGTAAGCTTTTCTAAGTCCAACTGTCCTCATAACAGATCAGGACTTAAAATCGCAAATCCACCTTAGACCTCAATCGTGAGTTATATAGTTCAAAGTACCTTATTACTCATACATAAAAACAACTACAGACACAAACAATTCCACATAAACATACAATCCTAGAATCATTCTCATAGGTCTAATTCCTCGGTTTGTTTATACCGGAAGATGCGTTCCCAAGGAAACCTTTTTTTGGTGATGACGTCAGTATACCACGTGAGGACAACCTCATTAGCATATTTGGCGCCTGCGGCGTCCCCTAGGCAAAAAAAACCGCTCTGGAATGCCGACCCCGACCGCATTCCAAGACTTCACACAAAGGAGTCTTGCTGCCGGCCGGTTCCAACCAACAATTATTACTTTCCCCAGGGGAACCAAGAAAACTTCCTCTACACAGCATTAACACATAGGCGAATAAAATCTGCATTAAAACTGCATGGGTCACAAGCTTATTTCCAAAACCAATAAATGCAATAGTAAATGAAAAAATAGGTTTCTTTTTGCTCATTCAAGCGACCTTTAACACCTTCAGACAAAGTCTAAACGTATTTTTAAACAACTACATTTTAGTTAAAGAGGACACAACAACGCATGTTTACAAACAAATTACATTCATAATAACAAAATCAATTAAATGCAACATGTGTCCTACCTGGTTTAAGATTTCAACCTGGTCGAAACAACCACACCGGAGGAACGGAAAAGCACAGCCGACTTGCAGACTAGCAGGAACTTCTCTAACTTCTTTAAGTCTGGGGGACTAGGGTACTAAGCTGCAACTAGATGCCCACTAAATTTCTTGACTGACTGCAACATTAACTGAGCGCATTCCGTCTATAACAACTGAAAATACAGTAAACCTGAAAAAATAATGTATGTGCGCTCCAATCAAATTAACAATTAACCACATACAGAGGAACTAAATCTTGCAGGCACCAGGGTATGGGAATAAAGTTCCCAGAACTCCACAGAGTACCAGTGGAAGGATACATAATTATACACCAAACATCTTTTTATTCTTAAGATGCTTGACATTACTTGTATCTTTAACTTTCCACAAATAAGAGACTAAACTTGTATTATATTTTAGACTGGATCGCTCTCTAAATGGTGAATAAAAAATAATATGACAAAGGGAAATAATCAAAAATTGAATCACACAAACACTTTCAGCGGTTGCTTCCCTTATTCTGCACCTTCTAGTTAACTAACCCTTTACACGTTTGGTAACAAGAAACTGTTACAAACAGTGGCGGTTACAACATTATAAAGTATATGCCTCCTCCACCCCCCCCCCCCCCCCCAACTAGGTTCATCATATCTCATTCATTCACGGGTGCTCACCTTGGTATGACGGTGCGACATGTGTCGCACAAATAATTCTGGCAACAAAAAAAAAAAAGAGCGGGAGAGAGAGAGAGAGAGAGGTCATTCTTACGTCAGTGGATCAAAACAAAGCTCAAATTAGAAATTTGATTTATTTGCTACATGTATAGATCTTGATATATACCTTAATAAGAAACAAGTTTCATGTTTTCTTTTTTTTTTCTCCATTTGTCGCACCAATCGTTGGACCCACTGGGCGCCTCTGTTCATTTGATCACTTGACTGACCGATTTATTAAATCATGTCTGTGTCACCTTTCTCCATTTTCTTTCTTGTTTTATACCCAATATATATGTCAGTGCTAATGCCAGCTGCTAAGAATCCTTGCAGCGAACTGCAAATGTCTATATGCAGACAAACTGCAAATTACGCAGCAGCAAAATAAGTTCCTTTTTTGTGCAGTAGGCTACTGCTAGCAAGATAGGGTTTAATTTTAAACAAAGCATTGCAGGAACTTTCAAGCGTGTTCACATTGTGCTGTGTATTTTTTCAGTATAAAGTGTACTGTACCATCAGTGATCACTGAGACTGCATAATTGGCACTGATCGCACATCACAACATAACTTGCCAGTGCAACTGATTGAAATAAATGTTACAACAATAAATAATTAATCAAGTTCCGCAACTTTTCTCAGCCATGACAGTTAAAACCAACTGGTGTGGCACTCTTTCTCTTTTACAGCAGGCAGCATGTTGCACTTCGGACATAGGTTTCGAAGATAGCGTTTGTGTTGTGGGTTGCGTTTTGTTTTGGTGCTGTGGTGTCGAAATGAAACGGGCAAAGAAATGGTAAAGTGAATGAAAATAAACGTGACAAACCTTTATCAAGATGTAAAAATGCACAAAGCAACTTTACACGTTTGCTTTTTTGGGAAACAAACAAGCTTATGTAGAACAAATAAAAAAGAACTCGTTGACACACCAAAATTCACAGCAAGGAGTGTGCATGTATATGTGTCGATCACGTGATTTGGGATACCTTATTGTTGAGTAACAATATTTGAGCTCAAAGCAAGCTTTTTTGGTAATTGTTTCTTCTCTTAATATAATTAAGTGTAAAACGTTACTTAAAAAATAATGAAATCCTTTTAAATGACATATAGCGCATACTACCACTAAATACAGGACCAAATGAGGCCCATGTAAACTACTGACCCCCAGTAAACATGGCTGCGACAGTCCTGGTTTCGTCTGCTGCCGTACTGGAAACAAATGTGCTACAGAAAAATGTCGCCATTTTCTGGCAGTTTAAAACGAGTGTGCACTACTTTTATTCATACTAGACTTCATTTTGATATACCCAAACTCTCTAGAAAATCACTATCTCGTAAACAGCTGATCGTCTATGAAGGGCAGCTGCTAGACTATTGTATATTGAATGAAGAAATACATATAACAAGCATGTCTTGATTACTATTCTGAAAGTGTACTTTGTTGAGGATTAGTTAGACAAAAATTTAATTTTTGGCAGCTTTAAAACGTGACACAAGAACCCCTACTGAGAAAACATGTAAAAACAAACCTTTCACTGTGATTATTTCCCGCAAACCAGCCATTTCCATGGATACATTAGGTGTAGTACTTTATTTTGAAAGTTTTAGTTAGTTTCAGAATTTTTTTTTATATTGGTGTTAAAATTCATTTTTCTTTAAAAGGTATTTTTTCGAAAAATACTTACCGATGACATGACTGAATGGAAGTGTCTACTACTTACTCATTCTAGCCTAAGAGCCAGTTGTGTTAAGACACAACCCGGGAGGCACTCGGGGAACCCCGAGGGGACCAAGAGTTGTCTCCCTATACCCACCACCCGGAAGCCGGGTACCCATAATCCCTCAGTCAGGATACTTGGCGCACGAGCGGCAAGCGGGGCAGGTGGGAGGGTCGTTTGAGTCATGTCATCGGTAAGTATTTTTCGAAAAAATACCTTTTAAAGAAAAATGAATTTGTTTCTTCAAAAACATTACCGATGACATGACTGAATGGAAGAATTGCGAACAGGAGGTGGGTGCCGCGCTCCAGCACACCTTAGGGCCCAAGGGCCGTCCTCCCTAACGCAAACTCCCGACGACCCTAGGTAGGTGAATACCTACGGCGCTGAGGCGCCATGAGGGAGTTGTGCCCCCCGCAAAAAGGCCTCCACCAGAGCGAGGAGTCTCTCTGGCCTGGCAGAGCTCTGCAATCGAGGCGGGCGAAGTCATCCTGCCCGCCAGCCTCCAGTAGCCACGAAGTGCAAGACAGTACAGTCCCTGACGAATGTGACGTTCGTGGCCCTGCAAGTGCCTTGATAACGTACCTGTAGCCTCTAACCTCCCTGAGGGAGGGGTCCTGTAATTCAGAACGTATGACTGAGCTTAACCAGGAAGAACGTCCGGCATGTAGCGTCAGTGCTGCCGGAACCGGCAAAGAGGCGAGCGCGTCCGAAGCGAACGGCTATGTCGTAGGCACCCGTGAGGCTTGTACAGGGATTTGCTACGTGGTCTCCTGGTGGAATAGCGCCCCGTAAGCGGGCGCAAGGTGAACCTGTGGACCAAGGCGCGGCGGTCCAGGTAAGGTATGGTCCGAGAGGAGCTGTACGTAATTGTTCCCTCGAACTGTAGGCAGACAGGGTGAGGCGTAGCTCCTGAAGCTCGTTAACCAATCCACCACGGCAACATCCCTCAGGCGCCGTATGGCTGCAAGGGCAAGACGTAGCATTCGATGACTCCTCCCGAGGGGAGTCGACAGGAGGCTCCGTACGAGCGCGTGTAAGTCTCTCCGACCCGGGCTCTGAGGAGAGGCGGGTTCCTGCCGGCAAGTGGACCCCCAGCAGGATCCCGGCGGCTTACTTGGAGACGAGTGGGTACCGAGATTGTACGTGGGACGTCGCCAAGCGCGACTCTCTGAACTGGGCTCTGTGAGGCGAGTTCTCTGCTTCTCAAAAGCTGTGTCCGGGCTCGCTCCGTCCGGGTAGCGGCCTCGGTCAAGGCCCCATCCTGTGCCCCAGTCCACTGAAAACGTAGGATCATCCTGGTCTCATGCGCCGATCCTCCGAAGGTGTCCTGGTGTATTCCGTGTGTAGCCACTGGTCCCACCGGGGAAGACTGGCCCAGATCTACCGTCGGTCCAGGTAGTGTCACGCACGGAGGGAGATGAAGTTCTTTCCCCAAGCACGAGGGTAGGGGGTATGCACTGGTCGGAGGATCGCCAGCTGCCCTGATCCTGGAAGTACACCTCCGCTGTCGCGTAGCCGAAGAGGAGAAGCTCCTGTGACCTATCCTTCCCCCCACGAGCAGAAGAAGCATGCCTAGTAGTCCGCGTCAGATCCAAGCTAAGCACGCTCTTGTCCGCGAAGTCCGAAGGTCGGAGGGTTGGACCTCGAGAAGAATCACGGAAGTAGGAAGCGTAGCTTGAGCAGCCGGGCTTAGAGACGACTAAGGTGAGTAGATTCGACTCCGTGTAGTGGCTAGGCCTCCACCCCGAGCACAGCCAAGCGGTACCACCTGTCCGAAGTACGGCACCCCCCGGGTGCCCAACGAGAGTTGTCGAGATGGTTAGACGTCAGGGAGAAGGGGCTGCGCCTTGGTTCCCCAGTGTCCACGATGGATGAGAACCCCCGGTGAGTCAAGGGGCGATGCCGGGCAACTTCCGCAGCAGGGCGGCGGCGATGAGCTTGGATGTCCCGTCCAGCGCCGGCCGAGTGTCCATCCGCGCAGAAGAACAGGTCTGATGGAACCGTAGCACTGGAAGCCGAAGAAGAGGAAGAGGAGAAACGGCTGAGACGTCCGAGCAACCAGTCCGAGGGGTCGTCAGCCGTCAAACTCAGGGTGTCAAAGTCCCGCTGTCTGGAACCGGCGACCGAGGAGGGCTCCGAGGGAGGGAATCCCGCTGACGGCGAACCGCAGGTCGAAGACTCCCTCCGAAGGGGAGAGCGAAGACGGAGCGACGCGGCGAGGTTCTCCCGTTTGCCGACGGCGGGTTCCGACGAGGAGAACGGCTGCGACGAGGAGGAACGGAACGGAGAGGACGAGGGAAGGGGAAGTGGCCGGTCGATGGGAAGAGGAACGGGACGAACGGGAGTCCGAACGAGATGAGGAACGCGAAAAAGGCGAAACCAGTCGAGGGAGTCCTGATCCGTCGAACGATGAGTGGAGAAGGTCCTCCTACGATCTTGCGAAGCAGAGCGATAACGGTGAGTAGAATCCCAGCGCCTACGATCCTCGTGAACAGGAGGATCCGGACGAGTGCGTGTAAGTCTCTGTGAACCAGGCTCTTGGGAGAGGCGGGTTGCTTGCCGGCAAGGGGATCCCTGCGGCCAGAGATGAGTGGGGAACAAACCAGGCTCTTGGGAGAGGCGGGTTTCTGTGCACTAATCTGTTGAATACTCAAGTGGCGTCTTCTGTGTCAGAACAAGTTGGTTTCGCGCGTCCGGTGCCGGGGGCACAGCGGAAGGCGTCTTGGGCAACTCCAAGCACCCGAGCGTGAAGGTCCTCTTATGATCTTGCGAGGGAGAGCGATAACGTCGAGTAGAATCCCTGTGTCTACGCTCTTCACAACCAGGAGGTTCCGGACGAGTGCGTGAATGTCTCTGTGAACCAGGCTCTTGGGAGAGGCGGGTTTCTTGCCGGCCAGGGGACCCCCAGCGGGATCCCGGCGGCTTCTTCAGAGACGAGTGGGGAACGACGGTGGAGGAGGGACGCCACGAGCGTCCCACCAAACCAGGCTCTTGGGAGAGGCGGGTTCTTTCCACCAGCTGTATCCGGGCGCGCTCTCTAACGGAGGCGGTCTTGACGGTCGAACTCCCACACTGCACTAATCCCTCGATTACTCAGTGGCGTTTTCTGTGTCGGATCCAGCTGGTCTCGCACGTCCGGTGCCGGGGGCACAGCGGAAGGCGTCTCGGCAATCTTCAAGTACCCGAGAGGGTAGGAGTCTCCCTCCTCTAAAGTTCCAGAGATTAGACCATCGCAGCTCCGGCCAGGTAGCACAGACGTTACAAGAGTGGTCGGAAGCACACCCAGCGCAAAGGAGACAGACTGTATGGTTATCCGACGGCCACTGGAAGCCTCCGCATAGCTTGCATGTCCTCAGCAGTCCGATAGTGGTCCCTACTCTGGCGCCGCGCAGAGCGAGCGGGACGAGAGGTGGCCCGGAACTGTGTTGATAGTAGTCTCCGCTTTCTTGGAGACGAGCATTCTTACTAGAGTCCCTGGACGTGCACGTGAATGTCTCTGAGCCAGGCTCCGACGGAGGCGGGCTTTCTTGCCGGTAAGGGGGACCCCCAGCGGGATCCCGCGGGCTTCTTGGAGACAAGTGGGGCAGATAGTGGACATGGCTTCTTGGAAGTCTTAGTCCGGGCGTGCTCCCTCCTGGAAGCGGCCTCATCGATCCAGGCCCACTTCGTGCACTAGTCCACTGAATCCGGTGTGGGGATTCCCACAGGGACGTCCTGGTCTCAAGCGACCGGTGCCAAGGATACGTTGGAAGGCGTATCCACATCCTGCGCATAGGAGACCCGACCCAGTGGTTGTCCGACGGCCACCGGAACATCTGCCTTGCGTGAAGGACATCGGCATGCCCCTCTTCATCGGGGCGGAACGGGATCCTTCAAGCACCAACAGCATAGGTCGCTCCCGCCTGCAGACGCTTCAATGCTGCCATCCGCGCTGCTGAGGCCAGGTGACGCAATCATCCCAATGTGGTAGGAGGCACCTCCCGTGTCGGAAGACAGGCCTAGTCCCAATGGGCGCTGCCTGGACATGAAGAACACACCTACCAGTAGCAGCCGGGCTGGGGCTTACAGCCGAGAAGCTGCTTGTCCTCTCAAGGTGGTAGTGTACTGCAACGTCCTAAGACGTCGGACGTGTGCGTAATTGTCTTTCCGAGTGGGCCTTGCCAGAGGCTGTTCCCGTGCGCTCCCCCTGGCAGTGGCCTCCACGATCCATGTTCGCGCACTAGTCGCGACATCCGGTGTGGCTTCTCTCCCAGGGCAGTCCGTTGTCGTGCGGAAACCCGCAGTGTCTGGAAGGCGCCTAAACCGGTGCCAATCGCTTGCAAAGCAAGCATGGTCGGCGGGGCATCCGGTGCAGAGGCGAAAGACCCCTGGGGGCTGAACTAGCCACTGTCATCTGTGTGAATGGGTAGCGCATCCCTGCAACAGATAACACCCGAAGGCCTGCGGGCGAGTCCTGTGGGACCAAGCCACGAAAGGTAGCCTTCGTAACAACAAAACACACAA
Organism: Semisulcospira habei; assembly: GCA_036245525.1. Classification (NCBI taxonomy): domain Eukaryota; kingdom Metazoa; phylum Mollusca; class Gastropoda; family Semisulcospiridae; genus Semisulcospira; species Semisulcospira habei. The sequence continues at coordinate 138,555,400 of BTPG01000004.1, read as the reverse complement.
GCACCAAGCGGGGTAACAGACTGTCAAGCCTGCACGCCAGCAGTGCAGCAAGAAGGTAGACTCACTGCCCTCAAGCACTAAGGTGAGCAACCAACATATGTAGCAAAAGTCAAACATGTCATGACAGAAGCGAGGTACCAAACTCAGACCTGTTTACCCCCTGGGTGTAGTCAGTGTACTTTCAACTGACTAATTGTGTACTTTGGACCTCACATGTGTAATTATTCCCAAGCCAGTGAGTTGTCAGTATCTCCAAAAAGTGTATTCTTGGGTAAACAGGTCTGCAAACTGCATGCCGACAACTAGCCGTGCAGTAAGCAAGCAGGCCCACTGCCGCCAAGCGCTAAGGCGAGGGAACAACATATGTACACAAAAGACGAATACGTCATGACGGAAGCGAGGTACCAAACTGCACGTCTGCAATCTAGCAGTGCAGTAACGAGGTAGATTCACCGCCGTCAAGTGCTAAGGTGAGCAACAACATATGTACCAACCCCTGTGACAAAAGGAGTCAGGCCCCAACAACATTATTACTAAGGGTGACCGTGTGTGGGAAAAAAAAAAAAAACCAACACCGGCCGCATGCTGTACAACTCAATACGCAATGACAATCAAGACAAGAAAAACACCTGGGGCAGAAAATCGCCACTTTATGTGGACATGCCACGAGGGGCCCGCCCAGCCAAGGAGCGTAAACCCCCCAGCTGCCCGCCGGAACGTATATCCACTCTCTAAGGTACGTGAGCACTTGTCTACCGCGTATGCCTGCGTATGCGAGTGTGCGCTTAAATCCATCACCCGTGAGCGAAAACAGAACAGGCGCTGGTCCCGAACAAACCACGCGATGACAAGGCGTGACTCAAGCTGTGCCACTCCGCTAATCAGGCCATGGAGTAAAAGAATTCTCCACACCCAAGGTACAAAAGCGTAGGAAACTTCTCTACGATTCACCGAAGGTGAGTGGGGGCGCAATTACAGTGAGAAGAAGACGAAAAACTTCGTACCTGCACAACCAGTGCCCAGCCCGGGAACCAGCCGAGGGTCAATCCCGCTACCTTACCTCTCCGCCGAAGGGGAACGGGGGGAGACGTCCAAAAACCCGCCTGGCACGACCGGCGAAGATCACCGGACAGCTCACCAGAGGCCGAAGCGCAGGCGCCAAGCAGTGGGGACGAGAAAACCACGCAGCAGCACAGGCAGGGCCGACGAAACGATCCTATCTCCCGCTCTTCATTCCAACAGCAAGTCCGAACCCAAGAACGGTCGAAAACCAAAGTCCGTAGGCTAGAGCCGAGCGCAAGACGACCGAATCGTGCGCCTAAGTAGACTAGACTGGGGGATTATGGGTACCCGGCTTCCGGGTGGTGGGTATAGGGAGACAACTCTTGGTCCCCTCGGGGTTCCCCGAGTGCCTCCCGGGTTGTGTCTTAACACAACTGGCTCTTAGGCTAGAATGAGTAAGTAGTAGACACTTCCATTCAGTCATGTCATCGGTAATGTTTTTGAAGAAACAAATACCTGTGAATGTACGTGACGGAATGTTACATGTGCTGTCATCAAGTACAAGATCGGGGGAAAAATTCCAATTGGTAAACAAGTGAACCTAGTGGAGTCTCAAGCCAGTGTCTGTACTGATATTTTAAAATGACATCAGTGCAGGTGAAAGTTTTACGTCTTGAGGGTGAAAATTTAGTTTTATAGGCTTTTATTTTTTGGGAGAAAGTGTTCCGTCACTTTTCACGTCCAGGAAACAGGCTCGAATTAACACCACAAAATGCAACTGACCAGGAAGTTCCGATTCTAATTTTGTACATGCCGATGACCCAGATGCGGATTATCTTCACCTTTTACTGCAAATGGTGAAGACAAGGCATGGCAAGCCATTTTTTATTTCGGTCATCACCATTTTACATAAAGTCCAGATATTTTTCATAACTTCCACACGCATTCTCGCTGGCATTAAAAAAAAAAATTCCAGCTGTCCTTAATAAAGATATCGACGTACAATATTTGTAAGGTATTGCACAATGTGATGGTCATGTCTGCTTAGCAAAGAACCAGTTCTGAGCGCAGTGTTGTGTGGAATCGAAAGAGAAAGTTGTGATTGACAGAAAACGGTCTTTATGACGGAATAATGTCCAGAAATCATATGCTGAACGTTTGGAGGTTACAAAATACATCTTAGTAAACATGTGTGTACAATTTTCTGGTATTATTTTAATCATAGTATTAGTGCTGTCTGTGCTGGAGTTAAAAGATGCACACATACGCTTATTTTTGTTGTACTAGATATTTCCTGTCATCAATAACATCCATTCTCCTCAGATTTTGGACATTTGAAGGGCTCTAACAGCAATAAAGAATCTCAGATTATCTTTTCAAACACTGTTTTGAACACTAGAATGACAAAACATGCCACTGACATTAAATAGTCAATTTTCAAAACATTTTAATAATTTGAGTTTTTGTCACACTTTGGTGATCATCTTTTGAGAATGGCTCATATGTGTTCATTCAACAACCAAAAGCCACAATTGTCTAAGGAACAATTGGTCTCAGCCTGAGACATAGACCCTCATGAGTCCCCGCAACCGCAAGGGTTCATGAAGATGTACACCTCTTGCAGTTCAGTTCTTTAGCAGTGAAGGGGTTAGCTCTTTACCCACAGGCGCTGAATGTGTCATTACATTAAGCCATTATTTGGCATGCCCACCACATGCAGATATGAACTATAAACATATTCAGCCTGACAACGGTATTCCCAAATTTTTGAGGCAGCATCTAATGACTATGCAACAGTTGCAGGAGATGGGTTAACCATCATAATTCATGGGCAGTGCCAGATTAGCTTGGCGTCGACAGGCGCCAAGCTAATCTGGCACTACCCTTGAATTATCATGGTCAACCCATCTCCTGCTGTAGTGCGCCAGGCCTGAATGGGTTAACAGAATGACTTAGTGGCAGAGTACATAATACAGAAAGGTTACTTAGTAGGCAAAGAGATAATGAGCTGTACCTATGATGAATTTGAGCTTCAACTTACGGTGTACAAGCTAAGGTGAGAGTCCCACCAGATGTTGTCAAGCCATCAGGCACCATAGTCCTACTTCCCCGTGCGCTGGTGCTAGCAGTCAGGCCAAAGATTTTACGCAGTCGCCAGCGCCGATTCTGAAACCACACCTGTGAACCAAACCTGTACAGATCTGCCCAATTTAACCCATTTTCTGTGCGAGGACAGCAAGCAACACCCAATTACAAGAAGTAACTGACCCTTTCTGGGATGGCACAAAGAAGGCAACACACAACTGCAAGAAACATGGATCCTCATGAGCCCCCACATCTGCGGGGACTCATGAGAATCTGTGCCTCTTAGGGACATCATTTATAAACATGTTATGTATAACATACTTTGGGCAGGCAGATTTTTTTTCAAGCAGTGAAATAGTGTGAAAGATTCAGACATAATTTCTAACCACCAGAAATTCTGTCAAAATTCTGTCCACAACAGCTCACTGTTACCACTTGAAGAACTGTAAGTAAACAATTGTTGATGTATGAAACTGAACATAATTTACCTTGAAATAAAGACTACTGAATTACATTAAATGCTTGTTACCCTTGCACTGTTCACATGATGAAGTAAAAATGCTATGTATNCTGCTATACTGCTACAAAAAAACAAATGGCAAACGGGATGAAGGAAGGATAAGATACGGGTTCGTTTGTGAGGTTCCAGAAACTCCAGAACCCTTTCAAAAGCTGAGTGCAGATGGATTAAAAATGATAACTCATGCACACATGCAGCCACTGGGGTCAGTTGCATAAGCAACAGAAATGGGCCAGTTGCATGAGCGAACAGTCGAAGCACCTTGCTTGGTGGGTGGTGCATGACTAAGCTTGATCATGTAAATGACCCCAGGAGGATGCATGCGCAAGGGGGTTGGAGTCTAGCTTAGCACCTCTCTGCCACCCTCTTTCATTTTACCCACAACCACACCTACCCTGAGCGTGGGGATGGGGATGCCAAGCGTGGCAGACAGTTCATTCATGCGCCACCGGCTGGGGTACATAGTCCTGCTGAACACCGCATCCAGCCCCTGCCTCTGTGCCTTAGTGAACAGCCACCGCTGCCTCTTCTGCTTCTTCACCAGAGGAACGTCATCAACCTTAGGGCCTGAAAAAATACATTCTAATTTGCTTTAAGTCACTAGTACTGTTTAAAGTGCCAGTGGTACACGCACAATGGGATGAATACATTTTATGCATAAGAGGTTCATCAATTCATATACATGTGTCCAAGGCAAACTTGTGTATCCTGTTCATCTTCAAATGGCCATCTCAGAAAGGTGACAGATACTGAACAGGCCAGCAGAAGGGGCACATTCTCATAAGCCCATGCATCTGATCTGTGACTGTTGCACTTGGTGTTGTGTGTTGTTTTCAGATGGCGTGATAGAAAAAAAAAGAGAGGAATAAATATGACAAGAAACCATGTTATATTATGTCATCAACTGGACAGGTTTAACTGTATCAATGACGTGCATTGCAGTAAAGCATGCCTTTAGAGCCATCTGTTTTGCGCAGACAAACGCTGTTTTTATTTTCTCTCACAAGAGTTTTTCTCTGCAAAAATCTGTGTATGGTATACCAATAAAATGGAACCAAGTCCACTTGGGCGTCCAAGCCAGACTTGCTCTTTCATGAAAGGTATTTCATATTGCAGAAATAATGTAGCCGTGAACGGCCGCTTGTGCTTTTTTGTTTATTTTCTGCCTTACCTTCCGGCGGTCTGCCAAGCGGCGGCCGAAGAAGCTGCAACACCACTGGAATATGTGGCAAAGGTTCCGCAATTGGCATTTTCACAACATTAGACGTCGTTGGATTCGTAGTATCAGGGGATGAAAATATAGCAGTTTCCATTCTTTCATTCTCTTCCCCATCTGGCTCTTCACGCGCTTCTGGAATCTTGCCGTCTGCTGTCCCTTGCGGCCCAGGGACGATTCTTTCGGCCGCAGAAACGCCGCCCGTTCCAGACGAAGTTGAGTCGCACATTGCGAGGATGTCGAGGGCCGACTGTGTCTCTTCAAAGCGGCTCGGGGCTGTCGGTGCAAATTCATACACAAGTCGGTTCACAGTATCTTCTGCTACCTCGTCGAGGAGAGCTAAAAAGTCAATCAAGACTCTCGCCCGAGCCAGCCATATGCCATGAAGAAAAGGTAGAGAATTATGAAGCACGGGCAGACACTGGGTAAGTTAAGATGTAACAACTTGACCAACCAACACTTTCCACCAATCACTTGGCACAAAGAAGACCCTTCGCATGGCCTGATTTGCATAAAAGACAGCAGTACCAATGTACGCCACAAAACCGACAGGTGTGTACGCTGGTGATTTTTGCACGAGATTCACAAGCTCCCAAAGAACATTTCAGCTCGTTATGTTGTGAATACTCTGGTTGTAAGCGTACCTAACGTGAAGGTGTGATGAAAACCCCGTGCCGCTGAAATTGAACTTAACTTTGGAAAGATAAAGATAGAACCACTGACTCGGCCCAAGTTTGTCCTGCCGGCGGTGCCTACGCGGCTACAGTGACGAACAGACGACGTTACTCGTATACCGGTCGCATTACAGTAAAATCGACTGTGACAATCAAATCAGATTAATTAAATCGAACCGATATTCTTCATCAGTTCGCATGATTTCGAAACAAGATGAGATTCTCGGCAGCCCAAAGTTGTTCCTACACTGATGTATTTTAAAGTTCACCCTTCAGTTCTGATCCATGTCTCTGCGCCCCTAGTACCCACTACGGGCATCACTGCACATCGGTATACTGATGACACGCACACAGGACATATAGGGCTCGGGAACTTCCCTGCGTTGCCGCCGCTAGGAACGTCGGCTGCCGCGCCGCCATCTTGAGAGGAAGCGATAGACTTCGGATAGTAGCGAAGTTGTGTTGTTCCAACACCGCGTTGGTTTTTTTTTTTTTTTTTTTTTTTCCATGTTCAGTCTTCCTTTGGAAACAAACACTGGCAAAAACAGATTCTCAGTTAGCGGTTTCCTACGGTGATGGCAAGACTTGCTGTTTTATTGCCTCACGTCAGGACTTTCCTGACAGTTGTCCTGATAGGGCCGGATTTCCCGATGAGCGCATGAGTCGCGTATCCTCTCAAGATGGCCGCCACGCCGACTAGTTGTGATGACGTCAGCTTCCCGAGCCCTATACGGCGCTTCGCGCCAGTGGTGCGTTCTGCGGTGCGTAGCGCCGGACAGACATTCTGACTCGAAGCCGTCATAGCAAGAGCAGCGAAATGACGTCACTGTAAGCTTCACGTCATGACATCGTTAGTCCCGAGACGTACCTGTATACAGTGACGAAATTGATGTCACTTTTACGTCACTCATTGTAGTACCACAAGTATACGTATGAGAGGATCAGACTTGTAAATTTTGTTCAGCTGATTTTCATACTGGATCTATTTGGTAACCGAATTTGTCATTTGACCTAATCATACCCGATAGCTAGGACAGACAGCAGGCTTATGTAAATACTGTTATGAAAAATAATTATGGTATTAATGATACATTTACTTCTTTATTTTCGTCAAAAGCTTGAAGATTTTTAACCGTTTTAAAAATAATCCCCAAAAAAACGCGGTGCCGAAAATCACAGTTTGACCAAATCATACCCGAGAGCCGGGACCAACAGCAAATGCCGTTTATGAAAAATCGATTGGTTTAGTCCCCTATTTCTGGACCTCCTGTGACCTATGACCTGTCGCAGTAGTCACCAGAATTAGTATGCATAGAAAGGTGTTACCACCAGGTATATCTATATCAAGTTTGGGTTTGAAGTTGAATAAAATATTTGAGAAAACAACAAACAAAACATTTTTGTGAAAATATACCTTTTTTTCTGGACCTCTTGTGACCCATGACATTTCCGACATTAGTATATAAAAAAAAATCAATCCAGACCAAAAAGGTGACTGCCAAGCGTGTAAAATGCAAAGAAGTAAAGGGTATTTACCCGAATTATTAATAAATTGTGTTGTACCCGTCTTTTCTAAGCGTGTTTCTTTCTCTGTTGGGTACTTCTCGACATTAGTATGCATAAATAATTCTTACCATCAGGTATCTCTGTACCACATCTTGAAAAATATTTCAAATATCAAGACTGTCCACAAACGCCGGCGCTAGTCGCTGACACACACACACACACACACACACACACACACACACACACACACACACACACACACACACACACACACACACACAAACGCGTGCCAGAAGTACGCTTGCAGCAAGGTTTGCGTAGCTGGACGTGACGCCATTTTTTTTTCTTGTTACGTCTTTGCCAGAATTTGAGTCCCGCCCGCCCATGATTTCATGTGCATGCTATTGAGCGCGCTCCGACCAGCCCCATCGGAAAGTTGTTTCCAATTTTAACAGGAACAACAAAAAGCAACATTCATTGTAAATTATGCCACAAATAACTGACTTAAAATGGATTTTTAGTAATAACACATAATGGTTGCCCATGATTGCAGCGGACCGAATCATTTATAAATGACAAGCCCCGTTTAAACGAAAGTAGCCACGGTATGCTCTCTCTCTCTCTCTCTCTCTCTCTCTCTCTCTCTCTCTCCTCTCTCTCTCTCTCGCTCTCCCTTTCTCTTTCCTCTCAAGCTAAATCAGAAATTTCTCTTCAAATGAACTTTTTTTTTCATTCATTGTACTTTGAATAACAGACGGTAAACGTTTTGGTACATGTAGAAAGAACAGTACATACTTGGCAACAATATAAAAGTTGAAGCCGGTTACAAGTCAGTAAGAAGCACTGAATGCAAACCAATAATAATTTTTTTTAAAAAAAGTCAGCAGATAAATGGCCTGTTTGACAACGTTTAAACATCATAAGAATGTTGTTTGGTACTGCATACAATGATTTCCGATGGCACATCACTGAACACACGACGGAAGTTGCACTGAGTCACAAGCCCAAATCCACTGGCTGAAACGGCTTTTTTCACACTTTTTCCCTCGTTTTTCATACTGTCCTGTTCATTGCGTATTGAATATGATATATATATTATTATACTACACTACAGGATTCCGTTTCATTGGTCATGTTCGTTCTCACCGATTTCAGGCCTTGATATCAGTTCTTCCGATTTCAGTCCTTTAACCCCATGGCGCCAAGCTCATCTGGCACTGCCCTTGAATTATCATGATCAGTTCATCTCCTGCCGCAGGGTCCCGGGGCTAAATGGGCTAACAAGAGGCGTGTGTTTTTCTGTACCTCTGCTTTATCGTGAACGCTTTGCGGGCTTCTCTTTTTTCCTGCATACCTCCCCGATTATGTCAGTTTCTGGTTGTGAAATTCGATTTAACTCATCTAGGCCTGATTACATATATATATATATATATATATATATATATATATATATATATATATATATATATATATATATATATATATATATATATATATATATATATATATATAAGTTCTCTAATGTGGGCACTGTCTGAAGGCTGCCGGCATTTCAGTTCAGGAGACAAATCGACCACTGATAGTTTAAAAGGTGGTGCCAGAATGGCTTGGCGCCCGTCTATTCTGGCACCACCTTTAAACTGTCGGTTTAAACTGTTCCTGCACCATCCTTGAAATATCGTGGTCGATCGTGGTTTCCTGCTGCAGCGTGTCAAGGCTGGACGAGTTATGAATTAGTCGTAGATGTCCGGCCACCCAAAAGCCTTGGGCAGACTGGTAATGCCCGACTCCACCTTGGTCCACTTGAGGCGTTCCGCCACCAGGCTTCGGCCCTTAATCTTTGGCTTCCACCCGTACCACCCGCTTGTTGTCCTGCACGCCAGAAGCGGGAAATAGATCGACCATTAACCCATGACATCCTGAGGCTGAATTAAAAAAAAGGTGCTTTTTGTTCCACGAAGGCTACATTACAGAATGGGAGATAGATCAACCGTTTCATTTCAAGGATGGTGCCAGAATAGCTTGGCGCATGAGGCGCCAAGCTATTCACCACCCTTGAACTATCATAGTCAAATTTATTTCAATCAATAGTGTCTCAGGATGAAAAAAGTTAAAACTAGAAAGTAGTGCCTAGTTAGCTCGGCACCTTCAAAGAGAAGTGGCTGATTAGACTGGCGCATGATTCCATTTTTGTCACGAGTACACGTTTAGTCGATGCACGGTAATGTCGTCCGTTTTGTTACTGACCAGGGGAGGATCGGTTACCTCGAGGTGGGGGGGGGGGGGAGGGGGGTCCATCTTTTTGTTTGGGACCTTCAACCTGATGCAAAAGGCCTCACAGACCTAGCTTCCAGTGGCTGAAAAAAAATCGCCAAATTATCAAACGGGGGGGGGGGGGGGTGGGGAGGGGGGGGGCTGGGGGAGGGAGGGGGGGGGGGAGGGAAGGCACGTGTGTGTTGAAGACTCTCACCACTCGCCAAAATATCAAACAACGGACGGGAGTCGGGGGGTGGGGGGAGGGGTGGGGTGGGGGGAGGGGTGGGGTGGGGGGAGGGGTGGGGGTGGGTGGTGGGGGTATTATGGAAAGAACGTGTGCGTGTGTGAGAAATCGCCAAAATATCAAAGAGAGGGGGGGGGGGATTCCAAACACCCCAAAAAGGGACTTTTGTTATAGCATTTTAAACAATTTTGGGTCGGGGGAGTCTGAACACCCCCCCCCCCCCCCAGATCGCCCCTGCTGACTCCACACTGAAGGAACCCTATTCGTCAATGTTAATTAACTCATTCAAGGCGTGCCGCATCCGAAACCCTATTCTTGAAGGGAAATTAACTCATTCGAGACGTGCTGGATAGAAAGCCACGTGTCCGAATGCAGACGTCTCGAATGAGTTAACCTGTTTATTTATAGGGCCAAGTTTGTGAAACGTGCAGACAATGACAGTTTTGTAAGCTTTCCGCCCGCTGGTTAGGCACTTTTTTGAGCTGTCGCGGTCAAGTTTGCTAATTTCATAGATTTAAGATTCGTGAGAACATCAACATGAGTGAAGGTTATAAGCTTCTGTAGACACGACTGACTCTCTGTGAACGGTTCTTTACATTTAGTGTGAAGGGGTGAGTCTTTACATTTAGTGTGAAGGGGTGGATGGATGGATAGCAGATGGATGGAAGGTAGGGTAGGTGGGTGTGGTTTATTTTTTACTGACTGGATGGAAGGATGTCGGTTGGATGGAGGGATAGGAAAAAAATAGACTGCAGGTATACACACGAATGTAAAGACCTATTGGAAGCGGTGAGAAAGTGAAAAGTTCCAGTAAAAGAACAACAAACCTACTTGGAAATAGTGCTGATTGATGGCTTGTCATCTATGGGCGGGAGATAGATACCCCCTTTGTCTTTCTTCATGTGAGGAGGTGGCGGATAGTACCAGCGACGCCAGTCGTAGGGTGACATGGGCCGCTTGCCCTCCATAGCCTCCTGCATCTGTTTTCATTGTTCAGTATACACTGATAATGCATTAACTCTGTGCGTGTCGGTAGCGGATTTTGTCGCGATGATTCCTGCAGGAATCATCGCGACAAAAACCGCTACCGACATGCAAACGGTAATAATGTACATGTATTGGTCTTGAGAAAGCAGGGTAACCCCTTTACTGCCAGCTGAGTGTGGCCACCTACGTGGTGAGGTATTAATAAGCAGCCACAGTCAGTATGCAATCCTCTCATCCTGTTGGGTGAGCACAGTTCTGGCATTGGACACAGATTGTGCTTTGAAATCATTGTAAATTCAATGTCAAAGATACCCAACCGTCAAAGGAACGTAGATACAAAGTGGTTCAGCAAGAGGCATAGATGCTCATGAGCCCCCGCAATTGCGAGGGCTCGTGAGAATCCGTATGCCTCTTACAGTTGTGTAGTATTCTTTACTGTTTCTCGGCAGCGAAGGGGTTAAGTACCTGGGGCATATTGCCATGGACAGATTGTATAAATTATTAGTGTTGTAGGACAGTTACAAGCATTATGTGCTTTTTCACGTTTTCTATGTCTAGAGTTTTCTAAGGATTTGATGAGTTCTGGTACATGGTCTGTTTCTGTCAGGCACGAAGATTCGGAACTTCCAATGCGGATACCCCTCATCTGCCAACCATGCGACTGAGGTGTCTTACCTTCTTGTACTCGCCGACCAAGAAAGACCAGCGAGCAGGCCATGTGATTAGCTGGTTAGTCGTACATTTCTGGACGTGAATCCGCCCTGGAAACAAACCAAGATAGTTTCGTTTGGATGTACAGTATACATGTCAGTATATAAGTACAAATGCGGGAGTTAAGGCCACCGTTAACATCCTGTTACGATAGGAGGGGGCGGGGGATGGGAGGGGGTACCATCACGGATTCTTGACGTTTTGTTGGTTAGTTCGGGTTTAACGTCCACGGCACCGAAGTGATAATGGACGGCCCTGACGGGCGGGTTATGTGAGACAGGAAAATCTATTACCTATGGAGTACGACCTGAACACTGATCAACGCAGGCGCACTCCAACTGTGCCACTTTGATTTACCAGGACCTTTCAACAGACAAGCTTTTGAACAAGCCCGTCTTTTCCCCCTGGATTGCGAGTCCTGGCTAACCGGGCCGGGACGGGGATTCGAACCCACGACCCGGCGATTTTCTTCGCTCTCCTTTTCCGATGCTTAACCGCCTGAGATATTTCGGACTCGCATGACGTTTTATTTTACGATTCATGCATCACGAATCCCCCAGAATAGCGTTCACGTTTCACGATGAAAGAGACAATGAGGGTAGAAATTAAAAAGTGGCAACATAATTTTCAGACTAGACAAAGTAAACATGACGTTTTTACGGATCACGAAGGTTTTATTGTAGATTTCACGTATCGCGAAGAACCGTTTTCACGGATGACGGGGATGAGAAAAACGCAGTCACGAGAAGCACCGCTCCCCCTCCCCCTCCCCCCCCCCCCTTCCTGGTCAGTCGCGTCAGGCACTGAATACTTGCATACATACCCTTTTATTAAAAGTATGTATGCAAGTATTCAGTGCCTGAATTAAAAGTTTTAATTATAAAATAAGATATAACATAATATATTTGTGAAATAACACGAAATAAATGTTCACGCCATACAAAAACAGATTCAGAACCACATGTGATCAAACCATTCCAGTCTCTGTACTTTGACTGGATGAAACCGATCGCTGGAACTGGAATTTTTCAGTTTCTCTATTACAAACTTTACTTCTTTGGTGTTTTTGCTCTGTGCACTAAGCTGATTAAGGGGCTGGAACATAGTATCTGGGATGAAACAAGGCTTAAAGTAATTGTCTGACGGTTGCCATTCGGCTACATAAACCCACATTTAATTTTTTTTTTTAAATCCAGTCACTATGGTTGGAGAGTCACAGATGACACCCTGTTGTATTGACCTCTACAAAAGTCTAGGAAGGACATTTTCTTACTGATACATACCACAGTTTGTCCAGATCGACATAGTTGTGGACCTGCGGCGCCCGGGCCAAACGTTCTTATCTGCTGGCCATCTTGGATTTGGTTTCTATGGCGATGTGAGGCTTTTCTGAGAGTTACTTCCCTTTTCGTGCCCTTATTAAACTTTGTCAAATCATAACACTGTACATGTAGGTCTACGCAAAGAGAGACGTTGGCCCACTGCAGCTCAGCACGTGTCAATAGCGACAAACTTCGACCATAAGCAGTGACATAGGAAGTTTGTTTCCTCATTTTTATTATTTATTTATTTATTTATTATTATTTTTTTTTTTTTATTATTATTATTATTTTTTTTTGGGATGGGTGGGGAGGGGAGGGGGGAGGGGGAAGTAGAGTTTGTGTGTGTGTGTGTGTGTGTGTGTGTGTGTGTGTGTGTGTGGGGTAACAAACAAACATTCCATTCTGCCAAAATCAAACCAAAAAAAAGGCCGAGGTGTAGAGTTTCTTTTGCTCCGAACTTTTTGTTTTTGAGGGGGTTGGGGGGTGGGTGAGGGGGGGGGAGGCGCTAGGGTATTCTCTGGCCACCCCACTACTTTTTGTTTTAGGGGCTAGCTCCCCCCCCCCCCCCCCCACACACACACACACACCTTCCGTATGCGCGCATGTGCGCCCGCGCGCACACACATACACACTAAGAAAAGAGGGTGTGTGTATACATCAGTAAAATTATTTTTGCTCCAGAAAAAAAGGAAAGAAAAAAGAAAAGAAAATCGATTTGATACTGTAAAGAGAGTTTTATTTTATTCTTTCAGAGTTATAAAACAAACAAACAAACTGAGGTAAAGTTTGAGACTGTCTATACTTGGGACAGTAAGTAAGTAATGTAAATCTCTCTGCATACTGCAAATCGTCGTCTCTTACAAAATGCATTTTTTTTTTAACATCAGTTCATTCAACAAATCACGTCCATTCAAGGGTTTAAAATGGCTTGTATCATTGAAAAACATAAGATTAGAAAATGCGACTTAATGAGATATAACTGTAGGTTCTCCCCCTTTAGGGAAAAGCGTCAGAGTCAATTTCTCTCCCTTACACCTGTTCTGACAAACCTGAGTTTTTCAAGACGACGATTCACTCACTGAACATTCATCATTCATTCACACATTTTTCTCTTAACTCATTCGCGAATGTGCGAAGTGCGGCGCCCCACGATCAGTACACATGCAGCATGGACCCCAGGGAGAGAGTGGCGAAACTCTGGTCGAGCTCAAGCAGCTCAAGACTGGACCCTGGTAGAATCGAGGAGCACAGGACAGGCTGGACCCTATACCGGTAGGGGACAGGCGTAGTAAGTAACCCGACACTTCCGCGGCCATTGATGCGAGCATCTTGAATGAGTTAACACACTGAGCCTAATAACAAAATTTCCAGATTTGGCAGTTGTCGGAAAATTATATTACAGCCCAGGACTGAGAGAGATCGACCATGATAGCTCAAAGATGGACCATGCTAAGTTAAGGATGGGACCAGAATAACGTGCCACCCTGTGCACCCTTGAACTATCATGGTCGTTCTGTGTCTTGCAATGTGACAGGACTGAATGGTTAACGCATTCGAGGCGTGCAGCATCCGAATACGCGGCATAAAGCCGCGTGTCCGAATGCGCCACGTCTCGAATGTGTTAATGCAGTATTACGTTAACCCATTTAGCCCCGACGCCCTACAGCAGAAGATGAATCGACCATGATACTTCAAGGGTAGTGCCAGATTAGCTTGGCGCCATCAGGCGCCAAGCTAATCTGGCACTACGCTTGAATTATCATGGTCAATTCATCTTCTGGTTAGTGCCAGATCAGCTTTGCATCAGGCGCCAAGCTAATATGGCACTACCCTTGAATTATCATGGTCGATTCATCTACTGCAACTGGTACATAGTCGTTAGGTGACACACCCAAAATATGCTAAATGCGCCCGTGGGGTTAAAGTTGCGTGCCAGTGAATGAGCCAGAAGAGTCCGTACCGGGAGATGGCCACTGAGCGTGTGAGGTGGGGGGCGGAGGGTGGGGGAAAAAGGGGTTGGTGAAGGACGAGATCATGACGGGCTTGTAAGCGTCCGGCACACTGCCCATGGATGACATGGATGACAGGGAGCTGAGGTGGGGTGGCGTGGCGTGGTGAGAGTGGTGCCATTGGGCGGGGGGAGCGCGAAGGGCGTCGTGCTGATGCAGGCTGGACAGCATGATAGGAGGGTCGGCGACGAAGGGAAAGGGAAACACTCTGTTCATGGTAAGGGAAGAGGTCGGCAAGGGGACTCCGTTGTGGACGGGACTAAGAGGGTCTGAGGATTTGCCATCCCCGCCCATGCCACTCAGGAGTGACGACTGTGTCTGGGCTTGGTCCCGCGCGGCGGCCGTCTCCATTTGCTGCCGATAGCTGAGAAGGTCAGACAACACAGGCAGAGTGTCGTGAACACCGCTAGTAGATTGTCCCGCCGATCCCAGCCCCAGCCCCATGCTGGCCAGACTTCTGGCGGCGCTGACTTGATGCTGGCTGAGATCCCCACCCATACCCATCTGCTGGCCGTACCCCGCCTCCAGTCCCTCCCAAGGGAAGCGTGGCATGAGGAGACCGTCAGCTCGGACGTCCCGGGGACTGCTGAAGGCTGACGTGTTGTGCGAGTGGTGGAAGCGGTTGGCGGCCGTGTTGAGGAAGGCCGTAGGCGTGACCTTGTTGGGCGGGGCCACCATGTCGTAAGTCTGAAACAGTCTGCTGATGGTCGCACCCCCACGACCTGCGCCTACTCCACCCCCACCTGCTAAAACACCACTCGGTCCCACCACACCGCTACGCACTGACACTGCGGATGACTGGGAGTGCGACCTGTGTTTGTTTTTCTTCCTCTTCTCTTTCCTTGACTTAAGGTTTTCGTTGCTGAAACGTCCCAGTTCAGAAATTACACTTCGCAAAACAACGTTCGGAACCATCCGCCCTTGACTGCCATCACTTTTCACTCCTTCTCCACCTTTACCACACACACTACTGGAATAATCACCACTCTCTCCAGCATCCCCGGAATCTGTAGCGTCACTTTTCCCTTGTTTTCCATTTTCTTGACAACGTCCATCTGGGCTTATTTTCCCACTTGCCCCAAGGTCGGGAGAGGAGGCGGAGGAGAGGCTTGATCCCGCAGGGTGGGGTGACATGGACGGGTCACTCTGGTTGGTGTCTGATTTGTCTGACGATGTCACGGTCTGTTTGTCGCCGTTCTTGTTACATCCGCCACCCACAACGTCCTTCCGTCGGCGATTTTGAAACCAGATCTGCAATACAGAGAGAGAGAGAGAGAAAAACAAAATTAATCAGCCATCATCCATAAACGTGTCCACTTTAACTCTTTCGCTGCCAGGTGGACGCAGATGTTTCTGACATCCATGTTATTTCAATACATGCACCAGAGAGCCTCAAGCCGTCCAAGGAAAATAGATATAAAGTGGTATCAGCAAGCGACATAGGTCCTCATGAGCCCCCGCAATTGCGGGGGCTCATGAGGATCTATGTCTCTTGCAGATGGGTTGTGTTCGTGAAGGGGTTAATCAGCCATCATTCATAAACCCGTCCACTTTGAACAACTGGGCGCCATTCGGTCGAAATTCTAGGCGCCCACCTATTTTGACACCACCCTCAAGGCCAGTTTGTCTTCTGAACTGCGATGTAATCTTCAGAAGACAACTCTCAAATTCGGGAATTTGGTATTTCAAAATAGGACCAGTTTTATTGGGATACTCTAGGCCATTGTCGGCGTGAAGGGTAAATGTTTGGCCCGCCAGACTAAAATCCAAAATCCTGCAGACAAAACAGGTGACTGCAAAATGCATAGACAATCGAAAATATTAAGAAAACAACAACAAACAAAACATACAAACAAACAAACAAAAACACAAAAACCAACATGCGGCTTAAGAAGTTAGGCAGGACAATAGCAAGACGAGTTATTCAATGTTCGGGATTAAAAATATATATATATATATATATATATATATATATATATATATATATATATATATATATATATATATATATATATATATATATTTTTTATTTTTTTTCAGAGTGGACATACAGACAAGAACACAAATTCACTATTTTAAATTTCTCACAACCCGAAAATGTAATAAATCTTGTTGTAATTGTCCTCCGTCAGCGTGTTTCGTTCATTGTTGGGATTTTCATTGGACTACTAGTCAGAATAAAATATGCTGTCAATACAGGCCTAATTAAAGTACCTTTACGCGTAAATTTGAAAACACATTTCAGCACCATTTGTGTTCATTATGCCTTGTCGACACATCTAATGAACTTTAACAGCAGTTGGGACACGCAGAAAAAGCACACGCGTAATCCCACTTATTTGTCCTGCCCTGCATTAGTCAGTGTTTCAATCTATTTTTTTTTTTTTTTTTTTTAGCTGTTTCTCGTACTGAAAGCCTTGTATTTCTAGAACGGAGTGGAGTCACCGTCAGGTTACTTGATAAAAAGAAGACGTGTGCTGAACTGGATTGTCCTGTGTCTAAATGAACCATAGCAAGACCTGTGTGTAGCCTTTCGTAACCATCTGTTACAGAAGTGTATCTTTGAACAGTTACGGCGGTGGTGGGCCTTCAAATAAATCACCTATGCCTGACGCATTCAACAATTTCACGAGAGCAAGTTGCTTGATTGAAAGATCAGACAGATCCCCCCTCCCCCCCCCCCCCGCCCCAAGAAAACGAAAGGTAACCAGTAAACAAAGGTCCTCGGGCCCACGACGGCTGCAGTGGGCCCGCGCACAACTGTGGGCCCGAAGACTTATTCCTACTAGGGTACACATACTGACCTTGACCTGTTCCCTGGTGATGCCGACACGCTTGGCGATGAGTTGTTTCTGCACACTGTTGGGGTAGCGCACCTCGTGGTAGATCCCGTTCAGCAGCTCTAGCTGGTACCGCGTGTAGCTCAGCCGCTCTCTGGGCGGTGGTGGCGTAAACGGGCGGTAATCTGTTGAACGGGAATGTGTTCGTTTTAGTTGTTTGATAGTCCTGGCATACTTATCACTAGAGGAAAATATCCATGATAGTTCAAGGGCGGTGATAGTTCAAGGGTGGGTTAGTTAGTTAGTTATTTGGGCGGTTTAACGCCGAGCAGGCAACTAAGGCCATCTCACGGCGGAGTTCAAGGGTAGGGACAGAAGGACACAGAACGACCATGATCAGTTCAAGGGTGGTGACAGAACAGCTTGGCGCCTGTAATCGAAATGCGCGGGGGGGTCGGGTGGAGGGGGGGGGGGGGTCGGGGGGGGGGGGGGGTTGGGGCGGGGGGCGGGCCTGGGGGGCGGGAGTGCAGAGAAGGCGCGTGCGTGTTGAGACTCCCATCATTCGCCAAAATATGAAACAACGGAGGGTGGGGGGAGGGGGTGGAGGGGGGGGGGGGGTTCAAACACTTTGTTATAGCATGTTATAGCATTTTAAAGAATTTTGGGTCGGGGTGGGGGAGGGGGCCCACCCGGCCACGCCCCAGATCCGCCCCTGTATGATGACTCTTTCTCGGCTGTTAAGGGTTATTGTCCCGACAGTAGCAAAGACTTACTCAGGGCGTGCAGCATGCACCAGAAAACAGAGGCTTACAATTTACGAATGTTTGTATATACTGGGATCAAGTGCATGAGTGAGCTTAGTCCTGCGCAAGCCATAAGCAAGGTGCTCCGTTAAAGCGAAGCATTTTACTTAGTGGTTGGTGTATTACTAAGCTCACTCATGTAACAGCTCCTGATCTGTGCTGCCCTGTAAACGCACAAGGCAGCAAGCCCATTTTTTGTGAAAAGCGGCGAGATTTTAATTGTAATTCAATGAAAATCTCGCTTTTCGCAATGTGTGATTTGGGCAGTCACAAACCAGCATACATATGAGATTTAAAAAAAAAAAATCACAACTTCTATTAACAAACATAAAATAATGGGAAAAAGGTTTGTAAATAAATAAATAAATAAATAAATAATTAAATAAATAAATAAATAAATAAATAAATACACATTCCAAAAGAAATCAATGATTTCTGACGTTTAAAATCTGTCACAAATTTGTCTATATTGTGTCGTAAAAAGTTCGAAATAAGTTTGACTAAAATAGTTCAAGGGTAGTGCCAGAATAGCTTGGCGCCTAGAGGCGCCAAGCTATTCTGTCACCTTGAACTAAAGCCATTGGTCTATATCCTTATCTGTAAGTACTATAATGTAGCTTGCGTATGGCAGGTGTACAAATTTTAAGCTTTTAGCCACAGTATGATATGGTTTAATACATGTATTGACCTTCATCCTCCTCTTCAGATCCGTCCCTGTCTCCTGCCGGTTGCACGCTTGGTCCGCTCTGTGTCCAGTGCACCACGTGCCCCCCGGGCCCCACCCCTTCCCCACCCTGGGGCTGACCCCCGGGACTGGCTCGAGGGGGTGGGGCGGAGGGTAGATGCAGGGGCAACCCGGAGGTCCCTCTGGACGTGGTGTCGTACGGAGACAAACCTATACACAGAGACAGAAACCTCAGGTTAGTCAACATGTTGTTTGACAAACAAACAAACAACAAAAACCAACTAAACAACAAAACAAAAAGTCACCCAAACAAAAAACAACCCCCCCCCCCCAAAATTCTAACCAACCAAACAACCAAAAAAAACGAAAAAAAACACCCAAAGAACAAACAAAAACCCCAACAAAACAAAACAAAAACCCCAAAACCAAACAACTAAAGAAAAGATAACAAACAAATAAACAAACAGATAATTGTACATAAATAGAGTTTAAGTGTTTTTCCGCTCCTTGCATGCCGACTGAAACGCAAGGCAAAATGTCCAGTCAATTAACAGTAATGGGAAATTAAAAAACTATAATAATACATAAAATACGGATTTGTGCTGGTCTGTTATTTTGGTCCTTATGGCTGGAAACCGTAAGGTCCAAAATCACAGACCAGCACACACACACACACACACACACACACACACACACACACACACACACACACACACACACACACACACACACACACAAAGAGAGAGAAAAAGAGAGCGGGAAAGAGAACAAGTTTTCTAGTGTCCAGTAACTGCTCACTTCGAACAAATATGGATTTTCCTTATTTGAACCATAATCACGGAAGAAATGTGACAAGGGGTGCGTCCGAACACACGCAATGAATGCCTGGCATGTGATAAGAAATTCGACCATACACGCTCAGAATGTCTTTGTGTGAAACGTTGTTCACCCGCTGATAAAAGAAAATGTGAGTGCCGTGTGAACAAATGTGAACCGACTTGCAGATTTGATTTAAAGAAGAAAGTACCGTGCACAAAATGACGACGATGTAAATGCATGGTGACACAACTATACATTTGCAAATCTTTGTATGGAAACAGCCGTTCACACAAGCTCAAAATGACCACGCTATGAACGTGATCTGTGTAACCCTTATCATTTGGAATACACCAGTGTGTGAAATAAGTTTGACTAAAATAGTTCAAGGGTAGTGCCATAATAGCTTGGATCCTCTTGGCGCCAAGCTGTTCTGGCACCACCCTTGAACTAAAACCATTGGTCTATATCCTTATCCGTAAGTACTATAATGTATAGCTTGCACATGCAGTGTACACATTTGAAGCTTTTAGCCTCAGTATGATATGGGTTATATTAATTATGTCGTCAGTCTACTTTCCCCCTTCCCTGCCACTGTACGTACATTTTTGTTTCTGAAATATCTGTTCATTCAATGACCAAAAGCCACAACCACCCAAGAAACATGGATACTAATTGGTCTCAGCGGCATTGGTCCTCATGAGCCCCCGCAGTCGCGGAGGGTTCATGGGGATCTAGGTCTCTTGCAGTTGGATCGTGTTCATCCCCAATGAAGGGGTTGTAAAAATAACAAACAGACAAACCACCGAAGAAACGATCGAATAAACAAACGAACGGACGGACGGACAGAGGAACTTCGTTTGTCAACTTTGAGTACTGAAACAAACGCTGCACCGGTTTATCCCAAGTATCCATAAGGATCCCGATATCGCAGGCAGTCCTTCCCAGCAAAAGTCAGCAAAACGCCATCAGAGCGACTGCGGCTGAAGTTTTACCGAGGACCTGTATAGTGTTGGGTTTAGGAAACAGCTCCACGGGGCTTTTCACGACCACTATCAACGACACATCTATAATCTGTGAGTGCCAGATTTCGGCCTAGTCACCCCAGCAATTTTGTCGAAGCGACCAAGGTAAATGCCACTCCAAGAACGTAATTTTCTGATACTAACAACGCCCATTTGGTCGGCATCTTTGAAAGTCAGCTCGGAGAACGGCGACTTGAAAAGCCCTCTGCTTGGGAGTTTAGGCATTCGACATGTTTGAACAATCTTCATCAGTCCCTAAAAGCCAAATCGTCCCAAACTAACCCCTTCACTGCCGAAGAAAACTGAGTATAATCCAGCTGCAAGAGACATAGATCCACATGAGCCCCCGCATTCGCGGGGGCTCATGAGGATCTATGCCTCTTGCTGCCACCTTTTGGGATCAGTGTTCCTTCGACGGCTGTGGCTTTGAATTAACAAAGATTTGGTAAACACAGTCTGCGTCCACTAGCTGTCAAGGAGCCAGTGACGCCTGCGTGTGTGAATCATAGAGTCTAATGGACCTTCCTAGATCCGCTTCGTGGACATTCATAGACAGTCAGGGTTTGTGAAGGTTTGTGCATAATCAGTTGGCAAATAACACAGATGTTCCTGATAGAGGAAGTGATCGGAAATTTAGTCTGTTGTACAATCTAACGCAACCCTTCGCTATCTCGAAGGATAGGTAACACATTCTAACTGCAAGAAGCAAAGAACCTCATGAGCCTCCGCTCAAGAGGTTCTTAGCTAGATTTGAGTCCCCCGGGGGTGATCGGGGACTGTTCTGTTATTTGAACTTTGGTTCCTAGTCTCTCGCTGTTCCCATTTATGACTCTGTTCATTTCATTGATAGGGTTTACTGATTTGGCGTTGGATTTGCCATACTTTTCAAAGACATAATTTGCGTTCGCCAGCAGTGAAGGAGTTAAACGTGAAATAACATCCTCAAGATCTGGGCTTAGTTGCATGAGCATAGTCCTGTGCCAGCCACTAAGCGAGGGTGCTCTGCTATAGCGGATCACCCTTGCTTAGTGTCTGGCGCAGGACTAAGCTCCATCATGCAGCTGAGCTCTGAAGCAGATGAAGCGTATAAAATTGGCAGCAAGACCTATGGCTTTTCATAAGCTTAGGACTACAACTGCGTCGAAAGAAAGACTGTGTACATCCAATTACAGCGACTTCATCTTATGAAAGAGCAAGAGGCATATTTTACATGAACCCTTTCGGCTGCAGGGACTTATGTGAATCTACAGGCCGAAGCCGGGATTAAAAGGATGTCCGTTCATGTTCGTTCACATAGTGCTGCTGAACGGGCTCACGAAAATCTATGCCTCTTTTAAGTTTACAGTTTTGGATGCCGGGCTGTAGGTGTATGTTCATCCAAATAATCCGTTCTGGGTTCAAGTGAAAGGGTGGTTGCATGAGCGTTGCGACTGGGTTATCTGGCGCTGTTGACAAATTTGTTCCCCGTGTGTTGACGCTTCTGTCGGTCAGTGTGTGCGGAGCGGATTAGCCAGCGCTCAGAAAGATGGGAGCATCACACGTTAAAAGCTTACCCATAGGCTCGTACCTGGATGCACCTTCCAGTAAAGCAATGGGTCCTCGGGCCGATATCCGCCGCCGTTGGCCCGCGGCGGCGGATGTCGGCCCGAGGACCCTTTGCCACCATCGAGTTTTTTTTTGTAAGAGTCAGGACTGGAAGGCACACAAACAAACAATACAAATTTCAAGCGATAGTCAAACGCTTCAAAGGTGTGCTATCGGCGGTTAGGCCTATGTACTAGCAACTAAAAGGGTCTAGCAGATGCCCTTCATAGACGATCAGCCGTTTACGAGATGGTAGTTTCCTGCTGAGAAATAAAGGTTTGGGTATATCAAAATGAAGTGTGGGATGAGTAGGCTATATAACTATTCTGGCTCGCCGTATGTATTTCGTCCTTGATCATGACATATATAGGTCTGTAGTATCAGTCAGCCAACTTAATAAAATTTCAAATACAAAACGATTTCCAAATACCGTCAGTAGCTCGCTTGAGCTTGCCCTTAGCACCACGTGAATCTTCTGTGTTTGCGTACAGTGTGTGAGTGAATGCGTGTGATTCACGTGAGCGTGCTTGTTGGGTTCAGTTCGCGGCTACATTCTGCGCATTGAGTTATATTATAAATATGAGAAATGCGCCATATAAATGCTATGCATTATTATTATTAGGACGTTAAAAATCAGTCGCATGTGTTGAACATCATAGTATCGGTCCACACTGACAGAGTGAAAACGAAGGTGCGTTTAGCTTCGTGAAGGAGCATTTCGGCAGAATCGTCTGTGATGGACCATGACAACTCTTGTTCAAATGCCAAACTTATCAGGCGCTACCCTCGAGTGAATATTGTGGATCCAGCTCTCACAGCCACGTACACCTGCACGTGAAAAGAAAGCTCAAACACCTGGTGTGGAAACGAATGCAAACGATTTTCTTCGTTTTTATTTATACTGTATTTTATTGTCTTACTGGTTTTACTCGTGGTTCGGGGTTTACGTCCGTGGTACTGAGTGGTAATGAACGGCCCGAAGATGCAGTTAACCTTTTTCATTCTGATACACTGTTGCTTGAAATAAATGTGACTACAATAGTTCAAGGGTGGTGCCAGAATAGCTTGGCGCGTGCGGCGTCAAGCTATACATCACCCTAGAACTAAAATGGTTGATCGTCTGTGATCTGTAATGTAGCCTTTCATAGGACAACAAGCATTTAAAACAAAAATCAGCCTCAGGATGCAATGGATTAATGGGCCACAGGGACAGCCATCGCCTGTGGACCACAATCTGAACATTGGTCAGTTCGGGCCTGTACCACTTTGGTTCACTAGGCCGTTTCAACAGACATGCTGTAGAACAAGCCCAACTTTTTGCCTAGTAGTTCTAAAAGAGACAAGTTTGCAAACCCTTTGTTTTCTCTCTCTCTTCTCTCTCTCTCTCTCTCTCTCTCTCTCTCTCTCTCTCTCTCTCTCTCTCTCTCTCTCTCTCTCTCTCTCTCTCTCTCTCTCAAAGGTCTGACTAGAATCGGACCTCTCACTCACCGCGGCGATTAAGTGAGTGTACCCACGGAGAGCCAAAGGCCTGAGAAAAACAAAACTGCAGTTTCTAAAATCCGACAATTATCTACGTCGGAAAAGCAACGATTTGGTTGTGTGTTTCAGTCCCTGCATGCCTGCAAGCGGCGTAGATGGTTATGAGTCCCTGCGGACGCAGAGGTACATTAGCACATATGCATCTATCCGTAGGTAAGAACTAACAGACGGATATTACAGAAAAGGGGAACTGCTCTTTTCAAAAGTGCCGATCAAGCGCAATTAGACAGATTGTTAGGCGATACTCTCAAACGAGTTTGTTTGAAGCGGGGCGCGTTAACCCCAATTTCCCCTTCTTGCGCAACCCTCCCATTGTCAGGTAAGCCCTGATGAGTGGGTTACCCGTGGGTAATCGACCCACCCCCTGCCTCCGGCCACGCTGCTGCTGTCACGCCAGTGATTTTTATGTCAGTGCGTGGCTGACTTAGTCGGTCAACCGGGCCGTGTTCTCTTTGTACACAGAGTGGGCATTTCATTGGTTTTTGTTTTAACTCATTCAGCCCGACGCACGTATTTCCCAAATTTTGGAGGCGTCATCTAACGACCTGTTGCCAAGCTAATCTGGCACTACCCTTGAATTATCATGGTCGACCCATCTCCTGCTGTAGTGCGTCAGGGCTGAATGGGTTAACAATCTGCTATTCGTCAGTTTCTAGGAGTACCGGTTTGCGGTGTTTAACCCCATAACTGCCAGCAGACGCAGATTATTTCTAAATCTTTGTTAACCCTTTCCAGCAGGAATCATCACGACCAAAACCGCCACCGACAGCCAACGGGTTAACCCTTTACATCCTGATACGCTCTCATATATGATAAATGTGACCACGATAGTTCAAGGGTGGTGCCAGAACAGCTTGTCGCCCCAGGGGAGCCAAGCTGTCCTGGCACTACCTTTGAACTATCATGGTCAGTCTACCGTCAGAACAGAAATGTAGCCTTCATAGGACAACTCACTAATCTAAAGGGAAAAAAAACAGCCTTAGGATGTAGTGGGTTAATTCCAGCAACGCTAAACAGCCCACGCCATCCAAGGAACACTGATACAAAGTGGTGACACCAAGAGGCATAGATCAAAATAGGCTCTCGCAATGGCGGGGGCTCATGAGGATATGTCTCTTGCAACTGGATCTTGTTCAGTTTTTCTTGGCAGTGAAACGGGTGGTAGTTGATACACATACATGATGATTGTGTACATAAATCGCACACATATATTGTGCAGCGAAAGGCAAGTGACCGTGTAGTCTTACAGATCAAAAAGAGGCAACATGTACATGTATTTCTTGAAAAATGGCCAAACGATTGCTTGGGGACAAAAAAAAAAAAAAAAAAATAGAATAAACAATTGATGTAGTCCATATAAATTGATTGTGATTTTGCAAACACACTGAGAAAACAATCCTGCCGTAAATAGTACTTGTATGTTTTATATGTTATGAATAAAATAAAAATGATGTTTAATTTTGTCAATCAGTCTCTAACTGTGTACAGCTGTACTGTCGGACAGTGCCCAGGAATCTCAAGAAGAAATAAAGTGGACACAAGGGTTCTGTGTTGGCTGATAAAGCATGCATGAGCTCGTGTACTGTCACCAACCTGTCACAAGTGCCTGCCGTCACATTGCTAGTTTATGTTCCCAACCACCTCTTTCTCCCCCCCACCCCCTTTTTCCTCCCCTCACACCCCCCCCCCCTCCAGACCACACAGACTTTCCATCCCACACACTAACATTGACGATGTCACATTTTTGTTGTTGTTAACTTTGGTCACCCTTGAGAATCGCCGCTTAGAGCACAAATACTGCGACACCTTGGGGTCAAAGCTATATGTATCTGCTAAATACGCTGGCCATGGTAAAGTTCAGCTTTGTCACCTCTGCAATGAGATGTTTCTGAAAAGACTTGCCTTCAGAATTTCTGCAAAGAAAATACGCTGACCGTGATTGCCTGTGTGACTGAATTTTTGCCTATCGAGACTTTAACTTTTAACTGCCACGGTCGATCCATCTCCAGTTGATGGTGGAATGAAACAGGAGCACTGGCGTGTGCTCGCAAATTTCGCCGCTTGTCACACCGTGAAAGTGTAGCAAATCCAAACCCCCTACGTCTAACGCAGAGATTTCATCTGCAAGAGGTATAGATCCTCATGAGCCCCCGCATATGAGGGGGGCTCATGAAGATCTATACCTCTTGCCTACATACTCTCATTAAATAAGCATGTACATTTGTATTCCTCAAGCGGACAAGAACTATAGGCAGTGCTTGTTCTATGACGGAAAAAGAATTCCGTGACACAACACCGGTCGCTTGGGTAGTGAACTAGTGGACTGTCAAGGGCTGACCGACACGCTGACCAGTCGTCTATGGCACCCTGTATTACACGGGTACAGTGGTTGTAAGCTTAGTCGAAATACCTTATCATCAGTTGGCACTACCCTTATACTCGTGGTGTCCATTTGGGCGTTTAGCGTAGGATCTCCAGTTCTAAGTTTACAACGGCCTCTCCCGCATGAGATAAAGAGATTTAGGTGTCAGCCAACATGAGACAGATTTTTATGCGCCCCTGTAGATGCAGGGATTCATGAACGTCTGTGCCACTTGTACTTCGGGATCGGTGGTATTGTTTGGCCTATAATTTCATCGCTGGTTTGACACTCCTAGTTTTGTGTCTCATAAAACACAGGGCGACAAAGACAGGGCACTCCGAACCCCATATTTTGTTTTACATTATTTTCATTGCCATTATTTTAATGGAAAATTTCTCATGCATCAAAAGCAAGGAAACGCATTCAACGCGAGGAAAAAAAGGTGCGCAGTTTGTTTATTTATTTAATTATTTATTTTTTGTTTCTTTTTTCTTTGTTTGCATGTTTGTTTGTTTGTTTGTTTGTTGAATGAATGAATGAATTTAAGTCGACATGCCATGATGCTTTCAAGATATGATGCTCGATCATGTTGTGCAATTGAACACACTTTAGACTGAAAAAGTACCTGACTACCGTGCATGAGAAATTAAAATGTTTTCACATGCGCTAAGGTGTTGCACGTCCTTCTCACGCACACTTAACAGGCTTTATTGTTCATACATGTGCACTTGACAGCTAATTGCTGTGGAATGTTAACTACTTACTACAACACGCCAGGAAGAAAAGATAAAGATGTCTTCCAGCGAGTAAATGAACTTAACCCCATCCCTGACAGTAGACGGGAATTTTGTTTCAGAAAACTGTGCTCATGCAACGACCAAAAGCCGCAACCGTTCCAAAAACATGGAAACAAATCAGCCTCAGCAAGAGACATAGTTCCTCCTAAGCCCCCTCCTACGCGGGGGCTCATGAGGATCTATGTCTCTTGCGGTTGGAGTGTGTCAGTTCACTTTTACTCGGCAGTGAGGGGGTTAAAGTAACAAGCCCTCAAGCTATTCCTCTTTTCAGTATTGTCAAGTCAGTCGGTGCACATTAATTAAATGATTCTTTCGTCGGGCGCTGCTGCGTTCTATTCAAGTCGCAGTAGATGGACCGACAGTGGTAGTTTAAGATAGAGCGCGATTGGCTCGACGCCTGGAGAGGGCGCCGGTGATGGTATAGTGGAAGTGCTTAGTAAGGTTCTAAACTATTGCTGTCAGTTCGTCCCGGTCAGCTTCGTCAGGCGCTGCTGCGTTCTATTCAAGTCGCAGTAGATGGACCGACAGTGGTAGTTTAAGATAGAGCGCGATTGGCTCGACGCCTGGAGAGGGCGCTGGTATAATGGTAGTGCTTAGTTAGGCTCTAAACTGTCACTGTCAGTTCATCCCCGGTGAGCTTGGCAGCTGTCTGACAGCTGACAGAAATACAGTCGTTGAAATGGTTAAGAGTCGGAGGGACAACTGAGAGAGCCACTAACGACGGGTTAACCCCTTGAATGCCGAAAAAAGGTGAACCCTACCCAACTGCAAGAGGTATAGATCCTCATGAGCCCCCGCAATTGCGGGGGCTCATGAGGATCTGTGCCTCTTGCTGAGACCAGTTAGTATCCACGTTTTTGGAACGGTAGTGGTTTTTGGTCGCTGGATGAGCAAAGATTTCAGAAACAAGATGTACGGTCGATTGGCAGGGGAGGGGTTAAATAACAATCCTCTACGACTTTTGTCAGGGGGCACGGATGTTAATAAGACTCATCCGAACTAGTGAGCGGCGTTGGCTAATATGCTGACGATAGTCTACCCCACTGGCAGTTAGAAGTTCGCTGTTGATCCTGAGGGCTCAAGACTAAAGCTTTGGAAATCCTCAGGGATCTAAAGAAGTGTTGCGGGGGATTTGTCCGCGCACAGATACTGTAGTCAGTCGGATCAGAGGGGCGTACATAGATTTGTCGACGTGTGAGAATGATGTCTTCTGTCGTCTGTACAGCCGTACTTGCACTAACCCCTTTACCGCCAGTGATTGCAGATTTTGTTTCTAAAACCTGTGCTAATTGCAACGCAAAACGGCTTAGGCTGCACGCCTCTTCCTTTACTACTGTGTTATTGGGACTAAGGAAAACATGGATAATTCAAACTGGTGTCAGCAAGAGGCATAGATCCTCATGAGCCACCGCAGCTGCGGGGGCTCATGAGGATCTATGTCTCTTGCGGTTGGGTGGTGTTCAATTTTCCCGGCAGTAATGCGGTTCAGTGTGCATTGTGGACAGATTGCAGGAGACTTCCACAGTTTCTATTGTAGTAGCAAATGTCACTTCAATCACGTAGCCCTACATACAAAAATACACATGGTCCGCTTTTAAACCCATGTCAGCCTGATACACTTTCGCTTGAAATAAATTGCACTATGATAGTTCAAGGCGCCACGCTATTCTGGCACCGCCCTTGAACTAAAATGGTTGATCTACCTTCTAATATGTAATGTAGCCTTCATAGGACAATGAGAAAATTTTAAAAATTTATCCTCAGGATGTAATGGGTTAAAGGTGGAGGGCGGCGGGCAAGGGAATGAAATGTTAGCGACTGTGTACTGCAAGCAGCGTTGTATTCTTAAGATCCGTCATAGGATCTTACATAACTGATAAATATATTTTTTTAACCGTTATCGTGTGAGTGCGAGGGAATTTTGCACAGGTAACCTTTTTTTTAAAAAAAACAAAACAAACGTATAATGCTTTAGACTACACTTAAAAAAATTAAGAAGAAAATTTAACGTGAAATGACTTGAAAAGGATAATTGGAGATTTAGTTTGAAAATACTTCTATCTGTATGCGTAACTATTTTTGCTGGATTGATTTTGCACAAAGCTGACATCCACAACAGCTGTGTTTTGTTGTGTTGTATTTTGTTTAATTTTTTTCCTTTTCTAATTATCTTTATTTTTTGTTGTGTTGTGTTTTTTTTTAAATTGTATTTTATTTTATTTAGAATCTCTTCTAATGGGCAACACAGCTGTATACTTGAATAAGAAGAGGGCAAATGTATTTCTCATGGTTTCTGATTTTTGACCTATAACAGCATACATCCGTAAGTCCAAAATCATAAACCATCACCCATGGCCACGTATATTATTTATCTAACAGGATGTCTGCTTCTTGCAAATGACGGCCGTTGTAGTGGGAGAAAAAAAGTGTTCGGGTGAAAGCAGGTGAGCTTAGCTACCGCGAATCCCGCGAACAGACAGTTTTATGTGCTATGGAAGTTAATTCAAAAGCAGTTAAACAAGGTTAACTCATGCGAATGAGTTAAAGTTCCTCTGGGATCCTTTACGCACTCCTGATCCTTACCTACTTGCAATTACAGGCTCAATAAAATGCCACACACGCCGGTTCAATGACGGGGCACATCGTGATTTCATGTGCACATTTGACCTTTAAGTTGTAATTGACCAATCAGCAACAAGTGCTGCTCATTTGTCGAAAGACTATTTCCAGAAATCAGAAAAAGGTCAAAATTGCCCGCGTACAAATGTATTTCATTTAGCGAAAACAGTGGATTAATACCCCGGACACACATGCGATATTGCATGTTTGTCTTTGGCCGGACTATTAATTTACCGAAACACCGGACTATTAATTTACCGAAACACGTGCACTTTTAATCTACTACTTATTTCCGGAATTTGTCTATATGGACTTACAACGCACTGGTGCGGATCAGCTACCTCGATGGGGGAGGGGTTTCAATTTTTGTTTGGGACCTTGAACCTCATACTAAAGTCCTCCCCGACGCTAGACCTTGCTTCTATGGGCCGAAAAAAAATTGACGGGGGGTGGGGGAGGGGGTGTTGAGGGGTAGAGAGAGAGAGAGAGAGAGAGAGAGAGAGAAGGCGCGTGCGTGTTAAGACTCTCACCATTCGCCAAAATAGGGGGTTGGGGGGGGGGGGTGAACACCCCAAACAGGTACTTGGTTATAGCATTAAAAAAAATTGGGTGGGCGGGTGGGGAGGGGGGGGGGGTCCGGAACCCCTGAGTTTCGAACACCCCAAAAAGGGACTTTGTTATAGCATTAAAAATAAAATTGGGTCGGAGGGTAGGGGGTGGGGATGGTGGTGGTTCCGGAACCCCTGAGTTTCGAACACCCTAAAAAAGGGACTTTGTTGTAGCAATTTTTTTAAAAATTGGGTCAAAGGGATGGGGGGGGGGGGGTGTGTGTTCCGAAAGCCCTGGAACCTCCTCCCCCCGATCCGCCCCTGAGTGTATTAAGTGAAGTATTGTATTGTAAAACCTATTCGACACATCTGTACTGACGTGATGTACATGCACTCGCTACTGTAGAAATTGACACGGCACATCTGTATAGTAAAAGTAACATGTACTGTACAGCTGTTGAATTTAATATTGTGACAGCTGATTATTCTGTAATAAGCAGCCACATTCAAACAATCAAATTCAGAAAATTCTAATCGTAATTTGCAAGCCACGACCAGTTGATTGACAGTTTCCGCAAGCCTGTATTTGAAGGTACAACCCTGACTGATACGAGTCCGGAATTACTAGGTCTACCTAAACATTCACACTGTCAGATGTACGGTAACGACACTGGTATTCCTGCTGGCCATGGAATTTCTGTCGATAGTTGAATAAAAACTGAAATGAGCATTGTCTAAGACTCTTCGCAAGTCACTCGAAAGATTTTATACGTTGCAGCATTTCACAGTGCTGAACAGAAGATTAACCCTTTTGACTGTCGGTAGAGCGTTTTGTCGAGGTGATTCCTACAGGAATCACCTCGACAAAACGCTCTACCGACAGTCAAACGGTTATTGGATAACCAGCCACCGCCACTAAGGGTGCAATGATATTTCCTTTATTGACCTCCTACCCCGCCGACCGTAGACTTTTTTGTATGTTACACGGGTAAATTCTACACCTTTAAATCACCAGCCTTCGATCACCCACTTGCACGTTCCTACACGAACTCCGGACAAAAATCATATAGGACTTTTTCACAGTGTCTTACACTGCCCTTAACCATTCGGAATACACCAGTGTGTGAAATAAAGTTTGACTAAAATAGTTTAAGGATAGTGCCAGAATAGCTTGGCGCCTCTATGCACCACCCTTGAACTAAAGCCATTGGTATGGTAGTGTACAAATTTAAAGCTTTTAGCCTCAGTATGATATGAGTTAATTAGACATATAAAACCGTTGATAATCAAGTCAAGTCCTTGACTATCCACTTCACATCTAGTTGCGAGTGTCCACTGAATCAACGAGTGTATCGCCTTCAATAAGCAGACCAACGAGGTCCAACATTATAGATAATAAATGTTAAAATGTGTCGAGGACACGAGATGAATTCATTCGCGGCCAGCCGCATCCGGATGCGCGGCCGCGAATGAGTTAATGTTAAGAGACTTTTCTAGGTTGCAATTACGCTGCCGCAAGAGGCCCCCAGTAAGACCCCTTTGCAATAGGCATAGATTCTCATGAGTCCCTGCGGCTGCGAGGAAAATCCACCCCTTCTTGCAGATGAGCGAATCTATGCCCGGTTTAGCAAAGTAGTCATCATTAACATTCTCAGTTAATTCCTGCCGGAATCATCGCGACAAAACAAAAGCGCTACCGACACCCAAACGATTCACTTATTGAGCCCTGACTTTGAAGTTCCAAAATGTGCGAGTTGTCCACTGGAGACAGATCGACTGTGATAGTTCAAGGGTGGTGTTGTAATAGCGTGGCACCTCCGACTGTCTGTTATAAGGTCCTGGTAAATCAAAGTGGCACAGTTGCAGTGCGGCCGAATTGATCATTGTGCAGGTCGTACGCCATAGATAATAGCTGTCCCTGTCCGCATAACCTGCCCGTTAGAGCCGTCCATTATTACTCCGGTGCCGTGGACGTTAAACCCTGAACTGTCTTGCCCAAGGTTTAGGTCTGTCTGTATATCCTATTTAACTCATATCATACTGAGGCTAAAAGCTTCAAATTTGTACACTGCCATATGCAAGCTACATTATAGTACTTACAGATAAGGATATAGACCAATGGCTTTAGTTTAAGGGTAGCGCCAGAATAGCTTGGCGCCTATAGGCGCCAAGCTATTCTGGCACTACCCTTGAACTATTTTAGTCAAACTTATTTCACACACTGGTGTATTCCGAATGATAAGGCTTATCGTACGCACGAGGCGATCGGGGACTAAACCAACCATTCTTGAGCTTGCCCTTAGCACCACTGTCAATGTTCTGTGTTTATGTACAGTGTGTGAGGGAATGCGCGTGTTTCACGTGAGCGTGCTTGTTGGGTTCAGTTCGCGGCTATGTCCTGCGCATTGAGTTATATTATAAATATGAGAAATGCGCCATATAAATATTATGCATTATTATTTATGTATTATTTCACTGATTGCCATTTAGGTCCCCCTGTTTAAGTCTGCGCAGGGATACGCGCCACTGTTCACTGGTCTGCGAGCTGATTGTAATTCCGTTGTCTTACCTGTGGCGTTGGCTACAGCGGGGGCGGCACGGTTATCGCGGGACGACGCAGCCAGATTATCCACTTGAATCATGCCAGGAGCGGGTCAACGCGTCCCAGAGGCTGGGGGAGAGCTAGCACACAACACACACATCCACGGCCCAGTCGACCAGATTGATGCTTCCGCGGCTCCCGCTTCCACCGTCTGCCAAATTGCACTTGGGCCCGCGCTGCTCCCTCCGGAGTTTGGGTCTTCGTGACCGGACGTAGCGAGCAGAGGGGAAGTCCAACGTAGGAGGGAGGGGTGTAGTGGTATAGTCCAATGATTCGGTGTAGTTAAAAGGTAGGACTTGCCAGTGGCACGGTGGACAAGTGGTTAGTACTTTCGTGTGTACAGGAATGTAGAGAAAGTCGCACAAACACATCGGAGGAGGGGGGAGGGGGAATCCCGATCACACGGTAGTAAATGGAGAGGTATGCAGTCGCCGTAATACTGTAGAAGCGGGGGTAGTCAACACTACAGCGAAAGAGCAGAAGAAACAACGAAGGTGGGGGTGTGGGTAGGTCCTGTACACACGTCAGTCACTCATTCAGTCTCTGGGCCTCTTTCGCACGCTTGTGACTGGACCACCCCTTCTCTCGCACCCACCCCCACTTTCCTCACCCCCTCACCTGTACTAACCCCCTAGGGTGCGTACCTGTGTCGGGGCGCCGTGTTGCTCACTCAGGTGTGGTGGCTGGGCAGGGCCTCGTGACACGGGCCTGCAGACCTGCCAGTCGCTGACCAGTAGTCGTCGGGGCGACGTCGGTTTGGGGTTGTGAGTGAGTGTGTGTGTGTGTGTGTGGGGGGAGGTGACACCAAGTGTGCGAGAGGTCCTCGGCCACACAAAGTCGACCGCGGCTGACGTCCCGAGCAACATTTATTTTCTGTTTATCGGGCTTCGTTCCCTCTCTCATCGCCATTTTCTCCTACCTACATCCAACACTACCGCCTTCCCGGGCCCGAGTACAGCTTATCCTAACCCAGCAAGAGGCATATATCCTCATGAGCTCCCGCGATAGCGGGAGCACATGAGGATGTATGTCTCTTGCGGTTGTATCATGCTCTATTTTTCTCGGCAAAACGGTGGAAATAACCGGACACCTTTACGTCACCTTTCTTGCCACTCGGGGCGGTCCGTGGCGCAGTGGTTAAGGCGCCTGCCACCAATGCTAAAGGTGCGAGGTTCGATTCCGGGTTCCGGCGTCGGATTTTTCTCCTCTAGTAAATGTCACCGTTAATTCGGGCGGACCGTCGGGGGTTCGATTCCGGGTACTCCGGCTCTTCCTCCCACTTCACTTTGGTATCAGTTTCAGCCAACTTAATAAAATTTCAAATACAAAACGATTTCCAAATACAGTCAGTAGCTCGCTTGAGCTTGCCCTTAGCACCACGTGAATGTTCTGTGTTTACGTACAGTGTGTGAGTGAATGCGTGTGATTCGCGTGAGCGTGCTTGTTGGGTTCAGTTCGCGGCTACATTCTGCGCATTGAGTTATATTATAAATACGAGAAATGCGCCATATAAATACCAAGTAATAATAATAGTATTCCGTGCACCTTTTGCGTACTAAAGGGTTCGTTCTCACTTACATACTAAATCATTTTTTGGTTGTTGCGTATGCCCCTACAGCAGTGAAAATGATCGGGGACACTAACCCCTTCACTGCCGAGAAAAAAGGTAAACACGATCCGACTGCAAGAGACATTGATTCCCATGCACCTCCCGCGGCTGCTGGGGGCCCATGAGAATCTGTGCCTCTTGCTGAGACCAATTTGTATCCACGTCAAGTTTCTTGGACGGTGTTACCTTTTGGGTCGTTGAATGGACAAAGATTTCATAAAATACAAATATGCGCACAGTGGCAGGGAAGGGGTTAAGTCCCCGATCATTCTCAATGCTGCAGGGATCGTTCTGCCACCCGCTACCATTTCTGCACCCTTACAACCAACCCTTGCTATGGTGGAAATTACGTTACCTTTCTTGCCACTCAGTGGACGCCTATTCCGAAATCTTTGTTCATTCAGCTTCCAAAAGCCACAACCGTCCAAGGAAAACGGATGTAAATTGATCCCAGCAAGAGGCATACATCCTCATGAGCCCCCGCAACTGCGTTGGCGCATGAGGATGTATGTCTCTTGCAGTTGGATCATGGTCAGTTTCTCAGATTAAAAAATAAAAATAAAAATGGGGTTACACCCAGATGACTGTCTCACTCATAGGAGCACAGCAGTAAATAAGCAAGTCATATGGACCGTAACATGTCCCATTACAACGCACACATGGCAGTCTCTACCTACACGCAAAGATCCAAAATGTAGGATCTTTGCTACACGTGAGGAACTCTCTTTTTTCTGAACCCATTCTGCTGCAGTGGCCTGGTGAGAATCTACGAACGGTCGCAGTGGCATACCCAAAATCTAAATACATATGTCTCTTGCTCTCGTGTTATGCTTAGCTCCTTCACTGCTGAGGAAACGAAAACACGACTGACCCAACTACAAGAAGGGGCGCATGAGGATCTATGCCTCTTGCTGAGACTCGTTTGTGTCCACGTCCCTAGGAGGGTTGTAGCTCAGTGTTGGGGTCGTTGTATGGACAAAAGTAATTTCAGACACGAGACATGCAATGCGTCCAGTGTCATGGAAGGGAATTGATGATCTAAAATCTATACCTCGTTCAGATGTGAAGGCGTTGTGTGCGAGACTGCATGTTGGTGGGCTGGTCACCTTAGCGCCCCTGACTTGCTTAGTATGTTGGCTACTCGCTGGGTAAAGATAAGTCCACTCACAAAGGGATAAGCTGTCACTAATGGACCTCTCGCCCTCATCATCATCATCATCAGTCCCTTGCCCGAACTGGGCGTTGGGGGGACTGAAAGGCAGCAGCAACAGACAGTGCTCTCCACTGAGTTCTATTTTGGGCGGTGGCAAGCAAGTCTGGCATCTCGAGTTCGGTCCATTCTTTTATGTTTGCGACCCAACTCTTTCTCTGACGACCTCGCCGACGACTTCCTTCGAGAGTGCCTTGGAGGATAGTCTTGGACAAGGTGTTGTGTCGGGTCACGTGGCCAAACCAAGCAAGCTTGCGCCGTTTCACGGTTGCCAGAAGGGGTTCATGTGGGCCCACCAGGGAAGTGACGATGCTCCGTACATATTCGTTGGTCTTGTGCTCGCGGTACGAGATGCGGAGCAACTTCCTCAGGCACTTGTTCTCAAAGGCCTGGATTTTCTTTTCTGAGTCTGCAAGCAGTGTCCAAGTCTCACAGCCGTAGAGTAGAATAGACACTACGAGGGACTTGTAAAGCCTGTACTTGATGGTGAAGCTGATGGAGTTACTTCGCCATATCCTGTCCAGCCTGGCCATTGCGGATGTTGCTGTACCTATCTCTCCTCTCGCCCTACTAGTAAACAAAACATGACTGGGTCGGACACCACTGCAGTTGGCCCGGGCGCGCACGACTGTGGCCGACGAAAGCCCGAGGTCATTTTGCGCACCGATACAGTCCCCAGCTCTTCAAGATGACATCTACCATGCCTATACCACCACCTTTCCTTCTTCCACTCCCTTTCCTGAAACGTTTTTGGTATTAGTGAGGTTTCGTTTGCAACGAACGACTAAAATAAGAATAGACAACGCTCCAAACATTCCCAAGAGGCATAGATCCTCATGATCCCGAAGATCTATGCCTCTTGGGGATGTTTGGAGTGTTGTCTACGCTGATGGTGCAAGCTGGTTACGGCACCCGCGATTTCGCTCTCGTTCGTTTCGCAAACTAAACCTCGCCAGTTATGGAGTTGGACGCCTTTAATGGCGCATAGCGGCAATCAACTCCTTAATTATCATTGTAGACTGAACCATATGAAGCCAATTGTACTTTGTGTGCGATTATGAAACGCAGATTGTTTGACGCTCGGGAATGTTATACGACATTGCGGTCACTGCAAGCTGATTGTTCGTTTAACTTGAATTTAACCCTTTGCGTGTTAAAGGAATCATCGCGACTAAAACCGCTATAGACACTCAAAGGGTTAACGTGGTCTTCCGCGGGGATTACTTTGTGCGAATCTTCTGGGATGGCAGTCATTTGACTGATAAACTTTGAATTGTTTTCTCTGGTAAACTTTGTAAAGATTTACGTGTGGTAAATTTTGTAGGCTTACCCTGAAAACTTGGTAAATTTTGTACCTATGGTAACTTTGTAAATTATGTTACATTTTACCAAAGGTAAAACTTTTTACCTTGATTTTTTTTGACCGGCTGTGTAGTTAATTTGCAGATTTTTGTATACTCTGGTAAGCTTTGCAAAAGGTTAGAGGTCGTCTTGAAAGCCTGTACGCCGTCCCCTTCTCTGCTAAACGTTTTAGGCAGTTATGGCGCTGGACGTCCTTAATGGCATTTACAGCCAAACACTGCACTTACGTTAGTTGCTCTGATAAAGGTTGTAAACAGTACTAACCTTCCAACGGGGACAGTTCCATAGCACACTCATTTTCCTCAAGCAGATGCATATCCTAGATATTGGTAACTCCACATTCGGCCTCCTGACCGTCTATCATGTGTTTCACTGGTCGACTAAATTTTGGGCGCAAGACAGGGTTATTTTGAAGCTCTTTCGTTACTGAAATCTTTGCTGTTTTAACAATTTCAGAGTGCTTCGGGTGGATCTAGTAGTGGTGCCCTAAGATTGCCCTGGGTGTTGTCGCTTTCTGTGTTTTTGTTTCGTGCACATCTTACCGTACCCGGTAACAAAATCACAACCAGGACACTAATACGTTACGGAAGGGCACCTCCTTGTCCATTCACGTTTTCGATAGGTGTCTGACGAGCTTATTTTCCTTTAACAACAATCGTGTACCAAAACCCATCCCCCAGCAAGAGACATAGATTCTCATGATCGCCCGCAAACTGCTGGGGCTCATGAGAATCTTTGTCTCTTGCAGATGGATATCTGTTTTATGTTTTCTTCGTTTTAAACTCATCTTCCTTGTTTCTCACGCGAAGAAGATTATCGCTCGCTCGGTTCGAGACAGTAAGTATCTCAGTAGCAAAAAGGTCTGCGGGCCGATGTCAGCCACAGGTGGCCCTCGCACGTTGTCGGCCCGATGACTGGGAACCTGCGTCTGCAGTACTTGGGTGTCAACACGTCAAAGTGTGAAAACTGTTATTTGTCAACGCATTAAAGCAGAACAAGAGATGGCACGACAGCTGGACCGTGTGACATGTCCGTCCGCTTAGGGCTAAGGGCGGAAGTGCAACAAACACCTTATTCCATCTGCAAAAGACATAAATTCTCATGAGCTCCTTTGCCTGCACGGGGCACACGAGAATCTACGTCTTATGCTGAAACAAACTTGCCATGAGCATCACAGTCTTGAGACGGATGAAAGGGTCGGAGTCTGATTAGCGGATATAGGCCTGCGGTCTAATCAAAATAAATCGCACCATTAACTCATTCTACCCCAAGACCGAAATCCTTACATTTTGCCGTTGTCCTCTGAAGAGTGCATTGCAGTGCAGGACACAGATCGACCATGATAGTTCAAGGGTGATGCCAGAATAGCCTGGCGCCCATAGGCGCCAAGCTATTCTGGCATCACCCTTGAACTAACATGGTCGATCCTTATCTTTCTGTGGTGTGTCTGGGGTAGAATGAGTTAAGTAGGAAACCGGACCCCGACAATTCTGGAGAAAGAAAAAAAAAAAAACATTACAGTAACTTACTAAGCAAAGTAAATTTCAGTTTAAGATAAAAACTTTAACTATTGAAAAGAATTACTAGAAAAAAAATGTAAAAGCTTTTTCCGATTGTTTTGACAGGCTTATTTAAAAACGTAATTTTTACGAAGTTTTCAACGAAATAAGTGTGCAGGGAAAACGTTGTGTTTTGAGGAATTTTACTCACTAATTGTGTTGTTTGATCGTCAAATCGGATTTATCAAATTAACGAATCGAATTGAGTTCAAAATTTACATGCGCAGTTTTTGGCGTTCAAGGTTTGCATGTACAAATTTCAGTTTTTGTTCTAGTACAGCACTTTTTAAAAAAAGTGACTTTTATTTCCAAGAGTCACTCTTCTCAGGAACACGAGGTATGGGCTAGGTACAGTGCATAGGTATTGGATATGGCACTCAAGAAAGCTAAGACACCATCGAAACACTACACGGCCCGCCCCCCACTTGACGTAGCTTGAGAAAAAAAAAAAATACACTGACCCAAAAAAACCGGTAACGGATCGTGGGGGCATTGGAGATCGCGATCAAAAACGTTGACCACACACCTGAATATTGGATCCCGTAAATGGCCATTAAAGCACGTGATTAGTTTCACCCCTTGTTAATAAGCGCGCCATCAAAACTGGGATGAAATACGGCTAACTGAAATCAAAACCACGTCTCGTCGCCGGGAGATGAGGTTGAAAAATACATTGCGCAGAGCGTCCTTGCATTCAGTGGCATCTGCAAGAGGCATGGGTTCTCATGAGCCCCTACGACAGCAGGGGCTCATGAGAATCCATGCCTCCTGCACATGAGAATCAAAGTGTTTTGCGTGCGTGGAGCGCTACTCAAAATGAGGAAACTAGCTGGGGGTTTAAAGCGTGCGCCTTACGGTGTTTTGTCTAAAATTTCTCGGGACATTATCGTTTGCTATGGAGACCTGCAGTCCCATTGGTGTCCCAGTAGATAGTGCTGAAAGTCGCCTTGTAACGTGTTTGCTGACACCCCCCCCCCCCCCCGGGAACAGGGCTGGGTGGGGTTGGGGGCAGCCTCTGCCAACAAGAGGCATAGATTTTCTTAAGCCCCTGCAGCCTGCGGCTGCAGGGGCTTATGAAAATCTACACCTCTTGCAGATGGGACGCTGCTGGCCAGGGTACTGGAACATGGACCCGCAGCACACCTGATAGGATCTATCTGCAAACTGACCACCTTTCAGATCTAATGCACCCAGTCACGGGAGATGGGTCGACTGTGTCGGTTTAGGGGCGGTGCCTGATTAGCTTTGCGCGCAGAAAAAAAGCGTCAGATGAACTCATTCGAGACGTGCCGCCTCCGGATAAGGGGCTTATGCACACATGTACAGCACTATCGCTCGCCAGACCCTGCTCCTCAAGACTGTACCTCGGTATAACGATCCAGCAGGCCATCTTTAAGACAGGTCTCAATCCGCGGCATTTTGGCGCCGGTGATGCGATTGTTGCCAGAGTTCTAGCTCGAGAGGGGACCGCCTCTGCTGGAGGAGAAAACAAGATATTAATGATCGCTTTTCATCGTTGGCTAGAGCCATAGATCATCATGAGGCCCTGAGCGCTGTAGAGACTCATCACGAGTTGTAGCTTCATGTCGAGCACATAATAATCATGTTAGATGCTGTCGCGCTAAGCCTCAATCCATTAAGTAGAGGTCCTGGGGCGCGGACGTCAGCCGCCGTTGGCCGGCGCACCGCGCCGGCCAACGGCGGCTGACGTCCACCCGAGGACCTTTCGCAGCGCCTCAAGATTGTGTTTGCCAAAGCTGGCCTATACAAACTAGTGCAACGAGTGATTGTGAGGGGATTTGCCAAACGCGTTAACCGCCTTCTCGCCCGGCGTGGTCCGTCAGTTGAGCCCACCTAGGCCTTTGTGGGGTCTAATCCGCCCCACGGGAACACAGAGGGCCCTGGGCGACCAGTTAAATCATTAACGGGGAGAACGTTTTCCTATCGCCAATGTAGCGTAAGCCCGGCGGTATTTACCCGCCCGTCTCGCTTCGCTAAATCTGGCAGTCCGGCGACGGTGGAGAACCGTGGCAGCGTACGATATCATGTGTGCATCGTATATCGAATACTGCCCCAACTAAAGTTTACAAATTGCATATGGTCTCTGATCACTAATATGCCAAGGGCCTCTTACTGGAATTAAGTAAGTAAGACTGAGAATACTGCGCTGACTATGAGAGAGAACAAATAACACCGATACTGATTTAACAGCAAGCAAGATATCATGTAGCTGACGTCAGCCGCAGTTGGTCTACGCAAGGCTGTGTGTGGGTAAACTGTGGCTGTGTCGGTCCAAGAATCCTTTGCTCATTGGGTTCACACTACTCATTTTCTTTTTTATATTTTTTGGGGGCCTTTTTTTGACACTTTGTGTGCCCATCCGCACGCTAATACCACAAAGCAGTGACATGCTACGACAGGATGTGGATCGACCATGATAGTTCAAGGGTGTTGTCGGAATAGCTTAGCACCTGTAGACACGAACAATCCAGTTCAGAACAGCGTGTGCTTTTGCTGCGTGTCCAACCTGCTGTTAAAATTCATTAGGCGTGTCGACAATGCATAACAAACACAAATGGTGCTGAAATGCGTCTTCAGATTTATGCGTGTCATGGTTGATCTGTCTCCAGAACTTTGACGTAGGCCTCAATAGCTATCTAAAAAATAATCTTCCTCTTGAGTTATGAAACTGCAACACAAATTACACTATAAAAACTAAGAAAAGAAGTACCCAACGGAGAAAGAAACACGCTTAGAAAAGACAGTTACAACAATTTATTTGATTAAAAAAAACCCAAAGCCTAACATGACATGCAAACTCTTTTTTTATTGGAATGCACGGAGTTTTTTTTATATAAATATTTTGCCACATTGAGTACCTGACGATTTTGTCTTTGTTTTATTTGTTGCGAACCACGAAGCGGAGTAAGAGCTGTTCTTAACTTTTGATCGGCAAACCTAGATCGGAGAAGATCGGCGATCTTTTGGTTTGTTTCTTAATTGAACTAGGCGAACTTCAGCAAACCATGTTTGCCATGGTTCTCTTTCTTAACTGAAGTGCTTGATTCGGCGTACTTACCGCTGTCTGCGAAGGTGTTCAAAATGGCTGCCGCTATGCCGCTTCGCGATTTGAACGATGTTTGTTTTTGTACTCCTTGCAGTAGCGACCCCACAAACAGCGTTGCGCCTCCCACAAATCAATAAAAATAGGTCTTGTTCTTCGCACGAGTGAAATAACGCCGTCCGCCATATTTGTTTGCATCGGTGACTATCTTCTTGTCTCCAACGCAGAAGAGGGTAAACGTTTTGACCAATCAGAGAAAAGGTTCGCCTTGGATTGCTCAACACGTTGAGCGAACGTTTTCGACAGCGAACTATGGTTTGCCGAGGTTCGTGAACTACTGACTTCGAACTAGGTTCGCCGTATCTTTAGATCGTCCAATTAAGAACCAACCTGGTTCGCCTGAGATCGTGAACTCTAGATCGTCAGAGTTCGCGAGCTAAAGTTCGTTTAATTAAGAACATGCTTTAGGCATAACGGAATCGCCGAATGATACTTCCTGCAGTTTTGACTGTGCTTTACAGTTGTCCATCGTCTTCAGTGAGGAAGAAGTAGTGTGCGTACATGTACATGAAGGATCAGAAATCAGAAGGATCAGAAATCAGAAATGTGTGTGCGTGTGTGTGTTTTCCACTTAGCCATCCTCGCCCCAGGGTGTGAGGCTCTGGTCAGCTGTACAAAACATGACCACCACAGGAGGCCCGCTCAAGTCGAGTCCGAAAAAATAGCTCAGGCTGTTAAGCGTCGGAGCAAGAGAGCGAAGGGAATCGCCGGGTCGTGGGTTCGAGTCCCCGTCCTGGCCCCGGTAGCTGGACTCGCAATCCAGGGAAAAAAAGACGGGCTTGTTCCATAGCATGTCAGTTGAAAGGTCCTGGTAAATCAAAGTGGCACAGTTGCAGTGCGCCTGAATTGATTAGTGTTGAGGTCCGCGTACTCCACAGGCAATAGGTTTCCTTGTCCCCTATAACCCACCCGTCAGGGCCGTCCATTATCATTTCGGTGCCGTTGACGATAAACCCCGAACTAACCACCGAGGCCCGCTCAAGGGCCACACGCACATCAGTTAGATCAATTCAAACCCAAAATTCTAACTTCAGCCGACGTACTGAGCTGTATCGTTAAATTTGTACACGTTTAGCAGATAAAAGTAGCAGAAAACGAACGTGAACAATTTATGACAATTCATGACATACGATTTTATAACAATTCATGATATATGATTTTATAATAATTATTGATATACAATTATATAGCGTTTATTGATATACAATTATATACAAATTCTTTAAATAGACTGTGTAACAATTGTTTATGTACAATTTTGCAACAATTATGTATACACAAGTTTGTAACAATTATTTATATACAATTTTATAACAATTGTTTATCTACAGTTTATAACGGTTATTTAAATACAAGATTATGACAACTGTTTAAACACAAATTGTGTAACAATTATTTGTATACAATTTTATAACAATTATTTGTTCATAATTTTATAACAAATTTGATGTCATTTTATAACAATTATTTATTTACAATTTAGTAACAACTATTGATGTACAGTTTTATGACAATTATTCATATACATTTTATTTCAATTGTTTATTTTCAAATTTACAACTATTATTCATATGCAATTTTACAACAATTGTTCATATTGAGTTTTATAACAATTATTCATATATAATTTTATAACAATTATTTATATACAATTTTATAACAACTATTTATGTACAGTTTTATGACAATTATTCATATGCAAGTTTATCACAATTATTTATACATCATTTTATAACAATAATTCATATGAAATTTTATAAGAATTATTCATATTTAATTAATTTATAACAATTATTTATAATTAATTTATAACAATAATTTATATACAATTTTATGACAATAATTTACGTACAAGTTATAACAATTATTTATATGTATTATATAACAATTATTTATTTTAAAAAACTAGCATTATGACAATCACACTGGTTGTCTCCCTCGATTCGCTACCGCTGATAAGCGGTAGCGAATCGAGGGAGACAACCAGTGAGCACGATATAAAATATTTAAAGTACCATTATGCATAAATCTGAAGACACATTTCAGCACCAGTTGTGTTTGTTATGCCTTGTCTACACACCTAATGAACTTTAACAGCACTTTGGACACGCAGCAACAGCACACGCGTAATCACACTTATTTATTCTGCGCAGCCGTTAGCATGTAAATCTAGTTTTAGCTGTTTATCATACTGAAAGCGTTGTATTTATAGAACGGAGTGGAGTCATTGTCAGGTTACTTGATATAAAGACGACGTGTGCCGAAATGGATTGCCCTGTGTCTAAACGAACCATAGCTAGACCTGTGTGCAGCGTTTCGTAAACATCTGTTACAAAAGTGTATGATTTGAACAGTTACGGCGGTAGTGGGCCTTTTAATTCTAAACGTGCATAGAACTACAACTTCGTTCCAGATCACCACATGTGCAAATAGGACTAAGACGAAGAAGAACTACAACTACCCTTCACATCAGTGCACTCATTACACTCAGCGACAGCGGAAACGCACCTGCCGCAGCATGCACGTAATGTCCAGCAAATCACCGGCTACCGCTGCATTCTTCTGTCACCAGCATCACGATCAAGCGCGGGGCTCACCCCCCGACCTATCACGCAGCCCCCAGTCTGTCGGATGGGACCAGAAGTCAACTCTGACGGCGATTAAAGTGAAAACGATAGGCGCCTGTCATAGCTGCGTAACGACGGTGCTAGACTGAGCA
Source organism: Semisulcospira habei (assembly GCA_036245525.1). NCBI lineage: Eukaryota > Metazoa > Mollusca > Gastropoda > Semisulcospiridae > Semisulcospira > Semisulcospira habei. The sequence continues at coordinate 138,511,125 of BTPG01000004.1, read as the reverse complement.
GCCCTTACAACCCTTTTTGTGTGCAAAAGGTATAAATCTACATGCGCCCCCTCAGATCCGGGGCTCATGAAGATTTGTACCTTTTGCTGGTTCCGCATAGGATCTGTGGTCCTCATTGGGAAGAAGTAGCCGCAGCGCTACACAATACTACGGCAGCGTCGTTTTAGATCTTCAGGAGCGTCAGAAGGTGCGCGGGGGCTCACGCGAAGTCACGCCACTTACTGGCGTTATTTACATCATGTGTTCTTGACGCGCGTGGAATTATCTGGTCAGCCTGCGTTCATAACTGCCGCTGACAGCGACGCTCAAAGAAAGTATTGAGGAAATTATGTCCCTGTTTATCTGTTGGTGTGCAGAGGTATGTCCAGCCGACGTCGCTTTTCGTTCAAGTCACTACGTCGGTCGACGAACAGGAGTGACTCTCGTACCTCCACATACCAAGAGTTGTCTCCCGTCCGCGGCGCCAGGTGACCGTCCACAAGCCTGTTATCTCCCCTTCCTTCGCGTGCCCGATAAGGACGCAAATCAAACACGAAGCGGATTAGGGCCCGGGACCTCTTCACAGGCCACCAGACTATCGGTCAATGTTCTTGTGCGCATTAACCCAATTAGCCTCAAAGCAGTACAGCGGGAAATGGCTCGACCATGACTGATAATTTAAGGGTAGTACAAGACTGATTAGCTTGGCGCCTGATGGCGCCAAGCCGCTAATCTGTCACTACCCTTTGATTATCATGGTCGAGCAAGTGGTACATAGTCGTCAGCAGACTGACTCCAAAATTTGGGAAATACGGCTGTGGAGCTAAATGGATTAAAAAAGAAAAACCAGCAACCCAGTGAGCAGAACCATCAGGCCGACTACTTTGGCCGCAGCTGGCCTAGCGCGGGCTTACCCGGCCTTCATCAGCCAGAGGACCTTTTGTTCAGTGGGATAGAAAACCCCGGAAGGACCTCAGACATCGCACATAGTATCTCGGATTTTATGTAGCCGCTTCGCTGCACCTCTCCACCCCGTCCCCAAAACAAACGACAATGATCTACATGTACCACACTGTCAGCCGACCGAAGCAGTGAAACCCTGTCTCCATTAACTCGTGGTTCTAGCTCTTTTTCTAAGTTTCATTTTAGAGTCCCCTGACGTCGGGCTGATCGGGGACTCACTTGTGGACAACTCATTACTAAACTTATTTGTCATGAACTCTAATTTAAAGCGATCTGCTGCACGGCAGGCTTTGATTGCTAAAATTTCACCGATACGACGCATTGTCTATGCTGTCCTGCCTCAACTAATAATTTTCTGTCCTTTGTACATTCCGTGTGAGTAGACACACTTATACGAGAGGTTTTCCTCTGCCCGGCTTTTGAGCGTCACGGAAGAAACTCTCCTGTGTATGTAGGAAAAGAAGAGCAGAAAGGTCTTTCATTTTTTACATTTCAACTTTATCATTTAACTACCCCAGACATACCACACCAAGATATGGATCGACTGATCATGTTAGTTCAAGGGTGATGCCAGAATAGCTTGGCGCCTATGGGCGCCAAGCTATTCTGGTATCACCCTTGAACTATCATGGTCGATCTGTGTCAGTCCTGCACTGCAACGCAGTCTTCAGACGACAACAGCAAAATTTGGGGATTTCGGTCTTGGGGTACAATGAGTTAAAGTTAGCACTTTTGTCCAGCGTCATTCAAAGACTTACTAAGAACATTTATAAATGACATATCGCGATCTGTTAAACCTTTACTGCCTGAATTAGGTTGCTTTGAAGGGACTTGTGAGAAGCTATGTCTCTCCGTGGCAGGTGTCAGTCTGGTCACATGGACTTGATCTTACTTGCGTCCAATCGCTACCATTCAAAGATACAGCGCATAAAACCGACGTGCTTATCCCAGTTAACCCCAGGGGTCAGTTGCATGAGCGAGCTTAGTCCTGCACCAGCCACTAAGAAGCTCGGCCCACGCTACCACAAACACCTATTGCCGGGCGCAATTTTGTGGCGGCAATGTTGCCGCCTCAATTAGGGGGCGCCTACAATATTGCCGCCACAAATTGCGACCCGATACAAACAGAGTCTATTCATTTGTGGTAGCCGGCAAGGCTCGAGCAATGTTGCCGCCTCTCAGCCAATCAGCGGTGTTCTTGCGCCACTTCCCGTTTCTTCATCTTCCGGCGAGCCGGGAAAAATGGCGGAGAAGCTGAGCGACGGCCGACGGCTTTGAGACTGTTAACTCATTGGAGACGCGCCGCATGTGGAAACGCTGCAAATAGCTGCGTATCCGTATGCGGCACGTCTCCAGTGAGTAAATTGATCAACCTTGTCCGAGAGTTCCCATGCATATGGGACTCCCGCAGCTCCGAATATTTCAACCGGGCGCGCCGTGAGAGCTGTTCCATATATGGTAATGGCAGGTCAGTCAGTACAAAACATTGCGCGTACATTGAAACGTGTGCCACGAAGCCGATGTGGCAGGGGGCAAATTGTTGCTTACCACACATTGCTAGTGGCAAATTCTGGTAGCGTGGGCCCAGCCTCTAAGCAAGGTGCGCCGCTATAGCGGCGCACCTTGCTTAGTGGCTGGTGCAGGACTAAAGCTTGCTCATGCAACTGGCCCCAGGGTCGCATTTCCAAATTTTGGAGGTGTCACTTAACAACAATGTACCAGTTGCATGAGATGGATCGACCGTGATTATTAAAGGGTAGTGCCAGATTAGCTTGGCGCCATCTAATCTGGCACTGGCCTTGAATTATCATGGTCGATCCATCTCCTGCTGTAGTGCAGGGACTAAATAGTGTCGTTGTACATTGCTATACAAATGCGATTTTTCTTTTTCTTTTTCTCCTTACTACTACTACTACTACTACTACTACTACTACTACTACTACTACTACTACTACTACCAGAGCCGTGGACAGTGGAACCAGGGATACAATATAATAAAATCCTTGGTGGAACAAACGGTCTATCAATCAACAGTTATGCGCAGAGTTTCAATGGGAAAGTCATCGGGTTCCCCCCCCCCCCCCCCCCCCGTTATGACAGCCGCGTGGCTTGCTGTGGTACGGCGTACCTCGCTCTTCACGGGGCATTGAGTGCCAACAAGGCCGCTAATACCAGGCCAGCTCGTTAGGGGATTAAAGGCTCACCCGGCACAAAGTCGCCCAGTCGACTCGCTCATTGCAGGCTTATTCGCGGCCCTGCCTACCACAGTGGGGAGGCGGAGAGGTGTAGTTGCTGGTGAAACGTGCGGCGGAGAGCTGTGACAATCAGGCGCAGGTGATGGTTAGACATGCGGCGGAGAACTTTTCACAATCGTTCAGTTTCAATCCTTCTTGGTCGTTTAGTGCGTCAGCGAACTTTGGTACATGACAGTTGCTCAAAGGACACATGTCTTTTCGTGGAAATGTCCGTTCGAGCAACTGTCGTTCGATCAAGTCAGTCGGCACCCGCGAACGTCTCACCAAAGGCGCCCATCAACGCTTATGTGAGTAAAACGAAAGAACATTGTCAGAAGATTTTCTTTTTTTAGGGTTCAAGTTTAAGCTGAAGCTATACGCGTTGATTGAAATGTTTTTATTTATCCTATGATCAACTATGACAACAGTATAAAGGCGCAGTATCAGTAGATCAACTTTTGAAACTACAGAAACATGTGCGTATCAGCGTCGGATTAATCAGTTTTTAAGGGGGGGGGGGGGGGCCGTGCTGAACGACAATATAAAAACTGTATACTGTTCAGGAGCGAATGGCGCGTGCTTCCAGGGTCCGAAAAAAATCGAATAGCGGTGGGGGGGGGGGGGGTGGTAGAGAGAGTACGCGCGTGCTCTTCCAGGGACCAGAGAAATCGAAAAGCGGGGGGGGGGGGGGGGGGGGGGGGGGGGAGGAGGGGGGGCGAAGGGGGGGGGGAGGATGGGGAGGGATTGGCGGAGAAATGGCGCGTACTTCCAGAGTCCGTAAAAACGAAAAGCGAGGGGGGGGGGGGGGGGGTAGACAGAGAAGAGGCGCGTGCTTCCATGCTCCGAAGAAATCGAAAAGGGGGGGGGGGGGGTGCTTCCAGGGTTTGAAAATACCTAAAACCGGGGGAGGGGGGGGGGGTGTGCTGCAATAACATTAAACTACCCCCTTCCTTCTCGGACGTACTGTGTTGTGGCCTGGTAGTATGGAAGTAAATGATTTTTTTTCTTTAAGCTGGGGGTGGAGGGGTGGGGGGGGTACTGTAGTACCAAAGCACCCCCCTGGATCCGGCCCTGCTTTTTATATGTGTGATCGCCAAAGCGAAGATGAATTTGACTGCGGCTTTAACACTTAGGCTGTCGTTAGCGCCTTTTGTCGAGGTTAACATAATTATTTCGCCTACGGGCGCAGAAACACACTTCGTGATTCGGTTGACCGGCGTTACATGTATTATCTTTGGATGATGGGCACCTGGGTGAATTCCTCCGGCGGACTAGTTGACGGAAGAAAAATTCTCCATCTGACGGAAAAGAAAGGCCGCTGTTACAGTTTGCAAGAGGCATTGATCCTCGCGAGCCCCTGCAGCTAGAGTGGCTCACGAGGATCTTTGCCTCTTTCAGAGGAAGGCCCGGAGCGACTGACTTTAATGTCCGGCCTATCCAGCTAACGCAGACGGTGTTTACAAAACCTTTGTTAACCCTTATCATTCGGAATACACCAGTGTGTGAAATAAGTTTGACTAAAATAGTTCAAGGGTAGCCTCTAGGCGCCAAGCTATTCTGGCACCACCCTTGAACTAAAGCCATTGGCCTATATCCTTATCTGCAAGTACTATAATGTAGCTTGCATAATTATGGCAGTGTACAAATTTGAAGCTTTTAGCCTCAGTATGATATGGGTTAATTTGACGCGGCTACAAAGCCACAAACCGTCCACAACCGTCCAAGAGCATTGACACAAAGCGGCTTGAACAAGAGGCATAGATCCTCATGAGCCCCCGCAGTTGCGGGGGCTCGTGAGGATCTATGCCTCTTGCAGTTGGCTCGTTTTCGCTGTTTCTGGGCATTAAAACCTGGTATTATTATAATAGTTTTGCGTTAAGGGGAGATACCGTTGAAATAATGTTTGCTATGATTCTGCTGCGGATCCTCTTCGCCTGTGGCTGTCGGTGAAATGATCAACAGTTATTTTTTTCCGGACCACGCGGGAGGGCTGACAATAACAGCTTCTAACACAGCGTGACACAACTTAGATTATACACCCATTCACAGCCGACCGCCGCATACGATCAGATAAACATATTTCAGATGAATATATAGTATGGCTGGGTGTTCGAATCAACACCTGCAAGACTAGCAAATTATTTACATATCATGCTCGATACATCTTCTAGAGTAGTTGCATATATACTGAGAAGCAAAAGAAATGCGACATTTTTGTAGTGTTTCCGATGATTCCAAAAATGTCGCATTTCTTTTAGCTCGTCAGAATACATCCGCTCTAACTCTGCAGCTGACTTTGGCAAGCAGGACTGAAGGGGTCAAGCTCGGTATGTTGAGGCGTAAATCTACCCAGCAAAAATCTACCTAGCGCGAATCCACCAGGGCGCGAATCCACCCGGTGCAGATTTTTGCTGCCGCCACCCGGAATTTTAGTTGGATGGATTCAAGCCTGTATGCCGGCATTCACGCTTGGTGGGTATATGTTGTGAACTCGTGAAGATTCACACTGTGTAAATCAGGCCCGGCGGATTCGCACCGGACAGATTTTATCTGGGTGGTTTCACTCTGGGAAGATTACGCCTAATATAGCGATGTTAACCCCTTTGCTTTATTGTGTCCGTACAGGGGGGAATCGCGTAACAGGGATACTCGGCGTACTACTTGAAACGCATATGCTTGGCATTTCAACCAGTAGGTACGACATTAGATCTTTGAAGGCCCACTATAACAGTTCAAATATACACTTTTGTAACAGATGCTCACGAACCGCTGCTCACAAGTCTAGTTATGGTTCATCTAGACACAGGTCAATCCAGTCCAGCACACGGCGTATTTATATCAAGTAACCTGATAATGACACCACTCCGTTCTATAAATACAACGCTTTCAGCACAGGAAACGCAACATTTAGATTGACACGCTAATGGATGCGCAGAATAATTGGGTGCGATTACGTGTGTGCCTTTGCTGCGTGTCCAAACTGCTGCCCTCAGTATCTCATTGATCGCCTCCAAAAAATTCAGAACAATGCAGCCCGGCTTGTTGTGAGAGTCCGTAAGACTGAGCATGTCACACCCATCTTGAAGTCCCTTCACTGGCTACCTGTGTCCTCACGTATTCAATACAAAGTTATGTCAATCTGTTTTAACTGCCTTTCAGGCACCAGCCCAGAATACTTGTCCTCTTTGCTGCATGTGTATACAACCTCTCGTGAGCTCCGCTCCTCTTCTGATAAACGGAAGTTGTGTGTACCTTCTGTCCAAACTAAATCATTTGGTCAGCGCACTTTTGTTTATCAAGCCCCAGTGTTATGGAATACACTTCCTCTTGAGGTCAGAAACAGTGAGTCTGTCTCTGGCTTCAAGAGGTCATTGAAAACTCACCTCTTCAAGCTCTACTTTGAATAACTGCCAGTGTTTGATGCCTTAGTTGTAGTTCTGCAATCCTCCTTGTTTAGACTGAATGTTAATTAGAATATAAATTATTATGTATGTATTGTTATTTAGTTTATTGTAAAAGTGGTGTGTTCGGGCATTGTGCTTTGTTTGTTATGTGCATATGTCATTGTATTTTTATTTTTGTGTACAGATTGTAAAGCGCTTAGAGCTTTTGAGTAAGATTAAGCGCTATATAAATACTCATTATTATTATTATTATTATTAAAGTTCATTAGGTGTGTCGACAAGGCATAACAAACACAGATGGGGCAGAAAAGTGTCTTCAAATTTATGCATAATGGTACTTTAACGCGCACGAAACAAAGGTCCATGCATAATAGACCGCGTGCTGTACATAAGTTATAACATCCGTTGCCGAAGGTAGTGCTAGCAAATCGAAGCGGCACAATTGGAATGCGTCTGAATTTATCAGTATTCAGGTCGTCCATTATTACTCCGGTTTTGTGCGGTGGACGTTAAACCCCGAATTAACCTAACACACGCCAGTTAACCCTATTAGCCCCGGATCCCTAAAGCAGGACTGGTACATAGTCGTTATGCAACACCACCAAAATTTGAAAAATGGGACCTTGGGGCTAAAAGGGTTAACCACTTTAACCCTTATCATTCGGAATACACCAGTGTGTGAAATAAGTTTGACTAAAATAATTCAAGGGCAGTGCCAGAATAGCTTGGCGCCTCTAGGCGCCAAGCTATTCTGGCACCACCCTTGAACTAAAACCATTGGTCTATATCCTCATCTGTAATTACTATAATGTAGCTTGCATATGGCAGTGTAGAAATTTGAAGCTTTTAGCCTCAGTATGATATGGGCTAATACCAGTGGACGCAGGTTGTGTTTGTTTAAATCATTGTCAGTACAAAAGATCGCAAGCCGTAAATGAAATGCGTTATGAAAGTGGTCTCAGCAAGAGGTATAGATCCTCATGAGGATATGTGCCTCTTGCAGTTGGGTGGTGTTCACATTTTCTCGGCAGTGGCGGGGTTAAAACTATTGTCGTACGGTACCGCGCAGATGTTTGTTTTTGACCGAAGGCCAGTTAACGTCAGGACTGATTTCTTGTGATGTTGGAAATCAGCTAGAATGCCACTGGGACATCTTCGTGCCTCGGGCAAAGCAAGTGTCCATACGATTAACACGCGTGAAAACTATATCAGAAATGTATCACAGCCCCGGCACTGGGCCACACTGGTTGCCTCTCTGGTCAGCTCAGCAAATCGAGGGAGACAACCAGTGTGGCAAGAGGCAGCGGCCCTGAATTAGGTGGGGAGGGGGGAGGGGGGGGGGGCAGTTTAGTGCAGTTTCACACCACGGTTGATGATTACTTGATAACGCAGTGACGGAGGTAAGATTTGTCTCCCGATAATCCACTGCTCCAAGTCAGCAGGTGCCGCCGTAGTGCGAAAACAGAACTCTGACGCCACGAATGCATTAATTTAACCCATTCACTACCGGACTGAAATGTGAACACAGGCCCAACTTGAAAATTCGACCATGTCGGGAAAATTCGACAACCACCCAAAAATTCGACCACCACCCAAAAATTCGACCAGTACCCGAAAAAAGTGGGAGTGGTGTCATCAAGAGGCATAGCCGGATCCTCATGCGCCCCCGCAACTGCGGGGGCGCATGATGATCTATACCTTTTGCTGACACCACTTTGAACCCATGTTCCTGGGACATCTATGTGGTTTTTTCTCTCCGTGTGTGTGTGTGTGTGTGTGTGTGTGTGTGTGTGTGTGTGTGTGTGTGTGTGTGTGTGAACATTTCCCAAACAGTCTGCGTAGTAAACTGGCACTGAACGCGTTTGATACACCAGTGAAAGAAAGTGATGCTGCTGCTTGTTTGAAGATGATACCTAGATTAGTAGTTTTGTCCCCCGGAGTATTACCAAACCACTCCATCCTGTTTCAGCTGGATCTCATTTCCGCTCGAGTCGGAGGTCTTTGTGTCCACAGACATCTTTATTAGCTAGCAAGACCGATATAATTCGAACCTCGGTGTACTCAGCTGGGCCATGCCGTGATCCGAGTGTGAACTCAGTGTTAATGCCGTCTATAGGGCGCCGTTCGAATAAACATAAGTTTGCCGATGCTCGGCCATATTGGGGGAGACTGAAACAAATTTATTTCGTGTTTCTCGGCGGATTGTTTCTTGGATCGTTAAAGTCTCTTTTTGGGAGTTTTCATTCAAGACTATATTGCAGTTCAGGAGACAGATAGACCGTGCGTTCAGTGCAAAAAAAAAAAAAAAAAATTAACACTACCCAACTGCAAGAGATATAGATCCCCATGAGCCCCCGCAGTTGCGGGGGATCATGATGATCTATGTCGTCTTGCTGACACTCGTTTGAATCCATGTTCCTGGGACATCATTGGATATTTGGTCTTGAAATTAACGAAGACTGCAGAAACACAGTCGGCGTCAGCTGGTACGGAACGGGTTAAAGATGGTGCCAGATTAGTTGGCGACGGGAGACGTTAAGCTTTTTAAAGTCTGGCGCAGTCCTCCAGGCATGCTATCATTGTCGATCAACATCTTGAAGTGTGTTGGGACTTTCTTTTGTACAGTCAGTGGACACCGGTTTATTAACTCATTCGAGACGTGCCGCGTATACGGAGGCGGCACGTCTCGAATGAGTTAACAATTAAAGTGAACGGCGCGAGAAAAAAAGGCAATTCTAATAATGACATTGTTTGACAAATAACGTGTTCCACTGTCAGCACTAAGCTTATTACTCGGCACTATTTTGCAGGACGCTCATTGCCCTTCAGGTATCACGGTCAATCCATCTGGATCCACGGTGGGCGCTGGAAATGGCTGAGGCAGTGAACATTTTAGCGAAAATAAAACCATTAGTTTAATTTAAAATCCAGACCAAAAAGGTGACTGCCAAGCGCGTCAAAGGCAGAGGAGACCTCAACGGAGAAAGAAACACGCTTAGGAAGGACAGAATCGGGGGTCTTTGTGTTGTAACTGCCATTTCTAAGCGTCTTTCGTTCTCCGTTGGGTTCTTCTCTGCTTAATATAATTTAAATTCTTTATTGCCAATGAACACAGACTGTGTTTTTGAAAATCATGGTAAAGTCCGCGTCAAAAATCCTCAGTTGTCGAAGGAACATGGATACAACGTAGTTTCGGCAAGAGGCATAGATCCTCATGAGCCCCCGCAACTGCGGGGAGCTTATGAGGATCTATACCCCTTGCAATTGATTGGTGGTTCAATTTTCTCAGCAGCGTCGGGATTAAATAGTCAGGATCTGAATTACACGTACAAATATGTTGACTGAAACCCTTCGACTGACACTATTAGTCTCAGTTTACACTGCTGTACCCAGACCTATGTCCTGAACACCAGAAAGCTTGGCGACGCATCCCCGCCGTAAGCGGACGGCTGATCGTTTATGGAGACGCGCCGCACCTAAAAACATTCCGCGCTTCGCTAGCATTCCGACTTTTATCTATACAGCTTCTGTCTATGGCCACCTCCTATTGTGCCGTTTGCAAGTGGCGTAGATACGCACGAGCCCCTGCATCAGTTCTTGAGAAGCTACGCTTCTTGCTGGTCAGTACAGATCACATATCACAGATCGGCTCCCATTTATTTCTGCCCAAGTTATCAGACGGGAAGAAGTCATTGTGTGAGGTTTGGCCGGTGACCTCTGCTGCAATACTACAGTAACAGTGACATGTCTTAGGAAGTACAGTAGTTATCTAAACGGTCCTTAACTTAGGATAGCTCACACCACCCCTGTTTTTTTTTCCTCTTTCTCCCCCCCCCCACACCCCTCCCCCCACCCTATCCCCCCCACACTCCTCCCCCCCCCCCCCTAACGACGCAACGCGTAACCGAGTCTTTCACCTGAACTCCCCCCATCGTTGACTTTGCTAGGTGCATCCTTCAACAAACTGAGTTTCGTTTAAGTTCATAATGTTTCAAGAGTAGTGCCAGAATCGCTTGGCGCCTAGAAAACGATTAATCTCCTCAGCTCGGGTCTAGTTTTCAGATGACTGGCGTATTATGCTAATCAGTGAATCCAACACACAAGCAGTTGCCGAATGTGTAGTGTTAGAACGTTCATCACTCGCGCCGCCATTAAACTGTCTGCCGCTCATTTCTCAGTATAATGCTGCCATCCAGTCATTTCAGTCACGGTTAGTGATAAATAATAGGTTTTAGATTAACGTGTATGCGGATCCGCACTTAATTTTTTTAAATTTATTATTATTTATTTATATTATTATTATTATTATTATTATTTGGAGGGGGGTGGGGGAGGGTGGTGGTCTAATGCCTGTGGTTGAACACGCGGGCCTGTCCGTCAATATTTTACGGAGACCTTTTGTTTAGTTAGTGTCGATGTTTTCAAACAGGAAGTGACGTCAGATCGTAACCCATCAGGGGGTGTTGGGACAGCATGGACACTTTTAAAGACTTGAACGGGGAACAAACTGCTCTAAACTCACTCGGGCATATTCGCACAAAATATTATGAGAGACAAAACTTTCGACCCGTTGGTGTCCCTTCCGCATCAAAGGATCAGCGCTCACAGGCTCGTATATCCAATGCGCGAAAGGCCATCGGGCGGTCGGTGGCCACGGCTGTGCGCGGGACAACGGCGGCCGATGTCCGCCCGATGGCTTTCGCGCACTGGGTACCTAGGCACCCGCACCAGCGAAAGGAGGAACGAACTAACGGGGAAAAAAAAAAAAAAAAAAAACGAACGGGAGGAAACGAACTCGATATTAACCCCTTTATTGTCGAGAAAACGTGGACAACACGCAACTGCAAGAGGCATAGATCATCATGAGCCCCCGCAATTGCGGGGGCTCATGAGGATCTATGCCTCTTGCTGAAACCACCTTGTATCCATTGTTCGTGAATGGGATGGCTGGAGCTGTTTCGCGTTGAATCGTCTACACTGACAGATTTCAGACGTACAAATGTAAGACCAGTGGCAGTGAAGGGGTTAACCCTTTGCGTGTCGCTAGCGGTTTTCGTCGAGAGGATCTCTGCAGGAATCATCGCACAAAAACCGCTACCGACACGCAAAGGGTTAAAGTGAATTGTATGACTGAAACATTCCCGCGAAACGTCTACGCATGTACGTCCTGTTTAAAAAAAAAAACCAACAACAACCAACAAGTTTTTTTCTACATGTATTTTGTTAACGAAACCAAATACATATTATTAGAAAACAGTACATATAATCTGGAGCTAGATGTCTATTGTAAACCAAAGGTCATCACGCCGACGTCGGCTCGATGGCCTTTTGCGCGCTGGGTATGTCGTACGAAAGGCATGTATTAGTGTTAGCGCAATGTGATGCTTTTATGATAGGGATAGGCCGACATGGTGCCGATGTAAATAATTGCAATTTTCTGATTTCTCCAAGTCGTTTATTATACATTCAGTCTCATATTTGATATGGGAGCGCCTCATTTGCAGTTTAATATTCTCGAAAAATGGCACCATGTGTTTTAAAGAGCAGCCTGACGGCGCGAAACTTTAAACATGAAATGAAACTGCTCATCTAGATATTCTAACCGACAGCCGTTGTAGCTGATCACGTTTATTATGTCCGGCAACGTCTATAAGTTATATTTATTTTTCCTGCCGATGGCTGTCGTATTGAGCTTGCTGCTTTGTTAATTATGTGTTTCTTTCACTATTATTTCAGCATGGCAGTCTTTAGCAACGGCCTCCAGCTCGAGAAAATGTGTACTTCAAACCGTACACAGAGTTTTACCCTTTGGTAACTCATTCGCAGCGGGCCGGATCTGGATACGCGGCATAATGCCGTGTATCCGGATGCGGCTCGCAGCGAATGAGTTAAATCATTCGAGACGTTAACTCATTCGCGGCCAGCTGCGGCAGCCGTTTTCGAATACAATATCGATCGTTGTTCTTTGTTCTTAGTCATTATCGACTTTTTGCTATTTGTTAAACGAAACAGTCTGCTCAATACAAACAGCAGCCGCAGATGGATTCGACTTATGTTGAAAGCTCAAGTTTAGTGTCTGATTTAGCTCGGATCCTGGACTGAGAGGCGCCGGCAAACTCATGCGATTATCCTTTAGCCGTCATGATTCACGAATCAGTTTTTCATCTTCTGCTGCTGATACGCACCGAGTGGGTCGCGAAGCGCTTGTGGTGGCCTCGATCCACGATAAGGCAACGCCGGATGGCATTGCCTTATCGTGAATCCAGACCTTTAAACTAACCATGTTTCCGCGGTGACCGTACAAACCTGTTACATTGATTTTCACTCACGGACAGATTAATTAAGGCACCCGACTGTGGTATAACCCCACAAAGGCCGTTATATCAGATCGCCACCCACTTTCTGTTTTGCTCGAGGACCTGGAGTTTAGAGCTATAAATAGCCTTTACCTCGGGTCTGACGCTTGGTGGATTTGAGCGGCGAATGCCACGCTTCAGAGGTAAAACGGACACAAAGTGATGTCAATCACACGCAGATATGAACGAAATAACAACCGTAGCCACTTGTTAGGAGGCATTATAACACATTTTACATAGATCAGATAGTGGTGATATTCGTCAAACATTTTTATGCAATGTTGAGAATGCTCCGCGGGCGCTTAGCGCCTTTACTAAGACACGATCGTGCCATGATGCCCTGGAAATGTTCAGAACACACAATACGCAATCTTCGGGCTACGAAGTTCTCTTCATTACCAGCACCTATTTCTTTAGCTACGTGGCCGGTGATGATTAAAAAAAAAAAATAACAAAAAATATTTATTTGTGTGTGTGTACACTAAGCAAAAACATTCGTTGCGACTTGAACACTGTCTATTTCAAATACACTGAGACAGAACCATGCACGGAATATGTATATCCAATTAGCTAAAAACACTTGATGTTGTCACTCACGAGCATTTGAACTGATTAGAGACATGGAGCAATGGTTATGTATGGTATAAGAGTTTGAGACGTGTCGAACACATATCTACCCAGTAAGCAAATAAACAAATCAGCGAACCAACAAACAAATTCAATCAACCAAACAAACGGCTAACCAACGAACGAACGAAAGAACCAACCAACCGACCAGACAAACAAACAAACAAACAAAAAATCAGCCTTCCTGCACAAGAAACAAGATGGGATGAATTCGCCAATGCAACAGGCTATCAGTGTTTCTTTGTCCCTTTCTTTTCACACTCGATGCGAGCAAGCAAGAGGTTTTCAACTGCCCTTTGAGCGTAGCGGAAAGAACGCTTCTGCCTACAAACGAGAAGAAGAGCAGAAATGTCTTTTATTTCATGACATTCAAACTTTATGACTGAAGCCAGCCCTTTTGTACGTCATTATTGTAAGTTATATTATAAATAATAATTGTAACGAACGCCTTTAGTGCAGGTTTAGGTCGGACGATGGTGTGACGTCATTAGCAGTTGGACCGAATGTACACATGCGAATAATGTAGAGATAAGCATTGTTCACGAGCGGTAATGTACAGATAAGTCATGTTCACGTGCGGTAATGTAGGTGAGCGATGTTCACGTGTCACGTGTGGGAGTGACAGTGTAGTATCGGGAATAATTGCCAGTTAGAGATGCTACACCAGTCGAGCCGAGCGGTCGTTTTCGCTAGGGCTCTGAGGAAGAATTCTGGCTAGAGAATTCGATAGCTGTATATTGAATACAGGTATTTATTCTTTTAGTACCGGTATTTATAATGACCTGTAACGCTATTCAGATGACAAAGAAAGTATTGTTTTATGAATTATTATTAGAGTGCAGAAGAGCCATGTTTGAAGGAAATGCGATGGCTCGTGTCAATACTTGTTTAGTCATGTAATTATGTGATGTAGTTATAACTAGGATGTCATGTTGTATTTATTCATATGTGAAGATGTGGGACTGAAATAGGAATAGAATTCAGTATATATTTAGGTATACCTAATGATGAAATGTGCAGTAATATGCTACGAATTGAAGGTGAGCTGTGATTGTAATATTTGGCTCATAATCCATTGTGTGTAGGTACGTAAAATGGGTGTACAGTGTTAAAGTGGCTATAGGAATTGTGTGCACTGTGTTAAAGTGGCTATAGGGATTGGCATAAGAATTATGACAATAATGACTGTAGTATGGTGGCATAAAGAAGACATTTTTCAGAGGAAATGATCTAGAGCGCTCTGAAGTATAATAATGTGTCGAAGACACATTCAGACTTTTTGGGTATAAGAGCGAACATTTATGAGTGTATAAATGTTGTGTACAGCGGGGCCGGTACGGAGCGGACACCCCTGGTGTAGGGCCGATGAAGCTGTCCTGAAGGCATCACGTACGTGAACAGATGCGGACATCAAGCCTTCATCTCTCCTTCGTCCTACCATCACTGGTGCTACGAGCAGCAACGGTAGCGAAGTAAGCCACAGATTCGTGCTACAGGACCACATGCAGTGTTCCGGCAGTGTAGCTATTGTCGCCTAGCGCCGTTAATTTCACGCCTAGGAATGTTCTAAATCTGTGAGTAGTCATTGAATAGTAATATTCAGTTCGGGAATCTCCGTCAAGTCGTCAATGTGATATTGACTGTGTCGACACTAGTATAGAGGAGTCGAGTGACGTCTCTCGAGAGAGACAACGACCTCTACGGTAGCGAGTGAAGGTGTGAGCGCTGAAGTTGTGAATAACCTATATGCCACTTGTTACTGTTAGTTATTTGTGTAGATTGGTTTATATGATGTGAATTGTGTGGTTTAATGTATGTTATGAGTGCTTGTTAATAGTTAAAGAGGGCAAAGAGATATAACTGTGTGGCCTTTGTCCTTCGTTTGTAAGCGCGTGTGTGGTGGATGAAAGAGTATAGTGAACAGAGATAGTGCACCCACCTTTATACTGATTATCAGAACAAACCCACGCACACACTCATTCCATTAGAATAAACGTTTATATATGTAATTTGATTCAGTAGCGAAAACACCGTCGTTACAATAATATATAATAATTTATATATATAAATAGTCTTTGAATATATAAATTATTATATATTTATAATATAAATATTTTATATTATAAATATATAATAAAATATAAATATATACTATATATTTGTATTATATTATATATATATTTATAAATGAGATGTTGCGAACTATTAACTGTTTACTGCCTAGAGTAGGTCGCCTTAACCCTTTTTAGCCTGATAAACCCATTGCTTGAAATAAATTTGATAGTTCAAGTGTGGTGCCAGAATAGCCAAGCTATTCCGGCACCGCACTTGAACTAAAACAGTTGATCTGTCTCCTAATCTGTAATGTAGCCTTCATAGGGCAACAAACAATTTTAAAAAATCAGCCTCAGGATGTAATGGGTTAAGAAACGAACAGCGATAGCTATGGAAATAATCACTGGCAGGCACGACTCTAGAACACACCACAAGTATGCCAGTTGCTGGTGGTTAAACAAAGACCAGCGAGTGTCAAGGAAATGACAGGCACTCTGCCTTGTCAGGGGGGTAAGACACCAAGTCCATTTTTTTTGTGAAAAGTGGCATTTTCACTGCAATGCAATGCAAGTCTCGCTTTTCACTAAAAAACGACTTGCTATCTTTGGCCTTCTCTGGGCAGCACTACCTTCAACAATGGAAGTCGATGCATGCTCACAGACTCGAGGTATAGTAAGCGCTGAACTGCGATGGGTGAGGTGATACGACGCGCGTGTTTATTGGACGACTGAACATTTGATTCTACAAGACGAAACAAAAAACGATAGAACTGGACAAGAGATCAGCACACTTGCGTAACACCCCGCAAAGGTCACGTAATCTGGCGCACAACAAAACTCCTCGGCTCGCCTTCTCACACCAGCACCAGCACCTCGTACCGCCCCCACCCCCCCCCCCCTCCCCCCCCCCCCCCCCCGCAATTCCTTACTACACCACACCATCCTCCAGCCACCAGAGCCCATTGGGCTTGTGCAATAACCTACTAGTGATTTCCACGAAAAACAGAACACCACAGGGGTGTACCCGTGTGTGGAGATAAGGTGGCTGTCAGACCCTCGGGTCACACTGGCTGTCTCCCTCGATTCGATGCTGCTGCAGCGAATCGAGGGAGATAACAAGTGTGACCCCAGGTCTGTAGCAACAGAGCACCTGCAAAACACAGCCGGTGGCTGGACCCGGTCATAGGAGCTATAGCCCTCCCCCACCCCAGCCTCTGACCCCCCCCCCCAGCCTCCGACCCCCCCCTCCTCCCTTTCTAAACCAAAAGAATAACAGTTGGACCAGTCCTTTCCCTAGGTCACCACGGCATCTGCAGGAGGGATAGCGGATCCAGATCAGTGAGCCGGTGAAAACGGCGCCGGGGGTGTCATGTGGATCTAAAACAGGATTTTGCAATAGCAGTTTTCAGTTGTTCCCAGAGTGTTTCTGGGGAGGGGTCTGCTGGGTCAGCTGTGTCTTTGAGCCTGCGCTGTAAATCTGTCTGAAAGGCAGTTTTCACATCGCCACGCTGAAGGCTGGCAACATCAAGCTTTTTTTTTTTTTTTTTTTTGGGGGGGGGGGGGGGGGGGGGGCCTTTTTTGGGTTTTGGCTTGAAGTGGAGCCTGAGTTTGCAGCGGACAAGGCGGTGGTCAGTGTGGCACTCTGCGCTGGGCATCACTCTGGTGAGGAGGACGTCACTGCGGTCCCTCTGACGCACTAGGACATAGTCGATAAGGTGCCAGTGGAGCGAGGATGCATCCAGGTGGTCTTTCGACTGTCCTTTTGCTGGAAAGTAGTGTTGGTGATGACAAGTTGCAGCTCTGCACAGAACTCCAACAGTAGGCAGCCATTGTCATTGCAGTTCCCGACGCCATGCTTGCCGAGGACTCATTTCCGGGCTTCAGAGTCTTGGCCCACTCTGGCGTTGAAGTCGCCAAGGATGATGACTTTGTCGTCTGCCAGGGTGCTCTGTAGGAGGCTGCGCAGGTCAGTGTAGAACGTGTCCTTTTCTGCAGGTTCTGCCAGGAGGGATGGGGAGTACACACTGAGAAGGGTGACGTGTTGCTGGTGTCTCAGTGGGAGGCGCGTGGACATGATGCGGTCTGAGTGACCCGTTGGTAGGTTTTCCAGCTTAGTCGCAATGGAGGTCTTGACTATGAAGCCCACGCATGAGAGCCGTCTTTCTGATGCAGGTCTGCCTGACCAGTAGAGGGTGTAGCCAGCGCCAAGTTCTTGGAGGCTGCCTTCGTCCGGGAGGCGTACTTCACTGAGCGCGGCGATGTCGATGTTTAACCTCCGCAATTCATGGGCAATGAGGGCGGAGTGACGTTCAGGGCGTCCGCTGTCTCGTGCATGGTTCGGATGTTCCAGCATGCTACGTTAAGTCCGGTTGCGGTCGTCATGAGAGTGGATCCGTTGTTCTTTCTTGTTTTTTGACCGCAGGAGAAGATGCCCGTTGACCGCGGCTAGCCAACTGGGGTTGCGAGGGGACGAGCTTTGGTTAGGCCACCTTTTCTAGGCCCCTCTCCGTGTGGAGCAAGCAGTGCTGTCTCTAGAGAAGGCTGCTTGGTCGTTCAGGGTGTGCCGAGTGACGTTGTCATACCCAGGTCAACATCAGGCGACCAATATCCTGAACCACCTGCATGCAGGTTTGAGACTGCGGCTTCAGTGACATCTTTCACCTGCCGTTTCGCCCCTCGCCCGTCGCTACTCGCTACAGGACTTGGAATGGTCGGTGTCATGGTCCGTGGACGTTTCCTAAAGCCGGGCCGGCCCGGGGGAGCTTTTTGGTGGAGTGCAGTGTGCTCAGTACTGACCCCACCCTTTAAACCCTTGGTTCGTCTGCCACACAACCACAAACGTAATAAGTACGACTCTAACCTCTATCCGAAATAACAAACAACAGGGACCAGGGTGACCCTGGGAAACAAAAACGAACTTTGTTATGGCATATGGTAAAGAATGTCTCGCCTGGGGGAGAAAAAAAGCCGGTGTGTGTGTGTGTGTGAAGGGGGGGGGGGGGTTCGCCCATCCGCCCCTGCTTGCTGCTGTTCCCCCCACATCAGTGTTGTTTTCTCCACTGGACTCCTGCACACATAAAAGCGACCTTGCATTAAATCATTTTATGACATACTGATAAACCACCACACCTTTACTGAAATGAACAACTCGCAATCAATTCTTATTTTATGTGACTAACTTACACACACGAGCACACACACACACACATGATGAAAGTACAGATTAGGAGAGAGAGAGAGAGAGAGAGAGAGAGAGAGAGAGAGAGAGAGAGAGAGAGAGAGAGAGAGAGAGAGAGAGAGAGAGAGAGAGAGAGAGAGAGAGAGAGAGAGAGAGAGAGAGAGAGAGAGAATGGCAATGAACCTTTATTTTATAACGGTAAAAGTATTTGGTAACGGAACCAATTTTCAAACTTGCCGTTACTACCATTGAGCTAAGAACTACCATTAAACACTATCACAAACAAAACAACGCTAAGAGTTAAGCCACCTGAGAGAGACTCAAGACTCAAGAAGTTTATTGTGGCAGACCTTCTGGTCCATTCACAAGGGGAGGTGGGGAAGGGATTATACAAAGCTTCACAAACAATGGACAATGCTTGTAAACCTATTTCCCAAACATGGTAGTCCATGTTTAGTTTATACTTGAAAAATACAAACTGCTTCCTTGAAATGTCAGTATCAGTGAAATAAATAATTCATAACAGTTTTGGCGATGGCTACAGTCTCTGAAAACTTCAGCACAACCGGCGTCCACCTAATCCATGTAATGTCGAAGAAAGGCCCGAATGATTTTCAATTCCATTTCAGCACGCTCACACACCTCCTTATAGCGAACACGGTTGATTGGCGCCCAGCGTCGGAGATCGCTGATGGCTTTATTCTCATCTTCATTGAGTTCACCTAACAGTCGTTTGAAAAACCAATGATCAACATGTTCGTTTTTGTTGTCAAACAACAAAACCACATCGTCACTCTCACACACGAACATTTCCTTCTCGAAACGAGTGTCGAGCACAATTTTTTTAAAAATCCACATTTCTCTGTCTGTCCCTCAAACGCCTCTGCAGTCTTCTGTCCACTGCCCCGATGTATTGTTTTATTTGTTCTAAGTCATAACCTGTCTTTTCCAAGTCTATTTTCTGTCGATCCAGCATCCAACTCTTCCGTTTCAATAGCATGTAGGTCATCTGTCAGTTGTGTTGTCACGCTTTCTGTGTTGTTCTGTCTATTCGCCCTTGTGATGCAAGGATCGTTGTTTTCCGTGTGAGTTTCACGTGGGGGGGGGGGGGGGGGGGCGACCAAAACCACACGGTGTGTTGTCGGTTTGTAGGTCAACGCGTGAAGTAATTGTGTCATTGTTTATTTGCTTCTCTGGTGGTGTTGGAATAAACAGCGGGTTGTAAGACGGGAAAAGTTCGTTTTCCTTACTGTCTTTCTCTTGCTTCCGTGTCTCTGCTCTTGTCTGGTCACGCAGTATCTGGGAGGGTGGTTTTCTCCGGTATGAGAGAGAGAGAGAGAGAGAGAGAGAGAGAGAGAGAGAGAGAGAGAGAGAGAGAGAGAGAGAGAGAGAGAGAGAGAGAGAGAGAGAGAGAGAGAGAGAACGAACGAACGAACGAACGAACGAACGAAACTTTATTTTCCAAGGATTGAGATATTAGGCGCGCAGGCCTTTCTTACAATCTATCCTTGCTAAGCTACTTAAAAAAAAGGAACACCAACCAAAACAACAAAAACTAACTAATAATAAAGGACACACACACGCATACACACACGCACACATACATACATATACATGTACTCGTGCACATGCATTTGTCGACCTAACAAAAGCGTTCGACACTGTGAGCAGGCAAGGCATGTGGCAGATCCTGGAGCGACTTGGCTGTCCCCCAAAGTTCCTCAACATGATCGTCCAGCTACACGAGGACCAGCAAGGCCAGGTCAGACTCAACAATGACCTCTCAGAACCATTCCCTATTCTCAACGGCGTAAAGCAGGGCTGCCTGCTGGCACCGACCCTCTTCACCATCTTTTTTAGCATGATGTTGAAGCAGGCCACAGTGGACCTCGATGATGACGATGCAGTGTACATCAGGTATCGTCTCGATGGCAGCCTGTTCAACCTCAGACGACTGCAGGCCCACACGAAAACCCTAGACCAACTGATTCGTGAGCTGCTTTTTGCTGATGATGCTGCCCTCGTTGCACACACAGAGAGAGCCCTGCAGCGCATCACGTCTTGCTTCGCAGATGCTGCCCAGCTCTTTGGACTCGAGGTCAGTCTGAAAAAGACAGAGGTCCTCCATCAGCCGGCACCCAAGACAGTGTATCGCCCTCCTCACATCACCATTGGCGAGTCTGAACTAAAGTCAGTGCACCAGTTTACTTACCTTGGCTGCATTATCACGTCGGACGCCAAGCTGGACAAAGAGCTTGACAGCAGGCTGGCAAAAGCGAACAGCGCTTTCGGGCGACTTTTCAAGCGGGTGTGGCACAATCAACAGCTGAAAACAGGCACCAAGATCAGCGTGTACAGAGCTGTGGTCCTCACCACCCTGCTGTATGGTTCCGAGTCCTGGGCCCTCTACCGCAGCCAACTACGACTCCTCGAACGCTTCCACCAGCGCTGCCTGCGTACCATCCTGGGCATTCACTGGAGTGACTATGTCACCAACGTCGAGGTCCTTGAACAGGCTGAAACTGTGAGCATCGAGGCTTTGCTGCTGCGGACACAGCTCCGCTGGGCGGGGCATGTCTCCAGGATGGAGGATCATCGCCTACCAAAGATCACACTGTTCGGCGAGCTTGCTACTGGACACCGTGACAGAGGGGCACCAAAGAAGAGATACAAAGACTGTCTCAAGAAGTCACTTAGTGCCTGCCAAATCGACCACCACCAGTGGTCCTCGCTTGCTGCGGACCGTGACACCTGGCGCTCCACCATTTACAAGGCAGCTGTCTCCTTTGAGGACTCTCGCAGAGCTGGCCTTAAGGACAAGCGGCTCAGGAGAAAAAACAGAGATGCCGCAGCTCAGAACCCTGGCCATACCTTCCCCTGCAGCCACGGCGGTCGAACCTGCCTGTCTCGGATTGGCCTCCGCAGCCACGAACAAGCCTGCAGACGTCGTGGTCAACTCCTATAAAATCTTCGTTCGCGAAGTCAAGCCAAGAGCACATGCGCACTTTTGTACATCCACATACACACGTACGTGCGCACATAATTATCTAACATATAAGTAGGTATGATATTTTGTGTACTATCAGAAACAAGTTAGAAAACAGAACAAACAATTTGGAGGCTAGATGGAAAAAAAAAATAGCAAAAATTTAAAAACATGAAGCGTATTATGTCGAGAAAAAAAGAAGAAGAAAGGATCAGCATAACGTTGTCTTAGAAAGGTAATCATGTACTCTACTTTTAAACAGAGAGAGGGACGTGGTTTGTTGAATATTGGGAGGAAGTGAATTCCATAAAAGAGCACCTGAATAAGACAGGCTAGATTTGAACAGGTCTATAGGGGGCCTTTTTATAGAGAGACTGTTCCTGGAGGTGCTGTATTTTTTTTCAGTTGGCGAAAAGAGCCTAGATAAGTAAGGTGGAGCTTTCTCGTTAAGAATTTTGTGCATCAGTACACATTTGTTTAGTGCGAGGTGCTTAACCAGAGGGAAAAGTCCGATGGCCTGCAGCTTGGCATCAGTGGATAAAGACGGATCAGGGAGGATAAGCTTAGCAGCGCGCTTGTATAATGAGTTTATCTTCTTGAAATGATTTTCACTGCAGCCATCCCATATTGTTGAGGCATAATCAATGTGTGGTTTAATGTAGGCATTAAAAAATAGTTTGCGCGTCTTAAGGTCAATGATCGTTTTAAGTTTGGAAAGTAAAAACAACTTTTTGGACAACTGTTTTCTCATATAGTATAGGTGGTTATGCCAGCTTAGATCATCATCTATTATTACTCCAAGCAGGCGGTGTTGACTGACCTGCTCAATTGGGATGGAGTCCAAAGAAAGGTTGAGTGATGGAGGTTTGAGCTGATGTTTCTGGCGGGTTGTGATCAGCATGCTTTTTGTTTTTTGTGGGATTTACAAGCATGCGATTTTCATTACACTACCGAGAGACTTCATGAAGACTTTCTTGAACATTATTTGCAATTTCAGGCACAGTTTTACCAGCGGAATGTAATGTTGAGTCGTCGGCAAACATGTCACACTCAGCCGCAGTACACGTTACATGTAACGGTAGATCGTTAACGAAGATACAAAACAGTAGTGGGCCTAAAATAGACTCCTGGGGCACTCCATGCTCCACACAAATTGTTCAGAAGAACATTTTCCATTGACGTAGACTGTTTGTGTTCTTTTTGTAAGATAGGAGTTCAGAAACGAAAGAGCCGAGGGGCTCTTTTTGTTTAAGTAGGTGGCAAGCTTTTTCAATAAGATGGTATGATCGATAAGATCAAACGCTTTTCTTAGATCCAAGAAGACAGCACCAGCCATTTTATTATCATTTATGCTGTTGACCCACGAATTCACTATTCGTACGAGTGCAGTGTGGCATGAATGTTTGGGACGAAAACCTGACTGGTAATGATATAATAGGGACCTTTTTTCAAGAAATTCCAGAAGATGTTTGTGAACATGCTTTTCCAGAGGCTTCGAGAGAACTGATAGAAGGGAAATTGGGCGAAAGTTATTAATTTCAGAAGAATCGTTTGCTTTAGGAACAGGCACTATTTTTGATTTTTGAGAGAGAGAGAGAGAGAGAGAGAGAGAGAGAGAGAGAGAGAGAGAGAGAGAGAGAGAGAGAGAGAGAGAGAGAGAGAGAGAGAGAGAGAGAGAGAGAGAGAACGGTTGCGGAGAAGGGGGTGAGGTTTGTGTGGGGATGGTGATCCACCCGCTCTGTCGATATTCGTAGCTACTCAGGATGAATCTAACATATCAATCCTTTTGGCATATTCATAAACGCAGTAGGCATAGATCGTGTGGATTGCTGTCGGTAGGAGAGTAAAAATTAATATGAACAAGGAAAAACATTAGGTAATTTTAAACATTCACATTACACACACACACACACACACACACACACACACACACACACACACACACACACACACACACACACACACACACACACGCACGCACGCACGCACGCACGCACGCACACACACAGTCACATGCACACATAAAAATGATTGATTGATTGATTGATTGTACATTGCTTAACGTCCCGACAGCAACAAGGCTTTCTCAGGACGTGCATGCACTGCATGTGAAAAAAAAAAAGAAACAGAACATTGAATGTATGTCGCCAGCCGGTCAGATACATTAAATAAACCTAACACATGGGGCCTAAATAAAGCTAAGACCATTTAGCAACACACATCCAATATCAAGAGCTACAGGCAGTGCAGACAGTAGGGAGAGTTTTAAAAAGGCAAATACAGGTGAATGGACAAAGGGTAGACAGAAACACATGCCCCAGAATAGAGAGAAAAACCCACCCTGTGGGGCTGACCAAGGTGACCCTGGGAACTAAAAAATACCTAACCCCACCCAAGTCCCCCACACATAAAAATGATGCCCACCACCCGCAGGATCAATCTTGATAATGTGTTGCTGACTTATGTAAGCCTGGATAAAACAATGCCATCTATAGGCAAATGCCGCCCATCTCCAAAGGGCATAGATCTTGATTTAACCCCGCAGACCATAATGTGTATTAGATGTAACATGTCTGACTCTTGTGACAAAGTAAAGAGATGACTTCTGCACCAGCAAAATCCATGTTTTCTCAAAATTTAATCCGTTTTCAAACAGCTGTCAAACACCCGTGACCCTTGACCTTTATGATATCATAGTGTTGACTAATCTAGTATACATAGGATGATCTTATCATCATCACTACCTTTGTGCCAAATTTGTTTGAAACCTTTGCAAAACTGTTGATAATACATGTTACTACAATTCTTTCCACAAGAAAGGCAAAGCCATTATGGCTCACGTGGACAACCGATATACTTATGTGTGACCTTTGTGGCTTTCGCACCAGCAAAGTCCTTGTTTTCTCAAAATGTAAGTATTTTTCACACATATGTACACCCCCATCCCCTCCCCCACCCTTGAACTTTGCAATGAGTTGTGTAACTCAATTAGTATGCACAGAAAGGTCTTATCATCAGCTACCTTTGTGCAAATTTGATTGAAAAATGTGCACAAACTGATGTTGCTAATACCTAAAATTTTATCAAAAATTGGCATTTTACACACATTTGCCAGCCTGTGATCCTTGACCTTTCCGATGGTTCAACCAAAGTAGTATGCATGGAAAGTTGGAAGACTGTGGCTTAAAATATAAATAGTCTCCGAGAAAATGCCAACGTTAAAGTTGGACAACGGCGGATGGACGACGGACAGACCACCACTGGCTCAAAACATAGACCCACTTTTGCTTTGCACGTGAGCCAACAAAAAAATCCCGAAACATGGTCCTTTCACTATCTGATCTCATGTGAACGCTGCAAAAATACAATTTTACCTTAAAATCCCTCTCAGCACCAGTCCGACTGTAAACTACGAGCGTTCTTTGGTATTCCTTTGCAGATATCCGACTCTGGAAATGTGCTGCACACTTGAAGCCGCGTCCTCAGTCGCCGTGATAACACGCGCATGTTGTCATGTAGTCAAATGCTGGTCACCTTATGTAATCTTTCTTAATTTTCTGAGTCACACAGCAATCGAGAAGCACTCTTCGTTGTCACTGTACTTTGACGAACTTTTGTAGACTTGGCTTGAAGCATTCTGTACACAAGCCGAAACTCATAAACGTTTTACTTTCGACTGAGAAGTTTGCGCGGAATCATGCTACGTCACTCTGTCTCGTACGGGAATGGGAATGCCCGGCAAAACATGTATATTCAATGGTGTCACATAACCGCAAGAGATTGATGGCCACGTAACACGGTGCCATTTCCGTACCGTCCAGTCTCTTAGTTCGTCAGTCCCAGTCATCCCCTAATTTTTCAATTCCCTAAAAAGCACTATCTCCTACCACTGCACATTTGCCATGCACAAAATACAAAACAAAAAAACAAAACAAAACTACAAAACAAAACAAAACAAAACAACAACAACAACAAAAACACCAGCACATCACCCGTCTCATTTCTTGGCTATGAACCTCATTCCTTACCAACCCCACACCCAAGCACAGCTGAAATCAGCGTGCCCCTCAAATCACTACGTCAATGGCAACTTGACTCAACATAGGCCCACAATTGTCCACTGGATAAGCTCAGGATGGTATGAATCAAAGCACCAAACGTATCTCCTCTCATCTAACCATAAGTTAAAGTCATATTTACGACGGACGACGGACGGACGACCGCTGGCCCAAAACATAGACTCACTTTTGCTTCGCATAAGCGAAAAAATGTACTTTCACATACGTACACACGCACACACACACACACACACCCTCGTTGTTTGATATTTTGGCGAGTGGCGACAGTGTAAATCGACACGCACACGCCTTCTTCCTGTACGCCCCCCCCCCCCCAACCCCGCGCTGTTTGATTTTTCGGCCAGTAGTAGGACTAGCGTTGGGGAGGCCTTTTGTGTCAGGTTGAAGTGAGGTCCCAAACCCCCCCCCCCTGCACCCCTCCCCACGCCCCCCCTCCCTCTCGAGGTAACTGATCCTCCCCTGTACTGTGAGTAGTAAATTATGTATATAGTACTTTTTGAGAGGATAAGAACCGCTGTCGTGAAGCCTCACTCGAACAGACTTCCTCACGGGCTTGGAATGATCGTTGCGTAATGGATCACCTCGATCTGTAAGGACACGGCTATAGTCCGTTTTAACCATTATCATTCGGAATACACCAGTGTGTGAATACGTTTGACTAAAATAGGCAAGGGTAGTGCCAGAATAGCTTGGCGCCTCTAGGCGTCAAGCTATTCTGGCACCACCCTTGAACTAAAGCCATTGGTCTATATCCTTATCTGTATTGAACTTCTGAACGCAGATGATTAAAAAAAAAAACTCTAAGAAGAAAAGATGATCACCAACTTTGATCCTAACTTATTTATATTTTTCTTTAGTCGTGATAATAGCGGTTTAGCTGCTGCCCTCGGGAACTTTTGAACATGACCTATTTAAACCTGTTTAAATAGATCTTGATATAGCCCATTCAGCAACACTGACATTTATTCCGGTGAATTTCAAGCTCCCTCATGTTGTTTGTTCGATAGCTTGGTCTTGCAAAACCAGCATCTGATCTGCGCATAGCTTGTCACAGTTTCGTCAGTGATGCAGGTACTAGGTCAGTGGTCACTGAGGCCTGACTGAACAGGGTATATATTTCAACTTTTATGTAGGTCATCTCCATGATCTCCCGAGGATAGTGCTAAACCGTTGGTGTTTAACGCCAGCTAAAGTTTAAAATAAATTAGTACTAAGTAACTGTTTGATGATCACTTTTTGTTCTTAGCATTAAAAAAAATGTCTTGTTCGAAAGTTAATTCGAATAAACACGAGGCAAGCTGTGCTCAAACGGACTATAGCAGGAAATAGCACACGTGCAGGAGGCAGCGATCATCAAATGCCTGTGGACTTCCTCAATGATCTGCAGCTGGCCTGGACATGGTAGTGGAGACTCGACTGATTTATCACTTTTGAAAAAAATGTATTGTCCTCTGAAGACTTCATTCCGGTTCTGGCGGCGACAGATCGGCCATGATTGTTCAAGGCGGGTGGTGCCAGACTTATAGCTTGGCGTGTCTAGGCGCCAAGCCGATCCTGGCACCACCCTTGAACTATCATGGTCGGCAGCTCAATTCACCAATGACTTCTGCTGCGGTTGTGCATCAGCAGCGAGGCTAAAGGTGTCAATTGCCGGCCGGGTAAGACTTTTAAAGCTTCGGGGATGCGCCGCGTCCGACTCAAAACTGACCAGAATTACTGGTATACAACAATGAGGCTAAAATCTAAGCGATCTGACCCCGGAGGTAAGAAATTACAAGATGGCTATCAAATCAGCAAACGGAGACTTTCGCACGTGTCAGTGCCGGCCCGGCGGGAATCCCAGCTATGACCACGAGGTAGCGGGGCACAGGGTGTGACTGGGAGTATCTGTCACAGTGGTCACGTTACCTCTTTATGTCATCTCCTGAGTTCGCACCTTGGTGGAGATGGCGGGCATTGCTTAACCCATTTAACCGGCCCGACCAAGGCCTCGTGTCCTAAATAGTCACCTAACGACTATGTACCAGTTGCTGGAGATGGATCGACCACGATAATTCAAGGAATAGTGCCAGATTAGCTTGGCGCCACAAGGCGCCAAGCTAATCTGGCACTACAATATCCTGGAATTATCATGGTCAAAGTGCTAAATCGGTTAAATTCGTGACCTCTGTCCACAATCCTCAGAGACTGATGTTACAGTGGCTGAAGGTTTGAAATAAAATGACTATGACGTATCCCTGACTGGTTTTCGGCGTGAAACGTGACTGAAGACATGTATGTGCGTATTTTATCCACTATAAACTTCCGGATATAACAAATCGTCCGTTTTTGCTGTTGTTATATATGCGAAGTTTGTTATGGGCAATAGTAATTTACATATGAAGATCAAGTGCTGTCGAGACCTTTGAATAAGTGTTCGATTTTCGTTAGTATCCGACCTTGTTACAAGCGGAGTAGTCTGTAGCCTGTGCGATTTTAGTCCCAAAGAAGACCAAGGCCAAATTTATATCTGTGATTCATATCTGTCACAAAGAAGACTGTGGTCCATTTTATATCTGTGCTTAACATCCGTCACAAAAGAAGATCCATTTTATATCTGTGCCTAACGATAGATGGCAGGCCAGACGCCTGGTTTTCACCCAGCAACTGACAAAATACCGAAATGCCTTATAACATCAGACAACCCGTCTCTGGTAACACACACAAGTGTTACTCTCCGAGGATTTATCGTCCTACAAGTTTTGCTGACCAGGGTCCAGTGACCGTACCAGGGCGGACCTCTGTCCCTCCACTCCCTGCAAAATTCTACCCATCTGCAAGAGGCTCAGATCCTCATGAGTCCCCGCAATTGCGGGGACTCATGAGGATCGGCGCCTCTTGCCAAAGACAGTCGAACATCTCCGGCTGGCTTCATTCACGTTCGTGCTTTGGGTACGTAGAGGCTGGTCATCTAGGGTGTTAAATCTAAGATGGTGGAGACGTCTCCGCGAGAAGGTCGTAAAAATCACCCATCTCCCGCTGACCAATGTGCTGGATGCACTGCGTGACCCATGGTCAAAGCGGCGTTTTCAAGAAGAACCTTGCTGTTTAAAGACATTTATTCAGGCGTCTTCGTCGTAAAAATTCGGCAATATCAATCTGAATTTGCATCTAACGAATACATCGTAACTATTCAGAGGAAGTGGTACCTGAATTGTCATTTATAAAAGTGACGGGTGCCTTTGTTAGTTTGTTTCTTCTTCTTCGTAAAATAAAAAAAGTATGAATTCATCAATTAATTCCGAAGCAACACAGCGCAAACGTTTGTTAGCGTTCTCGCTGACGACATCGTTGTTAGGTTAATTTTTGTTTTAGCTCGAAACTATGTTTGACTTTGGAAGCACATTGTATTTTTTTTTACAGACTTAACCCTGTTCAGTACCGAGGATATATACCACCCAACTGCAAGAGGTATATATCCTCATGAGCCCCCGCATTTGCGGGGGCTATGAGTGTCACGTAACGGATGTGACATGTTGTTTTATTTTTTTGCCAAGTCGTTTTTTTGTTAATAAATGTAGATCGCCGAATTCTGTAAATAGCCTTAGTTTAGGGAAGTTAATAAATGTAGTGTGAGCGTAATCGTAAAGCCCGTGCAGCAAGCTTAACAGTGAGCGAGTACAGCGGTTGCACGCTTTAGCCAAGTAGCTTTAACCGAACAGTGTTCAGAAGTAAAGTTAAACTGCAAGGTAGCAGAAGGATATTACAGTCAGTCAGCGGAGTAGCCAGCGAAGTGAGAGTCTGGGTCAGGGTGCGGCCTCGTTTGGAGCCCTTGACAAGCTGTGTGAGGGTTGTTTTACCCTCCCTGCAAGACCACGGCCAGTGTTCCTGGGTGTGGGTGTCCCGAGAGACTTGTGACCACGGCTGCTGCTCAGCAGAAGACCCCTCCGGTTCGTCTTCGTCCTTGTTTTGTCTCGTCCTGCCGGAGGACTCACCAGTGACAGGTATTTACTCATGCCATTTTCCTCAGTTAGCTGCTGTGCTCTCGGGTGTGTGAATGTGTATATAGGTGCGGAAGGGTATGTTCGTCTAGTTTTTTAGTGATGTTTTAATCGAGTCTTTAATCATGTTTTTTAGGTTGGGTTGTAATGGGGTGGGTGTCGGATTTAGTTGTTTATGTTCGGCTGTCGCCGAGTGAGTATATTTAAAGGGCCATGTTGTAAAATGAATTAAAGTGGGTATCCTTTCAAATATATTTGTATTAAGTCCTAGATGCAATGTAATAAGATTGTCACGTTGGGTGGTTGCTGGTGATTATTTCATATCTTTGTATGTACATGTGGATATTTTGATAACGTTGGTTTTAGCAGTGGCAATGTTATTATACAAAAGTGGTTGTGCTAGCTTAATGTTAGTGTAATGGAATAGTGCAGACCTGGCGAATGTTGAATGTACATAGGAATCTTTCATATCCGTGATTGTATATTTAATATGGCCAAGGCGGGTATTAGGGTGAGACGAGACACAACTCACGTGGTTTGTGAGTAGGTGCGTGTCAAATAGGCCAGAATTAACTGTGTTGGCACTTTGACTGACAATGCGCCCTTTTCCAGTGCACTGGCTTCGAAGACTGGCTTCGAAGATTGGCTTCGAAGATTTCGTCCTTCGATCTCTTCATCTTCCATGACCAACGGTGACGCATCATCGGGAGTCGGAACGCCTTCGCTAGCCGGTCCTGTTGGACAAGTACGTTGGGCTACAGCAGGCTGATTCTACGTTCTGAGCGTCGGTCACAGGCGTGCGTGGGCAAGCGCGGCTACGGTGCTCTGTGGTGTAGGGGTAGTACTCTTACTTTACGAGCCACCCTGTCTAGTGTGGGACAGAGGACGCTGTACAGAGACAAAGTTACCCGCCTTGTATAGCCGTTGGCCATATTAGTCATTATCACCTGTCAGTCATATTCACCTGTTAGTCATTTTCACTTGTTAGTCATTTTTTATCTGTTAATCTTTTTTAAGTGTTAATACGTTATGAGTGCATGTGTGGGTGTGTGTGAGGGTGTGGGGCGTTAGTGGGTTGGGGTGGGGGTTAGAGTAAGAGTGGGTAATAAAGGATTTGTTTGTTGTTTATCGCTGGCGTTGTGTTATTTATTTAGAGTGGGTGGGTTTTCTCGAGTGTCTGCACTCATATTGTCCACGGCGCCCTGACTCCGTCAGGCGTGTCGTGACATATTTGGTGGCAGCGGTGGGATAAGGATTAGGTGGGATAAGGATTAGGGGGAGGTAACGGATTAGGTTTAGCAAGAAATTCAGAAGATCCCTTCAAGATGTTCGAGTGAGGAGGGGAGCAGATGTCGCCTCAGACCACAATCTGCTTACCTTAAGAATGAAGCTCAAGCTAAAGAAAAGCCGCACAGAGACAACAAGAAGACAGCGCTATAATGTAGGCCTCCTGAGAGAAACTGGAGTTAGAGAAGAGTTCAAACTGGTGCTGTCCAACCGGTTTCAAGCGCTACAGGAGCTAGTAAATGAAGAGGAGGCGGTCACCACAGAGCAGCAGTGGAAGGCAGTTAGAGAGGCGCTGAACTCAACCTGCAAAGACACTGTAGGGTTCAGGAAACACCACCACAAGGACTGGCTGTCGGCACAGACCTTGAAGAAGATAGAAGCGAGGAAGCAGAAGAAAGCAGCGGTCAACAACAGTCGCACGAGAGCAGCCAAAGTAAGGGCACAGGGGGAATACTCGGAAGCCAACCGCGAGGTGAAGAGGAGTATCAGGGCAGACAAGAGGGCCTACACAGAAAGCCTGGCAGCAGAGGCAGAAAAGGCAGCAGGCAGCGGCAACATGAAACAGCTCTACGACATTACCAGAAGATTGTCGGGTAAGTATGGCCATACAGAAAGACCAGTAAAAGACAAAGAAGGCAAGCCTATTGCAGACAGAGCAGACCAACTCGACAGATGGGCCGAGTATTTTGAAGAGTTACTGAACAGACCTAGCCCACCCGACCCCCCCGACATCCAGCCGGCAGAGACCGACCTACCCATCAGCTGTGACAGACCCAGCCGGGAAGAGATCAGAAAAGCAGTGGCATTTTTGAAGAATGGCAAAGCAGCAGGGCCAGATGGCATCCCAGCGGAGTCTCTGAAAGCAGACCTAGAGACAACAGTTGAGATGCTGTACCCACTGTTTGGAAAGATCTGGGATGAGGAGGTGATGCCGGCTGACTGGAAGGAGGGGTACCTAATCAAGCTTCCCAAGAAAGGCGACCTCAGCAAGTGTTCCAACTACAGAGGAATCACCTTGCTGTCAGTACCAGGAAAGGTCTTCAACAGGATCATCCTAGAAAGAATGAAGAGCTCCGTTGACCCCCAGCTGAGAGACCAGCAAGCAGGATTCAGGAAGAACCGATCATGTACAGACCAGATCGCCACTCTCCGCATCATCGTGGAACAGTCTCTGGAGTGGAGCTCCCCGCTGTACGTCAACTTTGTGGATTATGAGAAAGCATTTGACAGCGTGGACCGAGAGACTCTGTGGAAACTCCTACGACACTACGGTGTACCCACAAAGCTCGTCCGCCTGATCAAGAGCAGCTATGATGGCATGACATGTCGCGTGATCCACGAAGGGCAGTTCACCAGAGAGCTCCAGGTCAGAACTGGTGTCAGGCAGGGGTGTCTGCTGTCTCCGTTCCTCTTCCTACTGGCCATAGACTGGGTCATGAAGATGACCACAGAGCACAGACGAAGTGGAATACAGTGGACACTGTGGACACAGCTTGACGACCTCGATTTTGCAGACGACTTGGCATTACTGTCCCACACTCATCAACAAATGCAGGACAAGACCACGAGGCTTGCTGACATCTCGTCCCAAGTGGGCCTCACCATTCACAAACAGAAAACAAAGACAATGAGGCTGAACGCAACCAGGGAAGAACCAGTCTTGCTTGCTGGCACCCCGTTGGAGGAGGTGGAGTCCTTCACCTATCTCGGGAGCATCATAGACAAAAAAGGCGGCACTGATGCAGATGTCAGAGCACGAATCGGTAAAGCCAGAGCAGCCTTTCTCCAGTTGAAAAAAGTATGGAGTTCCAGAGAGCTGTCACAACTACACACCAAAGTCCGGATTTTCAGCTCCAATGTAAAAGCAGTTCTCCTATATGGAGCAGAGACATGGAGATTGACAAAAACCACAGTCAACAGAGTACAGACCTTCATGAACAGTTGCCTTAGAAGAATTTTGAAAATCCACTGGCCAGAGAAGATCAGCAACGTCAGACTCTGGGAGAGAACAGAGCAGATAACAGCAGAGAATGAAATTGGGCGAAGAAGATGGGGATGGATCGGTCACAGTCTGAGAAAGCCAGCTTCCAGTATCACTAGGCAGGCATTGTCATGGAACCCCCAGGGAAAGAGGAAAAGAGGTAGGCCGAGAAACTCCTGGCGTCGAGACCTCCAAGCAGACATCAAGAGACTGGGAACCACCTGGAGTAGAATCGAAGGAGAAGCACAGGACAGGAGTTGCTGGAGGTCTCTCGTCGACGGCCTATACCCGGGTAGGGGTGACAGGCGTAAGTAAGTAAGTAAGTAACGGATTAGGTAGATTAGGGTATTTTTGCGCGCCAGTGATCGTTTTTCGTGTTGTGGTACGAGTAAGATTTAGCGGGCGGTTGGCGGGAGTGGGGGCGTATTGCGCCAGGGGCCACGGCCAGAGAGTGCAGTGCGCATAAACGAGGGGTGGCATGAGTGGTTGCCTCTCATTACTCAGGTACCGAGTGGTGAGGACCCTTCGGCTCTTGTCACTGTCTAGTCCTTATTCGTTGTTTGTATTCTGTGTATTTATTTGTTTTGTTTTATCCTTGTCAGGGGTCCTGCTGGGGAGCAGTTGTCGTCGCTGCCTCCGTGACACCCACATCAGGATGCCCCCTAAACGGGATACCAGGGCCACCCGTGCCACGTCGGGGCACGACCCTGAGTCCGAGGGTGGTGGTGCAGGGGATGAGGGTTCAGGAGAGAGAGGAGCCACTTTGGCCACTCCCTCTCGGAAGGAAACGGTGGTGAGTACCCTTACCCGTACTCTCACTGCAGCAGGACTGACACCCAGTAGGGATCAGGAAAGTAAAGAGGGGTTAGGGGTGATGGTAAACCCATATGAGCAGTATAAAGTGCTAGGAGAGGGCCTAGGACTTAGTGGGGGAGCTCTAACCCAGTTCATCCTGTCCGAAGTTAGGAGAGAGGAAGAAAAACGGGAACGTGACCTAGAGCGTAGGGCGTTAGAGAGGCAGCTCAGATGGACGTGAGGCGTAGAGAGACGGCTCCAGATGGACCGCGAGGCAGTAGAGAAGCAGCGTCAGATGGACCGCGAGGCAGCCGAGAGACGGCTCCAGATGGACCGTGAGGCAGCAGAGCAAGCTAGGCGGGATGACTTAGCATTGACCGAACGTAAGCTAGCTGCCGCGGAACAAGCACGGAGAGAGGAGCTAGCTGCCGCGGAACAAGCACGGAAAGAAGAGCTCGTCGCGGCCGAAACGCGGCTTAGATTACAGTTAGCAGCATCGGAAAAGAAGTCAGTTACGGAGTCTAGTCAGCATTACTCGCTCAAGATGCGTCCGTTAGAGGATAAGGAAGATGTGGAATCTTACCTTCAGCTCTTTGAGAGAGTAGCCGAAACCCAGGGGTGGCCGAAAGAGGTATGGGGGATCAGGTTAGCACCTCTATTGCAGGGGGAGGCCCGTGATGCATACCTTAGGCTGACGGTAGAGCAAGGGAAAGATTTTGAGGTGGTGAGGGAGACCTTATTGAGAAGATTCAGGCGTGACGCTGAATATTACAGGCGCCAGTTTCGCGAAGCCAGAAAGGAGAGTCTCGAAACGTTTCCCCAGTTGTTCGTTAGGTTAAAGACCTCAGTCAAGCGTTGGTTCACTTTAGCCCATAAGAGCATAGAGGACGTAGAACAAGTGCTAGACATGTTTCTGTCTGAGCAACTTTATGCTATTATGAATGCAGACCTTGAAATGTTCGTTAGGGAAAAACGTCCTAGGAATGGTGAAGAGGCCGCGGAGCTAGCGCAGCTCCATATCGACACCAAACGGGCAGTCTCGCGTCCATTGGGTGGGGGGCCGATTCGTCCGCCGTTCAAGAAGGACAAAGGGTCGAATAAACCCCCTGAGGCCAAAGCAGAACATAGGGCAGAACCAGCTAGTTCAGGCAGGGGGACTGGTGAACGGCTGTGTTTTAAGTGCAACAAACCAGGGCACGTAGCAAGGAACTGTCAGAGTAAGGCGTCAGTTAACCAAGTCACCATTGCCTCTGAGATAGTAGCCGTAATGACAGAGCCCGTGACCGTAGGGATGCGGACGATCCGGCCCTACGACCCGTGGAGTAAGGGATTAGCCAAGGGAAAGGAAGTTCGTATCATGCGTGATACCGGCGCGGATATGAGTGCGATCGCCGCCAAGTGGATAGAACCCAGGGATTTTACAGGTCGGTTCATAGACGTCAATCCCGTCGACCATACTAAGTCCGATAAGTATCCGACTGCATGGGTTGAAATCGATTCCCCATTCGTGCGAGGGACGATCGAACTTATCGTAATGGAGCGCATGGGACCGGACGTAATCCTAGGGAACTGGGTGACTTTTTCAGATGGGAAACGTAGTCCCGTATCCATTGATGCCAGTGAGTGTGCTATGGCAGCAGCAGTCCAAACTCGAGCTCAGATTCAGAGAGAAAAGGAGGGAGAGAGCGCGCTTAAAGTCGTTAAGCAGGCCGATCTCAATGTGACTCCTGCCCAACTGATAGAGTGGCAGAACCAGGACGAAACTCTAGCTCGCGCTAGGAAGTTGGCCGAAGAGGGCCGAGCAATTCCGTCAGGGAAAAGTCTGATAGAATTTTGCAGGAGGAAGGGAATTCTGTATCGGGTCTATAGCAAAGGAGGCAGCCAAACGTCCCAGTTAGTCGTCCCGAAGCCCTTGAGGGAGACTGTAATGCGTTTAGCGCATGACCCACCGATGGGGGGGGGGGGCATTTGGGAGGCAAGAGAACCCGGGAACGCATTTGGGGTACTTTCTATTGGCCGGGGCTGTGTGCTCAAGTTCGCAGGTACTGTGAGTCGTGCGAACAATGTCAGAAAGTAGTACCAAGAGGGAGAGTACCACGGGTTCCTATGCAACAGCTTCCGCTAGTAGAAGAACCATTTCAGAGAGTAGCGGTAGACATTGTGGGGCCTATTGCTCCAGCTTCCGACAGAGGAAACCGGTTCATTCTCGTGACCGTCGATTACGCCACTCGATACCCCGAGGCAGTACCTTTAAAGGGGATCGAAGCAGAAAGGGTCGCTGAGGCATTGTTAGAAATCTGGTCTAGGGTGGGAATTCCGAGGGAGGTGCTCACCGACCAAGGGTCCCAGTTCACTTCACAAGTGATGTCTGAAGTCAACCGTTTGCTGTGCATACAAGGCAAGTGTACTACTCCTTACCATCCGCAGGCAAATGGCCTAGTCGAACGTTTCAACGGTACCTTGGTGTCCATGTTGAAGAAGTTAGCTAGCGAGCAACCTCGATGTTGGGACAGATACATTCCCTCATTGCTGTTTGCGTACAGGGAGGTTCCTCAGGAATCGACGGGGTTCGCGCCGTTCGAGTTATTGTACGGCAAGACTGTAAGGGGGCCCATGTCAGTTCTACGGGATCTGTGGACGAAAGAGCAGATGGGAGAAGAGGTGAGAGATGCAAGCCAGTACGTGGTAGATTTACGGAATCGCATTGAAGAGACTTGCAGGTTAGCGCAACAGAATTTGAAGCTAGCTTCGAAAAAGCAGAAACAGCACTTTGACCGCAGAGCCAAACCACGCAGTTTTAATGCAGGAGACAAGGTTTTGTTGTTACTTCCAGTTAAACACAACAAGCTGGAGATGGCTTGGCAGGGACCATTCGAAGTTCTAGAGAGAGTCGGAGAGTGTGACTACAGGGTACGGGTGGGCAGTAAAAATAAACTGTACCATGCAAATCTGTTGAAAAAGTTCCAAGAACGAGTGTCAGTAGCTACAGTAGTGATAGATGAGGAGGACGAAGATGAGGGGGGAGAGGCGTTCGTGGTGGTAAAGGAAGTA
This sequence comes from Semisulcospira habei, assembly GCA_036245525.1. Taxonomy (NCBI): domain Eukaryota; kingdom Metazoa; phylum Mollusca; class Gastropoda; family Semisulcospiridae; genus Semisulcospira; species Semisulcospira habei. The sequence goes on along the minus strand of BTPG01000004.1, from coordinate 138,474,171 downwards.
CCCACCATTCCTTTAGTAGCGTCTGAAGGACCCTCCGACGTCCATCTTGATCCTAACTGTCCAGAGATCCATTCTAGTATAGAAGCTCTGACTGTCCAGTTTAAGGATATTTTGACAGATTATCCGTTGAGGACGACACTAGACTCGTGTGAAATCCATTTGACTGATGAAGTGCCGGTGAGAACGAAGCAATATCCTCTACCTCATTCTCAGCTAGAGGTAGTCAAAGCCGAAGTGGACGCTATGCTAGAGATGGGAGTAATCGAGAGAGCCAATTCCCCATACAACTCACCGATCGTCTTGGTGAAGAAGAAAGATGGCACTGTTAGGTTTTGCGTGGACTTTAGAAAACTGAACCAAAAGGTCGTGTTCGATGCGGAGCCAATGCCTGACGTGGAGTACCTATTTTCCTTACTGTCCAAGGCTAAGTACTTGAGTAAGTTAGACCTAGCTAAAGGCTACTGGCAGGTACCCATGTTAGAGAGCGACAAACCGAAAACTGCTTTCACCACACCGGCAGGGCAATTTCAGTGGAAAGTAATGCCTTTCGGGTTAAAGACGGCGGGGGCAATCTTTTCCCGAATGATGAGGAGGTTACTAGAACCTTTGCGATTGACGGAAGTTAGCAATTTCATGGACGACGTCATGATTGCTTCCTCCACTAAAGAACGTCACTTACAGTGTATTGCCCAGCTCTTTGGTAGGCTAAGAGAGGTCCAGTTGGCGGCCAGACCTACAAAGTGTTACTTGGGGTTCAAGCAATTGGAATATCTGGGGCATACAGTGGGTAACGGTCAGATAAAACCAGAGGGAGACAAGATGCAGCGGATAAAAGACGCGCCGCGACCACAAACAAAGAAACAAGTCAGATCGTTTCTTGGGTTGGCAAATTATTACCGCCGGTTCGTTCCTAACTTTGCGGCCATAGCAGCCCCACTAACCGACCTGACCAAGGGAGGGAAAACTGGACAGATCGGTTGGAACGATGCATGTGAGACAGCATTTGAGACGCTGAAGGCGCGACTGTGTTCAGGTCCTGTGTGCTCATTGCCAGACTTCGATCGTCTCTTCGTGTTGCAGACAGATGCGTCCGAAGGGGGGGTAGGGGCCGTATTATGTCAGGACCATGGTAACGGTTTACAGCCTGTTGCATGCGCGAGCAAGAAACTATCCAAAGCAGAGCGTAACTACTCCACCATCGAAAAGGAGTGTCTTGCAATCGTGTGGGGAATTCAAAAATTCCGTCAGTATCTGTATGGTAGGACATTCGTCGTACAGACCGACCATAGACCATTGCAGTACTTGCAACAAGCTAAATCCACAAACAGTCGACTGATGAGGTGGGCTTTGCAGTTGCAGCCATTTTCCATTAGAGTGGAAAGCATAGCCGGTAAAGTAAATGTTCCTGCTGACTTTTTGAGTAGGACAGGGTGGTAGAAACCGTAAATGTGGAAGCAGTATTGGAACAGTCATATAGTAATCAAACCCGGGTGTTTGATCTGGGAGGGGGGTATGTCACGTAACGGATGTGACATGTTGTTTTATTTTTTCGCCAAGTCGTTTTTTTGTTAATAAATGTAGATCGCCGAATTCTGTAAATAGCCTTAGTTTAGGGAAGTTAATAAATGTAGTGTGAGCGTAATCGTAAAGCCCGTGCAGCAAGCTTAACAGTGAGCGAGTACAGCGGTTGCACGCTTTAGCCAAGTAGCTTTAACCGAACAGTGTTCAGAAGTAAAGTTAAACTGCAAGGTAGCAGAAGGATATTACAGTCAGTCAGCGGAGTAGCCAGCGAAGTGAGAGTCTGGGTCAGGGTGCGGCCTCGTTTGGAGCCCTTGACAAGCTGTGTGAGGGTTGTTTTACCCTCCCTGCAAGACCACGGCCAGTGTTCCTGGGTGTGGGTGTCCCGAGAGACTTGTGACCACGGCTGCTACTCACCAGAAGACCCCTCCGGTTCGTCTTCGTCCTTGTTTTGTCTCGTCCTGCCGGAGGACTCACCAGTGACAGGTATTTACTCATGCCATTTTCCTCAGTTAGCTGCTGTGCTCTCGGGTGTGTGAATGTGTATATAGGTGCGGAAGGGTATGTTCGTCTAGTTTTTTAGTGATGTTTTAATCGAGTCTTTAATCATGTTTTTTAGGTTGGGTTGTAATGGGGTGGGTGTCGGATTTAGTTGTTTATGTTCGGCTGTCGCCGAGTGAGTATATTTAAAGGGCCATGTTGTAAAATGAATTAAAGTGAGTATCCTTTCAAATATATTTGTATTAAGTCCTAGATGCAATGTAATAAGATTGTCACGTTGGGTGGTTGCTGGTGATTATTTCATATCTTTGTATGTACATGTGGATATTTTGATAATGTTGGTTTTAGCAGTGGCAATGTTATTATACAAAAGTGGTTGTGCTAGCTTAATGTTAGTGTAATGGAATAGTGCAGACCTGGCGAATGTTGAATGTACATAGGAATCTTTCATATCCGTGATTGTATATTTAATATGGCCAAGGCGGGTATTAGGGTGAGACGAGACACAACTCACGTGGTTTGTGAGTAGGTGCGTGTCAAATAGGCCAGAATTAACTGTGTTGGCACTTTGACTGACAATGCGCCCTTTTCCAGTGCACTGGCTTCGAAGACTGGCTTCGAAGATTGGCTTCGAAGATTTCGTCCTTCGATCTCTTCATCTTCCATGACCAACGGTGACGCATCATCGGGAGTCGGAACGCCTTCGCTAGCCGGTCCTGTTGGACAAGTACGTTGGGCTACAGCAGGCTGATTCTACGTTCTGAGCGTCGGTCACAGGCGTGCGTGGGCAAGCGCGGCTACGGTGCTCTGTGGTGTAGGGGTAGTACTCTTACTTTACGAGCCACCCTGTCTAGTGTGGGACAGAGGACGCTGTACAGAGACAAAGTTACCCGCCTTGTATAGCCGTTGGCCATATTAGTCATTATCACCTGTCAGTCATATTCACCTGTTAGTCATTTTCACTTGTTAGTCATTTTTTTATCTGTTAATCTTTTTTAAGTGTTAATACGTTATGAGTGCATGTGTGGGTGTGTGTGAGGGTGTGGGGCGTTAGTGGGTTGGGTTGGGGGTTAGAGTAAGAGTGGGTAATAAAGGATTTGTTTGTTGTTTATCGCTGGCGTTGTGTTATTTATTTAGAGTGGGTGGGTTTTCTCGAGTGTCTGCACTCATATTGTCCACGGTGCCCTGACTCCGTCAGGCGTGTCGTGACAATGAGGATCTATGCCTCTTGCTTACGCCACTTTGAATCGACATATTCCTGGGTCATCTAAGGTCTTTCTGTGTTGAATTAATAATGAACAGTGCAGAGCACAGTCTGTGTCAACTGGCACTGAGCGGGTTTATCCCATATCATACTGAGGCTAAAAGCTTCAAATTTGTACACTGCCATATGCAAGCTACATTATAGTATTTACAGATAAGGATACAGACCAATGGTTTTAGTTCAAGGGTGGTGCCAGAATAGCTTGGCGCCTAGTGGCGCCAAGCTATTCTGGCACTACCCTTAAACTATTTTAGTCAAACGTATTTCACACACAGGTGTATTCCGAATGATAAGGGTTAAACAGGTTATGTATACCAACTGACCACAACAACATAAAACCTTAAATCCCGGACCAACGTCCTTGATGTCCTGTCTGATAAATTTACCTCAAGTTTCAACGCACATTAAACTGAAGCCTCGGACGCCACCCGCCCAGTTGCAAAAGGTATAGATCCTCATGAGCCCACGCCACCTTTAGGGGATCATGATGATCTATGCTTCTCGCCGCGGATCTGTCAAGGGTCATGGTCTTGTTCAACGCCGGTACCACTGCAAATCTGGATCGACAAGTCCACGTCAGGGCCAGAACGCTGTCGGAAAAGTCACAATTATTCACAGTTTCTTAACTCATTACATGCTGAGGATCAAATTATGATTACCAACAAACAAACAAAAAAAAAATCGTTTGAGGTGTATATCTATAGGCGCCAAGCTATTATGACGCCACCCTTGAACTATCATGATCGACACACATCATGTCGTAGCATGTCAGACGATCTGCTCCCACGACCGAGTGATATGTCACCGGAACAAAGCCCCAGGCCGCGAGAAAAGGGACAGTAGAAATTGGTCATAACCGGCATATCGAAATTTCCAACTTTGCGTTGCACTCTGAAATCTACATAACAGACAGACAGTTCCAGGGTGGTGCCAGAACAGATTGGTGCCAAGAGACGCCAAGCTATTTTGGCACCACTCAGTCTTGAACTATCCGGGCTGGTCGATCCATCTCATGTTGTAGTGCGTCGGTTGAGTCAAGGTTATTCAGTAGTTGTTTGGTGTTGAAACAATGCATTGCAAGCAACGACGACTATTGTCTCATGGTCAAGAGAGTATGAGGACTCACTGGGTACAACTGACAGATGACAACCATACCCAGGATCCTCAAAGTGAAGTGGCATCAAGAAAATCAATGCATAAGACCAGACCAGAGAGTGAATGTCGTTCACTGGTAGCCACTCGTGTGCGGGTTTCACTGCACATTCAAACCCGCCTAAAGGAATGTAGAAAAAGTGATCATCCTAGTCTACAATTATAACGATGATGATGATGATGATGATGATGATGATAATAATAAACAACTATTACACTACTACTACTACTGCTACTACTACTACTACTACTAAACTACGATTACTGCTGCTACCACTATTTCTAGGACAGGCAGACCAATTTAACCTTTTGTGCGTCGTTAGCGGGTTTAGTAGCAATGTTTCCTACAATAATCATCCGACTAAAACCGCTATCGACACCCAAAGGGTTAAACAAGTAGAGCTAAGGAGGTCACCTTACCCCCCCCCCCCCCTTACCCCCCCTTTCCCTTAAAAAACAAAAACAACAAAAACACACCAAAGAACGTGTATCCCTAGACAGGTGCCTGTTGTCTACGGGTGGTCATCTCGAACGGGTCTACTTGTACCGTACCCCCAAACAAATTGTAACTCGTTACGTGCTTTATCACACAAATAGTCTGGGCAAATGATTTCCACTTTCGCCTATTTCGGCACCGCATAAACAGGGAATTTTTCAACACACTGCGGCAGGCCCTAATGGCGCTTTTCGCCAACTGCTAATCTCCTTTGGCATCCCCTCAACTAGCCCTCGTTTGTGCAAAAGGCACAGATTATCATGATTCCCTGCAGTCGCAGGGGCTCAGGAGAACCGTTGCCTCTTGCTGGTACCATCTACTGTACTTACTTATATATCTTTGAATGATGGGGGTTTAATAATAATAATAATAATAATAATAATAATACAGGAGATTTGTTAAGCGCTTATCCTAAAAGTAGCTCAAAACGCTGATATAAAAAGGCTAACAGCCAACACGCACACACACCATACACACACACACACACACACACACACACACACACACACACACACACACACACACACACACACACACACACACACACACACACACACACGTGACAGTGGTGATGAATTGTGCATGGCTGGGGAAATGAACTAGTAAAAGGCAGCGTTGAAGAGGTGGGTTTTGAGAAGTGATTTGAATGAGGAGGCCTACGCATATGACTGATAATGTGCATGGTTCACTGCTAATGCCGTGATGATAATCATACAGTTAATCCAGTTGACAAAAGTTGACAGACCACGCTGAGCCCTCAGTAACGAGCGCTGACTCACTGAAGCAATTCGTAATGAGTTTCGTCGTTGACAAAACAAAGTCTTCGTGAAACTGCGAGTTATTACAGTAACCCCATGCGAAAAAACAAAAAACAAAAAAACAAACAATGCAAAACAAAAACAAACAAACAAACAAAAAAAAAAAAAACCCACCAGACCGGCCGGCATACAACTACAACAACAAACGTCATTTTTTTTGACGACGTCTCCGTGACGGGTGACCGCGGTGTTTATAGCGTCGACACAAACAGGAGATCATCGTTATATCAGTACTCACATTGCAGCGGCACGTCTAACTCATTCAACCCCAAGGCCGTATTTCCCAAATTTTAGAGGCGTCATCTAACAACTATGCACCAGTTGCAGGAGATGGATCGACCATGATAATTCAAGGGTGGAGCCAGATTAGCTTGGCGCCTGTCGGCGCCAAGCTAATCTGGCACCACCCTTGAATTATCATGGTCGATCTATCTTCTGCTGTCAGTAGTGCGTCGGGGCTGCCGAATGAGTTAATTTATGTGGTCTTAATCCATTACACCCTAAGGATGAAATTATCAATTAAAAAAAAAAGATATCCTTTCAGGTATACACATCACGGCTCTGCACCGATTAGCCGTCTACCATGATAGTTCAAGGATAGCGTCAGTCAAAATAGGGCTTGGTATGGCCTACAGGCGCCAAGCTATTCGGCTGACACCACGCTTGTGAACCGAGAGAGCTTCTTCGACGAAGCTGTCGACCTTCTCCTGGACCCCGCCTCCTCTCCTGATCTTGCATCCCATTTCGATTCCTCCCTTCGAAAACTTCTAGACACCCATGCACCTGTCACCACCTGCTCCATAACCAACCAACCCCCCCTCCCCCTGGCTCACTGACGACATAGCCGAGGCCAAGCGCGAGCGCCGACAATCGGAACGCCGCTGGCGCTCATCTGACCTCACCGTTCACAGACAGATCTTCCAAACAACTAGATCCAAAGTCTGCAGAATGATCTCCGACTCCAAACGTAAACACCTTCAAAACAAAATCCTGGAATCCACTTCTTCCAAAACCTTCTACGCTACCATGAACACACTCCTAGGCATTTCTAAAGACTCTCCTCTCCCCAACACACACAGCGAAGAAGAACTCCCGTCCGCTTTTTCCACCTATTTTTTCGACAAAATCCAAACTCTGCGCAACACACTCGACACTCTGCCTTCTCCGCCTTGCCCTCCCGACACCCCCTTTTCCGGCACGCCCGTCTCGTCCTTCCGGCCCGTCTCTCAGGACGAAATCCTCAAGACCATAAAGTCCATGCCTCTCAAAACCTGCGAATTAGACCCTCTCCCAGCTTCTCTCTACCGGGACGGCCTTGCAAAACTGCTGCCATTCATTACCGACATCATCAACACATCTTTAGAGAACGGCTCCGTCCCTGATATCTTCAAGTCCGCCATCGTCCGTCTTCTCCTAAAAAAAATACAACCTCGACCCAAACGAACTCAAAAACTATCGCCCAGTCTCCAATCTCTCTTTCCTGTCCAAGCTTCTTGAGAAGGTTGTTATCAACCAGCTCAACCTCCACCTCGCCGACAACAACCTCCTCAGTCCCTTCCAGTCTGCCTATCGCAAACATCACAGGGCGGCACTGAAACAGCCCTTCTACATATCTTAAACGACCTGCTTCTCTCCACCGACTCGGGCAACATCTCCCTTCTTACGCTACTCGACCTCTCTGCCGCCTTCGACACTATGGACCACTATATCCTCCTCCACCGCCTTCACCACTCCTTTGGCATCACTGAATCTGCTCACTCCTGGTTTCTCTCCTACCTCTCCGACAGACAGCAGTCCGTCACCATCGACGGCGTCTCCTCCAACCCAGTCACGCTCTCCTGCGGAGTTCCACAGGGATCCGTCCTGGGCCCGGTCCTTTTCACACTCTACACCTCTCCCCTGTCCAACATCATCCAGTCTCACCACATACAACACCACCTCTACGCTTACGACTCACAACTACTAGACAAAGACAAACTCGACAACACTCAGTCACTACTGACTCGCACGGCTGACTGCTACGAAGACGTGAAAAACTGGATGACAGCAAACAAGCTGAAAATGAATGACGACAAAACGGAAGCCATGCTGGTAGGCACTCGCCAGAAACTTTCCCAGCTCCCTCCCTCCCTCCACCTTCAACTCGACAGCACCCCCATCTCACTCGCTGACTCGGCCAAAATCCTCGGCGTTATCCTCGATTTCTCTCTTTCCATGACCAGCTTCGTCTCCGCCACGGTCCAGGCATGCTACTTCCACCTCCGCCGCATCAGTCAGATCAGAAAATACCTCCTACCGAAGCTGCCACCAAACTTGCTGTCTCTCTCATCCTATCTCGCATCGACTACTGCAACTCTCTCCTTTCCGGCCTCCCTCACACCACCACTTTCACTCTCCAGCGCGTCCAGAACAATGCTGCCCGCCTCGTCCTCAGAAAGAACAAATCCGGCCACATCACTCCCCTGCTCAAACTCCTTCACTGGCTTCCCATCCCCCAACGCATCCAATACAAGATTCTGCCTCCCTGCTACAAATCCCTGAACAACTGCGCTCCCGCCTATCTCAGTCTCAAACTTACTTCACCCCTACACTCCTCCCCGCTCCCTCCGCTCCGCCTCCGACCCTCTCCGCCTAGTCCACGTCCCCCGCACCAAACTCAGCACTTTCGGCCCCCGCTCCTTCTCAGTATATGGTCCATCCACCTGGAACACCCTCCCACTCTCTCTCCGTCAGAAACGCTCTCTCTCCTCCTTCAGGCTACGGTCCGCCCTCAAAACTCACCTCTCTCAACAGTTCTAGCACTATACCACCACACTCCCCACCCTAAGCAGACTGTCGTAATGTATTTCACTATTTGTGGTACGTGAGTCGTTGCCGTCTAAAGCGTGCGCATGCGTGCGCGAGTTGTGAGTGCCGGCGCGCTTAGTCAGTAGAGTTATAATTATTATAAGATAAGCGCATTATAAATACCGTAATTATGAATTATTATTATTGCTATGGTCGATTCACATCCTGTCGTAGCGGCACGACAAGGTTTAGCTTTAAGGGTTAACACATTCAGTCCAGACATACCACAGCAAGATACGGCAACCATGACTGATATAGTTCACGGGCCCGTGTTGCCAGAATAGCGGCTTAGCACCTATGGGCGCCAAGCTATTCTGGCACCACCCTTGAACTAGCATGGGCGATCTGTCTCCTAAATCGTAATGTAGTCCTCAGAGGACAACTCCAAAATGTGGGTATTTCACTCAGTGGGACACAATGAATAGCCTTATCGACAAAATGAAGCGGCGGGTGAACTGCTTCTCTCAGGCAAAGGGAGATCATTTATTTTGATCATCTAGAAACAAACTGTCCCGTGCACACACTAGTTGCCTCCCACGATCCGCTAGGCCAACTTACCAACTGATACGGCTAAAACTTTCGTTTACAGCTCAACTAAGTTAACCTCTCATAAGGTCAAAGTCACGAGAAGTCAGAAATATGTAATTATGGCTTTTTATAGAAAAAATATTGATATTGAAGGTAGTTCGTTTATGAACTTTGCAGTAAGACCCAAGTACAAATGTTGCTAGAGATTACTGTGACACTGCCTATGTATACTAATTTCATTGGCGCCTTCCAAAGGCACACCAGAAGACTGGATTCAGGAGATGGGGGTGTTCCAGGGTTTCCTGAACCCCTGGCTCCCAGAATATTTTTAAATGTGTAATTTTCTAAATTTTCTAATTTTTTTTGCCCCCCCCCCTCCTTCCCCTCCCCCCCCCCCCCCCGCAGCAACTCCCTCCCCTCCCCCCTTCTTGGAAATTGGACCCCCCCCCTCCCTTGAGAATATGGTCCGGCCCCTCCGGTCCTTTGATTTAAGAGAGAAAAATCAAAAACCTTTAAGAGAGGTCATTCGGGAGAGTATTTATTGTATAAAAAGCATACTTAGTTATTGACAAACTTTTGCGACTAAAGTTAACTGTAAAAAAAAAAAGTGTTCGAAAAATGACTAATCATTACAAATACATTGACTTATGATAACCTTGATCTTTTCTAACCGTGAGGAAATACCGTCGTTTGTTAAGGTGATTTTGTAAACTATGGATGGTTGTGATGTTATATACGTGCACATACTGCAATCGGTCGGTGTGTTTTAGTCAGTCAATGTATTTATTTGTTTCAAGTTATGTTCACATTTGTTGTCAACTGTTTCAGTTACAAAAATTCCGCTGCAAACAAATTTCCCATCGGCAATAAAGGTATTCGTACTTCAGTATAGTCCGCCCTGATAAATTGCGTTACTGAGACAAACGCACGCATACACACGACGGATGAAGAGCGGATGCTGAGAGAGAGAGAGAGAGAGAGAGAGAGAGAGAGAGAGAGAGAGAGAGAGAGAGAGAGAGAGAGAGAGAGAGAGAGAGAGAGAGAGAGAGAGGAGAGAGAGAGAGAGAGAGTGAGAGTATCTTGCAGACGACCCATCTACAAAGGGAGGTTACTCCACAAAACTTGTTTTGGTCACATGGTCACATGATCAATGCTACATCAACATGTCGGGCAGAGAGAGACTCAACGTTTTCCCATCTCGGATGTGAGCAATTTTAACAACTAAGGATGTAATCTTTTTTATTTATGAAACGGATGTAAACATTTGCAGTAGTTACATTCTTTTGTCTGGTAAAATTACGTTGTTTTTGTTGTTGCAGCAAATATAGTTTTTAGGTTGATTTTGGGGCCATCGACTACTATGATCAGGTGTGCAGAAAATAACGAAACAAGAAACTAGTAGCTTTACAAGTTATAAAACCCGGCGAAAATCTACCTATTCAGATTTATAGGCGTCACAGTAAAATCAGCTTGCCTGTTGCTTTTGTGCTTCTTCTTTAGGCAATCGGCGTAGTGGCCAAGTCCAGACATAATAAAGACCCCAACTGTTTCGTCACTCATGACAAACTAGCACAATTTTATAGTAGATTTGAATAAAAGCCGCAATAACCCATGATTATACCCAATATAATCCGCAAATTTTTCCCAAACTTATTTTTGCTGGGCATCTAGCAAATGCGTGACACAGATTTCTTTTATAATTTACCATTCATGCCCTTTTTTTCTCACCATATTTTTAGTTTGTATAGTCAGCTCTTCCCATCAGCAAGACAGATTCACTTGAACACATGCATGGGCAGGTGTTGATAAGAATCTCAGGCCAGTTGCATGAGTGAGTTTAGTCCTGCGCCAGCCACTAAGCAAGGTGCTCCGCTACAGCGGAGCACCTTGCTTACTGGCTGGTGCAGGACTAAGCTCACTCATGCCTTCCCCTGTATCTCTTGCTGACCATGGTGTACCACAGCAGTTCCGCAAATTGAGGGTTCATCACATCTAGAACTGTTCTGGCATTATGCAGATTGACATGATTCTCTCTAGAAATTAAAGTAAATATGTGCAAGTCTCACTCCCAAAACAAATTTCAACTATTTTCAGTCATCATACTAAAGACCTAATGTTGCAGTCTATTTGTTTACCTAACATTATAAGGCTTAATGTGGAAATTTCTAAATTCGAGACAGCTTAATTATGTTTACATTCAGTTCAAGGGTGATGTTAGAATAGCTTGGTGACATAAGGCGCCAAGATATAACATCACCCATGATTCATCAAGATGGATACATATGATCTGGTGTGTCAGGGTGGAATGTGTTAGATAGTATAATTGATATTAAAGTTTATACATTCTAACAATTTATCTGATATGCTCATTTCATCTTCCATTTCAGGGCCCTGACCAACATGAAGCTCAGGTTAAAGGGCGCCCAAAAAGGACACAGTTTACTGAAAAAGAAGGCAGATGCTTTGACACTTAGATTCAGGATGATTTTAAGGAAAATCATTGAGGTTTGTGTCTACCTTTTTCTTCATGTTGAAGTGCATTTTGTGTTTTTAACTGGCGTTTGACAGTGGTAGTCATGTGCACCAATAATTATGTGCCACATCTTTCAGCAATGTATTGATTTTGATGTGGTCTAATAATTGTATAGACACATACTAGTACTGTTACAATGTCCCCATATCATACTTTTGTATATGTTGCACTTGCAGACAAAGACATTGATGGGAGAGGTGATGAAGAATGCGTTCTACTCGCTGGCAGAGGCCAAGTTTGCAATGGGAGACTTCAGTCACATGGTACTGCAAAATGTCACCAAGGCACAGATCAAGGTCAAGAGCAAGAAAGACAATGTGGCCGGTAGGATCTCAATCTTTCTTTCTCTTTAACCCCTTCACTGCCAATAATTGTACACTGAAGTCTGAATTCTGTGTTATTACAGTGCAAAGAGCTCCATCCATCCCATGAACAATGGATACAAAGTGGTTTCAGCTAGATTCATGGATCCTCATGAGCCCCTGCGATGGTGGGGGCTCATGATGATCTGTACCTCTTGCATTATTGTGGTGTTCATTTTTTTCATTACATATTAGGAGATAGATCAACCATTATAGTTCAAGGGTGGTGCCAGAATATCTTGGCGCCTCAGGTGCCAAGCTATTCTGGCATCACCCTTGAACTTTCAGTAAAATTAATTTCAAGCTGTAGTGTATCAGGATGAAAATGTTGAAACCTTTTACGTGTGTCATTTACAACAGAACCTGTTTTGGCAAGAATAGAAGTATAGATGGGCAAAATGTGTCATGTGTCATTATGATTAATTAGGTTACCATCACCAAAATGATGGTCTTTAACCCATTCAGCCCCAACACCCTACAACATCTCCTGCAACTGGTACTTAATGCAGCTGTAGGGTTAAATGGGGTAATGACAGGTGATCTCTCATGAGTTTTGTTGTTCAAAACTGTTTATACTGTACTTGAAATATCAGATATGATTTGAATGCGACTATAAACTATGTGAACATTCTCATTCAAAAAGTAAATGATGTTCTTTCTCTATGACAGTGTTAAAAGTAAATTTTCCTGTGGCAATCACTACACAGGAGTAAAAAAATATGTATTGATCATGACGGTTCAAGGGTAGAGCTGGGTTAGCTTAGTGCCTCATCATATGCTACCTGTAGTCTATCATAATTTATGTATAGAGACCAAGTTCATCACCACACCACCCGTGAGCTATTTAAGAATTGAGCAATTATCACTTCGCTTTCTGATTTATAACCTTTTATATAGTGTAATGTGTATGATTTAATAATAACACATGCTTTATTCTCATTTCAGGTGTTACTCTTCCAATCTTCGAAAACTATCAAGATGGTTCAGACTGTGAGTGAACCTGTATTCTCTTTGTCAGATAATTAAAATTAGTGATTTCATCTACCCATATTGCTTCACACACATGTCTGTTCTACATATTAAGCCTGCTGCATGCAGCCACTGGTACTGTGAAGCATTACCATTGGCTGCATGCACAAAGGGTTAGGTGAACATTCATATTAAAAGTGAAAGATTATCAAGTTTGAACACAAGTTCATTCATAAGCTCATTAATAGTGTGCATTTTTTTCATAAAGAAATTAGTACAAAGAAATTTTGTTGGAAAGAAATTAGCACAAGGGAAGCATGCAGAAAACACTGTGAACTGATTTTCTGCCCCCCCCCCCCCCCCCCCCAAAAAAAAAAAAAAAAAAAAGAAAAAAAAAGAAAAAGGAAAAAAAGAAAATAAAAGACAACAAGATTGCCTGCCATTTGACAGCAATACCGGGTATGTCACTTGTTAATAATAATCTTTTGGTTGTTGATAGCACTTTTATCAAGGTGATTTCTGCAGGAATTTCCTCAATAGAAATTGCTACCGACAGCCAAAGGGTTAACCCTGTTGTGCATTGAGCCACTGGTACCATTTTACAGTTCCTTGCAATATTTCTTCTTCTACACTTCATCTTAGAGCTTGGCTGTGCCCAAGTTCATAGTAAAATACATTGCTTTTTTTTCAGAGTTTACTTGTGATGTACGTGTTTGTGTGTGTAGTCTAGCAAATGCCCTTCATAGACGATCAGCCGTTTACAAGATAGTGTTTTTTTTCTGAGTAAAAATGAAGTGTGGGATGAAAACATTAGTCCATGTCAAAATTGTCCCGCTGGAGGATGGAGACATTTTTCTGTAGCTAAGTTTGTACCGACGTTACAACAGAAGATTTTCCGCCATTTGCAGTTTTATTGTGGGGGACCAGCTGGCTAAGCTATCCACATTAGAAATGTTGCTTCAATAAATCAACCACCTGGAGTCATAGTTTAAATATAATAATAATGTGAACTCTCTGTTGGAGATAACTCACAACAAATGACTGAAAATAAATTGTACTTTGCGGAAACCAATATGCGCTAATGCTTTAAAATAATTAGCGCTCTTGTCTGTTTATATTCTTTGCATTTGGCCCCGATAGCGCAATGAGCGGTCATATCTGGCAAGCTAACAGCAAGCATATCCTCTCAAAACAGTGTGATTACTTTTGTTTTATGGAGTGTTCTGTGAGAAATATGATCAGTACTATTCACAATTATGATTATGTCACAGATATTTGATTTACACAGGACATTTCAGAGAATATTCTGACCCAAAATGTTGCGGACCAGACCATCATACCGTCCATACGATACATGCATCAGTCCCAATGCAGTATCCCCATATGAAACGTATATGGATGCACATTTATCAGTAGCTGGCATTTAAAATGAAGGTAGCTGCACACCCATACTTCTGCGAGGAGAATTCTTGCCTTTCACTGTCACAGCTAAATTACATTGTCAAATGTGTTTACCTAAGAAGCTGACTTATTTTCTCAAGACAGAGAGAAGCACTGGCTCAATTCTGCACACCACACGACCAAGCACATAATTATTGATTTCATGGCAAAGGGCTTATTACATTGAAATTCTTGACAGTACAGCCTTGGCGTGTAGTTGCGGGGGTAGAATTTAGGGGTGGAGGGGGGCGGAGGATAATTGGGCAGGGAAGGCAAGTGACAGTCCAGCCTCATAAAAATCAACCACAGCAATTGAAATCTTAATATTTTCTTCTCCAAGAATATTTTGATCTCCAAATAAAAATGCAATTCATTTTTTATGTGTTTGCCAACACAATTTTCCGCATTTATTTTCCCAAAATATTGGGGTTAAGAGACACTCTGGCACCGCCTTTTGTTTCATTGAGCCCTCTCCTCCCTGGTGGCACAAACCCATTTTTACATATAAAAAAACCCCAAACAAACAAAAAACCAGAGCAAAAGGTTGGGACAGTGGGATATGTTATACGCCCCCCTTTAGGGGGGCGTCCATATGCATTGCTTACAGTCACTTACTTAGTGCACCCCCTCTTTCCTATCTTTTTTTTGGTGTGCTTTGACCAAAGTAGATTTATGACCATTGGTCGATCATGCACACTTCTCTCCCCTGACAGTGCTTTTTCCTACTCACTGGGTTGTTTCTTCTAAATTACAAGCACTGGCAGTCATTTGCAACAGTGGGATATGTGATACGCCCCCCTTTGGGAGGGCTTCCATATTCATTGCTTCCAGTCACTTAGCCCACCCCCTCTTTCCTATTTTTTTTTTTTTTTTTTTTGGTGTGCTTTGACCAAAGTAGATCTGTGATCATTGGTCGATCATGCACATTTATCTCCCCTGACTGTGCTTTTTCCCACTCACATGGTCGTTCTTCATTTTTACATCCGCTAATTCATTCACTGTTCTACACTCAACTGCCTACTGATCCAAAGTGTTTGTGATTGTAAAGGACTCATGATGTTGTCCAAAGTGCAACATGCTGCATGGTGTAAAAGAGAGAGGGAGAGTACCACACCACTGGCTGAACAAAGTTTAGAAATTTGATTAATTATATATTACTGTAACATTTAATTCGATTAGTTGCACTGGTAAGCTGTGTTGTGATGTGCGGTCACTGCCATGCAGACTCAGTGATCACTGATGGTACAGTACACTATGCATTGAAAGAGTAAACAGCACAGTGAGAACACGCTTGAAGTTATGCAGTGTTTGTTTAAATTTAAACCCTATCTCACTAGCAGTAGCCTAGCTGCATAAATGAGGAACTGTATTTTGCTGCTGCATAATTTGCAGTTTGTCTGCATATTGACATTTGAAGTTCGCTGCAAGCATTCTTAGCAGTTGGCACTAGCACTGATACTAGTATGTGCCATGATTAAAATGAGAGAAAGAAACAGGTCACACTGAAATGATTTAATAAATCAATCGGTCAAGAGATCAATGAGATTTTTATGATAAACACAGCTAGTTTTAGGGGGGGGGGGGGGGCACATACTGCATAATGTACATTTACTATTTCCTTTACTGTTTCTATTACCCACACATATACATGTAACACCATTTAGCTCAATGAATTCTTATCTTTCATTTGAATGAGTTACAAAATAAATGTACTTGCTGCTGTTTTCTTATTTTCTTGCTGGCTTTGTCATCTTGCTTGAAGATTTACAGTCCCAGACTTTAAGCATATCCTGCCGAAGGCACGCGGACGGAGGTTGACTGTATCATTGATATACTGAACTGTGACGTATTGCTTCAGTCCGCCACTATCTGACACCTGAAGCAACTAAAGTGCTTGTCTGCACTTTTGTTTTGTCTAAATTAGACTATTGCAATGCTCTTTTGGATGGCTGTTCCCAGTGTCTGATTGGCAAACTCCAGAAAATTCAAAACTCAGCTGCTAGGTTGATTATTAGAGTCCCTAGATCAGATCATATCACACCCCATCTGTCTGCTCTTCACTGGTTACCTGTAACAGATAGGATTCAGTACAAAATTTCATGCATGACTCACAGTTGTATTACCTGTTCCTACCCACACTACCTTGCCTCTCTTCTCCAACTGTATATGCCCTCAAGACAGAATTTGCGCTCTGCTGCTGACTCTCAAGTTTTAGGTATCTCTCTTGTCAAAACAAAGTCGTTCGGTGAGAGGTCATTCAGGTACCAGAGCCCAGTTGTTCCCACGTGAACTGAGATACATGGATTCGAGAGAGGCATTCAAGCGAGCCCTAAAAACTCATATTTTTTCTGTCTGCTACAAATGACTTTGTCACACACCTGTCGTGTTAAGTCATCTCTATCTATGTTAGAAGTAGTGTGTGTGTGTGCGCGCGCGCGTGCGTGTATGCGAGTATGAGTCCATAAGCGTAGCACTTTTGAATGGTGACTTTATAACTTGTTTACAGAGTGCGTTGTATTTTGTTTTAGTACTTTTTGTAAATTGCGTTTTTGTAATTAGTTATTTTTGTACGGTTAGTTTTTGTTAAGCGCCTAGAGCTCTAATCTGAGGTTAGACGCTATACAAGTACTCATTATTATTATTATTATTATTATTATATGTGTGTGTAGGTAGGTTTTGTTTGAGGGGTCGGTTGTGGCCTCATCTTTAAGTTTGGTGACCCTGTGCATGAAGCCACCGGCACTATTTACAGAACTGATGTCTGCATGTGCAGGCTAGTTCACGTATTACTGATCAATGTGTATTAGGCTGCCTATTGTTTGAAGTGATGGCATCATCCATGATGTCCCTGTGTGTTTGGCCACTGGCGTTGTTTACAAAGATACTATTTACAAAACTAGTGGCTGCATATGCATATTAGTTATGTTATTGTTATCAGGTGTGGCCTTATCTTTAAGGTTTGGTGCCCATGTGCACGAGGCCAACAGTACTGTTCACAAAACTGATGGCTGCATGTGCAGGGTGATTAACTGCATGAATGAGATCTGTATACAGCCAGCCAATACAATCCACTTTGTTAACCCCATCTCTACTCTATATAGGTTTTACAGTCCACTAAAGCCCATCAGTATACATTTGTGCATGTCTTTTGGTGGGCATTCTGCGATTTTGTGTGTATATGTGGGTTGGGGATGGGAGCGGGCAGTATGGCACCTATTACATATGTGTATGTTCTCATATTGTATGCTGATGTGTATGAACAGAACTTACATCACAAACAAACAAAAATAGATAAATAATGAAGAAAGTCGAAGATACCTGGGACATATGAATGCAAAGTAAAGGACAGATTATGAATATGCACAGATGTATGTGTATTAGAAATTTCTTCCCTTCCTCTAGTCTACTGATCTCTACTTGGTGGCCACCATCATACCACTATAGTGCTTGTATACATCAAGAAATTTATGCCATCCGTAATTCAATAAATAAATAAATATTAAATATGTAATTGAATAAATAAATGAATCAATAATAAATAAATAAATGTAATGGAGAGGGCTACTATCTGTATTGTGTCCTGATAAAGCTTGATCATGAGAGTTCTTGTGAGTACTTCAGTGCGGATTAGTTGCATGGGTTGCAACAATAAAAAAATTGCAACATTTTGGTGTTCAGCTGAACATAGTGATTTAGATGTAAAAGTTTCAGAGAATGATTTTAATCTGCCTGGTTGTGCTTAAGACCAGATGGACAAGACCATGCTTGACCAGTTAAAAATCCTATCTCCACTGATCAAAATGAGCAGGCCTACACTTACAGCTGATTGGCTGGAAAACATGAACAACATGCGTGTTATATCTGGACAAAAAGTCTTCAAAATGTTAAAGATGGTCAGCTGATACAATGCAAAACATGCACGAAGTTAGTCTACTTTCAATATGCTTTCCTCTCACAAAAGACTGAGTTCTATGGGAAAGGCTACTTTCAAGACCAGGAAAAATAAAGTATATGATTTATGATGTTGTTAAAATATATTTCAAAGTTCAAACCCAAAATAATCTCTGTCTCACTTCAGGAGCAAAATAAACCTGCATCAACCATGCATGACTGATTGACTTCGTTTGAAGGCATCTCGCTGACGGCCATTTTCAAATTAGCAATGCGAGCATGCTTTTGGCATTAAAAATATTACTTTTAAATTAGTTTATCGGAAATATGTATACATGTTTACTTGCTGATGATTTTAATCACTATTACTTACTTACTTACGCCTGTCACCCCTACCCGGGTATAGGCCGTCGACGAGAGACCTCCAACTCCTGTCCTGTGCTTCTCCTTCGATTCTACTCCAGGTGGTTCCCAGTCTTTTGATGTCTGCTTGGAGGTCTCGACGCCAGGAGTTTCTCGGCCTACCTCTTTTCCTCTTTCCCTGGGGGTTCCATGACAATGCCTGCCTAGTGATACTGGAAGCTGGCTTTCTCAGACTGTGACCGATCCATCCCCATCTTCTTCGCCCAATTTCATTCTCTGCTGTTATCTGCTCTGTTCTCTCCCAGAGTCTGACGTTGCTGCTCTGGCCAGTGGATTTTCAAAATTCTTCTAAGGCAGCTGTTCATGAAGGTCTGTACTCTGTTGACTGTGGTTTTTGTCAATCTCCAAGTCTCTGCTCCATATAAGAGAACTGCTTTTACATTGGAGTTGAAAATCCGGACTTTGGTGTGTTGTGACAGCTCTCTGGAGCTCCACACTTTTTTCAACTGGAGAAAGGCTGCTCTGGCTTTACCGATTCGTGCTCTGACATCTGCATCAGTGCCGCCTTTTTTTGTCTATGATGCTCCCGAGATAGGTGAAGGACTCCACCTCCTCCAACGGGGTGCCAGCAAGCAAGACTGGTTTTTCCCTGGTTGCGTTCAGCCTCATTGTCTTTGTTTTCTGTTTGTGAATGGTGAGGCCCACTTGGGACGAGATGTCAGCAAGCCTCGTGGTCTTCTCCTGCATTTGTTGATGAGTGTGGGACAGTAATGCCAAGTCGTCTGCAAAATCTAGGTCGTCAAGCTGTGTCCACAGTGTCCACTGTATTCCACTTCGTCTGTGCTCTGTGGTCACCTTCATGACCCAGTCTATGGCCAGTAGGAAGAGGAACGGAGACATCAGACACCCCTGCCTGACACCGGTTCTGACCTGGAGCTCCCTGGTGAACTGCCCTTCGTGGATCACGCGACATGTCATGCCATCGTAGCTGCTCTTGATCAGGCGGACGAGCTTTGTGGGTACACCGTAGTGTCGTAGGAGTTTCCACAAAGTCTCTCGGTCCACACTGTCAAATGCTTTCTCATAATCCACAAAGTTGACGTACAGCGGGGAGCTCCACTCCAGAGACTGTTCCACGATGATGCGGAGAGTGGCGATCTGGTCTGTACATGATCGGTTCTTCCTGAATCCTGCTTGCTGGTCTCTCAGCTGGGGGTCAACGGAGCTCTTCATTCTCTCCAGGATGATCCTGTTGAAGACCTTTCCTGGTACTGACAGCAAGGTGATTCCTCTGTAGTTGGAATACTTGCTGAGGTCGCCTTTCTTGGGAAACTTGATTAGGTACCCCTCCTTCCAGTCAGCCGGCATCACCTCCTCTTCCCAGATCTTTCCAAACAGTGGGTACAGCATCTCCACTGTTGTCTCTAGGTCTGCTTTCAGAGACTCCGCTGGGATGCCATCTGGGTCTGCTGCTTTGCCGTTCTTCAAGAATGCCACTGCTCTTCTGATCTCTTTCCGGCTGGGTCTGTCACAGCTGATGGGTAGGTCGGTCTCTGCCGGCTGGATGTCTGGGGGGTCGGGTGGGCTAGGTCTGTTCAGTAACTCTTCAAAATACTCGGCCCATCTGTCGAGTTGGTCTGCTCTGTCTGCAATAGGCTTGCCTTCTTTGTCTTTTACTGGTCTTTCTGTATGGCCATACTTGCCTGACAATCTTCTGGTAATGTCGTAGAGCTGTTTCATGTTGCCGCTGCCTGCTGCCTTTTCTGCCTCTGCTGACAGGCTGTCTGTGTAGGCCCTCTTGTCTGCCCTGATACTACTCTTCACCTCGCGGTTGGCTTCCGAGTATTCCCCCTGTGCCCTTGCTTTGGCTGCTCTTGTGCGACTGTTGTTGACAGCTGCTTTCTTCTGCTTCCTCACTTCTATCTTCTTCAAGGTCTGTGCCGACAGCCAGTCCTTGTGATGGTGTTTCCTGAACCCTACAGTGTCTTTGCAGGTTGAGTTCAGCGCCTCTCTAACTGCCTTCCACTGCTGCTCTGTGGTGACCGCCTCCTCTTCATTTACTAGCTCCTGTAGCGCTTGAAACCGGTTGGACAGCACCAGTTTGAACTCTTCTCTAACTCCAGTTTCTCTCAGGAGGCCTACATTATAGCGCTGTCTTCTTGTTGTCTCTGTGCGGCTTTTCTTTAGCTTGAGCTTCATTCTTAAGGTAAGCAGATGGTGGTCGGAGGTGACATCTGCTCCCCTCCTCACTCGAACATCTTGAAGGGATCTTCTAAATTTCTTGCTAATGCAGATATGGTCTATTTGGTTCTCTGTTGTATGGTCAGGTGAGACCCATGTTGCTTTGTGTATTCTTCTGTGTGGGAAGATGCTGCCACCAATGACAAGTCGGTTTAGAGCACAAAAGTCTACAAACCTCTCCCCGTTCTCACTCATCTCCGAGCCTAGTCCCTGTCTCCCCATCACCTCTTCGTATCCGGTGTTGTCCTCCCCTATTTTGGCATTAAAATCGCCCATGACGATGGTGATGTCTCGCTCCGCACATTTGTCCAAGGCACTCTGGAGTCGGTCGTAGAACTCTTGTTTCTCTTCCTCGTCGCTGTCATTAGTGGGCGCATAACACTGGATGACGTTCAGCTTGAGCTTTTTCTTGGTTCTAAAGGCTGCTGTGATAATTCTTGGCCCAAGAGGTTCCCAGCCCATCAGCGCGCTCTGTGCCACTGGTGACAGCATGAATGCTACACCTTCTGTATGTGGGGCATTCTCCTCTTCATGACCTGAATACAGAATCATCTCCCCACTTAACAGCCTTTTCTGGCCAGACTGCGTCCATCTGGCTTCACTGATACCTAGCAGGGAAAGGTTGTACTTTTGCATTTCTGCTGCTATCTGGGCGGCCTTGCCGCTCTGGTACATGGTCTTGACGTTCCATGTGCCCATGGTTGTATCCCTGGATAGAGAGAGGCGGCTCGGTCCTGTGGCTTCCGAAGACTTCAGGCTTTCACCACAGGACGTCATAAGTCTTCTGGTAGAAGAACCTTCCTCCTACAGGAATGGAATTACTTTTAGTCTTTTCGTCGGTGTTTTTGTAGCTATTTCCTTTTTTGCAGGGTGGGGAAGCTACCCCCACGCCCAACCCCCATACTAGGAGGACCAGGGGTTTTCTGTTGGGGTCACCTTCCCTTAGACCATGTTGGTTCACGGCACCTTATTTCATTCGGTGCACCCCTCTCACGAGGGACCCCCTATCCACCACCCAGGGGACGCGCCTCAACGCCATATGGTCCCAGCGCGAGGTTTAATCACTATATATATACGTGTAACTTGTATGATTGATATTTTCAATGTTATGCACAAAAAATGTCTTGCGTCTTATCAGGGCGGCATACAAGGACTGTTACCCCCTCAGTGAACAAACAGCTCTCAAAAAACACCTCCATCCTAAGGACAATTATTGTTGTTATGCATAAAATATATGTTATTAGTACTTTTGTTTTGTATCTGCAAACCATCCCGCCGTGAGATGGCCTTAGTTGCCTGCTCGGCGTTAAACCCAAATAACTAACTAACTGCAAACCGATGTTACTCTTTTGACGAACTACTTACCTCTGCAGAAATTGAGTAATCTGCTAGTGTGTGTGTGAGAGAGAGAGATTTTAATGATTGTTATTATTACCAGATTATCTTTGTTTACCTCTCGAGAACGACTCGTTTATTGTGATGATTGCTGTGGTAATACATAGTTTTATATGTCATGTTTTCATCCTTATGTATGCTGTGATTATTAGCTGTGTGTGATAATGGTGTGATATATTGTTTTAGTCTTTAGTAACTGACATCAAGGCGCATTCCAATGTTTTTATGGTATTTTTACATGAAAACATGGCAATAAACTATCTTACCATATCTTATCTTTTTCAGCGTATGAGCTGTACGGATTGTCACGAGGTGGTCAGCAGATTGACAAGCTGAAGAAGAACTATGCCAAGGCTGTGGAGCTTCTGGTTGAGCTTGCGTCTCTACAGACCTCCTTTGTCACACTCGATGAGGTCATCAAGATCACAAACAGACGTGTCAATGCTATTGAGCATGGTATGCATTTTTAAGTTGTCTTTTAACCCTTTTCATGTTGGTAGCGGTTTCAGTCAAGATAATTCATACAGGAATCATCGCAACTAAAACTACTACCGACTAGGCGCAGAGGGGGTGTGGGGTATACTGGATACACTTGGTCCATTTGTCCCTTTTGTCAGAATATTTGTGCATGTTTTGTCTCTAAAACTTCTAAATCCATTTAACCCTTATCATTCGGAATACACCAGTGTGTGAAATAAGTTTGACTAAAAGGGTAGTGCCGAAATAGCTATTCTGGCACCACTCTTCAACTAAAGCCATTGGTCTACATCCTTATCTGTAAGTACTATACTATAGTCAGTAGTGTAGCTTGCATATGGCAGTGTACAAATTTGAAGCTTTCAGCTTCAGTATAATATGGGTTAATCCAAATTAAAAAAAAAATGCTGAGGTGTGAATACAAATCACTGAAGGTTACAAATAAACAATCTTGTTTAGTGAACATAACTTCTTCCCTGCCAATACCCCAACCCGGGTCTGCCCTGGGGGACTTGGGTGGGGTTAGGTATTTTTTAGTTCCAGGGTCACCTGGTCAGCCCACAGGGTGGGTTTTCTCTCTATTCTGGGGCATGTGTTTCTGTCTACCTTTGTCCATTCACCTGTATTTGCCTTTTAAAACTCTCCCTACTGTCTGCACTGCCTGTAGCTCTTGATATTGGATGTGTGTTGCTAAATGGTCTTAGCTTTATTTAGGCCCATGTGTTAGGTTATTTAATGTATTTGACGGCTGGCGACATACATTCAATGTTCTGTTTATTTTTTTTTCACAAGCGGTGCAGGCACGTCCTGAGAAAGCCTTGTTGCTGTCGGGACGTTAAGCAATGTACAATCAATCAATCAATCTTCCCTGCCAATAGTCACATTTTTGTTTCCACATTTTTGTTTCTGAAATGTTTGTTCACGTAATGACCAATGTCCAAGGAACATGAGTACACATTTGTCTCAGTTGGAGGCAGAGATTCTCATGAGCCCCCGTAGTCACATGGGCTCATGAGTGTCTGTCTCTTGCATTTGGGTTGTGTTCACGGTTTCTCAGGAGTGAAGGGGTCAGTGTAGTTAATATGCACATTTCAAGCTGAGAACAATCGTTCATCTGACACTTCGTGACGTTTTTCAGTATGAACTCTTTTATCTCTGAAACCTCTTAGACTAGAAGTCTGACAACTGTTCAGCCTGATTAACCCATTTAAACCTAAGGACAAATTTTCAAAATTTTGGAGGTGCTACTTCACTTGAGAACTATGTACCCATTGAAGGTGATAGATTGACCATGGTAATTCAAGGGTATTGCCAGATGAGCTTGGCGCCTTCTGACACCATGCTCATCTGGTACTACCCTTGAATTATCAATCCATCTGCTGCTGTAGGGTACTGGAGCAAAATGGGTTAATGCAGAACAAATGGGCACATAGATCATCATCAAACCCACTGTGTCCGTGGGGGCTCGTCAGGATCAATGGCTCTTGCAGCTGTTTAATGTTTACTGTGTCCGCCAATGAACTGCTTTAAACCATTTAGCCCCGACGCACTACAGCAGGAGATGGATCATGATCATTCAAGCATAGTCCCAGATTTGCTTGGTGCTTGATGACACCAAGCTAATCTGGCACTACTCTTTAATGATAATGGTCTATCCATTTCCTGCAACTCTTCGCGCTGGGACCATATGGCGTTGAGGTGCGTCCCCTGGGTGGTGGATAGGGGGTCCCTTGCGAGAGGGGTGCACCGAATGAAATAAGGTGCCGTGAACCAACATGGTCTAAGGGAAGGAGACCCCGACAGAAAACCCCTGGTCCTCCTAGTAAGGGCGTGGGGGTAGCTTCCCCACCCTGCAAATAAAGAAACGGCTACAAAAACGCTGATGAATAGACAAACAGCAATTCCTTTCCTGGAGGAGAAAGGTTCTTCTACCAGAAGATTCATGACGTCGTGTGGTGAAAGCTGGAAGTCTTCGGAAACTACAGGACCGAGCCGCCTCTCTCTATCCAGGGACACAATCATGGCACATGGAATGTCAAGACCATGTACCAGAGCGGGAAGTCTGACCAGATAGCAGCGGAAATGCAAAAGTACAACCTTTCCCTGCTAGGTATCAGTGAAGCCAGATGGGGAGAGGTTCGTAGACTTTTGTGCTCTAAACAGACTTGTCATTGGAGGCAGCATCTTTCCACACAGAAGAATACACAAAGCAACATGGGTCTCACCTGACCATACTACAGAGAACCAAATAGACCATATCTGCATTAGCAAGAAATTTAGAAGATCCCTTCAAGATGTTCGAGTGAGAAGGGGAGCAGATGTCGCCTCAGACCATCATCTGCTCATCTTAAAAATAAGCTCAAGTTAAAGAAAAGCAGCACAGGGACAACAAGAAGACAGCGCTATAATGTAGACCTCCTGAGAGAGACTGGAGTGAGAGAGGAGTTCAAACTGGTGCTGTCCAACCAGTTTCAAGCGCTACAGGAGCTAGTAAATGAAGAAGAGGGGGTCACCACAGAGCAGCAGTGGAAGGCAGTTAGAGAGGCACTGAACTCAACCTGCAAAGACACTGTGGGGTTCAAGAAACACCATCACAAGGACTGGCTGTTGGCACAGACCTTGAAGAATATAGAAGTGAGGAAGCAGAAGAAAGCAGTTGTCAACAGCAGTCGCACGAGAGTAGCCAAGGCAAGGGCACATGAGGAATACTCGGAAGCCAATTGCGAGGTGAAGAGGAGTATCAGAGCAGACAAGAGAGCCTACACAGACGGCCTAGCAGCAGAGGCAGAAAAGGCAGCAGGCAGCGGCAACATGAAACAGCTCTACGACATTACCAGAAGATTGTCTGGCAAGTATGGCCATACAGAAAGACCAGTAAAAGACAAAGAAGGCAAGCCTATTGCAGACAGAGCAGACCAACGCGACAGATGGGCCGAGTATTTTGAAGAGTTACTGAACAGACCCACCCGACCCGACCCCCCCAGACATCCAGCCAGCAGAGACTGACCTTCCCATCAGCTGTGACAGACCCAGCCGGAAAGAGATCAGAAGAGTAGTGGCATTTTTGAAGAACGGCAAAGCAGCGGGGCCAGATGGCATCCCAGCGGAGGCTCTGAAAGCAGACCTAGAAACAACAGTAGAGATGCTGTACCCACTGTTTGGAAAGATCTGGGAAGAGGAGGTGATGACGGCTGACTGGAAGGAGGGGTACCTAATCAAGCTTCCCAAGGAAGGCGACCTCAGCAAGTGTTCCAACTACAGAGGAATCGCCTTGCTGTCAGTACCAGGAAAGGTCTTCAACAGGATCATCCTGGAGAGAATGAAGAGCTCCGTCGACCCCCAGCTGAGAGACCAGCAAGCAGGATTCAGGAAAAACCGATCATGTACAGACCAGATTGCCACTCTCCGCATCATCGTGGAACAGTCTCTGGAGTGGAGCTCCCCGCTGTACATCAACTTTGTGGATTACGAGAAAGCATTTGACAGCATGGACCGAGAGACTTTGTGGAAACTCCTACGACACTACGGTGTACCCACAAAACTCGTCTGCCTGATCAAGAGCAGCTACAATGGCATGACATGTCGCGTGATCCATGAAGGGCAGTTCAACAGGGAGCTCCAGGTCAGAACCAGCGTCAGGCAGGGGTGTTTGCTGTCTCCATTCCTCTTCTACTGGCCATAGACTGGGTCATGAAGAGGACCACAAATCAGAGAAGAAGCGGAATACAGTGGACTCTGTGGACGACCTTGATTTGGCAGACGACTTGGCTTTACTGTCCCACACTCATCAACAAATGCAGGACAAGACCACGAGGCTTGCTGACATCTTGTCCCAAGTGGGCCTCACCATCCACAAACAGAAAACAAAGACAATGAGGCTGAATGCAACCAGGGAAGAACCAGTCTTGCTTGCTGGCACCCCATTAGAGGAGGTGGTGTCCTTCACCTATCTCGGGAGCATCATCGACAAAAACGGTGGCACTGATGCAGATGTCAGAGCACGAATCGTTTAAGCCAG
The DNA here is from genome assembly GCA_036245525.1 of Semisulcospira habei. Lineage (NCBI taxonomy): Eukaryota > Metazoa > Mollusca > Gastropoda > Semisulcospiridae > Semisulcospira > Semisulcospira habei. Next base: position 138,447,358 of record BTPG01000004.1, on the reverse strand, counting down.
AGTAGCCTTTCTCCAGCTGAAAAAAGTGTGGAGTTCCAGAGAGCTGTCACAACACACCAAATTCCGGATTTTCAACTCAAACGTAAAAGCAGTTCTCCTATATGGAGCAGACTTGGAGATTGACAAAAACTACAGTCAACAGAGTACAGATCTTCATAAATAGTTGCTTTAGAAGAATCTTGAAAATCCACTGGCCAGAGAAGATCAGCAACGTCAGACTCTGGGAGAGAACAGAGCAGATAACAGCAGAGAATGAAATTGGACGAAGAAGATGGGGATGGATTGGTCACAGTCTGAGAAAGCCAGTTTCCAGTATCACTAGGCAGGCATTGTCATGGAACCCCTAGGGAAAGAGGAAAAGGGGCAGGCCGAGAAACACCTGGCATCGAGACATCCAAGCAGACATCAAGAGACTGGGAACCACCTGGAGTAAAATTGAAGGAGAAGCACAGGACAGGAGTCGCTGGAGGTCTCTTGTCGACGGCCTATACCCTGGGAGGGGTGACAGGCGTAAGTAAATAAGTATTTCCTGCAACGGGTACACAGTCGTTACCATTTGAGATGTGCCACCTCTGGATATGCGGCATAAGCCGCGTATCCGAAGGCGGCACATCTCGAAATGACACTCACACAAACTTGAGAAATGTGGCTGTGGGGTTAAACGGGTTAAGTACCCAGTGCACACAAAATCATCAGACTGACGTTGGCTGCAGTTGGCCTCAGCACATCTGTGTGTGGGCTGACTGCAGCCAACATTGCCCTGATGGCCTTGTGCTTACTGTGCTTGTGGGTTTTGATGGATTGTAATGTTTTGTGTTTCAGTAATCATTCCACAGATTGAAAAGACTATTGCCTTCATCACTACAGAACTGGATGAGAGGGAAAGAGAGGAGTTCTACAGGTACAAAACAGGCCACTTGGAAAACGAATGCTCCTGTTATTTTGGACACTAAGGCAAAGCATCTTTAGGTCCAAAATCACAAACCAGCACACATTTATTTTCTCAAAATCATTACCAACAGCATTACGACTAGGAATACTTCGCTTAGCTTAACAATATTAGCCCAAAAAACTCGTGTACATTACGACAGGGGAGGGGGGGGGGGGGGGTAATCACTAGGGGTGTCGTTACCAGGACACCCGGGGGTGGCCTCCCTATCTGGTGGCGGGCCTCACTTTTTCCCGCCAGTCTCTTCGCTTAGCTACTCAGGACAGGCCGTGTGCATATCGTGCTCTGGCTGTAGTTATGTGGATTACCGTTGTGTACTGTGGACTTTTGGATTTATGTGCTTCGGTTTTTCGTGGGTTTGGATTATGTGCATTGTGTTGTGCTTGGATTACCTACGTGTTCTGTGGATTACGTGGTGTTGGTTTTCTGTGGGATTATCGGTTTGAGCAATGGCAAGGTAAAGTAGCGGTTACTGCCTCTAACCAGTTTAGACCAGGCAGTGATATGTTGCAAGCGGACTGGGAGCGCGGTTCTTCTTCGGAGGTTCCCGTGCTCTCACTTGGTCTGGTCTTCTGTCCTTTGTTACAGTACTACATGCACCAAATGTGATGCCTTCCAATGGCCGCGCGACGGCCATGATGGCCATGATGTCTGCCTACCCTGCTCGGGCTGCTCCTCCGGTCGGATGTGCCGCATATGCGGGACTTGGGAGGAAGAAAAATGGTCACAGCTGTGGGCGTTTTACCCGAGGGAGAGACTGGCGCCGCTCTCACAGTTGAAGTCAAAAAAGGATGCTACAGCAGGGCAGAAGAAGGCAGAATCATATGGAACTGTGAATAAAAGGGGTCTCCTACCCCCGCCGGTCTATCTCTATCTATCTATATCCTGTAGTCTTGCCGACCGTTGGGGCACCACTGATGACTTGGCAACCAGCTCCCTCCAATCCTCTCTGTTCTCTGCCATTCTCAGCGTATCGCCCAGCTTCAGTCCTGTCCACTCTGAGATATTGTCCTCCCATCTTTTCCTCTGTCTTCCTCTCCTTCGTCCTCCTTGCACAGTGCCTTGCAGGATTGTTTTGGCAAGCCCTGCTGAACGCGTGACATGCCCATACCACTTCAGTTTGCGTTTTCTCACAATGGCTAATAAGTCTTCATAGGGCCCGATGGCTTGCCTGATTCTGCTTCCCACTTCCTCGTTTGTGATGTGATCTCTGTATGAGATGCCAGCAGCCTTCGAAAACATCTCATTTCAGTGGCTTGTATCCTCCTTTCAAGGTCTGCTGTGAGGGTCCATGACTCGCAGGCATACAAGAACACTGAGATGACTAAGGAGCGCATCAGTCTGATCTTGGAGCAGAGTGTGATGTTTCTGTCCTTCCATATGGTCTTCAATCTTGTCAGTGCTGTTGTTGTCTGCGCAATCCTGGACAGTATTTCTGGTTTTGATCCCTCATCTGTCACAATGGCTCCTAAGTATTTGAATTTCTTAACTGTTTCCAGTTTTTGGCCTCCAACCATGATTTCAGTGCCAATGCCACTGGCGTTATTGGTGCCTCGGGGGAAAAACTTCCCCGCCTTGAGTGGATGATTGAGCCTAACATTTCTGATCGGGGCTTGGCCCCCCCCCCATCCAAGCCCGGGCACCAAGAGCTCCACCCCGCCTCGTAGAGGCCCCGGATATGCTCGACCACCAACGATGGGGTTTGTCCCCTAGGCACATGTTGGCATTTGGAGCTCGGTCCCCCCGCAGTAGAGAGATTGGGCGAGATTATTACCCCCCAGGTGAAAGAGAGAGAGAGAGCCTAAGCGGGGGGACCCCCCCCCCCCCCCCCTTTTCTGAGAGGAGAGTGCCCGCCAGCCTTAGGCCAGACCAGTGCCGTCACCGGGCCGCGTCTGCTACGTACCTCTCAGAGAGGGACAGGAATGAGAGACACAGAATGAACTCTACACCTCCACCCCTCCTACTTTGAGGGCCTGGATATGAGAGACTCACCGCGACGAGATTCGTCCCCACGGAAGGAAATCGGAAGACGAGAAAGGAGTCTTAAGACAGAGTAATGTTTGCGAGACCGAAACCCTACCCCCGGAGGACGGACGTTCGGTGCAGCCACACGGTTCAACGACAGGTGCCTTCCCATCGGGAGAGGACCTTGGATGAGCTTTCTCCTAGGAGGAGTTTGAAGAGCTACACCCAGCGGTCTCGGCCGCCTCGACCTTTGGGGACGGAACTCGGAGTGAACCAGTCAACAGAGATCACGTCAGGAATCGACACACAGTAGACACTCCTCAAGCTGGGATGATACGTCTTCACTCTCATCCTCCACAGATCGGCGGTCGAGATCAGTTTTGCGGCGGACCACTTCGCGACTTTGCGGGCGGCTGCACCCCCTAGGGTTAGCACTTCGCCAGCTCGGACAACCCAGGATGGGTCGACGTTGCAGCCCTGGCACCCTCGGAGTCGACGCAGGAGCTGCTTGGATAGCAGCAGAAATACATAGGCTTCTTCCTAGCCTCTGCGCTTTCTCAGCCCCCTGTGGCGGTCAGCAACAATTACGGAAAGTTCATCAGTCCTAGCGGCGCGAGATACAGTTAGACCAGTGACCCGTCCTTCTTCGCGGGTTCCGCTAGATGAGGAGGAGGTGCTCAGACTTCACCCTGAGGATTCAGCTTCGGTGTTGGGAGTAGACGATGGGCCGCCACCTTCGCCCAGCGATGCGCTGTCATCGCCGGCAGCAGCTGACACGGCGCCTAGTGGACAGGTTCGTCGTTCTTTGGATGAAGCGTCTCGGATCATTTCATCCTTCTTTCCCCCGGAATGCTGCCCTCTGTCTCCGCCCATGAAGAGGAAGGCTTCGGCTATGGTCGACGCTCCCCGACAGCCCAAGAGATTTAAGTCCCTACCTCAACCCCCGGGCTTTCAGAGACTTGGCAGAGGCTTTCTCAGCACGCCTGAGACGCTACGAGTTTGGGAGTCAAGGCTTCTTTTCGGACGCCCGATGGCCGACAGAGATGGACATCTCTTTTCATCAGGACTGGTATGCTGGCCACTCCCAGGCGTTTTCCTGTCCTCTCCCAGTGATAGACAAGGAGGCGGTGATACAGTCAGGACCAGTGCATGGCACGCGGACGGCGGGAACAAAAGCTTTGGACAAGACGGCGTCTTTCGCCCACAACTCGTTGGCGTGCTCGGGGTTCCTGGAGATGGCGACGCAGTCAGTAGCCAAATGTCTGGAAGACACGTGGGACCTCTCCGCTTCACCACAGCTTACAGATGTTCACAAGGTACTAGTAGTGGCGAATAGGGCGGCGTTCCATGCATCGGCCAACTCCATGGCGGCGGCGATCAACTGCAACCTTATGTGTAGGGATGAGGTGCTTGGACATTGCCGCGCACTCCTGTTTGCAGTGAAGAATCAACTGCGCCAAGTGCCCATCGGTGAGGAGCTGCTATTGGACCAGTGTGGCAGGAGGTAAAGGAAACAAACAAGGAGCTATGGCCAGCCCCGGCATGAGCAGTCGCATCTTGCTTTCAGTTGACCCACAGAGCAGTGGGTCGCGCCCTGCATTTTACCAGACCCGCCGCCTCCCGACCACCTAGGGGTCATGGGGGCACCCGTTCTCTGCCCACGCGTTCGTGTGCTTTCCGAGCACCCTCCCCTACCTGGTCCAGCGGCAGCGGGGGCACGGCCGGGATCGCTGACTGACCTGTTGTTCTCCTGCCGACTCGTTTAGGGTCTCCGGTCGGCGGGAGACTAGCCCTCTACAGCAGCGCATGGCACCTGCTGTTTCAGGACGACCCGCGGATTCTTTCAACCATCACAGAGGGACTGAGGATCTCCTTCCAGTCTTCACCTCTGTTGCGACACTCCCCCCTGTGGACTCGAGAGCCGGGGGATCGGGACAAGGCAGCAGCACTGCACGATGAGGTGTTAATGCTACTACAGAAGGAGGCCACAGAGGTGGTCGACCGTCAAGACACCCCAGCCTTCTACAGTCGGCTGTTCCTCGTTCCCAAGCCAGGAAGCAAGTTGCGGCCAGTGATAGACCTCTCGGCGTTAAACAAATACATTGTGGCTCCACGATTCCAGATGGAGACAGCCAGAGTCCAGCAGTCAGCGGTGCAACCCCAGGATTTCGCCGTGAGTCTAGCGGACGCGTATCTTCATACACCCGTCCTCTCGGCGTTATCTGCGCTTCGCCTTCCGAAGGGTCGTGTATCAGTTTCGGGCTCTCCTGTTCGGACTAAACCTCAGCTCTTGGGTCTTCACCCGGATAATAGACGGAGTCATTTCCAGGTTTCGATGGTCGGCCGCCAGCCCAGCCTCCAATTACCTAGACGATCTACTTCTACGGAAACCAAAGGGTTCAAGCGTTGGAGAAGGACAGATACGATCTGCTGGCACTGCTGCGACAGCTCGGGTTCCTCGTCAACGACGGCAAGTCCAGACCTCATTCCTTCTCATCGGTTTATCCACCTCGGCATGGAATTCTTGACAGATCTCAACCGAGTCAGACTTCCCGAGAAGCGGATCCTGAAGATAGAGGAGATGGGGCGACAAGTCCTAAGCGCTCAGGCGCTTCCAGCGAGGGTCTGGCTACAGCTGTTAGGACTCCTAAGTGCAGCGGCGGACCTGTTACCTCTCGGCAGGCTTTACACCAGACCGATACCGCTCCACCTGCTTCTGCACTGGCACCCTGCCTCAGGAGACTTAACTACCTTAGTTCCGGTCTCGTCGCTTGTCAAGTCTCATCTCCAGCGGTGGACGGACAAGTCATGGCTAGCGTCAGGAGTTCCCCTAGCCTCTCCGCCTCCTTGACTGTCCATCTGCACGCACGCGAGCCTCTCGGGTTGGGGTGCTCATCTACTTCCAGAGTTTGTCACGACATTGGGCAGTTGGACGAGGGATCAAGCGAACAAGAACATCAACTGGTAGCTCGCGCTCACCCACTGGGAGCAACATCTCACGAGTCAGGAAGTCCTCGTACTATCGTACAATTCTACAGTGAAAAAAAAACAAACTGAAAACTCACTTGGTAGTTTTTTCTAAATTACAAGCACTGGCAGTCAACCCTTTCGGTCTAGTTTTTTAATTCTACAGTGGTGGCCTACATTCAGAATCAAGGCGGGACGCGTGCGCCTTCCCTCTGAATCTTGGTGTATCAGGTCTTCCTGTGGTGCAGAGATTGAGGAATTATGCTACGGGCACGACACATCCCCGGACATCTCAACATCCTTGCGGATTCTCTCTCCCGCCACGGCCAACTACTTCACATAGAGTGGTCGCTTCGGCAAGACATCTTCCAGATGATCTGCACGTGATGGGAGAGCCGGATGATCGACCTCTTCGCCACGAGGTGGAACAACTAACTACCGCTGTTCGTCTCCCCCATCCCGGACCCGCTAGCTTGGGTCGTAGACATACTCTCCATCCTGTGGGACGGACTTCTGGTGTACGCGTTCCCTCCGACAGTACAAGTCGCGAAGGTGCTCCAGAAGCTCAGAGGCAGCAACGTGATCATTCTCCTGGTAGCCTCCTTCAGTTGGGCCAAGAGCTGGATCACAGACCTCCTGAGCCTCGCCACCGATACCCCGATGAAGCTCCCCACACCTCCGACAATGCTCAAGCAACCTCGACAGCCGCTGTTCCATCCATGCCCGGAACGACTGCTATTACACGCCTGGAGACTGTCAGGACAGCCCTCGCAGCTAGAGGCTTCTTGGGTGCAGCAGTGGAAGCTATCGCAACAGCCCGGAGGGATTCTACCTGTCAGGTCTACGAGGGAAAGTGGCGAGTACTCCAGGCTTGGTGCGCTGAGGAGCATCTCCCCCGTGGACTTGACTCGACCCCAGCTGGCCGAGTTCTTCCTTCGGCTGTTTACCAACCAGAACCTGGCCCCATTACCATACGAGGATATCTAGCGATGGTGGCTGACACTTATCGACACTTGGGCCGCCCGGACCTGGGTGCCTGCAGAGACCTGGCAGACCTTATGGCGTGCTTTGATCGACAACGACTGGCATCCCGTTTGCTAATTCCACGGTGGGACCTGGCCTGGGTCCTCACCTGGCTCAACTCAGACCGGTTTGAAACATTTCGGCAGTGCAGCACTCCCTCCAGGCGCCTCTGGCGCCATGGGTAAAGCCTAGCTAAAATTGTCGGGAGTGGGCGCATAGGGTGGGACCCACAATTTACGCGCAGAGGCGCTTGGGCATGGGACAGGTGGCCCAGGCCCTGCGGCACCCTCCTCCTATTCGCCATTCTTCCTAGTAGTAATGCCGTCGGTAATGATTTTGAGAACATAAATGAATTTTTCTCTAAAATGTATTTTTTTGAAAAATACTTACCGACGGCATTACTCAGAGGTCCTTCCCGCCTTCCCTGCTTGCCGCAGTCGAGCTAAGACTCAGAGACAGCCGGGAAACGGTGAGCGCACCACCGGATAGGGAGGCAGGGGAGGCCACCCCTAGTGATTACCTCCCCTGTCATAACGTACACAACGAGTTTTTTTGGCTAAAATTGTTAAGCTAAGCGAAGTATTCCTAGTAGTAATGCCGTCGGTAAGTATTTTTCGAATAAATACATTTTAGAGAAAAATTCATTTTTGTATGCCAGACAGTAACGGTGATGTAAATGTAGGAACTTCGTCACCATGCAGATATTGACGTAATACTCTAGATATGTCCTCTCTCTCTCACACACACATCAACACGCTGTCAGAAGAGCATGCGTGTGTACAGTAGAACGTCATGTATCTAGGTAAAATCAACCTCACTTCACACACATTATTGCAAAATTGAAATTGTACCATGACATTTTAATTTTGTCACCATTTGTCTCGAAGTCTAGAAGGCAAAATGAAACTCTTTATCGTAAAATATAAAATTACATAAAAAGTAAAATTATGTCATGACAAATGATGTGTTTTAAGCCAATGATGCATTTGCACTGTGCCCCTTATAGAGCTCATTGACGCATTAGCAAATCTGCGTGGCTTTTTCGATAGGAAATATTTCAACATCAGAATCAGGTCAAAGACAGCAGGTAGAGACACTTGCCAGTGAGGACAGCTTGCATATAAAAGAGACATTGTGGGTTATGGCTCTCATATAGAAGAGACTGTGTGTTATGGTTCATCCCATCTTGTTGGCGTTAAATTGACAGATTTTAGAAACAGTATCTAAGGAGTTAAAGAGTGTTTCAATGCGGACGTTCATAACATTTTGTGTTTTCCAAAGAGTGCATAATTGAACTTATCTGAATCCTTTTGCTGTTGGTAGTACTTTTGGTAGCAATGATTCCTACAGGAATCATCACGACAAAAAGTACTATTGACAGCCAAAGGGTTAAATGTGCTTCTGTTTAATTGTGATGCATTGACAGTGTTCCCATTTGTTTCTAAACTAAGGGTCCCTGGGACCCTCTGCCAGAAAATTCAAGGGTCCTTTTGTCAAAACTGAAGGTCCCTTCATTGAAAGTCTTCACAAAATTTGCCGTCATATGAAATTGTCTTTAACTTTCATCTCATTCTCAGTCAGCTACTTTCTCCGTTTTGCAGCCCAGCAGAATTGCGCAAAAAGTTCAAGGGAAAGTACTCGCTTTGCTCTCTGTCGGGGTTCACTTTCAGCCAATCGCTGAAAAGAATACGTCAGCTCACTGCTAATGGCCAGTCAGATTTCAGAACTCTGAACCGGTTCACTGAAACGAGTTCATCTGAGATAGCGTTTGCACGGCAAGCCTAGCTTCGCAGGCATGCGAGCACTTTTGATAGCAGCTTGTGTGCTATGATTTGCGTGTGCCCTTTGGATGTACAGACAGAAAATCTATGCGTCCTTTTCAGATTTATGTGTGTAATAGATGCAGAGCTGTGCGTTTTGGGGAACACTGATTGTTACGTGTACACATTTCTTTTGTTATTTGCAGGCTGAAAAAGATCCAGGAGAAGAAGAAGAAGATCCGAGCGGTCACTGACGCAGCAGCGAAGATTCGGAAAGATGCTTTGGATCTGGCAGAATATCAGGCGGCCAATCTGTTGGAGGAACAGAGGGATGAGGACTTGTTGTTTGACTGATAGAATTTATGTCCTCCTTTTACCTTGCACAAGCTAGTAAACTTTGAACTGTGGCCACATGTAGAAGTGAATCAAAATGTAGTGGAATACCATATTTCAACAGATTCACTTTTATTGTAGTAGCTGATTTTTGTAATGAAAGACAGAACTGCTAACAGCTAGCAGTCACATGTATAGTGTAATGATAAAATGGTGGGACATTTTTGTCCCAAAAATTAACGGTGCAAAATGTAGGATATTGCAAATACACATGTAATGACACCCTTTGTAATCACATCTCCAAGGAAGCATCAGTTTAAAAATCCTTGTCTTTTTCTGAATCTTAACTGGTATAAAAGTTTCATCTGTCTTAATCATGTCAAAATTCTGTTGCTAGTCTACGAGCATTTGTTCCTACATTGACCATCCCAGACCGAAAAACAAACTTTAAAGCTTGCACAATTACTGTACTGTCAAGAAATGAGATCCAAGAAGATATTAAACATGCTTCAGAAAAGACAGAGAAATCAGTTAACCCTTTTGCTGTCAGCCCTTTTTGTTGTGATTCCAGCAGGAATCACCTCAACAAAAAGCACTGCCAAAAGACATAGGGTTTATTTTTTGGGTAATACTGTTTTATCATTGGCTTTTCCCAAGCATGTGTTTTCTTTATTTTGGTTTGAAGTTTTCTTGAATGTTCGCCAGAATGCTATTTAGTAGTTTTCGGAGGTGAGCCAAAAATGCATTCCAAGTGTGATGGCATGGTGTATGTGTAACTGTTCATTTAGCTGGCTACTCTGGTTAGTTTGTTGCTTAGGCAGCTCAGGACTCATAAATTTGTGTGACTAGCTATAGGTGTAAATATGTAAAGACTTTTTCATGCCTGTAGTTTATGTTGGTACATGTACATGTATTGCAGTATGCAGAATAGGAATGCAGGTGTGTGTTTAGCTTTTGATTATTTTTAAATATTTGGCATTATCTCTATAACTAGGAGTACTAATCAGGGGTTGGAAAAGGCTTGCTTTTTTTTGTTTTTGCAAAAGCTTGCTTTTTGACATTGGCTGACGCTGTCACCATGTGCCTGCACATAAACTGTCCTATTTTAGGGCAGACCCCACCATCATCTTTCCTTCCCTGTACTCACTTTTTTCCCTCGGTGGTGTGCAAAATTGTGATGCAGGATGGTGATTTTAAATTTAAAAAAAAAAATGCATTTTGACCCCCGACTAGTAGGAATTGTCACTGTACTAGATCCTGTGTTGTTGAATAATGAGAATTATGAATGAATGTGAAAGAAAGTTCAGGTGTGGCTAGTCACATTGGAAAGTGTGATTTTTGTTTTGGAGTACTAAGCAGAGAATAGATGTTGTATGACAAGACCGTCGGTACATTGCTTGTGTCCCTTTCTGTTGGTTTTGTTAGTGTGTGTTAATTCACATTCCTGTCTGAGAAAGACAAAAGACAGAAAGTCCATTTTTATGAAAAGAAAGATTCTTTTATTGTTATATAATAAAAAAAACCATCTCATTTCACCCCAAAAATGGACTTGCTGTCTTCTGCCTTTCTGGGACAGATTTGTCTTTGTGCCTGCGTCATACAGACTGTGTTGCACTGATCTGTTTTGTACAGTGCATGTGTATATGTAAATATGCGACTTCCCACATGAGAAATCAAATAAATTTGGTGCAGGCAGTGCTCAACTTTTTTTCCAGATGGTTGATGCTAAAACCACATTAAGTTTATATAAAAAACAAACACTTTGTGTCTATGGTCATGTTTAATGCCTACTACTCTGTAAATGTACAATCGTAAAAAAGTCTCATTTAAAATCCTCAGACCACACAAAAATCCCCCCCCCCCACCACACACACACACAAATGCCCTTTTCTATGCCCAAGTCAAATGTTTCACAGTTAGATAGTTGGTGCAAAAAATGTGGAAAGTGTACATTAACTCTTTCGAGACGTGCCGCATCTGGATTCGTGGCGTAAAGCTGCGAATCCGAATGCATCATGTCTCGAAAGAGTTAAACTGAAAAATGCTTAACCAGTTAAGTGCCAGCTGATGCAGACTGTGTTTCAGGTATCTTCTTTAACTCATTGTACCCCAAGACCAAAATCCCCAAATTTTGCCGTTCTCTGAAGACTGCAGTGCAGTGCAGGACACCGATCGACCATGATAGTTCAAGGGTGATGACAGAATAGCTTGGCGCCCATAGGCGCCAAGCTATTCTGGCATCACCCTTGAACTATCATGGTCGATCCATGTCTTGCTGTGGTGTGTAATGGGTAGAATGAGTTAATTCAAGACACAAAAAGCTAGATGTCCCAGGAACATAGATTCAAAGTGGCGTCGGCAAGAGGCATGGGTCCTCACGAGCCCCTGCAACTGTGGGGGTGCATGAGGATCTATACCTCATGTAGTTGGGTGGGGTTAATGGGTTAATGTTGATTTAGGTTATGGTCTCAATATATTACAAATATGAGACATTACAAGACAAACCTGACTAAATTAGTTCTACAGCAGTAAAAGACTTGAAAGGTATAAGTGCAAGTTGAACCACGAGAGTGGGTGATTTACAAGCCGAGACTTGCTTTTGGCACAAAAACTATTATCTTAAAAGCACATCGCTGAGGCTCGTGAATCATCACCATTCATGTTTTAACATATTTGACTGACTGTCGTATGATCCCTTTTTCACCTTATACTGGTCTGATGATTGGATTGACTTGAAAGAGCCTACACAAGCGTTTTGCTTACTGTGTGTAATTTTTCTTATAATAATCCTGAAAGGGCCTCCCTAACATGGAAGTTCCACAGCTGTGACGTCAACAATTCTTTATCATGTTCCACTGTACAGTTCCACAATTTACAATTTACTCCAATGTGGCTTTGGCACAAGTATAGGGTTCCATTTAGAATGTTGGTGAAAGTCCGCAACCACAAAGCATTTTGGTGATTGTGGGTCATCCCAGTGATATTAAACTATGCAGTGATAGCATTCATTTTGATATAATCTGTATCAGTTTTTTGTAGTGAATAAGACAAAGAGTTAAATGTAGCCACCGTGCATTCATAGTAGCAAATGAAACTGTAACAAAAAAATTGATTTTGTAACCCACAAACAAATAAGCAAGACAGTGAAGGAAACCATCATCTTGATGACCATAATGATCAAAATGCTCAGTGAGTCGTATTTTCCTCCTTTCACCTTTCATCTTTAACCCATTACATCCTGAGGTTGATTTTAACAAAGTTTCTTACTGTCTATGAAGGTTACATGACAGATTTAGAGATTGATCAACCATTTTAGTTCAAGGATGGTGCCAGAATAGCTTGGCGCCTGTGGCGCCAAGCTCTTCTAGCACCACCCTTAAACTATCACAGTCAAATTAATTTCAAGCAGTAGTGTATCAGGATGAAAAGGGTTAAAGGACTTTCACACAGATCAAGGCTGCATTGTCACAAAGTCCCAGAACATAGGGCATGGTCGCGGTACACAATAAAAAAAAATTCCTGACATCACACCTGCCACATAGGTGACACAAATCATACTCAGTTGATAACTATGCACAAGAGATGTGAAGATCCAAGGAAGACTTGCTGACAGTGTGATAAGTAGACAATAATTAATCTGCAAGGCCATGGCAGTGATGCTAACTGTTTCCTCTCATCTCTGTTCATCTCTCAGTCATCCTGAAAAAGGCATTCAAAATGTGTTATTAAACAGTGATAATGTAAAATGATAACCCCCTTGTATATGCATCTACCATTACTGTAGTACCGGTAAACCCATTGTGTATGAGGGGCTTTTCACACAATTTGTGACCAGCTGTTTTGGGTTTTTTCCTGGCATGACCACTGAATTGAACAGGAAATGTAATTTAACGAACAGCATATCACGTAAGTGGTGGCAAAAATATCAACAAATTTGTATCTACTGGTTTTTGAGATCTAACTTTTTAAAAAAATGTTACTTTAGGACACTGCCTCCAAAACTTGCCCCAAACCTGATATTTACCATGTCTGATTTTTCAAGGCTTTGTAAACAAAAGTGTGTCAATGGGAAAATAGGTGACAGATATTAGCCATTTGCATGCTGCTAAACCTACCTGTCCTCCATCTATGGAAACAGTTGATAGGTGGATAAAACATTTTTCTTCAGGAAATGCTGGCTTCTAACCCATATCATTCGGGCCCCACCCGGGTCTGCCCTGGGGGACTTGGGTGGGGTTAGGTATTTTTTAGTTCCCAGGGTCACCCTGGTCAGCCCCACAGGGTGGTTTTTCTCTCTATTCTGGGGCATGTGTTCTGTCTACCCTTTGTCCATTCACCTGTATTTGCCTTTTTAAAACTCTCCCTACTGTCTGCACTGCCTGTAGCTCTTGATATTGGATGTGTGTTGCTAAATGGTCTTAGCTTTATTTAGGCCCTATGTGTTAGGTTTATTTAATGTATTTGACCGGCTGGCGACATACATTCAATGTTCTGTTTAGGTTTTTTTTCACAAGCAGTGCAGGCACGTCCTGAGAAAGCCTTGTTGCTGTCGGGACGTTAAGCAATGTACAATCAATCAACCATATCATTCGGAATACACCAGTATGTGAAAAAAGTTTGACTAAAATAGTTCAAGGGTAGTGCCAGAATACTGGCGCCTCTAGGCCAAGCTATTCTGGCACTACCCTTGAACTAAAGCCATTGGTCTATATCCTTATCTGTAAGTACTATAATGTAGCTTGCATATGGCAGTGTACAAATTTTAAGCTTTTAGCCTCGGTATGATATGGGCTAAGAGGGAAAGTGTAAAAAGAGAGTTGTAATAAAAAGTTAGTTCCTCATGTACAAGCAACTGTCAATGCATATCCAGGATTTAGCCCTACGAAGATTGCAGAAGATGTTGCCATACATTTGTCATCCGTCTACCAGGGTATGTAGACAGGCCTATGCCTGTGCATGCAGCGGAAATAAGGACTACATCCCCTACTAGGCTGCAAATTACGCTTGTATCTGACAAAATGTAAGTCAGTGTTGTTCTTTGTTTAAGCAGGTCCGCTGGCTGCGCAATGAGACCTTGGCACGGCCACCTGCCAGCCATTGTCCATTTCAGTGTTGTGTGTAAACTGTTGTGTGAGTATGGGTGATTGCGAGTTGCACCTGAGGTGGCGAAACAAATTTTCCTGTACGTGGCAACATGTATTTGGAACAATAAAGTTCATTCAAATTGGCGAGATTTACTAGGTGTGCAATATTGATCGATTGTGTGTCAGATTTGTCAGGCCAGATTCTGCTGCTAAGCTACATGTCTACATTACACTAAATACGCTTGTCAACGTTCTTGCGCATTGTACAAATGACATTAAGTGGTTAGGTTAGGAATTTTAGAGTCTTTTGAGCTGAAAAAGATTTGATGTTGGGGCTACGATGTGCAAGGGGTGATCTCGGTTGTTCAGAAATGACCTACGTGTGAAGAATTCGGGACTGCACTGTGCACACGACGCTGAAGTAAAACCACACTGATCTTTTGTATATTTGACGAAGAAGCCCCTTTGAGAACTGTAGAAAGTAAATAAAACTCTAGTATTGTAGTTTAATGGGAACTAAACTCTTTCTCTCTGTGAAGTACTTTATGACGTTTTGTGGCCACATTTCCAACTTTTACATTTAAAATGTATTTATGGAAAGACATCAGAAAGGCCTGCATTTCTACTGTCTCCATCCTTAGAAAACAAAATTTCAGTTTAGCTCTGTGTGTGTGTGCATGTGCACATAATTATCCCACACACACACACACACACACACACACACACACACACACACAAACACACACAACCACACACAAAGCCAAGAGAGTATATTATATTGAGCAGAATTTTGCTTGATATAGTGCCGATAACAGGCAGATTTGATTACGAGACCTGAATCAAAATGTTCGAGTCATAATGTGGTAGCTTCACAATCTAGGGCCCGCATAGTCTGGAGTTCGCATCATACTTTTCTGAAATGTTTCAAAGGAGGTGTCATGATGTAAAGTTTACATACACATAGGCTGAAGGGAACTTTACCGTCCAACACCAAATGTATGCTTTAAACATACAGAACCCAGCAAATCTGATGCTGCTGAACATTTTTCATTGCGCAAATTCCCTCTCGCACGCCTCCAAAAACACCCGGATAAGCTGCCTTAGGTTCAACCACAGATATTAATAACTATGTGTATTTATGAACCTGAGTGTGCCACTTACGATGTGTGTTTGTCTCTGTCCAAATGCTGACCTGTTGTGCCCCATATTGGAATGTCGACTGACTCAGCGCGGGGATTTAGTTTGACTGTGTAGACATCAGTGCTTTCTATAATTGTACGTGTTGTTGAGTAAAGTCTGCTTGGATAATGACGGAAAATGCCAACAGGTTTGTTTACTTAGTCCTTTTCTAAGGTTGTCACTAAAAAAGCGTGGAGTTCCAGAGACTGTCACAACACACCAAAGTCCGGATTTTCAACTCCAATGTAAAAGCAGTTCTCCTATATGGAGCAGAGACTTGGAGATTGACAAAAACCACAGTCAACAGAGTACAGATCTTCATAAACAGTTGCCTTAGACGAATTTTGAAAATCTACTGGCCAGAGAAAATCAGCAACGTCAGACTCTGGGAGAGAACAGAGCAGATAACAGCAGAGAATGAAATTGGGTGAAGAAGATGGGGATGGATTGGTCAGAGTCTGAGAAAGCCAGCTTCCAGTATCACTAGGCAGGCATTGTCATGGAACCCCCAGGGAAAGAGGTAGGCCGAGAAACTCCTGGCATCGAGACCTCCAAGCAGACATCAAGAGACTGGGAACCACCTGGAGTAGACTGGGAACCACCTGGAGTAAAATTGAAGGAGAAGCACAGGACAGGAGTCGCTGGAGGTCTCTCGTCGACGGCCTATACCCGGGTAGGGGTGACAGGCTTAAGTAAGTAAGTAAGGTTGTCACTATCACTGGCGGACATCAGTATCGTCCATCGCAATAATGTGGCGATTTGATTCGCGTGTTTGCTGCCGTCTATTCTCAGTTTTTTATGTGTGTATGGGAAAGAAATTTCCAGCGTACATACACACTAGGAAATATTTCATTAATAGTGAGCACAAGGAGCTTGCTAATGTGACAGAATGAGCATATTTTAGTTTTTTTGCATTGCGAACAGAGGCAAGCATCAAGATTTTGGTCTGCAAGGGATTATGGGAAGGAAACCATCGAGCAAATTTATGAATATTAATTTGCTTGTTATACAATATATCAGCACATGTGTCAAAGAAGGGGAAATTTTAATTTTAATAGAGTTATAACATACACTGTATCCCTGATGTGGGTTGTCACTCATTTGTTCGGTCACCTGACAGCTTCGATCGGCCACATTAAGTTAAGTTTTATGGACGACATTTACCAAACAACCTTGGCTTTGTGGTCACCTGCTCAAACATGGTCAATGGTCGGCGTATTGGTGCCAGAAACCACTAAAAGTACCCGCATTTTACGAGTACGGCTAGTCTGGCAAAGTTAGGCCATCACGCATGGCGTCAGGTCATTGACCGCTCGCTTGCCCCTTGTCGTATTGCCTTTGTTTCTCTATCTCTCTCCCTGGGGGACTTGGGTGGGGTTAACTACTTTTTAGTTCCCAGGGACAAGGGTGGGTTTTCCCCTCTATTCTGGGGCATGTGTTTCTGTCTACCCTTGGTCCATTCACCTGTATTTTCCTTTTTTAAACTCTATTGTCTGCGCTTCCAGTAGCTCTTGATATTGGATGTGTGTAGCTAAATGGTCTTAGGTTTATTTAGCGTATTAGACCGTCTGGCTACATACATTCAATATACTGTTTAGGTTTTTTTTCACAAGCAGTGCAGGCACGTCCTGAGAAAGTCTTGTTGCTGTTGGGACATTAAACAATGTACAGCCAACCAACCAATCTCTCTCTCTCACAAGCACACATGCACAAGATTGAACCTTTTTAGTCTGCAAGGGATTATGGGAAGGAAAGCATATCGAGCAAGTTCATAAATATTAATTTGCTTGTTAAAC
Source organism: Semisulcospira habei (assembly GCA_036245525.1). Classification (NCBI taxonomy): domain Eukaryota; kingdom Metazoa; phylum Mollusca; class Gastropoda; family Semisulcospiridae; genus Semisulcospira; species Semisulcospira habei. Next base: position 138,430,302 of record BTPG01000004.1, on the reverse strand, counting down.
AATATATCGGTACACGTGTCAAAGAAGGTGAAATTTTAAGGAGTGGGTACATAGAGTTATAACATACACTGTATCCCTGATGTGGGCTGTCACTCGATTGTTTGGTCACCTGCCAGCTTCGATCGGCCACATTTAAGTTTTACGGACGACATTTACCAAGCAATGAACCTTGGCTTTGTGGTCACCTGCTAAACATGATCAATGGTCAGCGTATTGGTGCCAGAAACCACTAAAAGTACCCGCATTTTACGAGCAGGGCTAGTCTGGCAAAGTTAGGCCATCACGCATGACATCAGGTCATTGACCGCTCTCTTGCCCCTTGTCGTATTGCCTTTGTTTCTCTCTCTATCTCTTTTTTATATTTTTTATCTCTCTCTCTCTCACAAACACACATGCACACACTGATCGTTGTACTCAAGCAAACTGAGTTGATCAACATGATACACATTATGCCTATAACAAGGTGGGATATGACAAAAGCAAGACATGTATAGCACCTTTTCCTGAGGTCCCAAACACACGATGTGTATGTAATTTACTTCACATATAAGGTTTCGATGTAAGAACAAAAATACATATTTGGGTTCACGATTCATTATACCTGAAGTCTAGTGTATCTAGATCAGTAACTGTTCTAAATGGCTACAGGTTACGGTAGCTGATCTGAATGTCCGCTACTAGTTGATAGTGCAATCAGCACAAACGAGTTCAAAATGATCGATATGTTGCAATTCCTATTTGTTACGTGGTGGAGTAGTAGTCGTAGTATGATAAACACACCAGATGCACGCACGTAAGGTTCTTTTAAATAACCCTCATTCAGCTGCAATCCGTCACACGTGGCTTAAGGATGTAGACAATACTGGAGAAACAGTTCCAACAATATTTTAATTCAGCGATGCGATCTCCACACAATGCAGTTCCAAACTCACAAACACTGATACAATGTCTCTTCCGCAATGTCCACACTCCGACACAAAGTTTCTCCTACACAGCGTCTCACACAAAGTACACCCTACACGGGCCACGTATCTACGCTAACTGTGTGTCTCTACAACTGACAAATGCAAGACAATGTACACATGAGCTTCCCAGCACGACTCTTTTATAGTAACAGGCTTTCCCGAAAGATCGCGGAAATTCGTATAACACAACCAATCAGAACAAAATACGCAACTAAAACTCCTAAATATCAATGAATAAACATTTCACTGGAATGTTCTGTGAGAATCTGGCTGCTATTTACCAGCCCCTATGTTGAAAAAATACCGGCGCGCTACGACGTCACACAAAAGTAGGCCAGGCAGGTCACGACCTCGCCCGCTTTATTTGGAAAACACGCGATTAGTGCACTAGTACTAAACGCTAAGCTACACGCGCGCAGTAAACAAATGAATACTCGAGCAGTATCTAGACTCTTCGGGACTCAACTCTGTGCGGCAACAGATAATCAATACCGCACTATTCGTAAACGAAAGTGAAATTCACTGAAAAGGTACGTGATTCGTAAACATGATAGCTCAAATAAATATTGGATCGTTTCCTACGATTTATGCATGACCGCTCCCACAGAACAACACAACCACAATCGTAACACTATTGTCAGAACTTTTCAAGAAAGTCTTTCTAAAATCTCTCGAAACACACTAATCTTGTGACGTGAGGTCATCATGGTGACACATGGAGCACGCGAAAGACAGCATAAACACTGCATTGGTTTCTACGATCACAAATATAGTTCAAGGGGGACTTAAATAGGAGTTATAGTTACTGCATGGGTTATAAAGTGTATCTATAATTAGCATAAGCCATTGCAGGCAGCTGACGTGACTTACGTGTGTTGTGTTTGTTGTTCCAATAAAATAATGTTGGTATTGATCAACCTCATGTGAACTAATCGACATTCCCGCTGGGTATTTTAGCAAAGCCAAACGCACTTAGTCATAAAAGAAACCTTTTGGCCCTTATCATACTTTTTATTTTGGCATGTACCTTTCTTACACTCTTTTAATGGAAGTACAACTAATTTATTGACTGTATTTTGGGGTCAGCGATTTTTGCACAGTGTAGTCGCACACTCTTCACATCGTAGGCCATCTCTGCGCAACCGCGGTCATTCCTGCACATCGTAGTACCAACATCATCAGCTTGAAAGAGACCAAATACCCTAAATTAAACACAGAATTTCACTCATACAAACCGCAAGACTGTTCACAAGTGCATTTAGTGTAGTGTGGATGCTGTTTTGAGGCAGAATCTCTCTGTCCTAGCGAATTGGACACACTAGCGATCAAATTTTGCACATTAAAAGGTCACTTTTTTTTCAAATTATGACAATTTCCCGCCAGCTTTTGAAATTCTGCAACTACTTACTAGCTGCAGGTGTGCCAATCTATTTGCAGTTAGCAGATGCTTAAAATGAACAACATCGACTTATATTTTGTGAGATACATGCATAAACTGCTGCATATTGGGTCTCTGGGGACAAAGTCCCTCCTTCTACTGCATGAAACACCATAGACCTGTCTACATATACCGGTCGACAGTCTTCACAAAAGGACCTGGATACTGGAAGGTCTGCATGCACTGAGTAACACATTTTGTGACACTTGAAAACAAGAGGGGTAGGGTGTGTTTTCCCAAAACTTGATCCCCTACAAAATTACAAGAACTTGCCCAAGACACCTGAATGAGATAAGCTACTTTGGCATCACCCTTGAACTATGGTTTATGTCACAATGATTCCTGCAGGAATCATCGCAACAAACCCCCCCGCCAAAGACGGCCAAAGGGCTAAAAGTACCTACCCACTCATCATCTCCAATTACGTCATCTGCAGTGCTATGGGCTGTTGTAGGAGCCTGTGCTTTGACAGCCATGACTTTGTCTGTCCACGATGCACCCACTGCTTCGCCTCCTGCGAAGTTAGCTACTGTGCTCCACTGTCCTTCCAACTTTGTCAGGCTGCCTGCCATGCAATTTGAAATATACCAGATAAAATACACATTATGTACTATGAAGCATACAATCAAACTGATCCTGAATGGATGTATGTAGAGTGTCATGTATTTTAACCAATTCACTGCCAGTGGTCACACCCACAAGACCCCTGCCATCCAAGAAATATGAATGCAAAGTGGTGTCAGTGTTGGAATCATCGTGACAAAATGCACTACCGAAAACCAAAGAGTTAATCAATAGGTTTCAGCATGGTTTTGTAGACTCTTGCATGTAACAGCCAAGGGATCTAACTGTTTGCACAGATGGTCATCCAGTGTTGAGTGATCTCCCTTTGCATATACTGGCTCTATCAATGTTTGCCTCATCTATAGTCTGTAGTTCAAACTATTTACATAAAATAAATATGTGGATGTAAGACAAAAAGTAAACGTAAACTAATACCATGTGAGACAGTACATGTCATGTACCACAGGTGGATTTTTGTGCCCCTCACACAACTGTATGCAGGCCAACTAAAGCCAACATCAGCCTGCGGAACTTCTCTTCACTAGGTAGTTTCTTGAAGACATGCGAAATGCAGAGAATTACATTTTAAGATATAGGCACGGATTAGTTATCTTCCAAGGGGAGGTTCCAACATTTTGTTTGGGACTTTCAGCCTGACTGCTTCCCCAATTGCTAAAAAAATCAGATAATAAGGAAGGAGGGGGGTTGTGGGAGTGTCTGTGTATGTGACCATAACACAAACTTCTACCAGGAGGAGTATGCATGGGGCGGGGGCAGGTGGGAAGGGGGAGGGGTGTGTGTGGTGGTGGTGGAGTGGGGGGGTCCAAATGCCATAAAAGGGACTGATGTAGCATTTTACTTTGATGAAGCATTTTCACGAAGCATTTTTGGCCTGGGAAGGGGGTTGAGGGTGTAGTGGTTCCAAAACCCCCTCCCCCCACATTCCCCCCACTCACCCCCTCAGATTCGCCTGTATCTCGGTATTGAAGGGGATAATGGCAGCTCCTGTGATACTGCAGGAAATAATAAGATAGTCGACTCTTCAGATTTCTGTGCACTTGTGCCTGGCTGTCTACCAGAGTATGTGTGCAAGCAAACAGCTGGCCTGGCTGAATGAACTATTGTAAAGTGTAATGTACATTGTGTACATCACACATTATCGCAAATTGTACACACTGGTCAAGTGTTTGTACACTTTATTTGGGACTCACAGTTGCCGAAGTTTTGCAAATACATGAAAGTCAAAAAGGAAGGCTGAAAATGCTCTCTCCTCTCTCTCTCTCTCAGGCATATAAAAATTGTATGATCTTCACTTTGATCCAGCCATGCTGTCAAATGCACATGTATTAAAATAGAAAAATCAGACCATTTTCAAACAGCTATGTAAATAAAATCTCCCTGAAAATTTATTTACACACACAGTGTAATTACTGAAAAATCACTGAGTGAGAAGCACTGTTGAAGTTTCTGAAAGAATACGTTAAAAGTAAACCCAAACAGCAACTTAGTACCAAAGATCATACCTTGCATCTGTTCCATTTGGTACTGAGTCCATATATATATGTATTAAGGAGTTTATGATCAGGTGATCATAAAAATTATATTGGACAACCTTTTATCTGCATTTTCTTTTCTTTTTTATTGAATTGAATAAACTTTATAGTCCATTAAACGACAAACATATTAAATAAAAAAATTTCTTTGGGTCACATAAAACATAAACATAAAACACATATAGAATTAAAATAATACATTTATATTAAATCTGGTTGTTAAAACTTAAATCAGGATGGGTGTTCACCGAGTGTACACTGATAAGTATTAGTGCTAATGATTAGTCCACTATTTAAACCCTTATCATTCGGAATACACCAGTGTGTGAAATAATTTTGACTAAAATAGTTCAAGGGTAGTGCCAGAATAGCTTGGCGCCTCTAGGCGCCAATCTATTCTGGCACCACCCTTGAACTAAAGCCATTGGTCTATATCTTTACCTGTAAGTACTATAATGTAGCTTGCATATGGTAGTGTACAAATTGGAAGCTTTTAGCCTCAGTATGATATGGGTTAACATAACATAATGGAGCTGTAACATATTCCACTTGTAGTTTCAGGAATATCAGACCATGCACACGCAGAGATGAAAATTATGAACATTTTTTAACTTTGAACAACACATTAAGTCAACATCATGAGTATAAAAATTAATGAACTGCTGTCCGATCAACACACACACTCACCACCTATAGCAACTGTGAGAGTAGAATCGGGCTTGCAAAACGTGCACAATGCTCCCAGTTGCTGCTACCAGCCTATATATAGTATGCTTTTTATGGTTGGGAAAGTCCTGAGTTGGGCATCTTAGCATAGCCTGAGCTCCTCAATAACAACAAAAGATGTCAGTAACTTACAAATGAAAGGTGTATTTCCATGTGTCTTGAACCTGAAGCCCATCCCACATTCGATCTCAAGACTGTGGGCTGATGTCTCTGGTAACCATAGCAACACACTGCCTGGCAATGTCAAACCTTTTGTCAAAGGTTCAAGGTCCGGGATCGTTATAAGGGCAGACAATTCTGCCTCTGAAAGCTGATCAGTTTTTCCCTTTGCTTCCGTTTCTGGGGGAAAAAATGTCAAAGTACAATTTCACCTTGTCAACACAGAATTGCATGGGAGTTTGTTGTGTCAAAAAAAAAAAAAAATCTACTTGTTGACCTAATTTGGCATGAACCACAGCTGACAGGTCATAAAACAAAATTCCAATACAGGTCATAAAACAAAATTTTAACTTTTAAATTTTAACATTATACTTCTTACAAAGTATAGTGTTTATACTAATCAAAAACTGTCAAAAATAAATATATGTACTGGTATATGGTCAAAGGTGACCGACCATCTGCATAAAGTGAACACTTGTCAAAGCCCACTCCCTTCTTTCTGTTCCTTAGATGACCCTGTGTAACCTATCACATCCTGACTCAATTAAAAAAAAAAATTGCTTATTGTCCTATGAAGGCTACATTACAGATTAGGAGATTGATTAACCATTTTAGTTCAAGGGTGGTGCCAGAATAGCTTGATGCCTCAGGTGCCATGCTATTCTGGAACCACCCTTGATAGTTCATAGTGAAATTAATTTCAACCAATAGTGTATCAGGATGAAAAAGGTTAACCCATTCAGCCCTGACGCACTACAGCAGGAGATGGGTTGATCATGACAATTCAAGGGTCGACCCATCTCCTGCAACTGGTGCATAGTCATTACAGGGAGGAGGGGGGGATCCAGAGGGTATCTCGATGGGGGGGCCCGACAGCCCTCCCCCCCCTCCTTTCCCCCACCATTTCAATTCCAAACTGTGCCATACAAAAGAAATCCAGACCAAAACAGTGACTAACAGGCGAGCATAAATTCATAAGAAAGAAAGAAACGTGCTTAAAAAGAACAATTACAAATAAGTTGTTTTGAAATTATTCTTTCTTGGTGCTTTTCTTTTTGGGATTTTCTTTAAAATTGTACTATAGTGTTGTAACCGTTCTCTATATGCGTGTTTCTTTTTTTCTTTTTTTTTGAGGGAGGGGGGAGAGGTGGGGGGGGGGGGGGGGGGGGGGAGGGGGGGAGGTGGGGCGGGGTGTTTCTCAGACATACTTTTCAGAGGTTACGACTTTTATTTGTTAAAACATTTTTTCTTTCATCTCAGAACACAGCACCGCTTTTGGCACTTTTTTAAAAGGAAGGGCTGATACATCTACATGCACTTGTCCTCCACCCCACCTCCCTAACAAAACAAGATTAATCGGGCACTTCTGATTCTTATATGGAGTTAATTTTCTTATTGAAAAAAATGTTCTACCTGGAGTTTCTGCAGGAGCAATCACCTTGTGTTTGACAACACTATACTACCAATTACTCGGCACTTTCAGCCCCCGCTCCTTCTCAGTATACCCCCATCCACCTGGAACACTCTCCCACTCTCTTTCCGTCAGAAACACTCTCTCTCCTCCTTCCAGTCCGCCCTCAAAACTCACCTCTTTCAACAGTTCACCATACCACCACACTCCCCACCCCAAGCTGACTGTCGTAATGTATTTCACTATTTGTGATACGTGAGTCGTTGTCTAAAGCGCGCATGCGTGCACGAGTTGTGAGTGCGTGCTTAGAGTTATAATTATTATAAGATAAGCGCATTATAAATACCGTAATTATTCATGATTATTATTATTATTACTCCTCCGTCTGCAGAACAACACAGCCATTTGCGAAAATTGTGATACTGCTCTATACACCTGGAAACCTCCTCCATATGAGGAACACAGGATCAGATCACAGAAATAGTCATGATCACTCATGATTACTTAAGGGTTAGTTAGTGATCAAAATCAAGACATTTCACACTTCCCCTGTGGCGACACGCATCACTGACAACATTGCTACTCTGATGGGCACTATAGTGCATGTCCATGGACACTACCTCAAAAGACAAAGCTACGCAATCTGTGTGAGACTAGAGTCCGAAATAGCTCAGGCGGTTAAACGTCGGAGCAGGAGAGCGAAGGGAATTGCCGGGTCGTGGGTTCGAATCCCGTCCCGGCCCCGGTAGCTGGACTCACAATCCAGGGGGAAAAAACGGATTTGTTCAATAGCATGTCCGTTGAAAGGTCCTGGTAAATCAAAGTGGCACATTTGGAGTGCGCCTGAGTTGATCAGTGTTCAGGTCGTACTCCATAGGCAATAGATTTCCCTGTCCCCCATAACCCGCCCGTCAGGGCCGTCCATGATCACCTCGGTGCTGTGGACGTTAAACCCGAATTAACCTGTGTGAGACTGGAGACCCAGTGTGCTCAGAGAGTGATGTGTGATGGGATTAGGGGATTAGCAATCACCTGTGACACCCGGGCCAGTCGGCTCACACCCCCATGGGAGACACTCACAGTCTCGCTTTCTGATCACAGTTGGTGTGTCCACAGTCGTACACTTAAACCTAAATGACTGCCACATATGAGGATGCAATTCATATCGCACAGAAAGAGGTAATGCTTTTCATGATCCCTTGTCACTGAAGGGGCACATGAAACTCTATGCCTGGCTGAGGGACTGAGCTCGGCCCCAGTTCAGCAATGATTGGACACTTTTCCACCGCTGGAGTTGACCAGCAGTCAGCGGATTATTGCCAGATAGCTGCCTCAGTCTGAGGATGCAATGAGGATTGTATTGCACAGCAAGAGGCACTGATTTATATGAGCCACTGTGAGTGCAGGGCACATGGCACTCCATGTCTGTGACTGGTGCAGGTCAAGAGTGCCAAGTGAGGATATTTTACTATAGGCCCATGAACACACTAGGCTCACCCACCAATCCCGTGATATAATTGTGAAATACACCGTACAAGAAAAGAAGAACCATCGAATATTAAAACACAAATTGCACAAATAACCATAAAAAAAAATAAAAAATTTGGGTCAGGGCTGAAGGGGGGGGAGGGGGGGGGTCGGGCCCCCTAGGCTCCCCCTCCCCCTGGATCCGCCATTGCATTAGATGATGCCTCCAAAATTTAGGAAATACGGCTGTCGGGCTGAATGAGTTAAGGAAACTGAACCTTAACTCTTCACCTACTAAGTAATTTTTCTGATTATGTACTCTGCCACTAAGTAATTTTGTTAAAGAGTTTATTTCTGGACCCAGTGTGAAGGCTTGTGGTGACACATCATCATCATCATCATCATCAGTCCCTTGCCCGAACTGGGCGTTGGGGGGACTGAAAGGCAGCAGCAACAGACAGTGCTCTCCACTGAGTTCTATTTTGGGCGGTGGCAAGCAAGTCTGGCATCTCGAGTTCGGTCCATTCTTTTATGTTTGCGACCCAACTCTTTCTCTGACGACCTCGCCGACGACTTCCTTCGAGAGTGCCTTGGAGGATAGTCTTGGACAAGGTGTTGTGTCGGGTCACGTGGCCAAACCAAGCAAGCTTGCACCGTTTCACGGTTGCCAGAAGGGGTTCATGTGGGCCCACCAGGGAAGTGACGATGCTCCGTACATATTCGTTGGTCTTGTGCTCGCGGTACGAGATGCGGAGCAACTTCCTCAGGCACTTGTTCTCAAAGGCCTGGATTTTCTTTTCTGAGTCTGCAAGCAGTGTCCAAGTCTCACAGCCGTAGAGTAGAATAGACACTACGAGGGACTTGTAAAGCCTGTACTTGATGGTGAAGCTGATGGAGTTACTTCGCCATATCCTGTCCAGCCTGGCCATTGTGGATGTTGCTGTACCTATCCTGATACGGATCTCTGCTATGCAACTACCGTCTTTGGACAGGGTGGCTCCCAAGTACTTGAAGCTATTGACCTCTTCTAGCTTCTGGCCGTTCATGTGAATGTTGCTGCTGCTGTCGCTTGTGGTGTTGATCATCACTTTGCTTTTATCCGTACTGATCTCCATGCCATAAGACCCTGCGCTACTTGAAAGTTTGTCTGTCAGGTTTTGGAGCTCACTATTGCTGCCTGCCATGAGGTCAATGTCGTCTGCGAATCGAAGATTGCACAGGGATCTGCCACCAATAGAGATTGAAGTATGGTGGTCGTGGAGGGTTTCCTGCATGATCTTCTCCAGGAATATGTTGAAAAGGACAGGAGAGAGCAGGCATCCTTGACGGACACCGATCGTCGTCCTGAAGAACTCGCCTGACTGATTGTTAAGTAGAACCGCGCTGCAGGCGTTCTTGTAAAGCGCTTCTATCATTTGGATCAGTCCCTCCTCTATGTTGAACGATCTCATGACTTGCCAGAGTCCGTCGTGCCAGACACGATCAAATGCTTTCCTGAAATCAATGAAGTTGTGGTAGAGTTCGCGCTGATGCTGCAGATGTTTCTCGATCAGGACGCGGCAGTTGAAAATCTGCTCTACAGTGCTTCTTCCAACTCTGAAGCCAGCCTGTTCTTCTGCCAGCAGTTCCTCGGCGAAAGTTTTGAGGCGGTTGAGAATGATTCTAAGCATTACTTTGCTAGGGTGACTTATCAGACTGATAGTTCTGTAGTTCTGGCACTGTTTCAGGTTTCCTTTCTTGGGGAGCGGGATCACTAGAGACTGTGTCCATTCTACTGGCCATTTCTTTTGCTCCCAGATCTTTTGACAGAGTGTGGTGAGGACCTTCGTTGTTACTTCTCCTCCATGTTTCAACAGTTCAGCAGGTACGTTGTCTACACCTGGAGACTTTCCTCCCTTCAGGCCGCGTACGGCTACTTCCACCTCTTCAGCTAACACTGGCAGGTCTTCAGCCTTCCTGGCCCCAGCCTGGTTGTTTTGGAGGATGCTGGTGTCTGGCTCAGCCTTGTAGTTATACAAGTCTCGGCAGTACTCAGTCCATCTGTTTAGTACAGCAGTGTTTTCCGTAAGGAGTTGGCCGCTGCTGTCTTCGATGACTGTGGCTGTTCGCTGTTGAGTCTTGGTGAGGGTCCTTAGCGTTTCATAAGCCTTCTTGCTGTTGCCGTTTGCCATGCCCTCTTCCACGCTACAACACTGGTCTTCAATCCAATCTTCTTTGGCTTCTTTCATCCTCTTCCTGATCTTCTTGTTGACAAGTCTGTACTTGTTTGCTGATGTGAGGTCTTGGCCTCTCTTTTTCTTCCAGGCTCTCCTCTCATCACAGAGATCGAGGATGTCATCGGTGACCCAGGGCTGTTTGCGCTTCCTCTGCTTCCCCAGCACTTCTTCTGCTGTAGAAAGTAACACCTCTTTTATATTTCCAGCAAGGGTGTCTACGTCACAGTCCAAAGTAGCCAAGGCTGCAAATCTGCCTCCCACCTGGGCTTGGAAGAGCTCTTCTACTTCCGGGTCTTTTAGCTTCTGGAGGTCGAATCTGATGCGAGGGCTCTTGCTATCTCGTTTCAATGCCAGCTTCAACTTGAGGCTAGTAAGGACGAGGTTGTGGTCGCTGCCAATATCAGCGCCAGGAAAGGACCTCGTTTGTGCTTTGTTAATGCTGGATTTGAATCTTTTGGCAATCGCCAGGAGGCCTGGTCCATAACCAGATTGACTTTATCTTGCTGTGGTGACACATTCGGTGCTAAAAATGACCATGCATGCATGCACTGCAGCAGACCTTGGCTGCGTGTTCTAGTGCTATAGGGGAAGTAATCTCATGGTGGCTGAAGTTGATATCCGTAGGCAAAGAGATGACTCAATCAAGGCACAACAAATTGGACAGATCCTTTCCCATACTGCACAGACTCTTAGTAGGTTATAAAAAATTTGAGTGACCAACCTGTCTGGAATACTGTAGCAATCCTGTGCATTTCAGAAAGCCCAAAGTTTGAACTTTAAAACAGAACACAAAAATAAGCGAAAAAAGATACTTTATCTGTGAAAACAACTTTTTCTACGTTCATGGTGCATTTGTGACCACTTCTTTAGGTCAATATGAGGCAATGACACATGAAATGTCCCTCAGAGTCTGAATATTAGTTCCAAATACACATCCATCTGATGAAATATCAGAGTTTGAGATGTTGCCATCAGGGTGCCGTTATAGAGCGATCGGAACACGCACGAGTCATTTTAAAAACAGTTTTTACCCAACTGCTGTCCAGGCTTTTAATGATGCAAACAAAGGCCAAACCTGACCCATCCGTCCCACTGTTTAATGTAATGTATATATATATATATATATATATATATATATATATATATATATATATATATATATATATATATATATATATATATATATATATATATATATATATATATATATATATATATACAGTATTACCCAGCTATCAGCACAATACTTCATCTACATGGCTGTGCAGAACACACTTTTAGTTACGGAGCATTCGGGTGAAACTGACTCGAGTGCAAGATAAGCCATCGGTGGCAATTAACCATTAGCGCGCGCTAGTCATACTGACTGGAAGGACTGTTTATGATACTAGAAGAGAATGCTCTTCTAATATCCTACTACTAAGTGTATCTGCTGTCAAACATCCCGCAGGGTATGTAGAAAACTGAGGAAGCAGAGTTAGAGAACATTACACACGGGCACAACACACACATCATTAGTCCCGCCGCAACATAGATTATAGAAGGAATAGTTGATGCCAACAGTGACCTAAATAGCCTGCTCTCAGCGGGGAGTGCCTGCATACCACAGCAGCAGGTGGCTGGCCAAACTAATGTGTAGGCCTGGAAATAGGGCTAACTACACTGCTGTGTCTATGATGCTAGTGACCTGTTCAGTTTTATATTACGATATGTCCTAAAAATTTGTGTTACTGTGAAATCGTGTTTATTGTCTTTATGCTTAGACCACAATAGTTACTAAGGCATATGGTGTGTGTGTGTTTGTGTTTGTGAGTGAGTGTGTGTGTGTGTGTGTGTGTGTGTGTGTGTGTGTGTGTGTGTGTGCTTGTGTGTGTGTGTGTGTGTGTGTGTGTGTGTGTGTGTGTGTGTGTGTGTGTGCACGCTTAATTATATTTTGATGTGTTTAATGTTCTTCCTTTTATGTTGCGCGGCACCACAACAATTTCCTAATGTATTGTTACATATGGCAATAAATAAAGTTCTATCATTCTTGTGACAATAATTTGAGTGCTTCTCTTGTAGTGTTCCGCCATATTGAAAATACTACAGTAATCCACCAACGTCAAACAAATGGAAAAAAAGAGACTTAGGTATCTTACTGGTCTAAGGGAGGGAACATTTTACAAGCAGAATGTTGTCACATTATATTGTTATACTTTCCCTTTGTCTACTTTCAGTTAGCAGATAAAAATATTTGATACAACCCAAGTCAATTGATGTGAGGCGCCATCAAAACTATTTGAGAGTTGTGCATCATTTCACAAGGGTTGTTGCAATTGATTAATTGGGTGATCACTTTCCCAGGTTTGACTGTAGAAAGAAATTCACTGACTGTAGGAAGAGTTGAGGTAGCCAGTGGAGACTTTGGTGGTCTGACTGAAGTTGGGCTCGATCTCCTGACCACTGGCATCAAACTTGCGACGATGGGATTGACTTGGCTTCACTTGCAGCACATAATACCGAGTCTGAAACAAGAAATACACAATAGACATATATTATAGCATAGAAGTGCAGTGTTCGTACATTATCATTTGTAGACAGACCCAGCGGTTGACACTTCTGCAACTGTTTGATCCAAAGTCACCGAGCACATTCCAACTGTTTGATCTAAAGTCACCGAGTACGTTCCGCGTCCGGTGACTATGGATCACACAGTTGCAGAAGTGTCAGCCACTTGGTCTGTCTACAAATGATAGTATATGAATATTCCTCTTCTACGTTTTATAGAACCTTTTACAACCGCAGAATGGCGATGTAGGTCAAAACCATCTTTTGAACAGAAGTGACGCATTTATTTTCATAAATAGTACACAATAACTCCAACTCAATTCCAACTCAACATTTGAATCAACAAACAAAATTTGTAACAAATGTACATTCTGCACAAGAACAAAAAAAGGATGAAATTTAACTTGCAACTTATGAAACAACAAAGTGTCATACCAAACTATTTTGAACTCAGTATCTATAAACCTAAATCAACACTAATATGTAAATGTGATGTTGTTTCCTTTGTTACTAACTGCTTGCATTCTTGTGATATTTTGGTATGTAAACCTCTTATGTACTCTGTGCGATCTAAACTTATTTAAAAAAAAAAAAATGGGAAAATAAATATATTTGGGGATTGAGCATGGCCTTTCTACGTGTAGTAACGAGCTTTAGCCATTCAAATGTGGAATACATGTTTTTTTTCGCAAACAATTCACACACCCTAGTTTGCGAACTGGCTACAGGTTCACCATGATATCCCATACAGCATAGCACCATAAGACTAGGAAATATGGTGTGGGGGTGTTTAATATGTATGAAGTGGTCTTGAAAGGTTCTATACTGGAATGGTGTGTAAAGACCAGCTAAGGTCAGTGATGGTGTGAGAGCCTTTTGATCACTGATAAAGTTACAGCAGCTTAAGTTACAGCAGCTGAAAGTTAACTCATTTGTGGCCAGCTGCATCCGGATGCGCGGCATAAACTGTGCATCCGGATGCTGCTTGCCGCGAATGAGTTAACTCATTCAGCCCCGATACACTACAGCAAGATATGGATTGAGCACGATACTTCAAGGGTGGTGCCAGAATAGCTTGACACCCATAGGCGCCAAGCTATTCTGGCACCACCCTTGAACTATATCATGCTTGATCTGTCTCTGGAATTGTAATACAGTCCTTTAGAGGGCAACTTCAAAATTGGGGATTATGGTCCTGGGGTAGAATGTGTTAAAGCAGCTTGAATTAAGCCCGGTGTTCTGTATTTAGTACCTGTGGCTGCCTGCAGAAGGAGGTTAACTCATTACATCCTAAGGATGAAATATCAATATTTGTACATATCCTTTGAGATCTATGTCACAGTACTGGAGACAGACCGACCCTGATAGTTCAAGGGTGGTGTCAGAATAGCTTGGCGCCTATATAGACGCCAAGCTATTCTGACACCACCCTTGAACTATCAGGGTTGATAGACAGGCTGTTGTTGCACATCATGGCTCAACAGTAACAGAGGGAAAGGTTTGAGACATCAATGCCAATTGCATGTACCTTGGTGGAGCTGCTGTCACTGACACACAGATGATGCCTGGCCTGCACCACGCCTTCCACCAGCACTCCCTCACCTTGCCTGATTGTGAGCATAAAAGCACATGCAGTGAAAAACCCAGAGTGCAAAAGATCCTTGGGTTGATGTCAGCCACAGCGGGCCAACACACTATTTAAAGGCATCACTTGGAGTACAATTCCTAAACTGTCTTTATTTTGTTTAAATTTTTAGGTCATATAGTTCAAAGGCTTATATCAGAGACAGCACAAGCACCTAAACATGATTTTCCATTTACAACTGTTAAAACATACAATGACATTTTCTTGAATCTTTGGGCATTTAAAAACAAAAGGTGTCCATGCATCAAACTAAGGCGTGATGTCTGCATTTATGCTAAAATATGTACAGAATAAATGTGATATATACTTTGTCCACTTGTCTGTGTTCCAAACTGATGTCCAAGTTTTGTTCACCAGTGGAAGGTTTTGCAGCTTCTGGTCATCATATATTCGACTCATGGTTGCTGCTTGCGTGTTAAATATTCACCATGTGCCCACCCTGCAATATGATAATTTAGTTATTGATATATTTGTGTCCAATATCATGATTAATAAAAATGTGCATAAGGCCTGATAGAAGATCAGACATAAATGCAACACGTCTATCATCAGCATTTGAGACATTTTAATAAAGCAAAGACAAAAACTTAGATTTCTATAACTCAATCAAGGCATCCCTCATCAATAGAGAGTTGCCGGCGGCAACACTATGACACTTCTGCAGCTCTATTGATGAGGGGTGCCTTGAATGAGTTAATCAAGTGCCCCATAATACAGTGGTGTTGTTTTATAAACTAATCTGGCTTGGCCCCTTTAACTAACATGATCATATCATAGCACATGTGGCTTTAGTTTGTCAGCGATAACACTGAAAGATTTAATTCTTTTTCAAGTCCAGCTTGCAATTAACATTCCACCCTCTGGTTGTCAAAAGCGGTTTTATCTCGATGATTTCTGCAGGAATAATCGTGACAAAAACTGCTACCAACATCAAAATGGTTCACATTTTTTATTTTTATTTACTGATGCTATGTAATTCCCACAATCATGTGAAATAAAGTGAAATAGTAACACATAACAACATTAGTTAGCAGCTTTCTTTGACTGATCCTTGGTCACTTACACATGCACTACACTGAAATCTAGCATTAATTCACATTTCCTCCATCTTCTTTTCCTGACGTTTGGTCACTAACACACGTAATACATTGAAATATAGCATTAAGTCACATTTCCTCCACCATTCAACAATCCTGGTTGCCTATGCGTACTGCCGATACAAAGGACAACATTCAAGAAGCTACAAATTAGGAGAGACAGTGCTTGAGAAAATTATGGATCATGCGGAAGAAAATTTGAACTGATCTACTAACAAAGTGTCCTGTTTACCAGGTCCAGTCGCGCAGTGTTTTTGCTTCTGGTTTGAGTACTTTCTTCCTGTTGTCAACATTACATCCTGGCCAAAGCTGTCTGCTAGAAACATTACAGTGCGCTCCCTTAGTGTACGGAGTCCTCGATGGCACATCTTGGCTTGACTTCGCGAACGAAGACTGATTTTATAGGAGTTGCCCACGACGTCTGCAGACTTGTTCGTGGCTGCGGAGGCCAATCCGAGACAGGCAGGTTCGACCGCAGTGGCTGCAGGGGAAGGAATGGCCAGGGTTCTGAGCTGCGGCATCTCTGTTTTTTCTCCTGAGCCGCTTGAAAGGAGAGGCGGCAGCTGCCTTGTAAATGGTGGAGCCGAGGTGTCACGGTCCGCAGCAAGCGAAGACCACTGGTGGTGGTCGATTTGGCAGGCACTAAGTGACTTCTTGAGACAGTCTTTGTATCTCTTCTTTGGTGCCCCTCTGTCACGGTGTCCAGTAGCAAGCTCGCCGAACAGGGTGATCTTTGGTAGGCGATGATCCTCCATCCTGGAGACATGCCCCGCCCAGCGGAGCTGTGTCCGCAGCAGCAAAGCCTCGATGCTCACAGTTTCAGCCTGTTCAAGGACCTCGACGTTGGTGACATAGTCACTCCAGTGAATGCCCAGGATGGTACGCAGGCAGCGCTGGTGGAAGCGTTCGAGGAGTCGTAGTTGGCTGCGGTAGAGGGCCCAGGACTCGGAACCATACAGCAGGGTGGTGAGGACCACAGCTCTGTACACGCTGATCTTGGTGCCTGTTTTCAGCTGTTGATTGTGCCACACCCGCTTGAAAAGTCGCCCGAAAGCGCTGTTCGCTTTTGCCAGCCTGCTGTCAAGCTCCTTGTCCAGCTTGGCGTCCGACGTGATAATGCAGCCAAGGTAGGTAAACTGGTGCACTGACTTTAGTTCAGACTCGCCAATGGTGATGTGAGGAGGGCGATACACTGTCTTGGGTGCCGGCTGATGGAGGACCTCTGTCTTTTTCAGACTGACCTCGAGTCCAAAGAGCTGGGCAGCATCTGCGAAGCAAGACGTGATGCGCTGCAGGGCTCTCTCTGTGTGTGCAACGAGGGCAGCATCATCAGCAAAAAGCAGCTCACGAATCAGTTGGTCTAGGGTTTTCGTGTGGGCCTGCAATCGTCTGAGGTTGAACAGGCTGCCATCGAGACGATACCTGATGTACACTGCATCGTCATCATCGAGGTCCACTTTGGCCTGCTTCAACATCATGCTAAAAAAGATGGTGAAGAGGGTCGGTGCCAGCACGCAGCCCTGCTTTACGCCGTTGAGAATAGGGAATGGTTCTGAGAGGTCATTGTTGAGTCTGACCTGGCCTTGCTGGTCCTCGTGTAGCTGGACAATCATGTTGAGGAACTTTGGGGGACAGCCAAGTCGCTCCAGGATCTGCCACATGCCTTGCCTGCTCACAGTGTCGAACGCTTTTGTTAGGTCGACAAATGTTACGTACAGCCCTTTGTTCTGCTCGCGGCACTTCTCCTGTAGCTGTCTCAGCACAAAGACCATATCGGTGGTGCTCCTGTTTGCTCTGAAGCCACACTGGCCCTCTGGGAGTTGGTCTTCAGCGATGGCAGGTACCAGCCGATTCAGGAGCAGCCTTGCAAGGATTTTCCCAGCAATGGACAGCAGGGTAATTCCCCGATAGTTGGAACAGTCAGACTTCTCGCCTTTGTTCTTGTACAGGGTGATAACGACTGCATCACGGAGATCTTTTGGTAGTGTTCCTTCCTCCCAGCAGCAGAGAAAGAGGTCATGGCGGAGCTTGTTGTGCAGTGCTGTGCCTCCATGTTTCCAGATCTCTGGCGGTATTCCATCAATGCCTGCTGCTTTGCCACTCTTGAGCTGGTGGATGGCTGTGAGGGTCTCTTCAGCGGTGGGCGGTTCGTCCAATTCAACCTTTACTGGGAGGTGTGGGATTTGTAGGACGACTGCTTCTTGAACAGTGCGCTCAGCGCTGAAGACGCTCTGAAAGTATTCCGTCCAGCGGTTCAAGATGGAGGTATTATCTGTGAGGAGTGCCTGGCCATTCGCGCTTCGCAGGGGACTTTGGACCAGGTGCCTGGGGCCATACACTGCTTTCAGTGCTTCGTAGAAGCCCCTGTAGTCACCATTGTCAGCGCAAAGCTGGGTCCTCTGTGCAAGTCTGGTCCACCACTCATTCTGGAGATCTCTGAGCTTGCGCTGGAGACTGCTGCAGACGAGGCGGAACTGACAGACTTTTTCACAGGGCAGGAAGGCTGGGCTAGGTGGGCCTGATGGGCGGCTCTTTTTTTTGCTAGGTGTTCCTGGATCTCTACATCGTTTTCGTCAAACCAGTCTTTGTTCTTCTTTCTGGCGAAACCCAAGACTTCTGCAGAGGATTTTGCAATAGCAGTTTTAAGGACTACGGTAATCGCGGGCCTTTCCGCTGACTAAGTTCAGTATGGACGAACTGCCAAACACTGACGCTGCGTTTATGCACGAACGCGAAGTTAACAGTCTTGTTCAAAAACTGACAAACAAACATACAACAAAACAAATTTATGCAAAACACAAACAACAAAACTGTTTCGGGTTCGTGCCGAGTCAGTGTCGTCAGAACTAGTGGGCGGAGTCAGTAGCCGCGCGGTTGTCAGTCACTTGATCCGTCCGTGCAAGTCGGTCACTGCCCGTCATAAAAATCATATGTCAGTGTCGTGTGCGTGCCGGCGTGTGTTCGTGTGACGGCGGAAAGACTGATGGATAACAGAGAGAGAGAGAGAGAGAGAGAGAGAGAGAGAGAGAGACTGAGAGCCGGAGAGAGAGAGAGAGAGAGAGAGAGAGAGAGAGAGAGAGAGAGAGAGGGGGGGGGGCTGGGGGCTATTCGGCAGTAGCTAACTCGCAATCCACGCACATCAGCCGTACTACAGACGGTGCCACTGTAGGTCAACTCAACAGTTTCGAGCAGTCCGCCGAAAAGATCAGCGGCCGTGGGATCTCCGTACGCACTGGCACTCCCCCCCCCCCCTCATACACACACACACACACACACACACACACACACACACACACACACACACACACACACACACACACACACTCTCTCTCTCTCTCTCTCTCTCTCCGGTTTTGACACCATAGGCGCCCGACGAGACAGTGTCAGTGCGGTATTGAGTGATACCAGGCTGAGATACGATTTCGACGACTGAGTCGGGGCACTGAACAGCGGCCGATGCGGACTGACGGCTCCGCCGCCGGATGACCTTTTGCGCATTTGGTAGCCATTAACACAGTACGTCATCGGGCCGACGCAGACCGCCGTTGGCCCGTGCACGGCCTACTGTACTGCCGAATAGGCCCGTGTCGACTGAGGGTAGTGCTGACTCGCAGTCGGTTTGCTGGCATGAACACGCACTCGTCAGACCGTCAGTCGATTCTCTCTCTCTCTCTCTCTCTCTCTCTCTCTCTCTCTCTCTCTCTCTCTCTCTCAGACTAGTTGACTTTTGTAGAACGCAAACTGCAGGATCTGGGAGGCCTTTTGTGATTCCACCACTGGATGTCGGTAGGACATTTAGTTCAACGAAGAATAAGAAATCGTCCGGGCCAGATGAAAATTAATCAGCCCCAAAATACTTAAATTATCTATTCCTTATGTTATTGAAACAATAACCTATATTTATAACTTGTGCATTCAAACGAATATTTTCCCAAAGGAACTTAAAAAAGCCAAGGTTATACCTCTCCCGAAAACAAGAGATATAACTGATGTTAATAACTATGGCCCCATCTCACTATTGCCCATCCTTAGTAAACCACTTGAATGGCATATCCATAAACATCTCGTAGAATATCTAGAAGAGCATACTGACGTTAATCCATCCCCTTCAGTCGGGATTCAGACCGAAGCACAGCGGCTGTCACACGGCTCTAGTCTAACTGATGTGTGGCTACGCTCAATGAATCAGGGCGAATTCACAGTTACCGCGCCGTATTCATTGACTTACGGAAATCTTTTGATCTTGTGGACCATAAACTACTACTTTCAAAGCTAAATGTGTACTTCGGTAGTTCTTTAGGCAATAAATGCATTTCTTCCTCAAATAATTACAGCCAGAAATCTCAGTCTTTACCACCATGGCGCAACTCCACTTTTCGCCTCCTATCTCAGTTAGCGACAGACAGCAGCGCGTCATGGTCAATGGATCATACTCCTCAAGCGGATTAGTGACACGGGGAGTGCCCCAGGGCTCAGCCGTAGGGCCTCTTCTGTTTTGCCTCTTTATAAATGACCTGCCGCTACATTTGACTAGCGACAAAATTTCGTGTGATTTATTCGCTGATGACGCCACAATTCGCACCCCGGACAAGAGTATTGATTCTTTAAATGGCCGTTTGCAGCAGGGTTTGAGCGAAATTTCCACTTGGTGCGCAAACAATGAAATGATTATAAATCCTTCCAAAACGGAAATGCCGGCATGACGATAGCAACCCGTCAGAAGCCACTTACACGCAGCCTGACTATCCATAATGACACTGTTACTCAGGTCACGGGAACACCGATTACTTGGTGTAATTGTCGATGACCAGATGAAGTGTCAATCGCACATAAATGCTGTATGTAAAACTGTTGCCAGAAATGTGTTTATGCTTTCAAAGTTGAAGTACATTATCAATGTTGATGCCCGCAAGTTATTTTACAATGCACACTGATGATGTTCAAATCCCACATCGATTATGCGTCCACGAAATGGGATGGCAGCAATGACCTACACTTGAAGCGGCTTAACTCCCTGCATCGGAGAGTAGCGAAACATATCCTGCCTGATTCAGCCCTGACAACTGAAGAAAAACTTGAAAACTGAGATGCTTCCTTGCAAGCATCACATTTTAAACAAGGGTGTGGTTTTGCCGGTATAAAATCTGGAATGAGATTCACCCAGAATATCTTTGTAAGCTCTTTACCAAGGCAAGTTCAGGTTATTCTACTTCAAGACGAAACTTTATTACACCGCGCCCCAGGATAGATCTATTTAAAACCAGTGTATCTTTCTCAGGCGCATCTTTCTGGAATAAACTGCGTACGTGTATAACACACGCTAGCTCCCTATCCTCTTTCAAGGAATGTCTCCTCAAGTACTTGTTGTCCTCTGATATATTATCTACCACAAGAATCCGTATGGAACATGTGCTTATCGTAATCAGTACATGCTGCCGCTGTCCATACTAATAAACAATCGCCTAATTTCATAATTCATGTTTCAATTATAATAGAAATAATTTTTGCTGTCTTAAGTGAATTTTCACTATGATTTGAATGATTTGCTTAGTATGATTTATAGGTTATCATTAGCGCGTGTCTGTGTGTGCGTGCGTGCGTGCGCGCGCGCGCGCGTATGTGTTTTCGCGCGTTGCGTGTACTCGTATTGTTTTTGTTTTTTAAAATTATTATTATTATTTTTTTAAATGTATGACCGAATGAATGAATTAATTTTTTTGTTGTTGTTTTTTTTCACTGAGTGAGTATGACCGATTTGCTCAGTTTTATTGATGACTACAAATCCGGCACTGAGTACATACCCGACACTGATACCACTTCCAGCAGTATTGAAACATAATCCATGTACTGAAATAACCAACGCTAATCAACCAGCCAACCAACCAACCAGCCAACTGCGCAAACAAACGAATGAACCAAAAACCAAAGAAACGACGTAGAAAAGTTAGTGAATGTCTTTTTGCGCGTCAGATTAAATGGGAGGTAATCCAAATAAAAACTGACTGGCAAAATACCTTATAATAAGGGTTTGCTTCCCCTACTACATGATTCCTTACTTTTCACCTGCCAGAAAAAGAACTTGTGATAAGAAAGAAAGAAAGAAAAAAGCCACTAAGCATAGGATCAGAAATACACGAGTATGATTAGGGGAGGTGGAGGAAGTGGCTGGGGGGTGCGTTAGACGTAAAAACATATCAACTTTCCGGAGAGAGAGAGAGAGAGAGAGAGATCGAGAGAGATCTAATTGCTCTGTACGACGGGAACCCAGACCGTCCCTGCTTCGAGGATCACATGTTCAGTCAAAATTACACCAATTTTCAGATTTAAAAGCCTTAACTTTCGACCGGCGGCGCTATAAAAAAAAGTCAGTATGCTATGTCTACGTAGTCATCCGGTTGAACTTTCTTAACCTTACTTGCAGACTTTTCTAATTTTCAATGTTTTCTCTGTGATCTTGGCCAAAGGTGACAAATAAGTGGTTTCAAATTAACATCTTTAATCAATTTACTTCATGAGTCATCCAGTATCATGGTCGATCCATCTCACCTGGTGCGAATATTACTGAGGTTGACGCATTGAAACCGAATTCACCGAATTTGAGATTTGTCGTCAGTGTGGACTTTATTACATTTCTGGAGAGGGATGGACTGTGGTAGTTCAAGCCCCGGGTGGTGTCAGTCAGTATAGCTCAGCGCCTGTAAGGTGGCCGTGAATCTCAGGTTTCCGCGTGAGACTGTGTAGTACATGTTTCCGGGCGCCTGGTGGCGTCAAGCTATTTTGACACCATCCTTGACTGAACTATTCACAGGGCCGGACCTGAGAAAAGTCGATGGGGGGGTTACAGATTCAGTATAAAGCGAAGGCGCGAAGCGCCGAGCCTTCTAGGGGGGTCCGGGGGCATGCCCCCCCGGAATTTTTTTTTTTCAAGGATGCAAAATGGTGCAATCTGGTGCACTCTGAGCCTTGAAAAAGCCATTTGTGATGGTCTGGGGACTTTGAGCTTTTTGAACAATCGAACTGACAAACTCTGGGGTACAAAAATTATCACCTGCCCCTCCCTTAAAAAAACACCCACCCACACACACACACACACACACACACACACACACACACACACACACACACACACACACACACACACACATTTATTTATCAACAGAGATGTTTTGTATACTATTATTATTCACTACTTTTCGTTGATCGTTAACGGTATAAAGCTTTACCTTGTAGTTTATGAACATCAGGGCCCTGCTTTCACTTTCAGTCTTGCTGCACTAGGTTCCTCGGCATTAGTACCATTTGTGAATTGTATCTTCTGGCAAAACAGTTCACTGCCTCTTTGAAGTCAATATCAACATCCCTGTGCACTTTCAGTAAAGCAAGTGCATTGAGTCTCTGTTGCCCCATTGTAGAGCGCAGGTAGTTTTTCAGGTTGCGCAACTGACTGTTTGAACGCTCACACTCGGCAGTAGTGACAGGCAGGATGCAAAGGTTCTTTAGCATGATGAACAGGTTGGGATAAAAATCCCTGTCACAGTGTTTCAGTGCTTCTGATGCCGTGGATGGGATGATAGCTGTCGCATTCTCAGCAGCACTTCGCCATTTGCAAACCCACCGTTGGTATTCTGCATCAAGGGTAGCGTTGTCTGGTAGGTCAGACTCCCACAACATTGCCAGTGTCTTCACCCCTTCTGGAACCTGCATGAAACCATCCTGGTTGTCTATTAAAGTGCTTGGCACCAGACAGAGACCATCAACTGCTAGGTCAGCATTTTTGAACCTCGAGTTCAATTCGGTTGACAGGTGTTCCAAGAAAGGAATGTCAATGCTAATCTTGAAATATTCTTCTGGAGTGGCCGCAGGTTGGTTGTCACGGAGTGTCTGGCGGGATGCTTGACGAGGAACAACAACATCAGTTGTCAAAGCATTTGCCATTTTGCTGACTTCACCAAACCAGGCAACGAACGCTGTGTCGACATCTCTTCTAATAGAAGACATGCAGTTACTGACCTCTTTGATTTCCCTGTAGGCATCGACAACATCTTTTGTTCTTTTCTGGAGCTTCACTGTCAAGGGTTTTAAGTAACGCAAACAATTGCGGACGACAACGAATGCAACGAGGAAAACACTGCTGCTCAAGGTGTGGAGAAAGCCAGTTGCCTTGGTCAATGTCTCACTGTCCCAAATGTCACTGTCTTCACACATTTGTCCCAAACAGTCGTGAACAACCAGGAAGAGAGATGTGTAAACCTCCAGTGCTTCATGTTTTTCTACCCATCTTGTTCTGCACAGATCAACAAGCTTTGTCTTTGTCGTGTCAGGCTGAGATGCTTCGATGGTATCTTCAAGTTTTCTTTGTCTCTTTGGAGAGTTTGAGAAAAACAGTGACAGTTCCCTCAGTGCTCCCATCATGTTTTTCACTGCAGGCAAGCCGCATGCTTTTACAATGCAGACTCAAGCTATGGGAAGCACAGTGAAAGTACAGTGCTTTGTTGTTCCTTGCTTGAAAACGTGCCTGCACTCCTTTAAACTTTCCTGCCATGTTTGCGGCCCCGTCATAACCTTGTCCTCTAACATTGTTGAAATCAAGCCCCCACAAGGCCAGACACTCAACAATCTTGTTGTAAAGTGTTTCACCTGTGGTATCTCTGCACTGGACAAAGGCCAGGAACTCTTCACGAACTTTCAGACTTCCATCGACGAATCTCAATATAATTGAAAGTTGTTCCCAATTTGAGCTGTCTGTGACTTCGTCAGCAAGCACGGTAAACTGTTTTGCTGCAATAATTTCTGCAAGAATCTTGTTGCGGATCTGATCACCAAGAACCTCTATCAGTCTGTTTTGTGTACTTTTTGAAATGTATATGGCCTTCTTATCGCATGTATCTAGAAGTTTCCGGAGAGTTTCATCTCCTGCATTGATGCACAGATTCAAAAGGGCATTGAAATTGCTTCTGTTCTCACTCTGAAGAATGCCATCATCACAGTTGCCCCTCAGAGCTAACTCCTGTCTTCCACACACTTCAACAATCCTGAAGAGGCTTGTCAGAACTTGTCGATTTGCAGCGATGTTTTCTGCATTTTTCTGATTGATTTCACTGGCGATGCTCTGCTCTGGTTTATCCATGATTGTCAAAAACTGCTCTCCATTTGCCATTGCATCTTTGTGGTGTTGTGATAACGAGTGCTTTTTGATCTGACCACAGGCTTTATTCCAGTTCTTGCATGGCGTCTTCACAAACTTGCCCAGGTTTTCAGTAGACTTTGCAAATAATAGGCAATACTTGCAGTAAGCCCCATCCTCGAAAGGAGAATACACAAGCCAGGAGTACTTTTGCAACCACTCATGCTGAAATTTTCGGTTCTTGTTGTTGTTTATCACTGTGTTGTTGGGAAACTGAAAACCAGGTGTGATGGTCTCCAGTGTTGCCTTAGAAGATGCTTCCTTGTCACTGTTTTGACAGTGAAAACGACTCGCGTGTGTTTCCATGAAATTGACTTCACCAAAATCGATATTTTTGTTGCTGGTGATCTGAGAGGAGAAATCTGAAGAGGAGTCAGAAAGCAGGCTCACATCAGGCTGGTTGGTCATTGGCATGGCAGAGGATTCAGAAAGCAGGCCCCCGGCAGGCTGATCAATGCTTGAGGAGGAGTCTGAAATACAAATAAAAGTTGGGTCTATGAGAAGTCTGAAATACTAAAACGATTGTGTGTGTAACTGTGAGAGAGAGAGAGAGAGAGAGAGAGAGAGATGAGAGAGAGAGAGAGATGAGAGAGAGATGAGAGAGAGAGAGAGAGAGAGAGAGAGAGAGAGAGAGAGAGAGAGATCAGAGAGAGAGAGAGAGAGAGAGAGAGAGAGATCATAGAGAGAGAGAGAGAGAGAGAGATGAGAGAGAGAGTGAGAGAGAGAGGAGAGAGAGAGAGAGAGAGAGAGTAGAGAGAGAGAGAGAGAGAGAGAGACCTGCAACAAGATAATTACATTTAAAGCATATATATGTCTTCGTTTACACACTTCAGTCAAGCTTAGATATATATTTATGATCTGAAATAACAGCTTTTCTTTTTAGACCCCTCCCCCCAAATGATGGACAAAATCTTTGCTACCTTATGACTCGTAGAGTCTTCTTCAGGCTAATGATAGCCAATGGAACCCACCAGTCATTTTGTTTAATATTAATTATTAAATTGAAACACTCAATCACGTATCAATTTCAGGTTGTATTTAATTTAATTTTTTTTTTTGGAGAGGGGGGGGGGGGGGGGGGGGGGGCAGTAAATTACTCACCAACACTGCTTTTACTTGTTCCCATGTCACTGTTTCGAACTCCACTGCCAGTGGTCTCACTTTGGGTTGATTTTTGTCTCTTTCGAGGAACTGCATCATCTGCCGTTTAGAAAAACAACTTTTATTATTATTATTATTATTATTATTATTATTATTATTATTATTATTATTATTATTATTATTAAAAGTTTTCTTATATAGCGCTTACCTGTAAACAGCTCTAAGCGCTTTACAATTTACTCAACAACAACAAACAAAAAGAAAAAAAAAAAAAGAAAAAACAAAGACATAACATAAAAATTAAAACATGAAATTTTATCCTAAAAGCAACAACAAAAATGTAAAATAAAATAGAACCGTCTTTTCAACATCTTATATATGATTATGCATTGCAGGTGTTAACACGTCTACTACAATTTTATAATAATAATTTAATATAAAAAAAAGAAAAACAGTGGTTTTCTGACTAGTTCTTAGCTTATTTTAAATTTCATCAACAAAAGGCCTAAGGGTGAATAATCTTATTTTGTAGCACGTTGTTCACAGGCATAGGAACTGTTAACAAATTTGCTGATTTTCAGCAGTTGGCAAAATTTCAGCACATTTTTATTTTCCATTTTATTATGTAAAAAAGGCAGTGGTTGGGATGCCGTCATGATGGCTTCTTGTCGTTCCAGAAACCGAAGTCGTCATGACGGTTTCGCACCCGGAAAGGCTATGTTGCCGTCACAATTGATGGCGACGCTGTCAACAAGTGGCGTCAGATAGGCTATGGTTTCCATAGTCAGCCATCAAGACGGTTCTGTTTTGCTCTCCGAAGAGATTTACGTCACAATACATAGCTAGTAAGCTGCACTAGTGATAACGATACCTTATAACTTAGCCCTTGGTTTTGTTATTGAAAACGATATTTTGCCGTCCAAAGATTTTTTTTTATAAATATAAAAGCAATATTGATCATTGATGCCGATATCTTTATTTTTTAAATTGACATTTTTAAAGTTATATATCATAATACTTTGTGAAATAAATTTTAGGCTATGCATTACTTTAATTGTTACCTGTTTTGGTATTTTAATAAGTGGGGCTGTTTTATATCTATGATATTCATTATATGCAGCTAGTATCAGCTCCTACAGCGTAGGCTACACTCACAGGAAGGAAGTACCGGCGCCATCGCCACGTGCTCATTTGAATCGAATTCGGAATGGGTGAATTTTACCTAGTTCTACTGACTACATTTCTTTTATGAGACAAAATTGGATTTAAAAATGTACCCACCTTCTGAAATGGAGCTTGATGAAAACCAGCATGACAGTCGCCTACTGCCATCAGCATCTGTTTTTTTCAGTTTCGGCATTTTCGAGGAGACAGCAAAAGTGAAGTGTTACCAAAGAAAATAGATCTAGATTTAAACTTCCCCCCACAAACCTTAATGACGTCAGACGTCTTTTCACTGATCTTTCTCGGAAAGACGTGCACTGAAGGAGAGCAACTCTTTTGGGTACCTGGTCGATTCAACGGAAATCCATTTCAACGATGTTTTGTGGACAATTCAATGATGGTCGTTT
>BTPG01000004.1:138292658-138397658 GCA_036245525.1 Semisulcospira habei | reverse complement strand
AAAGGTGCATGCACATAAAAACACAGTAATTGTTTGTAAACACTTCAAATCAAACAATCAAGAGCAGTCAAACCTTTTTCTGGCAACTTTATGATGAGGAAAATTAGTTCTTTCCTTCGTCACGTAAAGGGTTTCCGCGACTTATGTGCCTCTATTCATAAAATGGAGAGAGAAATATATACTGAGTTCTAGCAAGTGCGACAATAAAGTTTAGCCGAGTTGGTATACCTCGTCCAGTGCCTAGGTTAAATGCACCAGTGGTGCCAATGTTGCTTATCTGGCACCAGACCGGTCGCTCTTACCGGTCTGGTGCACCCGATTGGTTTAGAGCGTGTGCTTTCTGCACCTGTAATGGTCAACCTCGGAGAAAGAATCACGTGACCGTCGTTTGATTGCTGCAAAAAACATGAATAAAGAATAAACCCTTTCCCACATATGCAATCCGGCAATAATGCATCCATCCTTATGCTAGCACCACGAAACATTACGCGATTTGGCAGATTTGAAAAATAGCTTTTTTTAAAATCCTCAATGGAGGTGATTTTGCGACATCTGCG
This sequence comes from Semisulcospira habei, assembly GCA_036245525.1. Classification (NCBI taxonomy): domain Eukaryota; kingdom Metazoa; phylum Mollusca; class Gastropoda; family Semisulcospiridae; genus Semisulcospira; species Semisulcospira habei. The sequence goes on along the minus strand of BTPG01000004.1, from coordinate 138,397,101 downwards.
TCATTTGCGGCAGAAAGCAACGTCATAGTTGAAGTTCGAGAAATGAGCGCACTTCATGTACAATGGACTTGATTCAGTGGTGTGGGGCATGACACAAGCCTCCGCCATCTCAACACAAAACTGGCGTGTTAGGGGAGGTAAAAGGCACGGCTAAAAGTTAAAACCGCAAATGAACCTTTCTTTCGACTGCGATCACAATCTTCCGCGTGAACGTACGAGACCACACTACAAGTGCAGAAGCCAACCTGCGCGCGCAGTTCTGGTGCACATGACCGGTCCGAGCGACCGGTCTGGTGCGAAAATAGCAACAATGGCGCCGCTGGAGCGTTTAACCTAGGTAGAGGGGGAGGTATACCAACTCAACTAAGGTTTATGCTTCCTGTGACTTTTGAAACAATGCACAGTATGCAAAGTGTACTTTATAGTAACAAAAAAGTTACAGACATTTCCAAAATGATCCAGGCGTACATCAGATAAAAACAAGCTATACACACTGAAATAATAACACTCTTGTAATAATTTTTTATGTTGACAATGGTTTTCTTATCTTATTATTGTCTTTCGTCCCGATTGGTTGTACATTGCTGAACGTCCCGACTTTTTCAAGACGTGCCAACACTGCTTGTGAAAAAAAAAAAAATGAACAGAATATTGAATGTACGTCGCCAGCCGGTCTAATACGCTAAATAAACCTAAGACCATTTAGCATCACACATCCAAAATCAAGAGAGATACCAAAAAATTATTCAGACCAAAAAGGTGACTGCCAATTGTGTAAAATGCAAAGAAGTACCCAACGGAGAAGAAACACGCTTAGAAAAGATGGTTACAACACAATTTATTAATATTTCAGGTAAATCCACTTTGTCAAAACAGACAAACAAACAGAGAGATCAGTCGCTACTTATCTTCATTCGCAGAAGGAATGTGCCACATTCCTTCTGCGAATGAAAATAAGTAGCGACTGATCTCTCTGTTTGTTTGTCTGTTTTGACAAAGTGGATTTACCCGAAATATTAATAAATTGTGTTGTAACTTTCTTTTCTAAGCGTGTTACTTTCTCCGTTGGTTACTTCTTTTCAAGATATACAGGCATCACAGACATTAGGGAGAGCTTAAAAAAGAAAAATACAAGTTAATGGACCAAGGGTAGACAGAAACACATGCCCCAGAATTGAGAGGAAAACCCATCCTGTGCGGCTGACCAGGGTGACCCTAGGAACTAAAATGTAGTTAACCCCACCCAAGTCCCCCAGGGCAGACCCGGGTGGGGGCCACTGTTTCGTTGCAAAGTAAGGTTAATGTTATACAGTATACAAAATGATCCAGGTGTACATCAGATAAAAACAGAGCTGTACGCGCTGAAAACAACCAAATAATAACGCTCTTGTAATAAATCTTTATGTTGACAATGGTTTTCTTATTTTATTATTGTCTTTCGTCCCCAACCGCTGTTCCGTTTGCAAAGTTTTAAATGTTATACAGTATACAAAATGATCCAGGCAGACCAACCCCATAGTAACACTCTTGTAATAAATCTTTATGTTGACAATGGTTTTCTTATCTTATTATTGTCTTTCATCCCCAACGGCTGTTCCGTTTGCAAAGTTTTAAATGTTATACAGTATACAAAATGATCCAGGCGGACCAACCCCATAATAACACTCTTATAATAAATCTTTATGTTGTCAATGGTTTTCTTATCTTATTATTGTCTTTCGTCTCCAGCCGGCTGTTTCGTTTTGCAAATTCAAAGGTTATACAGTATACAAAATGATCCAGGTGTCCATCAGATAAAAACAAGCTATACATGCTGAAACCAACCCAATAATAACACTCTTGTAATAAATCTGTATGAAAACGAAAATACTGCGAATGTCGGAGAATCTCAATTAATTTCTTTTGTAATTTTTGTAACATTTTCAGTCTGTTGCAGATCTAATCCTTAATGTTTGTCCATCGCCTATGTCTAAGTGCGGGGTCTTCTGCGATTGCCTGCTGTATATCGGCCTTTCCAGGAAGTTTGTTCACTATGAGGTGTGTCTTGAAACGAGTTTGAACAGCTTCCTCTTCAGCTTTCCCCCATGGTTTCCTTGAAACTCTAGCTTTCTTTCAAACAGGAGCTGACGCAGTACTGTCATCATCAAAACTATCTAGATTGTCATCCGGCTCTGGACGTGTTTTCTCTGTCATGCTCATTGATTCCTGTGTTGTTGACTTGTTACTTGCTTCATTCACAGGTGCTGTTTCCCCTGAGACCTCTCTGCAAGTTTCTGATGTGTCTTCATTGTCAAAGTCAATCTCTTCATCATCGCCCAGCTCAGCTCTAATGCATCTTTCAAAATCTGTCATCCCATTGTTAACTGACAGAAGAATCTTTGCCACTTTTGCCTTTTGAAGGACGTCTTGAGGTTGGCGGTATATATGGCGATGTATCAGAATATCATGACCAAGGAAGTCTGCCAGCTGATCCTGGTCTAACTTTGCTTGCAGTGCATGTGCCTTCAGAACATCATGGCCTCTGTAAGGCCTCTGACCAGAAGGTGTGGCAAAGATGTACTGGGAACCAGTGAGAGCTGGCACTGATTGCCTCTTTTGAAGGATTCTGTCCACAGTTGTCATCATCTTCTTTGTCAGCAAAATGGGAACACTCCTATTAAACTTGCCTCTGATTTCCACTCGCTGAAAATGATTCACCATTTTCTTCTCAACCTCTGTGAGACCTTTCAAGATATCTTGATTGGTGATTGATCCAATCTTAGCATTCTGGAAGTCTGATACCTTCATTTTCTAAACTTCTCCCCCTGTTTTCGGTTAAAAAGTGATACAGTGCAAAGAGTTGCTTTAACCACTGTCGGATAATCTTCCGAAACCATCCTTGTCTCAAGAAGCTGTTGGACCTTCCTCACATCTTCACATGATGGGATCTGCTTGGGTTTGTTCATGGTCATTTTCTCGACCGACTGGGCTGCTGTAGCTGACACAAAATCATACCAGTCCCTGGTGAAAACAGAGTCAAACCGCTGTGCCTCAGAGAGCTCCTGTCATCTGAACCATGCCTAAGCTGTTTGGATGCCTGTGACTGTTTGATCTGTGAGCATTGCGAGATTGCCTTTTTTGAACTGATGTATGTCCTCATCAAATTCTGCTAGCTCTTTTACAGCCAGTACAACATGATCAAAGCTAGCTGAATTGATCACAGCATTTAAACTTGCAATTTTCATTTCTGACCTCACTCTGAGAATCTTTAATAGTCTCCCTAACTCTCGCATCCTGGAGCTGATTTGTCCAGCCGTGCGTTCTTCAATGTCCCTGCGGTCAAATAATCTCTTTCCATACTCAAGAAGCAAGGGGTCAGTTGAGACGGCTTATCTCATCATCTCTCTGTCTGGCTAATACCTTATGACAGAAGGAAGAGTCAACGTCTAAAGGTATTGGAAGCATTAGCCTCCCACGTCGTGCAGCGTCACCTCCTTTAGCAAACTGAAACTCTCCTGGTTTCTGACAGCAATGTTTTGAGTGTACAGTGATCAGCTTTCTTCAATAGAACCCTTTGCAATGGCTACAGGTGAGAAGGTCTTCAACGTTACAACTGTTGGTGCAATACTTCGGAATCAAACATCCTGATTTCTTTTCAAGAACGGCAACGTTATGCATGTAATCACCCTCATCTTGTAGTCTGATCCATGCTTGACGTCTTTGCTTTGTCCCTTTTTTCATCAACACAATTTTAGCAACGTCTGCCTCATCTGCATGGACATCTTGTAAGATGCATGTTTCTTGTCTCATTTGTACTTTCCTTTCCCTCTCTGCGACATGTGCACACCTGTTTCTTTGGTAAGCGCTCTTTCCCCACCCCCAACGTCATGTTCCTTCTGCCTATCCACATTCTCATTGCCACCCCCTAATTCACCCCCTAACGTACACTGCACCTTGCTGGTACTTGCTTCACTGACACCTGCCCACTCTGAACCTGCCACTTTGAAATCTAACATATTCAATACAATACTGTGTCAGAGATCCCAGAGATTGATGGCGACACACCATCTGAATCCTGTGAGCTCGAGCCAGGAACAAACTCCTCGTCATCACTGTCCTTGTATTGCGATGCGCTTGCACTCTTAGGTCCATCCCAGGCTCCATTCGCCAACTGGAAAAAAAGCTGCATTAGGACAGAAACAGCCCAATTTTGGCTTAAGGGGCCTTGCACAAGAATAAAAAGAGTAATCCCGTGTATGACCGATTTACATATGTGTGACCTCGGTGACGAGGGCTGGCTTCTGCAGCAGCAAAATCCATGTTTTCTGAAAATGTAAGCAGTTTTCACACATCTGTCAACCCCGCTTGACCCTTTGACAGAGGTCACTCAAATTGGTATGTTTGCAAAGGTCTTGCCACAAAGTATCCTTGGGCCAAGCTTGAAGAATGTGGCTTGAATAGTCTCCGAGAAAATGGCACTGTTAAAGTTTACCATGGATGATGGACGGACGACCAGTGGCCCAGAACATAAACTCACTTTTGCTTTGCACGCGAGCCAATAAAATGAAGATGATCATAGAATCACTTACCAGTTTGTAATTGGGGGCATTCCGCTGCCGTCTATGCACCCTCCTACCAGACGCACCCTCTCCAGCAGAGGCAGGGCTATCCTGCTGCAGCTGACTAATTTTGCCTTGGACCTTGGTCATGTGCCAGGAAGGGGCGTGCTTGTCCACTTCCATAGATCCCGATGGGTTTGGACATCCTGCTGCCATCTGATGCTGGGTGTATGCAGAAAGTGCTGAGTGTGGCAAAAACAGTGCTGCAAACATGTCAAATGCAACCATGTAAACTTGACATTTTGGATCAGATTATACATAATTACTGCAGTACCCACAGCCCCTACAAACAATAACTGGTAATACAGTAAAAAGCGACACTTCAGTTGCACAATCCGAAAAACCTGTTCGTGGAAGTCTGTTTTTCGAATCGCGAGTCAGTTTTGCATACGAGGATTGAAATACACACTGAAATCTGGCGCCATTTTGTTTTTGTCATAGTGCATGCATGTGTCAAGTTACTTTTCGGTCACAATCACACATGTCAGAAAAAAAGCAACAAAATCGCGTGACAGATTGACCTTGTACTGGTGTTATTGAACGAATTCCTTTCATTGAAGAAGAAGCTTTTGTTAAAATCGTGGGGTTCTAATATTTTTTACTACAAGACTGAGCAGCAGACGCCGGCCGACCGGCCGTAACAGACATCTCAGTTTTCTCGGCCAAACGGGTCAGTATTGGCTGACTGTGCAATTGTATCGGATTGGGAGCATCTCAGTTAAATAACTGCGCTGAAGAAGTACACTTGGGCGTGCTCTTAACTAAGAAATATTGCATAAAATTGTACCTCTGCAAACGGAACTACGGCCGGCGGGACGAAAGACAATGGGAAGGGGAAACAACTCAGTTCAGTCATGTCACTGCGCACCCGACCAATCAGGTATCAAGTTGATCTATAGAGACACTCGCTTCCGTGGCAACACACAGGCCCAGTGCTTTGCAAACACACAACATGAGGTAAACCTCTGAAAATGGGACATCCTATTTTGATATTTTTTTGACGTTTGAATGAAAGATAATGCAGAAACAACCCTCAGAATAATGGGTGCCTGACTTGGTCACCCAGAATTTTACACACACCCATCAGTTTTCCATAAGGATGGTAAAGAAAGTCAACCCATTTTAGGCGTTTTGTGCACACACACACACACACACACACACACACACACACACACACACACACACACACACACACACACACACACACACACACACACACACGGGTTGTGCCAGAATAGCTTGGCGCCTATGGGCGCCAAGCTTTTCTGGCACAACCCTTGAACTATCACGTTCGATCTATGTCTTGCCGTGGCGTGTCGGAGATGAATGAGCTAATCAACGTTTCACAGATTTTAGTCCTAAGTTTAGTCCGTAGACAGGCCTGAAAGGTTGTTATGACAGGTCCATCTTTTCATGTGATATTGTCCTTGCGGCCAAACTGTCACTGCAAGCGACAGGTCATCGGCCGCAATATCCATAGAGATGTAAGGGTATGGATGAGGAGTTATTTTCTGGCTGAACTACTCCAGTGTCGATTGCACTGCAGAGACGACAGATATCACGCATGGCTGAGCAAGATGTTGAATAGTCATAAAATTCATGGTCAATATGCACCCAATCAGTCACCGGTATCCTGGAATGTGGCTTTGGGCCTTGCGGCATCACAAGATCCAACATTGCTGCATTCATGAATGCATGCATACACTGACACACACACGTTCACGGAGAGAGGGAGAGAGAGAGAGAGAGAGAGAGAGAGAGAGAGAGAGAGAGAGAGAGAGAGAGAGAGAGAGAGAGAGAGAGAGAGAGAGAGAGAGAGAGAGAGAGAGAGAGAGAGAGAGAGAGAGAGAGAGAGAGAGAGAGAGAGAACAATGAACAATGAACCTTTATTTTCCAACGGTAGAAGTTATTGGTAACAGGACCAGTTTTCAAACTTGCCGTTGGGTTCTGAGGTTTGTTTCTGCATTATCTTTCATTCAAACGTCAAAAAAATATCAAAATAGGATGTCCCATTTTCAGAGGTTTACCTCATGTTGTGTGTTTGCAAAGCAGAGAGAGAGAGAGAGAGAGAGAGAGAGAGAGAGAGAGAGAGAGAGAGAGAGAGAGAGAGAGAGAGAGAGAGAGAGAGAGAGAGAGAGAGAGAGAGAGAGCTGGGGCAGATCATTTACCTCGAGGGGGAGGGGGGGGGGTCCAACTTTTTGTTTGGGACCTTCTAGTTCAACCTGATACAAAAGACCTTCCCGACGCTAGACTTTGCTTCCAGGGGCCGAAAAATCGATGACTCTCACCATTCGCCAAAATATCAAACAACAGGGAGGGGGGGGGGGGGGGAGGGAGAGAGGGGATGAGGGTGGGGGAGGGGGGTGTTCAAAACACCCCAAAAGCGACTTTGTGAGCATTTTAAAGCATTTTGGGTCGGGGGGGGGGGGAGGGTGTCTGAAACTCCTGGAAACACCCCCCTCCACCAGATCCGCCCCTGGAGAGAGAGAGAGAGAGAGAGAGAGAGAGAGAGAGAGAGAGAGAGAGAGAGAGAGAGAGAGGGTGGGGGGGGGGGGGAGGGAGGGGGGCCGGGGTGGGGTGGGGGGGGGGTGAGAGAAGTAGATTGTTTGTAAAGGTATTCGGGCCCACGACGGCCGCAGTGGGCCCGCGCACGACTGTGCGCGGGCCCACTGCTGCAGTTCCGGGCCCGAAGACGTTTTGCTACTGGGGTTGTTGTTTTTGGTGTTTCTTTTTACTAGTGTACTGACTCATTGTTAGTTGGGGAGGCGACCAATACCTTTACGGTCAGCTGACACGAATCAAATTATAATCCATATGCTGTGCAATCATCACATTGCGAAAGCACCTTAGCCATTCATCGCGAGGAAATCAGGTGTGACTGGAAGCCAGCAAGAGGCATAGATCCTCATGAGCCCCCGCATCTGCGGGGGCTCATGAGGATCTATGCTTCTTACAGCTGCGTGCGGCGTTGGTCGCGTCACTACAGAAAAGCAAGGATTTTATACAGAAAAAAGCATTAAAATCCAATCGACTCTCTTTGACACAGAGAGAGAGAGAGAGAGAGAGAGAGAGAGAGAGAGAGAGAGAGAGAGAGAGAGAGAGAGAGAGAGAGAGAGAGAGAGAGAGAGGGTGGGGGGGGGGGGAGGGAGGGGGGCCGGGGTGGGGTGGGGGGGGGGGTGAGAGAAGTAGATTGTTTGTAAAGGTATTCGGGCCCACGACGGCCGCAGTGGGCCCGCGCACGACTGTGCGCGGGCCCACTGCTGCAGTTCCGGGCCCGAAGACGTTTTGCTACTGGGGTTGTTGTTTTTGGTGTTTCTTTTTACTAGTGTACTGACTCATTGTTAGTTGGGGAGGCGACCAATACCTTTACGGTCAGCTGACACGAATCAAATTATAATCCATATGCTGTGCAATCATCACATTGCGAAAGCACCTTAGCCATTCATCGCGAGGAAATCAGGTGTGACTGGAAGCCAGCAAGAGGCATAGATCCTCATGAGCCCCCGCATCTGCGGGGGCTCATGAGGATCTATGCTTCTTACAGCTGCGTGCGGCGTTGGTCGCGTCACTACAGAAAAGCAAGGATTTTATACAGAAAAAAGCATTAAAATCCAATCGACTCTCTTTGACACAGAGAGAGAGAGAGAGAGAGAGAGAGAGAGAGAGAGAGAGAGAGAGAGAGAGAGAGAGAGAGAGAGAGAGAGAGAGAGAGAGAGAGATGATGAATCTTTATTTATTCAGGATAAAGATATTAGGCAACTCAATGCCTGTCTTACAAGCTGTCCTGTAAACAAACAACATAACAGGAAAATAAACAGAGCATGCAAATAATAACAATAACAATAATAATAATAAGAAGAAGAAGAAGAGGAGGAAGAAAAACTACGGGAAAAAAAAAACAACAACAAAAAAACGAACCCACAATAGGTAAATTAATGAAAGGAAAAAAAAATGGTATTGGAGAATTAGTAACTGCCACCAACACAAAAAGCAAGGAAAATAAATGAGTGCATAGCATTAATATTATACTCAGCTAAGACAGTGTCAAAGAATCAGCAGCATCAAGAGCATATAACGACACCGACAAGACAAAGGATTATCAGTTTACAAATGTAAGGAGAAAGAGAAAATACTTGACGTTCATGTGGTATCAGCAGTAATACTCTGATATGGCAAACTGTTAAGTCAGGCTGAACACGATGGAAGTGCGTGTGCAAAGCACGTTTAAAATGGGTTTTACCGGAACATGATTTAGTGTTCAAAGGCAATGAGTTCCAGACAAAACTACCCGAAAATAGAAGGCTTGACTTGTAGAGATCTATCCTGGGTCGGGGTAAATGAAGCAAGCCACGTCTCGTGTATAGCTGATGTCTAGGGCTGAAGTTAAATAGCGTGCACAGATCTTCGGGGACTTGATAATGAAATATTTTGTGCATGAGGACGCATTTGTTAAATTTGAGTTGATCCGTCAGTGGAAGCAGGCCAAGAGCTTTTATTTTTTCGTCTGTGGAAGTAGGGTTTGGAAAAATTATTTTAACTGAACGACGATATAGCGAGTTGATTTTTTTAATATGACGTCATATATATATATATATATATATATATATATATATATATATATATATATATATATATATATATATATATATATATATATATATATATATATAGAGAGAGAGAGAGAGAGAGAGTCTTGACAATGCCGCCTGTATTAAAAATAACCAGTAACGAAAATAATGCTGAGTTCTGAATGCTGAGTTCAGCAAATCACGAAACTTCAGAGGACGATGAGGGTATGTGCGCTGGTCCGGTTTTGATTTTGGACCTTACGATTTAGAGCCATAATACGATGTGTTTTATTTTCCCTTTCTAAGCGTGTTTTCTTTTATTCTTGGGCATTTGTCAGGGGAAAAAAAGTTCAGTAAAGCAAACATAGTGTTAGCCTGTCAGGCGGCGTGACGGCGTGTCTAGATACAAAGTGGTTTTTAGCAAGAGTCTATGCCCACATGAGGATCTATACCTCTTGCATTTTGGCGGAGTTCGGCTTTTATCGGCAGTGAACGTGTTATGTTAGTCACCGTCTAGTTGTGAAGTACTTTACACTACTAAACGTATTTTTCTGGCTGACCGGTCTACTAGGTGTATTGATTTACAGATGCGTCTGGAGTGCGTCCCAGTCGGAATCTTGAATTAAATGATGGAAACCCATGTTCCTTTGACAGCTGGGGATGTTTGAATTTTAAGTCTACAATGATTTCAGAAACACAGTATGTGTCCACTGGCAGAGAACTGGATATTTAACCCATTACATATTGACACTGATGTTTTTAATTTATTTATTTATTTATTTTTTATTTATTTGTTTTTATTTATTTATTTATTTTTTATTTTTATTTATTTATTTATTTATTTATTTATTTTTTTTGGGGGTGGGGGGTGGGGGGGGGGGTTGCTTATTCTCTTATGACTGCTACATTACAGATTAGGAATAGATCAACCATTCTAGTTCAAGGGTGGTGCAAGAATAGCTTGGCGCCTCAGGCTTTGCTTATTATCTTATGACGGCTATATTACGGATTAGGAGATTGATCAACCATTTTAGTTCAAGGGTGGTGCCAGAATAGCTTGGCGCCTCAGGCGCCAAGCTATTCTGGCACCGCCCTTGAACTACCATAATCAAATTCATTTTAAGCAGTAGTGTATCAGACTGAAAAGGGTTAAAGCGATCAGCAAAGTTTGGTGTATATGACCGTCTTGTTTGACAAGTTGCTATTTATCCGGTCTGCGTATTTTTCTGTCTCGATGGCAGCCTGTTCAACCTCAGACGACTGCAGGCCCAAACGAGAACCCTGGACCAACTGATTCGTGAGCTGCTTTTTGCTGATGATGCTGCCCTCGTTGCACGCTCGGAGAGAGCCCTGCAGCGCATCACGTCTTGCTTCGCAGATGCTGCCCAGCTCTTTGGACTCGAGGTCAGTCTGAAAAAGACAGAGGTCCTCCATCAGCCGGCACCCAAGACAGTGTATCGCCCTCCTCACATCACCATTGGCGAGTCTGAACTAAAGTCAGTGCACCAGTTTACCTACCTTGGCTGCATTATCACGTCGGACGCCAAGCTGGACAAGGAGCTTGACAGCAGGCTGACAAAAGCGAACAGCGCTTTCGGGCGACTTTTCAAGCGGGTGTGGCACAATCAACAGCTGAAAACAGGCACCAAGATCAGCGTGTACAGAGCTGTGGTCCTCACCACCCTGCTGTATGGTTCCGAGTCCTGGGCCCTCTACCGCAGCCAACTACGACTCCTCGAACGCTTCCACCAGCGCTGCCTGCGTACCATCCTGGGCATTCACTGGAGTGACTATGTCACCAACGTCGAGGTCCTTGAACAGGCTGAAACTGTGAGCATCGAGGCTTTGCTGCTGCGGACACAGCTCCGCTGGGCGGGGCATGTCTCCAGGATGGAGGATCACCGCCTACCAAAGATCACCCTGTTCGGCGAGCTTGCTACTGGACACCGAGACAGAGGGGCACCAAAGAAGAGATACAAAGACTGTCTCAAGAAGTCACTTAGTGCCTGCCAAATCGACCACCACCAGTGGTCTTCGCTTGCTGCGGACCGTGACACCTGGCGCTCCACCATTTACAAGGCGGCTGTCTCCTTTGAGGACTCTCGCAGAGCTAGCCTTAAGGACAAGCGGCTCAGGAGAAAAAACAGAGATGCCGCAGCTCAGAACCCTGGCCATACCTTCCCCTGCAGCCACTGCGGTCGAGCCTGCCTGTCTCGGATTGGCCTCCGCAGCCACGAAGAAGCCTGCAGACGTCGTGGGCAACTCCTATAAAATCTTCGTTCGCGAAGTCAAGCCAAGAGAGAGAGAGTATTTTTCTGTGGGCTGGCGATTGGGTGCCTGATCATAGGAGGGGACACGGCGCACGGGAGCTAACCGTTTGTCTGTCCGGCGCTGAGTAATTCCCCTTGGTATGTGCACTATCAGCAAAATCTGGCAGACCATCATCAGTCGAACAAACAGGATTTGCTTGCTGTCTGCCTCCACAGTTTTCAAATTAATAACTAAGCAAGCAATTAACAGCAGATGCTGCATTGAGCTATCACTCGTATGAGAGAACACCTGTCATTAACTCATTGTGCCCGAGGTACAAAATACCCACATTTGGAGTTATCCTCTAAGGAATGCATTGCAATTCAGGAGACAGAGCGACCATGATAGTTTAAGGGTAGTGGCAGAATAGCTTGGCGCCTATAGCCGCCAAGCTATTCTGCCACCACCCTTGAACTATCATGGTCGAGCCATATCTTGCTCCGGTGTGTCGCGGGCAGAATGAGTTAAAGTCCATCATGTTTTTTCGCATGTTTGTACGGGCTTTTAATGCACCAAAAGAGGAGACGTTTTTGACCTGATTTACTGAGAAGAGCTCTGTTATCATGCGTGTAGTTTAGATGAAAGCAGCCACCCCTCAGAGTGAGTCCCGCACAGGTTAGCCCAACAGCTGCTCGCAGGCAGGGGCGGATCTGTAATATGCTATAACAAAGTACCTTTTGGGGAGTTTGGACCCCCTCCCCTCCCTCCCTCCCCCCTCCCGTCTTGTTGGATATTTTGGAAGACACCCCCCCCCCTCCCCCCACTTGTTTGATCATACGTTGTTTGATTTTTCGGCCACTGGAAGCAAGGTCTAGCGTCGGAGAGGCCTTTTGTGTCAGGTTGAAGCACCCCCCCCCCCCCCCGCCGAAATAAAAAAGAAAAAAAAAGAGTGGAACCCCTTCCCCCCTCCCCCCCACCACTCGAGGTAACTGATCCGCCCCTGGTAGGTGTCCACTGCTTCAGGCCAGAACAGGTCTTATGTGGACCCTGGTCACAGTATCGTGCGCTTGCAGCGGTGCCCATTTCATGAAAAACTGAGGCAGTCTGTTTATTAATACCCGACTGATTTTTTTATAAACAGTGTCTGCTACATAAGCCTGCTGTTCGTCTCGGCTCTCGGGTATAATTAAGTCAAATTGTTAAAGTACAATTACGCATAATTCTGCTGACACGTTTCAGCACCAGTTGTGTTTGTTATGCACGCGGCAGCAAAAGAACACGCACTTATTTACTCTGTGCTGCCGTTAGTGTGTCAGTCTATTTTTAGCTGTTTCTCGCACTGATAGCGTTGCATTTGTATAACGGAGTGGAATCATTCTCAGGTTACTTGATACAAAGACAGTGTGTGCTGAACTAATTGTCCTGTGTCTAAATGAACCACAGCTAGACCTGTGTGCAGCGTTTCATAACCATCTGTTAAGGCCCCGTCACACGAGCCGGTTGTGCCCCGATTTTGAAGCCGATTCCGATCCGATTGCGATCGGATGACGTCAATTATCCGATCCGGTCCCAATCGGCTGGGAATCGGGTGTCTAGAACCTGCTCTATTTTCCCGATCCGATTCGGCCCCGGTTGTAAGCTTCAACCAATCAGAGCGCGTCTTGCAAAGCACGTCGTTTCACATTTTGCAAATGGCCGAACACGCCTGTTGTGATCAGTACCACCGCCGTTGCCGCTGATGTTTCGCACGCCTCTTCCCGAATATGATGCAAAACTGCTGATAATGCAAGCACATCATCATCACTGTCAAAACTAGCAGTCATTTTGCAGAACAGGTACGACTTTGATCTTCGGTTCAAACCGGTCGGCTAAACAAGTCGGGAAATGTGTGGCAGTGCACACGTGTTTTTAGTCCGACCCGATCACCTACTGATTCCCGATCAGTTTTCGAATCGGTAGGTGATCGGGCCGGACTAAAAAACGTGTGCACTGCCACACATTTCCCGACTTGTTTAGCCGACCGGTTTGAACCGAAGATCAAAGTCGTACCCGGCTGTTCTGCAAAATGGCTGCTAGTTTTGACAGTGAAGATGATGTGCTTGCATTATCAGCAGTTTTGCATCATATTCGGGAAGAGGCGTGCGAAACATCAGCAACGGCGGTGGTACTGATCACAGCAGGCGTGTTCCGCCATTTGCAAACTAACAACGTGCTTTGCGAGACGCGCTCTGATTGGTTGAAGCTTACGATCGGGACCGATTCGGATCAGAAAAATAGAGCAGGTTCTAGACACCCGATTCCCAGCCGATTGGGACCGGATCGGATAATTGACGTCATCCGATCGCAATCGGATCGGAATCGGCTTCAAAATCGGGGCACAACCGGCACGTGTGGCGGGGCCTTTACAGAAGTGTATCTTTGAACAGTTACGGCGGTAGTGGGCCTTTAACTAAAATTTTTGAAGTTCGGAAATCAGCTGAAAAATTACCTTTTCAGTCTGATCACTGAGTCATCTCATACGTAAAATCGTAGAACCACGATCCCCATGCGTAAAAGGCCGTCGGGCTGACGTCGGCCGCCGTTGGCCCGCGCATAGCCGTGCGCGGGCCAACGTCGGCCCGATGGCCTTTGCGCACTGTGATGATTGGCGTCCACCTCACAAAATGATTTAGATCTGTGTCTCAGAGCCATGCAAGTGCGCACGTGGAGGAACGCTTATTGTGTTATGACGGCTACATTACAAAAGCAGACCGAAAGGGTTGACTGCCAGTGCCTGTAATTTAGAAAAAACTACCAAGTGAGTAGGAAAAGGCACTGTCAAGGGAGAGAAGTGTGCATGATCGACCAGTGATCATAGATCTACTGTGGCCAAAGCACACACACAAAAAAAAAAGAGATAGGAAAGAGAGGGGGCGCTAAGAAAGTGACTGAAAGCAATGCATATCGGGAAGCCCCCCCGATGGTGTGCTGAAGAGGTCGCCAAGACTGAAACAGCTGTCCACACCGGCTAAATATCTGGACCCCCCTTGGGGGGACCTAGATTTAAATTTCCATGCACTGAGTGGCTGGAACAGTGGATATGTGATACGCCCCCCTTCGGGGGGGCTTCCATATGCATTGCTTTCAGTCACTTTCTTAGCGCCCCCTCTCTTTCCTATCTCTTTTTTTTTTGTGTGCTTTGGCCACAGTAGATCTATGATCACTGGTCGATCATGCACACTTCTCTCCCTTGACAGTGCCTTTTCCTACTCACTTGGTAGTTTTTTTTGGCTACATTACAGATTAGGAGATAGATAAACCATTTTAGTTCAAGAGTGGTGCCAGAATAGCTTGGCGCCTCAGGCGCCAAGCTATTCTGGCACCACTCTTGAACTATCATAATCATATTAATTTTAAGCAGTAGTGTATCAGAATGAAAAGGGAGGCCGGTGGTCTTTTTCTATGCCTCCTGACGCCAGAACCGGCTGGGCCAAATGTACACTAACAGCCATCCTCAGTCTGGCGGTGGGGTGGTAACAATGGCGCATCAGTCTCTCTTTATCTGAACACGAGCGCACACATCCGTTTGCAGTTTACAGTTACAGGTTAATCCGTTCACTAACGAGAAAAAAAACTAAACACCGCCTAACTGCAAGGGGTATATACGATATCACCTCATGAGAAAAATTGAACACCACCCAACTGCAAGGGGTATATACGATATCACCTCATGAGAAAAATTAAACACCACCCAACTGCAAGAGGTATAGATCCTCGTGAGAAAAATTGAACACCACCCAACTGCAAGAGGTACTGATCCTCATGAGAAAAATTGAACACCACCCAACTGCAAGAGATACAGATCCACATGAGAAAAATTGAACACCACCCAACTGCATGAGGTACAGATCCTCATGAGAAAAATTGAACACCACCCAACTGCAAGAGATACAGATCCACATGAGAAAAATTGAACACCACCCAACTGCAAGAGATACAGATCCACATGAGAAAAATTGAACACCACCCAACTGCAAGAGGTACTGTTCCTCATGAGAAAAATTGAACTCCACCCAACTGCATGAGGTACAGATCCTCATGAGAAAAACTTAACACCACCCAACTGCAAGGGGTACAGATCCTCATGAGAAAAACTTAACACCACCCAACTGCAAGGGACACAGATCCTCATGAGAAAAACTTAACACCACCCAACTGCAAGAGGTACAGATCCTCATGACAAAACGTAACACCACCCAACTGCAAGAGATACAGATCATCATGAGAAAAATTGAACACCACCCAACTGCAAGGGGTACAGATCCTCATGAGAAAAACTTAACACAACACACTCAACTGCAAGGGGCACAGATCCTCATGTGAAAAACTTAACACCACCCAACTGCAGGAGGTACAGATCCTCGTGAGAAAAAACTGAACACCATCCAACTGCAAGGGGTATATACGATATCCTCATGAGAAAAATTGAACACCACCCAACTGCAAGAAGTATAGATCCTCCTGAGCCCCCGCAGTTGCTGGGGCTCATGAAGATCTTTTGCCACTTGCTCTAGTCAGTTTGTAGCTGGGAATCTTGAAATATTTATGATAAAACGACTAACACAATCTACGTCCATTGGCAGTGAACGGGTTAACGCATTTAACCCCAAGGCAACATTTCCCAAATTCTGGAGGTGCTACTTAAGGACTGTGTACCTGTTGCAGGAGATGGATTAAAGGCGCCAAGCTCATCCGGCACTACCCTTGAATTATCATGATCAATCCATCTCCTGGTGTAGGGCGTTGGGGCTAAATGGGTTAACATCCTCAGGACTTCCTTCAAGTCTAGAGCAGAGATGTCAGTAAAGAAGTCCATCCTGATCCCCACTACACCAGTGATTCCATGAGAGTCGATGCTTCACTCAGATCTCAATGAGCACGGCCGTGCCTCGGCCAACGGCGGCCGACGTCGGCCCGATGGCCTTTGCGCACTGAGGTGGCAGTGAAAGGCAGGCTGGGCCCGGTAATACTGCGTAAACACCTTGCGTCCTATCAGTAGCATCTGATTCGAGGTAAGAAGGACGTTGACTTGCACTTCATACTCAAACAGAGCCCTCATTATGCAAGTTTTAAGAGGCACATATTCTCGTGTTCTGCGAGGGCTCAAGAGAATCGAGACCTCTTGCTTGGCAGGGATAGTCGGCCCCATTTATACCCTGAATCTGCTCATCAGACAGGAAAAGTCCTCTTGCGCAAAGCATGCCACATATTTGGACCCTGCTTGCATGCATGTCTTTAGACAATAGGCCGCTGTCTCCTGACCCCCCGACAAGCCAGTTTTTTCATCAGTCCTGCGTACGATATGCAAACATTGCAGATTCTCATTGTTACTGTTGGTGATGCAAAAATGCCTAGGCGCCTAAATCGACCATGACAGTATAAGGGTAATGCCATATTTCTTTTGAGCCTAATTTAGCCATCATCGTCCGTAAGGTTAATTTATTCGCGGCCAGACGCATCCGGATGCGGCTGGCCGCGAATGAGTTAATACCAGAATAACTTGTTGCCTAGGTTCGCCATGAATGTCAAAGGGTGTTGTTAGAATAACTTGGCGACTAAATTTACCGTTATGTTTTAAGGGTAATGCCAGAATAGTTTGGCGCCTAGATCGACCACGAATACGTCCAAGTGTAATGCCAGAGAAGCTTGGCGCCGAAATAGACCATGATGCTTCAAGGGTAACTGCCAAAATAGTTTAGCGCCTATCTGTACCATGATATTCCCTTTGCGCCCAGACTGACCATGACAGTCTTAATCGCAGAATAACTTGGCGCCCTATACCGAACATGGTGATTCAAGGGTGGTGCCAGAATAGCTTGGCGCCTTGAACACTCACGTCGCTCCATATCGTTGTTGTAGTTTATCAGTGCTTAATGGGCTAGGATATAATACTCGTGTCAAAACGTAGAATGGAAGTGGTCCATAAATTAACGCATCTCTTTTGCTTGTCAGTATAATTATATGGTAATAGACTTACGGTAGGAGCTGGTAGAGTTAACCCATTCAGCCCTGACGCACTACAGCAGGAGATGGGTCGACCATGATAATTCAAGGGTAGTGCCAGATTAGCTTGGCGCCATTGAATAATCATGGTCGACCCATCTCCTGCAACTGGTGCATAGTCATTAGATGACGCCTCCATAATCTGGGAAATACGGCCGTTGGGCTGAATGAGTTAAGCTGATGATCGTTCTTTGACAAAAAATGTGTATGGCAAATATATGCTGTGCGATTTGATGACGATAAAAGGTGACATCCAGATTAACCCATATCATACTGAGGCTAACAGCTTCAAATTTGTACACTGCCATATGAACGCTACATTATAGTACTTACAGATAAGGATATAGACCAATGGCTTTAGTTCAAGGGTGGTGCCAGAATAGCTTGGCGCCTTGAGGCGCCAAGCTATTCTGACACTACCCTTGAACTATTTTAGTCAAACTTATTTCACACACTGGTATATTCCGAATGATAAGGGTTAAATGAATAAAAGACGACTTCGGTGAGTCTTCACAACTGTACATATCGATGCATGCTCGATATCTGCGCATGCATAAGTAGATTCATTATCTTCGGGAAAGCTATCTCCAGAAACTTTATTCCAATTATTTGTTATGATTAGGCCGGTTAACTTTGAACTTGAACCCATTTATTTCCTTCGTCAGTCCTTTTCGGACGTCTTGTAATTGCCATACATACGCACAAAGAAACACAGAAACAAACGGATCGAACGATCGAACGAACCAACCAACCAATCAATCAATCAATCAATCAATCAATCAATCAATCAATCAATCAATCAATCAATCAATCAATCAATCAATCAATCAATCAATCAATCAATCAATCAATCAATCAATCAATCAACGAAACAACAAACAAACAAACAAACAAACAAAGCCCTTTCTGACCACCCACGCACATAGTTCTATCAATAAATGCCAGTAGGCGTAAACCTCGAAAGATGCCTGAAATAGTGGCATCTAAGCGCGTCATGTAGCTTTCTATAGCGAACCTCACGCATCTAACGCTATTTTCGTTCGTCGTCGCCTCGGGATGATGGCAAAATGGGGAAGCTGGCGACAAATTTATAGCTCTGCGCTCTGCCGAGGGCATTCTTCGATTTACGTTGACTGACGTTGAAGTCTCGCTAAAATTATAATTCCTTGACCACACGTTGACACATTCTACTTCTACGCTTTTTAGCCGATTTTTAAAATCATTGCCCTGCGTGTGATCACGGTTTGATCTTGTCCACTCAGCTAGTCATCTGCAAGAGGCATAGATTCTTACGAGCCCCTGCAGCCGCAGGGGCTCATGAGAATCTATGCCTCTTGCTTGTAGGAATATAGACCGCACACATGCAGTAACATCCGTGTTTCCTCCCACGGGTGACATTCAGCACGTTTTTGTCTACCGTATTTACAAAATACAATAGACTTTGAAACTGTGTGGCTGGTCGGAGCGCATTCCGGAGCATGCACATGACGGTTTTGGCGTGTGAGGCAGAAATCTGGCAAAGAAGTAACAAGATAAAAATGACGTCACGTCTAGCTACGCAAACCTTGCTAGAGAACGTCTTTTTGGCGCCAAAGCGCGGTGTGTGTGTGTGTGTGTGTGTGTGTGTGTGTGTGTGTGTGTGTGTGTGTGTGTGTGTGTGTGTGTGTGTGTGTGACAGCGACTAGAGCCCGCGTTTGATTACGGACAAGCTTGAAGTTTTAGGATATTGTCTCTAAAAGAGTTATCTCAAAACTTTTAATTCGATTTTTTTTTATTAAGATGCTCATTGGCGAAAAAATGGCCATTAAAAAAAAACAACCGGTTGGTCCACACTGGAGTCCGTAATTTTTCTTATTTTTATTAGATAGTTTGCGTATAGCTAGATAAAAGGGAGATATTGAATGAGTTCGTTAACCAGCATTGTACCTCTAGAACGTTTTGAGTGATAATTAAATATTTAAAAAAAAATATATTTTCACGTTTTTGGGATTAATCTCACGAATTATATGGTTAAATCTTAAAACAATTGAATCTTTTTTACGAAAAAAAATCTTCTCATTAACAATCGCATGCATTATCGTATATTGTATTTACATAAGCCTACAGTTTGTCTCGGCTGTCGGGTACGATTAGGTCAATTGTGACCTGTATGCCCTAGGTGTGAAAATCAGACAATGTTTTGCACCACTTTTTAGGAGTCATTTGTAAAACAGCTAACATACATAACTTTAATTTTTATTTTGCGACAAAACTGTCTTCTCATTAATACCCGCATGATTTCTCATAAACAGTGTTTTCATAAGCCTGCTGTTTGTCCCGGCCCTTGGGTAGGATTAGGTCAAATTGTGACCTGTAAGGCCTAGGCGTGAAAATCAGGAAGAAAATTGCAAAGTTGATTCTCTGATACGTCAAATGTTAGTACTGCGATGAGTGACGTATAACATCGAGTCGTCACTATGAACACAGCGTTATAGGACTAATGATGCCAAGACTTGAAGCTTGAAGTGACGTCATTTTGCTGCTTGTGCTATTATTCTACTTCAAAATAGCTATGCTACGCCAGTGTAATGTATTGTCTTTGGCCAGACCACGGAGCTTAGAATGGCGGGAATCGCCGTTGTCACACCAGGGAGGAAGGTTCGAGACCACACGGAATTGTTGGATTTTTCTGATCGATTTTTAATGATTAATTTTCTCTTTCGCACGACAAACGATAGACAAAGACGTACACAAACCAAATCACTACTCAGTTAATTCATACATGCACCTGTATTACAATAAATTAAACACACATACTTAAGCATTCACGCAGAGTTCGGAGCACTAATCATATTTCATACACTCATTGTTTCACTGCAATGTTTCATCTCATTGCCGAAACCACTGCAATGTTTCATCTCATTGTCTGCCGAAACCACTGCAATGTTTCATCTCATTGTCTGCCGAAACCACTGCAATGTTTCATCTCATTGTCTGCCGAAAACTGTCTACTGTTTAAGCTGATTTTTAGTAAACAATCTAATTACATCCGACCGTAAATTGAAGATGAATATATCTTAGTCGTTGCCATCGCTGGTCGTTGACCTACGTCACTTGTTGAATGCGAGGACTGTCTCTCACGGTGGCCCGTTGATTCAGTTCCCCTGGATTAGTTCTCCCGTACAACTAGGCTCACTCTTCAACCCGCCTGGGGCAATTCTCGTCACACCTGGAATGACTCATCACACCTGAAGTAACTCTCATCACACCTGGAGTAACTCTCATCACACCTGGAGTAACTCTCATCACACCTGGAGTGCATCTATCCAACATATAAAATTGTATATCCCATTTAGATATTCGCCATTTAGTTTGATCGTTTCTTCCACCCGAATGACGACACGCATGTAGCGATGACGAGCGCCAACGGCTCCCGGACGTTGTCGTCCATTCGCGATCGTTTCCGACATCGAATAAAATATCATATAAGAATCAGTTCGAAATGCCATGCAGACACACGAATACGACATATTTCCGCACAACACATAACCCCTCAAGCTCGAACCGAATCACTCAAAAATCAAATAGGCTCAAACGAAACGCTTCCCAATCGACCGACTGCATCCTCGCGCTCGAAACCATCCTTTCGTGCGAATGTACGCACCGTTGGTCTGGCTAGGTGATAGAAGCTCTTGTACGTGTCGTCGTTGTATCTGACCAGAGGTCTGTGTACTGACGGGTTTACCATCCAGCTGGGCCGTTTGTGTTGCATAGTTCGGAGTTTAACGTCCACGGCACGGAAGTGATAATGGACAGCCCTGACCGACGGGTTATGGGGACAGGAAAATCTATTGCCTGTGGAGTACGACCTGAACACTGATCAATTCAGGCGCACTACAACTGCGCCACTTTGATTTACCAGGACCTTTCAACGGACATGCTATTGAACAAGCCCGTCAATTTTCCCTGGATTGTGAGTCCAGCTACCGGGGCCGGGACGGGGATTCGAACCCACGACCAACAACAACGGTCCTTAGAGTTAAAAAGTAAGCTATCTAGCTTTATTCAAATTGTTAAGAAAGGTTAAAAGGACCATGTACAGTATTTAAGATATGGCTAAATCCTACTATGTACATTTAAAACTGTGCGCTAAGTACGGTGCCCACAGTGGCGGTCGTACAATGTAGGGAGCAAACTGTCGTTTGTGTACTGTAATGTCCCATTTATAGTTAATCCACATGCGACCGTGCATTGAGATTGGTGCATCGCTGCCGTGTAGATGACCGATTTTGATCAGGTGACACGCTGGAAAATCACCCTGCTTGCTGTTGATTCCCAGACCCATGTTGTACTCGATTCCATCAGATGAGTATGGGATACGCTGATCGATGATATCAAGAGCGTTATTAAACTTGGACGCTGTCATGTCCATTTTGTTACCTTCGGATGTCTGATGAATAGCGTTGGCCAACAAATATTTTCTTTTGTTCGGGTTACTCCAATAATATAAATAACCCATCTCTGCGTTCTGCTTGTCAGCCATGTTTAGTTGAAGAATATCATCTTCGTTGTCAGTCTCTAGAGGCCGTGGGATAGCCTCGCTGTAGATGTGATTTGCAGGATCATAGCTTGGCGCTGTAGTGTCTGTCACCACTCCTTGAATGGCTGGGTCTTGCACGCCTTAGTAGATGTCCAGGCATTTCAGATTTAATTGAACGATGGAAAGATACGCTTCGCTTTGACTGCGGGCAGGCTGCTGTGTCATGGTCCCGTTTACATCCACCAGGTAATCTTGACTTCCATCCATTTTTTTTTCAGTGTGAGGACCCCATTCCCAATGGTCATCGAGAATTAGGATCACACTCGCAGCGGCTTTGAAGTTGGTCTCAATACTCAGCTTTACCGCTGGCACTGGGATAAGTCTTGATCGTGCAACACTGCACTGGAGACATGTCAAAACCGATTCCATCAACAGTAAAGTAATCGACGTTGAACAAAGCCTCCATCATGTCGATGGGCGTGACTGCGGTCCTCAGGTATTTATAAGGAATCCTTTGGAATCCTTCACGTATACCTCAGCCTTTGCCAGCTCCTAGTTTTGAACGGAATGTCATCACGTCGTCATTACTTCCGATGAAATGTTCAAACCGCTTTTCAAAGTGGTACTTCTGGTTGTGGCTTCCTAGACTATGAAAAGGCCGAATATCAGCGACACCTTTATTACTGCCGCCCACTGTACTACTTCTCATAGTCTTCATCGGCACAGACTCTTTAAACATTTTCTGTCACCGTCAGCCATGAGAGTGTCTTTGATGAAGCCATCTTTGTTTTATCTCGTAATACGTCCGCCTGATTTTTCGGGTCAGTCGGACGATACAACGAGCCCGTAGTGCGGATAGCCTGATTAATAAGGCCATCTGCAACAGTCTGAGCCCCTAATGAACCCAAATCCTTCCACAAAGCCTCAAGAAAAGGAGGAACCGCTACCGTGTCCGTCATTTTCGTATCTGAGAAATATTTACTGCAATACAACGCTTTTATATTAGCGCGCCGAAAATCCAAATTTCAAGCAAGAAAATTGCAAGGTCAAATGTTTGTACTGCGATGATATAACATCGTATAATATCGAGTCGTCACTATGAACGCAGTGTCGTGGGACTAATGATGCCATGATAGTTCGTGAGCCAAGCTCGAAACTGGTACCATTCAGGCGGGCAAATTCTCATATAGATTTTTGGTATGCTCAATGTCGATAGGGATAGAAAAATCACGGGAGACTTCTGGATCGAGTAGCTTTTTGTCTGTTTACACATGATTTTTAACCCCACCCTCCACTGTGCAGACATCGCTTTCAAGTTCTGCATCATCTTTTATCAAAGACAAAAATATAAATATGTTGATTCTAGGTCAGATTTATTATTGAAACAATATGCACATGCATTGCTGAATCTAAAAATATGTTTGAAACTATGTTTAGTTTCATATCCTGTCAGTGAACTCCCGCCCCCTCCTCCACCCCCCAAAATGCTGAAACTCGCCACAAAATGTAGCATTACTTTCATCACAAAGCGTATCCTTTTGCTTTTATTTTGAAGTTTTTGGGTCTGATATCTGGAAACACAGTATAGCTACCTAGAACAATACCTGTCTGTCTGTCCGTCTTTCCGTCCAAATGTCCGTCAATCCTTGTCATTTTGCTATGTGGTCAGAGTAAATACAAAAAATAGAATTTTTTTTAGAAACTATATGCGTCATTAACTTCTTACTTGGTACAAGAGTTGTTAGCTGTAGTGCAATTGTACACAAGTATTTTTCGATGACCTTGTGTGAAGGTCAAGGTCACAGAGGTCAATTAAAGACAACAAATTGTCATTTATCGCCCAAATCTGCACCCTCTCACACACTATGGCAAGATCTGAGCCCAAATTTGACACAGTTGCAACTTATAATCTGTGTTCTTATAAACACATAAATTAGAACTTTACAGCAGATTTGAAATAAGATGTATGCAAAGAATAATCAGTTACAATTCCAGTGAACGTTCATCTGTCTTTCTGTTTCTGATCAAATAACCTCTCATGCTTCCAATTTACATCTATAAGATAACGGGTACACGCACTCTATGTATTAATCATCTATTAACTATTTATGAAATCAAATTACAATCTGTTCATGAAATAAAGTGTGCAAAATATGTGGTAAATTAGTCACTCTAAATAATCGACTTCACACCGCCACACAGGAGCAATTCAACAAGCAAGACAAATCACTGAAAACATACAAAGATTAAGGTTTAAATCTCTTCTAAAAATGTTCTGGGCTAATTTATTAAAGCAGATATGAGAAAACACAGTCATGGGTGTTTTAGGAACAAAATGAGCCTCTGTCCTTTGCCCTTTCTACTTTACCATACAGCCTGCAAGTCTTTTTCATCAGCAGTAACAGAAGTGCTTGAAAACTGTACGAGCATTGAAAGTTTTCAGCAAGTGAATTAACAATCAAACTCATCTTTATCATCGGCATCGTTTTTATTATCTTCTGCGGCTCTTCAACACAATCCTCCTCAGAGCTATGATTCTCATATTTCTGAAGCTTCACCTGTCTGTACATTTCAGAGCATTCTTTACACAGATGCGCCCTGTTGTAATCCATGATCTGACACGCTTGGACGTTCTTGTCTTTTGTTTCCGTCTCCCATCCATTCTTGAAAATCAAAGCAAAAGGGTATGCTCAGTGATGAAAATAATGATAGATTTTGTGACGAGTTTCAGCATTTTGGGGGGTGGTGGAGGGGGTGGGAGTTCACGGGCAGGATATAGAACTAAACACAGACTTAATCATATTTTTAGATACAGCAATACCTATAAATGTCGTTTCAATAGGAAATTTGCACTGGCATCATTATATTTGAATCATTGTCAATGATGAAAGAAGATGGTGGACTTGAAATCGGTGTTTCTGCTGCGTAGGGTGGGGTTAAAGATCATGTGTAAACAGACTAAAAGCTACTCGATCCAGATGTCTCCCGTGATTTTTTTTATCCCTAGGGACATTGAGCATAACAAAAATCTATTTGAGAATTTGCCCGCCTGAATGGTACCGGTGGCCAATTTTGGAGCCTTGGCTCACGGACTATGACGTGAAGCTTGAAGTGACGTCATTGCTCTGCTCGTGCTATTATTTTTCTTCAGAATAGCTATACTACGCCAGACAACGGAGCTTACAAATGGCGGGAATCGCCGTGTGTCCGTCTTTATTTAAGTGTGCCAGTGTGTGTGAGAGGGTGGGTTAGAGTAGAAGGAGATGGATTCCTGTCGCTACACGCGATAAAGAACCTTTGACGTCATCCGTAAATTACGTCGTTTATAATAAACTTCGGATATAACAGCAAGAGATTCTAGGTCCTCTGGCGATATCCGAACTTTACTGTATTTACTTTTTATAGTTTTGGCCAACAATATCGCTCTTTCTGACTGAATTTCCTCACTGAGATGCACGCTTACGGCCCACGTTGACCGGCAACACTCTATTGTGTAATGCATAATTATGGAGAACAGAGTGTTGCAGATCGACACTCGCGCGTTTGCGTCAACGGATTCAGTTACAGAAAACGGTCGGTTTTTTTTTTCACGATGTACGGACAAAATAAAAAATTTGGCGGGACAGTAAGGCGGCCATTATCTAAGTGGGTATGTATCCTCGGTCCCGGTAAAAGCTTTTGGCGACCTGTGACCTTGAGAATCTTATATAATGCCCCTTTAAGCAGTCCGTGGCGCAGTGGTTAAGGCGCCTGCCACCAATGCTAAAGATGCGAGGTTCGATTCCGGGTTCCGGCGTCGGATTTTTCTCCTCTAGTAAGTGTCACCGTTAATTCGGGCGGACCGTCGGGGGTTCTTTCTCCGGGTACTCCGGCTCTTCCTCCCCCTCCACTTTGGTATCAGTTTCAGCCAACTTAATAAAATTTCAAATACAAAACGATTTCCAAATACCGTCAGTAGCTCGCTTGAGCTTGCCCTTAGCACCACGTGAATGTTCTGTGTTTACGTACAGTGTGTGAGTGAATGCGTGTGATTCACGTGAGCGTGCTTGTTGGGTTCAGTTCGCGGCTACATTCTGCGCATTGAGTTATATTATAAATATGAGAAATGCGCCATATAAATGCTATGCATTATTATTCATTATTAAGCAACGCTGGTACAATACAGAACTAGCAAGAGGCATATGCCCTCATGAGCCCAGCATTTGCGGAGGCTCATGAGGATCTGTATCTCTTGCAGTTGGGTCGTACACAATGCGCAAAAGGCCATTGGGCCCACGTGAGTCGCCGTTGGCCCGCGCACGCCTGTGCGCGGGCCAACGGCGGCTCACGTCGACCCATTTGCGCATTGGGTATTACTCATTTTCTTTTATCGGCAGTGAAGTGATTAAGCAACAGCTAACAACACAACTAGCAGAATAGCAACAGCAACAACAACATTAACAATTAGACACAGCAACAACAACATTAACAATTAGACACAGCAACAACAACTTGACATTACTTACTTACTTACGCCTGTCACCCCTACCCGGGTATAGGCCGTCGACGAGAGACCTCCAGCGACTCCTGTCCTGTGCTTCTCCTACGATTCTACTCCAGGTGGTTCCCAGTCTCTTGATGTCTGCTTGGAAGTCTCGACGCCAGGAGTTTCTCGGCCTACCTCTTTTCCTCTTTCCCTGGGGGTTCCATGACAATGCCTGCCTAGTGATACTGGAAGCTGGCTTTCTCAGACTGTGACCGATCCATCCCCATCTTCTTCGCCCAATTTCATTCTCTGCTGTTATCTGCTCTGTTTTCTCCCAGAGTCTGACGTTGCTGATCTTCTCTGGCCAGTGGATTTTAAAAATTCTTCTAAGGCAACTGTTCATGAAGGTCTGTACTCTGTTGACTGTGGTTTTTGTCAATCTCCAAGTCTCTGCTCCATATAGGAGAACTGCTTTTACATTGGAGTTGAAAATCCGGACTTTGGTGTGTTGTGACAGCTCTCTGGAACTCCACACTTTTTTCAACTGGAGAAAGGCTGCTCTGGCTTTACCGATTCGTGCTCTGACATCTGCATCAGTGCCGCCTTTTTTGTCTATGATGCTCCCGAGATAGGTGAAGGACTCCACCTCCTTCAACAGGGTGCCAGCAAGCAAGACTGGTTCTTCCCTGGTTGCGTTCAGCCTCATTGTCTTTGTTTTCTGTTTGTGAATGGTGAGGCCCACTTGGGACGAGATGTCAGCAAGCCTCGTGGTCTTGTCCTGCATTTGTTGATGAGTGTGGGACAGTAATGCCAAGTCGTCTGCAAAATCGAGGTCGTCGTACAGAGGAACTTCATTCTCCGTCAGGGCAATAGAATCCTCCTTCGCGGCGGAACAGGTTTCTATTGAATCCACATCCACCGCACACGTTATTTCAGTTGCGAAGTGAGCATGATCGTGGGCACGGTGGACAATCCCTCCTCTTTCGTCTGCTTCGAGTCAGGCGGTATCTCAATTTGTTTGGCGGGTGTGGGAGATGCGGATGATATTTTTGGGGGGTCTGAGCGCCTGTGGTGTCAGAACCATCAGAAGTCGTCCCAGAGAGTCTCAGTCTTGGAGTGTGGCAGCGCGGCCGATGCGGGAGAGATGAGCTTTTGGGCCGTGGCTAGAGGACGCGGATGCGCATGGCGGGAGGCAGGTCGGCGTAGAGGGAGCGGCCCGAGTGCTCGTCGGACATTAATTGGACTCTGCCAAGCGCTCGCGGTCCATCTGCTCCTGTATGTAGCCGTCCGTCATGGTGCCGGAGATGAAGGTAAAAACGCAGCGTCACGCCGCCTCCGCCTGCACCAAACACCTGTCCCGCAACTGTTAGTCAGATGTTCCAGTCTTTAGAATCCTGTGTCACAGACGTTCAGCCTGAACCACACAGAACAAACTGCAAATGAATATTGACAAAACTGAGGCCTTGCGATTTTCTTGTTCAACCTCCACTGATCTCCCAGACACGATCAGAGTTGGTCAGAACAGTATCCCTTTTCCGAGTCGGCCTGTAATCTTGGTGTTATCTTTGACAATATGCTGACCATGAGAGAGAATGCCAACAAGGTTTGCCAATGTTCCTTCTTTGAATCAGTTCAATTCGACACCTTCTCAGTCACTACTGAAGCAACTAGAGCGCTTGTTACCTCCCTTGTTCTTTCCCGCATTAATTTTTGTAAATTTCCTTTTGGCAGGTGTTCCACAGAATCTTTTTGATAAACTTCAAAGAGTTATGAACTGCTCTGCCCGACTAATTTACAGAGTACCGAAACGTGATCACATGAAGCCCTTACTTGTTGACCTGCACTGGCTGCCTGTATCTCAAAGAATTGTGTACAAGGTTTCTGTTATTTGTTACAATGCTAATATCGGTTCTGCTCCCCCAGATATTTGTCCGACTAGTTCATATTTACACGCCTTCAAGATCCCTCCGTTCAGCATCAGACACGCGTATTTCAGGGTTCCTAGGCGAAAGAAGTCTAGCCAGGGCCAGCGTGCCTTTTTTCTTATTTCGGTCCAGTCACCTGGAACCGACCTTCCAACCCATGTCAGACATGCTCCATCTCTGTCTCCTTACAAATCACTGCTCAAAACCTATCTGTTTTTGTATGCGTATAGTTAGATGCATTTTCAGTGCGTTAGCAATCTTTGTCAGTAACTGTTCTTGTAATGGTGTGTGTGTATGTGTGAGTGTGAGCTTTTGATGTGTCACTTCAGTTTTTGTAACATTTATTGTAGCGGGTTTTTTTTTTCTTGCACTTTTTGTTCTGTGATTTTTGATCTTGTAAAGCGCTTAGAGCACCATTCATTTGGAGGTTAAGCGCTATATAAATGTACATTTTTATTATTATTATAACTGGTCCGCCCACGCATGGGATATGGCGATAATAATAATGATAATAATAATGATAATAATAATGATAATGATGATGATGATAATAATAATAATGATAATAATAATAATGACCATGATAATGATGATGATACTACTCCTTCTGCTGCTACTACTTATGATAATAATAATAATAATAATAATAATAATAATAATAATAATAATAATAATATATAACTCTTCTATAGCGCAATATCCCCACAAAGAAAGGCTCAGAGCGCTTTACATCTAGATAATCTAACTAATTGAAATTAACTAGCTCAAGTACTGACGACGTACAAAAACACAATCATTCATGCACACTGACACAATACTAAAATAATAAACATAACATGTCAAGAGCCTGATCAGATATATTCATGTTGATGGGAAAACGTAGAGTTGATCAATCCCTTTCAAAGGAGAGATTTAAAAAATATGTTTTCAATCTAGCCCTGAAAATGGCCAAAGATGGTGCATGGTGAATATCATGGGGAAGACCATTCCACACTTTGGCCGGAACTTGGAAAGAAAAGAACCGCTGTTAAAAAGTTTTTAAGGACACTCTGGGGATAGTCAATATTCTGTCGTCATGATGATGATGATGATGATGGTGATACTACTATTAATAATGATAATAATGATGACGGTGATGATGATGGTGATAATGATTAAACACGATGACATGATGATGATGACTGATAGATCAAGATGAATTTTACGAGGTACGAAGGAAGCGGCCGTAGCTGACGGGTACTGCATCAAACCGGTGATGTACCGTCCCAGTACGCAAAAGGCCATCGGGCCGAAGTCGGCCGCCGTTGACCCGCGCACGGCGGTATCCTGGCCAACAGCGGCTGACGTCGGCCCGATGGCCTTTTGCGCATTGGGGTACTATTCAGGCCCCGTCATCGCTGTGTCCCCTGCTGTTAGCGGTCCAAACTCCTCACTGCCGTCTGCAGATGCTAGACGGATAGAAATCAAGCACCGCATCAAACTCGTGCTATGATGATCTGCAAGATGCATAGATGTTCATGAGCCCCTGCAGCCGCATGGGCTCATGAGCATCTATGCTACCATTGTTACATCTGTGTGAAGCAGTCAGAGGAGACCATAATGTCTTTGAGTGTGGGCCAGGACGAAGAAGAGAGCCATGCATGGCTGGAGAGGAGGACCCCCCTCGGTGCTAGAAAATGGTTGCGCTCCCTTGCACAGTAGTGTTATCAAAGAGACTGCAGGATACGCTACATAGGACAGTTGCATGAGTGAGCTTAACAATCCTGCGCAAGCCACTACGCAAGCGGAGAACCTTGCTTAGTGGCTTGCGCAGGACTGAGCTCATGCAACCCGCCCTAGTATCGTTGGTGTTATTATATGTGCATATCAGTGTGAAATCACATTTCAAGTTATTTTACGCGTCGTTTCATGTTGTTATGTTTCATACGCCGGTAATGACGTTAAATGAGATCAAATGAGGTTGCAAAAATAAATTGTGCGTATGTGCGTGAATATTTTCTTGATCATTTTGAAAAACGACTGAGCTGAAAAACTCAGTGAAGACTGAACTGAAGTCGTGTGCCGTGTGTGTGTGTGTGTGTGTGTGTGTGTGTGTGTGTGTGTGTGTGTGTGTGTGTGTGTGTGTGTGCCGTGTGTGTGTGTGTGATGTGTGTGTGCCGGTGTGTGTGTGTGTGTGTGTGTGTTGTGTGTGTGTGTGTGTGTGTGTGTGCGTCAGTGTGTGTGTGCTCGTGTCACAGTGCCGCCGGTGTCAGTGCCGTGTGTGTGTGTGTGTGTGTGTGTGTGTGTGTGTGTGTGTGTGTGTGTGTGTGTGTGCCGGGTGTGTGTGCCCGACAGTCAGAGAGAATGATAATAGGGATGGGGTCGGGGGGTGGGGGTGGGTTGGGGTATGAGGCGGGAGGCATACTAAGAGGGGGGGGGGGGAGGTCTAGTAAGCATGCCGACAGGGTGACCATATTGCCACATACCCGATCAGTCCCACAAGAGGATTGGTTAGAATGCTACACTGAGGGGTTTCCCGTGGTATTTTACGTATATGTCACAGGTCGCACTGACGCAGGTCACTAGACCGTAGGCAGTGCTGAAAAAAACCCGAAAAGAACACCAAGCGCAGAGAACATTTTGCTGCTTTACTGGGGAAAATAAAACCCATAATAAATACATTTAGTCTGAATAACTCGATTAATATTTGAACAAAAAATACTTTGCGTGACTTCCGGGTCACCATGCAAGGTCAATTCCCCCCATCTACCCCATTCTACGTACGCTAAGCGTAGACATTCGGGGCGAAGGAACTAGACCAGTTAGCACGCGTGCTTGAGTGGTGTGAGCCCAGCGCGGCATGCCATTCAGATTAAGTTAATTTAGCGTGAAAGTATAGCGCTCGTCTGCTGAGCCTGTCATGCTGCTATTATATCCCGAGCAATGTTCCTCAGGTCTGAGGTTGCAAGTGGTGCCATTCTCAGCAAGAGACATAGATTCTCATGAACCCCTGCATCGCAGGAGCTCATGAGAATCTATGCCTCTTGCAAAATCACCGCTCGTCTGCGAAGTTTGAATGTTGCTCAAGTCGGAAAAAGTTCCTCAGTTTTAGGATGTAAGCGGCGGAAATCGCTTGTAAGAGGCATACATACTCATGGGCCCCTGCAACTTGCAGGGGCTCATGAGAATCTATGCCTCTTGCAGACCGTGAGGGCTTGATGAGCCACTGTACTCGCCGGGCCGCACTGAGACAACGTCTCGGAATCTCCTGGACTTGGCGGAACTAAAACTCAGAGGTATACTAAGTCAGCAAAGGCGTACATCCTCATCTTTCTCAGTCTCTAATATATAAATTTCAAGAGTCGCTGGACGCATGACTGGAGACAGCCGGCTTTGCGTGTTTTCCGGCTGTCGCACATTCTGCCAGTGTACAATCACATTGTATGTGCATGCAGCTTGCACACCGCCGGTGATGAAACATTGTTGTCAGCGCACACTATTCACTGATTCATGGTCTGTTTGTGCTTCTAAACTTGAAGTGAAAAAAAAATAAACAAGTAAACAAGCAAACACTTGTAGCCCGTATTAGGTACGTTCACACCAACAGACATGTCAGTGCATCAGCTCAGTTCAGTCCCCACCTCCCAAAAAATACAACGACAACAACAACAACATACACAATCACACACGCACACAGCGGCACACACGCACGCACGTAATACTCATACACACACTCAAACACACGCACGGACGCTTGTACGCTGCACGCACGCACGCCCGCCACGCGTGAACGAACGAACGAACACACACACAATCGCAATCACATACACACATTGACGTGCGCGCTCACACACACACACACACACACACACACACACACACACACACACACACACACACATACACACACACGCATCCCGCGTCAACCCGGCTGAACTCAGTAAAATCGTCCGGCCCCGGCAGGGAAAGAATAAAATATGATTCTCACTTGTATCCTTAGTAGCAGGCGGCACGTGCGTGTGCCTGAGGACCTATCCCTCGTGCTGTGCCTACATCGAGCATGATGCACGTGTTTATCTTTGAAGGAGACTGCGATCAAGGTACCATCCTTCTCAAAAATATTCCAGCGTTTTCTGCAATAGGTACAGTGCATGGTGCGCGCGCGTGCGGTTCCAGATACACAAAACAGTGCCACGCGGGCGTGAGGCGGAGAACCTGGACTGAACTATAACCATTCAGAGACCCAAACTCCACAGACATCCTTTATGTGAAGAAACATAGACGTAAATTAATCCTTAACCCGCCAGCAGGAGGCACAGACTCTCGTGATCCCCTGCAGTTGCAGGGGCTCACGAGAATCAATGCCTCCTGCAGACTTACCCTGCTCACAGACCTCCACCCCAGTGGCAATCTCCATCTGAACAACCGCACGTGTGATGAAGTTGATCCGTAACCTGCCAGCAAGAGGCATTGATACTCGTGAGCCCCTGCAGCTGCAGGGGCTCACGAGTATCTATGCCTCTTGCAGGTGGGAGAAAAGAGCGTGGGGTGGCCGAGCTGTAATGAAACAGGAGGGTCTAAGCCTTCGGCTTTTTGAGCGACCAGTGCAGCAGGCCGGTCACTGAGACTGGCAGTTTGAACACTACTGCCGCGTGACGTGACTGACAGAATCGGCAGTATTACAGATCGAACTTCCTTGGAAAATCATTGCGAGTTTTCGGACGTACTTTTGTTGTTTGCTGCTCGGAACCAGTCTTCAAGTGGATTCGACATGCATTAACTTCAGTCAGTGGACTTGAAAGCGGTGTTTGCGTTTTAGTGAGGAACTTGGAAGTTACCAGACTTGCATCCAGTTTTCAAGTCACGGAGTGGAAGTAAGTCAGACATTCAAATGTTGATTGGTTGGTTGGTTGGTTAGTTCGGGGTTTAACGTCCGCGAATGATAATGGACGGCCCTAACGTGGCGGGTTATCGGGGACAGGAACAGCTATTGCCTGTGGAGCACGACCCGAACGCTGATCAATTCAGCCACACAGCAACTGACTGTGCCGGTTTCGATTCACCCGGGTTCGGTTGCATGAGTGGTCTTAAATCCTGTGCGATGCTACTAAGCAAGGTGCTCCGCGACAGCAGAGCACCATGGAGTTTAGTGGTATGCGCAGGGTTTAAGCCCACTCATCCCTTATGTCGCACAGGCATCGATATTCAACTGTCTTGGTCGCCTTTACTGACGGTTATAATGAAATTTCTTTTGAAGTTTCAGAGCGTGGTGCGGTGCAGTACGTGTCTCTGTTGATACTGTTAGATTGGATACTGTTAGATTAGATTGGATACTGTTAGATTGGCCACATCGGATCCCCTTCATAAATTAATGTTTGAGAGCCTAGTGCAGTGCAATGTCTGTGTTGGTACTGCTAGATTGGTCATATTTGCGCTCACCAATTACAGTTTCTTAACCGAGGTAATCATGTTGATCGCATTCATACATCAGTCTTTCAGTTTGACGAGTACAGACATAGTAGGCAGCCCACGTTATCATCGCCAGCTATTCCGTCCTATAGTAAAAGTATTGTACCACTGTTCTTCCTTATCCAGGGGCGGATGTGGCGGCTGGGGTGGTGGTGGGGGTGTTGCAGGGGCTAGACGTGCCGCCTCCGGATTCGAGGCTTATGCCGCGTTACTGGAGGCGGAACGTCTCGAATGAGTTAACACGCACGCGCCCTCTCTCTCTCTCTCTCTCTCTCTCTCTCTCTCTCTCCCTGTTACGTGGTGAGGTCGTAGTCGTAGTATGATAACACAACTGTACAACAAACCAAGGGGAATTACTCAGCGCTGGACAACAGTTAGATCCCCTGCCCCCGCCTATCAGGCACCCAATCGCCAGCCCACAGAGAAATACGCAGGTATAGAATAAGACGATCATTTGCATCTTCAAATAAGATGCATCAGGTCTCTTATATAACCCATGTCTTTCTCCGGAACTTAGGAAGTAGGCAGGGGAAACATACATATACAAACACGAAGGTGCATTACTGTATGTGGTCGGGTAAATACCCTGAATTCTCACAGTAGATGCACAGAACATTACACAACAATGTAACGATACAAATTTGCCTCGAGTTATACTGAGATACTCACAAACCAGATAGGTGAGGCTAGCGCTGGCCAAGGGGAATTACTCAGCGCTGGACAACAGTTAGATCCCCTGCCCCCGCCTATCAGGCACCCAATCGCCAGCCCACAGAGAAATTTTTTGTTTTGTTTTGTTTTGTTTGTTTGTTTGGTTTGTTGTACAATTCTGCCAGCGCTAGCCTCACCTATCTGGTTTGTGAGTAGTATGATAAACACACCAGACGCACGCACGTAAGGTTCTTTTAAATATACTTCATTCAGCTGCAACCCGTCACACGTGGCTTAATGATGTAGACAATACTGGAGTAACAGTTCCAACAATATTTTAATTCAGCGATGCGATCTCTACACAATGCATTTCCAAATGCACCAACACTGATACAAAGTCTCTTCTGCAAATGTCCACACTGGCGACACAATGTTTCTCATACAACGTACACCACCGTTACGCTGTGTTTCTCACAATGTACACCGGCCCTATACGGGCCACGTATCTACGATAAACTGTGTGTCTCTACAACTGACAATGCAAGACGATGTATCCACGTGCTCTCCTAGCACCAACTTTATATAATAAGACATCTTTCTAGAATAATCCAAAGAATTTACTCAACGCAACCAATTAGAACGGAAAACGTAACTGAAATAATAAATATTAATAAAATAAGAACTTTCTGGAATAAACTAAAATAGTCTACAAAAATGCGGCTGCTCATTTCAGCCCTAAATCCCAATATATAATGATATCACACAAAAATATGGCAAACCGTTTACGACTTTTCACAACACACAAAGAAGGGCTGCTAATTTCACGCGCACAGTAAACAACTATGACTGAAATTACTACAGTGTAACAAACTGTTGCTTATACTTCGACGTCACATGTAAGCCAGCGCGATTTTGCTCGAACGTTCTGGTTCATTCTCAGTTAATCTACGCAAAACAACAATCGACCGCTCTTCTCCGTGCGACTATTCTAGAAGCTTTCGGACTAAAATTAGCGTATCATAACAAAGCCAAATCCGCTATCATGCACGAACGATAAAGAATCTCACTGAAAAGGTACGTGATACGTAATCATGATAGCTCAAATAAATATCGGATCGTTTCCTACGATTAACACATGTATGCTCTCACAGGACAACACAACCACAATCGTAACATTAACCCCCTCTTTAGAATGAAATTTCACAAAAATTTCTTCTCAAATCTTAAAATACGGTTGTTGTTGTATTAACCTACACAAAACCACAAATAATAAGAATTTCACATCAAAATCAAATCAAAATAATCGTCTCACAGTTCCTTTAAACTGTCCTGAGCGAATACGTGACATGTCCCTT
This sequence comes from Semisulcospira habei, assembly GCA_036245525.1. Lineage (NCBI taxonomy): Eukaryota > Metazoa > Mollusca > Gastropoda > Semisulcospiridae > Semisulcospira > Semisulcospira habei. The sequence goes on along the minus strand of BTPG01000004.1, from coordinate 138,361,280 downwards.
TAAACAATCCTGGACACCTAAATGTTTCTTTAAACTGTTCTGAACACAGAAATGTTATTCTAAACTATTCTGCTCAGGTAATCTGCTCCAAAATTCTGCGCCACCCTTGATAAACTAAAAATTAATGTCAAAGTTCGCTTCTGGGACTTCTCCAAATCATGGGGTACAGTTCACATTATTTTCACACAGTTCAAAAGTTACTTGTCCTGGGTCGAACACTGTCGGTTTACGGAAAGTATGAAAGGCCATACACACCAAATTGGATCTCTCTGGTTTCTTCACGATGACAACTGGGGACGCATATGGTGACTTGGACTCTCTGATGACTTCCAGATTCAGCATTTCCTTGATATCCTTTTTCAGTTCCTCCCTCGTGTTATAAGGAAGACGATAAGGTTTGCTGCGAACTGGCTCATTTGACGTTAGATTAACCTCGTGCTGGACGGTGTCTGTTGTCCCTGGGTCAGGCGTAAACCGATGCTTGAACTCTTGAGTCAGGACGCGCAGTTCTTCTCGTTGAGTCTGGGTTAGATTCTGACCGAACTGGATGTCTTCTACATCCTCCGTGACGGAGTTCATTAAGGTCAAACAGGTTCTCGTCGTCTAGTCTTTCGTCATCAGCAAGACGCACCGATGCCGCGAGTTGTGTTTTGTCTTGACGACCTCTCTCAATATACTTTTTCAGCAGATTAGCATGGTAAGTCTTTACCTTGTTGTTGACCTTGACTCTGTAGTCGTTGATGCCAACCACCGTGTCGACAACGTAGGGTCCCTTCCACTGCATCAGGAGTTTGTTGTTGTCGGTAGGAAGAAGAACCAATACCTGGTCACCTGACTGGAATCTTCGAGGTTTCGCCTTACGATCATAGTAATACTTCCCCTTGTTCTGCGCCTTCCCTAGTTTTTCTCGAGCCATTCTGAGGGTATCTTCCAGCTTCTCTCTCAGGTCGAAGACGTACTGGTAGCTGATCTTTACCTCAGGCGCATCGATATCCTTGGTCCACAGCTCCTTCAGGACTGATGTGCATGGGCCCCCTTACAGTCCTACCGTACAGTATTTCAAAAGGGGAAAACCCTGTCGAATCCTGAGGAACTTCACGGTATGCGAAGAGCAAGGTATTGATATATCTATGCCACAACCTTGGCTGTTCAGCACACAGTTTCTTCAGCATAGCCTTCAATGTTCCATTAAACTTTTCAACCAGCCCATTACACATGGGGTGATAAGGGGTGGTAGTAAGGTGTCATTTGACCTCCTCCATGCAGTCGGAGACGAACTGAGTTCCTAGGTCGCTCAGGATCTCCTCAGGAATCCCTAAACGGATGAACATTTCGACGAGCGCCTCTGCCACTGATGGAGTGTCAATCTTCTTCAATGGTATGGCCTCAGGATAACGTGTAGCGTAGTCTACCAGAGTCAAAATGTAGCGATGATCATCTTCACTTGGAGGGGATATTGGCCCCACCAGGTCCACAGCTACGCGCTTGAAAGGGATATCGATCAGTGGCATTTTCTCTAGAGGAACCTTGGGCACATTTCCCTTGGAGATCGTCTTCTGGCATATGTCGCACGACCTGCAGAATCGGGTGACGTCGCCTCCCATATCAGGCCAGTAGAAAACGGCTCGGATCCTATCGAGGGTCTTGTTCATATACATTCTCAAAGGTTCAGGGACTACTACTTGACGCACAGGTTTATCTCCATTGCTGTTGAATATCCGGTACATGATATTTTTCTTGGTCTCGAAGGTTATCTCAGTTCCCTTTCGCGTTACGGGCTCGGTCTGACCTCGGAACTTGTCAAGCGTGGGGTCGGCTTTCTGTAGCTCCACCAGCCTTTCCCTATTCACCACAGCTGCTTCCGTGTTTTCCGCCACTTTTAGAGAGATGGTCTGGTGACTCTTCTTTGCTTGACTTCTTGTGGTAACAGCACATGTGTCAGGTCTCCACTCTGGATCTGGATCGTCTGCGTTTCTGGCACCATCAATGTTTCCGATGATAAGATCGTAGACTGGTGTCTTCACGCACAACGCCTTCACCTCTCCTGTCAGGTACGGGGTGTCGACACTGACATTGGCAAGGGGGATAATCCCCACAGTTCCGTCGGCCAAAATGAGGGTGGTCCACTTCTGTAGCTTCTGTTCTTCAGTTACTAGGTCCTCTCTCACGATGATGCAACTACAACCAGTGTCTCTCAACACTCTCACTGGTGTGTTTCCGACGAATCCTGACACCACCGGTATGTTCGGCACTTCATTCTACGGGGCGGTCCGTGGCGCAGTGGTTAAGGCGCCTGCCACCAATGCTAAAGGTGCGAGGTTCAATACCGAGTTTCGGCGTTGGATTTTTCTCCTGTAGTAAGTGTCACCGTTAATTCGGGCGGACCGTCGGGGGTTCTTTCTCCGGGTACTCCGGTTCTTCCACACCCCTCCACATTTGTACCGGTTTCAGGCCACTTTATAAATTTCAAATACAAGCGATCAAAATTTCCGAAACCTCAGTAGCTGAGCTGACCCTTCGCACCACATGAATGTCCTGTGTGTGTCTTGCACTGTGTTTGTCTTCTGAGTGAATGCGTGTGTGTCACGTGAGCGTGCGTGTTGGGTTCAGTTCGCGGCGCTTTGAGCCCATTCGCCGATTTGGGAAAAAGCGCCTATATAATAACCGGTATTATTATTATTATTATTATTATTCTCAGGCAGCGCAATGTTTGAGACTGGTAAAAATGTAGCCCCATCTCCTACTGGGATACGTCCATTCTTTCTGAAAGATTCAATCAGCTCCGGTGTCACTCGCATTTCTCTAGATTCAAAGTCACTGGATGACGTCACATCATTGGCTAATACAGCAGCGGCTCTGTGTTGAGACGTTGTGCTGCGTCTGCCTGCTATCCCTCGATCTTGGTTAGATCTTCTGATATTGTCGCCTCGGGGAACATCTTTAGAAGGACACCGTATCGCTTTGTGACCTTTCTTTCCACAGAGAAAACATGTCAGGTTCTCCACCGGCTTGTATTTCGGGGTGTCTCTGACATTGTGGATTTCCTCTGCTGGTGCAGACACACGCTGCGGCTTACTGGACCCGAACTTCATGTTGTGGGCGTCAAGGTATCTTTGAGCGAAGTCGGCCAGGGCCTTTAGGGACTGGTCTTTTTGCTCCCTGAGGTGGGCGGCCAGGTCTTTAGAACATGCGTTGAGGACTTGTTCTTTGATGATGAGGTCACCCAGGTCCTGGTACTCTTTGTTTAAACCAGCCAGCTCTATCCATTTCTCCAGGTAGCTCCTGATTCTCTCAATGAATAGGCCGGGTGTTTCTCCTTCTTCAGGCTTGCAGTTCCGAAATCGTCGCCTGTAACCCTCTTCAGTGAAGTCGTGCTGTCCCAGCAGGGCGGCTCTCAACTGCGTATAATCTTCGGCTTCTTCTCTTTGTAAGCAGGTGTAAAATTCAAGCGCTTTGCCATTTAGAAGTGCACTCAGCCTGATAGCCCAAGTCTCATGTCTCCAGTTGTTGCTGCCTGCAAAGTGCTCGAATCGCTCTAGGTAAGCGTCCATCTTATCTGAATTTTCTGCGAAAGGTGGTAGCTTTGGCGCTCGGGCTGTTTGTTCTCTGCTGGCTAATGCTGTTGCTTCAGAAGCCCTCTGGCTCTGTGCCTCTACATTCACCTGTATTTGCCTTTTTAAAACTCTCCCTGCTGTCTGCACTGCTGTAGCCTTGATATGATGTGTGTTGCTAATGGTCTTAGCTTATTTAGCCCAGTGTTGGTTTTTTATGTATTGACCGCTGGCGACATACATTCATGTTCTGTTTAGGTTTTTTTCACAGCATGCAGCACTCCTGAGAAAGCCTTGTTGCTGTCGGGACGTTAAGCAATGTACAATCAATCAATCAATCAATCCATCTGTTTTAGATGAATTTCGTGTTGACGCTGCCTCTCCGCCTCTTCTCGCTCCTCTTCTCGCTGTTTCTCTGCCTCTCGTCGCTTTTTCTCTGCCTCTTCTCGTTGAATTTCGAGTTTCCTGATATCACTCTTTGGCTCTTTCTTCTCTCTCCAGTCTCTTTTCTTCTTCAAGTCTCTTTTCTCTTTCTCTATCCTTTACGAATTTGAGGAGTTGATATCCTTCGAGTCCACATTCCTTTCCAATTTTCAGGAATGTCTCCATCTCCGATGTCGCCATCTCTGCGTTTCACTGCTGGCTGTTTTCTCCGGCTACCCTTTCCACTGAGTCAACTGAAGAAGTCCCGTCGGAAGTGGCAAAATGTTACGTGGTAGAATCGTAGTCGTAGTATGATAAACACACCAGACGCACGCACGTAAGGTTCTTTTAAATAAACTTCATTCAGCTGCAACCCGTCACACGTGGCTTAAGGATGTAGACAATACTGGAGTAACAGTTCCAACAATATTTTAATTCAGCGATGCGATCTCTACACAATGCATTTCCAAATGCACCAACACTGATACAAAGTCTCTTCTGCAAATGTCCACACTGGCGACACAATGTTTCTCATACAACGTACACCACCGTTACGCTGCGTTTCTCACAATGTACACCCTATACGGGCCACGTATCTACGATAAACTGTGTGTCTCTACAACTGACAATGCAAGACAATGTATCCACGTGCTCTCCTAGCACCAACTTTATATAATAAGATATCTTTCTAGAATAATCCAAAGAATTTACTCAACGCAACCAATCAGAACGGAACACGTAACTGAAATCATAAATATTAATTAAATAAGAACTTTCTGGAATAAACTAAAATAGTCTACAAAAATGCGGCTGCTCATTTCAGCCCTAAATCCCAATATATAATGATATCACACAAAAATATGGCAAACCGTTTACGACTTTTCACAACACACAAAGAAGGGCTGCTAATTTCACGCGCACAGTAAACAGCTATGACTGAAATTACTACAGTGTAACAAAACTGTTGCTTATACTTCGACGTCACATGTAAGATCACTCAACAGCGCGATTTTGCTCGAACGCTCTGGTTCATTCTCAGCTAATCTACACAAAACAACAATCGACCGCTCTTCTCCGTGCGACTATTCTAGAAGCTTCCGGACTAAAATTAGCGTATCATAACAAAGCCAAATCCGCTATCATGCACGAACGATAAAGAATCTCACTGAAAAGGTACGTGATACGTAATCATGATAGCTCAAATAAATATCGGATCGTTTCCTACGATTAACACATGTATGCTCTCACAGGACAACACAACCACAATCGTAACCCCCCCTCCCCCCCTCCACCCCCCCCCCCCCCCCCCCCCCCCGCTTTTCGACTCTTCGACTCCTGGAAGCAAAGGTCTAGCGCCGGGGAGGCCTTTTGCATGAGATTGAAGGTCCCAAACAAAAAGTTGGAACCCCTCTCCCCACCCCCGTCGAGGTAACTGATCCACCCATGTTTTCTTTTATCTTTACTCCTCCTGATCCGACAGATTTCAGCTATGCTCTACACCCATAAGTCTATTACTATAATAGTAATAGACATGTCTACACCTCATAAATGTGACTGTCGTCAATGTTGTTATTCATATTTTCAGCTTTGGCATTACAAAGTCATGGGTTTAACCCCTTGACCGACAGCTACTGACGATACCGTTTGTCAGAAAAGACGCGTAAGGCAGGGGCTCATGAGAATCCACGCCTCTTAGCTGGTGGAAGCCAGCCCCATCGCATTTACATCATCAGGAAGTATTCCACGTTATTTACAACTTTAGGTCGCACTATGTTTCCATGGTTTGCTCATGTACTTAACGGCCATTAAATACCATAGTTCATGTTTATAGGGGGAAGGGGGGTGCGGGTGGGGGGTGGGGGTGGGGAGTTTTATTCTGAATGCGTTCTACAATAGTTGACCCCTGTCACAGAAGTGACTTAGGTTCGCTTTTTAGATATGGTTAGGTCTTAGGTGAGAGGGTTTTCGCTATATGATGTACAGGTAGAACAGTTGTTTGTTTTTGTTTTGCAGAGTAGTAGTTTCTCGTGCCACCGGGGAAACTACCGACTGATCTGGCCGGAAATGTCATTATAATCGCATAACACGCACAACATATAAACTGTGGGCTTTTAAGAAAAACAATGTTTATCATTATTAAGAGTCCAAAATAGCTGAGGCGGTTAAGCGTCGGAGCAAGAGAGCAAAGGGAATCGCCGGGTCGTGGGTTCGAGTCCCCGTCCCGGCCCCGGTAGGTGGACTCGCAATCTAGGGAAAAAGACGGGCTTGTTCCATAGCATGTCCGTTGAAAGGTCCTGGTAAATCAAAGTGGCACAGTTGCAGTGCGCCTGAATTAATCAGTGTTCAGGTCGTACTCCATAGGCAATAAATTTCCATGTGCCCCATAAACCGCCCATTAGGGCCGTCCGTTATCACTTCGGTGCCGTGGACGTTAAACCCCAAATTAACCAACCAGTGTTTATCAGTAATATTTAGTGTTTGCCTACTTAACTCATTCAAGCCGCCCAGCATCAATACCTGCGAAAGTGTCGTATAGCGTTGCCAGCTGCAACGCTATAAGACACTTCCGCAACTGTTGATGCGGGATGCCTTGAATGAGTTACGGTTTGTCACGTGTCTCATTTCAATAAATGCGAACACGCGATTTGCGGTACTTTAGATGGACCTTGATAGTTCAAGGGTGATGTCACATTTAGATTGGCAAATACTGTCTTTCCATATTATAAAGGGGCTCAACCTACTGCCCACGCAAGTGTCCTCGGGCCCACGACGTCCGCACGCCTGTGCGCGGACCAACTGCGGCCGGCCCGAAGACGTTTGCTACTGGGGTTTGAACTGATTCTGATTAATTTAGGAATAACTTGACTCTTATGTGTCATGCGGTTTTCAGCTTAGCAGTGACAGGGTTAAGGTTTCTCTGTCTGTCTTTGACGTGTCGTTTCAGGAATCCTCAGGGCCGTCTGGTCTGTGTCTCGGAAGATCATAGTCTGACCCGTGCTTGCTGAAGACAACGGCGCCTACACGCCGTCAGCGGAACGTGACGCTACAATTCATACTTCCCCCAGACACCCATCTCGCATCCTTCCTTGCACCTTTTCATCGTGGGTTTGGAGCCCGCTCGACCATAGCTCTCAGAAGGTGTCGTTTGGTTCGTATAGTTGCCAGGCATCTCAAGTAATCTCCACATCCATACGTGAAAGGGCGAAACGTTTAGACACTACTTGTTAGTTAGTGAGGTTTCGTTTGCAACGAACGACTACCAACAACGAACGAGAGAGAAATCACTGCGGATAAAGGCTTCCTCAGACGGAGAAACGAAACGAAACATTTCGTCGAAATGTCCGCATTGCAGACATTTCTCCAACATTTCACCGTTTCACGAAATGCGAAACGACACATTTCACGAAATAGAACCTGTCTCTATTTTGTGAAACATTTCGCGAAACATTTCTACCGTTGCCCAATCAGCGTCGTCCGCTGCCAATTTGACGTCATTCAAGCCCAAACACTGAAGATAGCAACGGTAAAGCGATGCCGTGGAGTCAGGTCTATTATGGCTAGAATTGCGTGATGTGACGCACGATTCTGTAAGATTTAAGCGGAGAAATCATTTTCGAAATGAAATCTATCAAGTATCATCACTAAAGTACCACCAAAATATGATTTTAGGTCAGTTTTCTGAACCCCACTTTCATCGGCTGCTCTGCGAAGCTATCGCTTCGAGACGGCGGCATCCTCGATTCACTTGAAGAAGCCCTGTTTACGCATTCAAAAGCGCTTACGTTTATTCGATATGGTCGGCAATTCACTTTAATTGTGTAAGTGAAGGCACACATGTGTTATATGTTTAGTTTTTAAGCGTCAGTAGTCAGAAATATGACCCGATATCCACCAATACAAACCAGAGCATGTGTCAGTGAAGGGTTACTTCCCCTGTACCAATCGAAATGAATTTTCACCACCGCGTTTTCTACGTGTGCGGAGGAGGCATTTCGATGCAATGAAAATGTTTCGTTTCTTGTGCATTTCGTTTCTCTGTGTAGGGAAGCCTTAACCAGCTTGTTCCATAAGGACAAATAACACTCCAAACATCTCCAAGAGGCATAGATCCTCACGCGCCCTACGGGCGCGTGAGGATCTATGCCGCTTGGAGATGTTTGGAGTGTCTGTTGTACATCTGTCTGCCGTGATTTCGCTCTCGTTCGTTGTAGCAAGTCGTTCGTTGCAAACGAAGCCTCACTATTCAGAAGGATCGAAACAAAAGAATAGTTAAGAACTTTTTCGTGAAAACGTTTCATGAAAAACGCACGCGTAAAGAGAAAATATAGAAAGTTGCTGGAAAATCTGAAGCATTTCAGTTATTGCGCGATCTGTGTCGACGAAAACAATGGATTAAAAGCCCGGGCAAACATGCGATATCGCATGTTTGTCCGGACTTTTAATCCATTGTTTTCGTCCTAACACGTCCCGCAAATATGACGTACTTCTGATTTCCGGAATCGGCACGCCAAAATGTATTTATTGTTAAAACAGGCCATCGGAGAAAATCCTTGGCTCCATTCACATCGGGAAAAGTTTCCAGCCAAAGGAAGTTACTGTGTTTAAATTTAAAGGAACAGCGGCAAATAAAGCCTGTGAACAAGGAAAGAAAACACGCTACAAGATCGAAAAAGCACTGTAAGTGAGATCACCGTAGGAAAGAAACCCAGACAACCGTGGATAAAAGAAAATAATTACGGACAATAGGAAAACATTGTTATATTGCAACAGCAGAGAGAGGCAAAACGCGCCCTACCGTCTGACCCAGCTTGGCCATTTAGTCACCGAGGAAGCGACGGCACGGGCCTATTAGGTAAATTCTATTGATCAGCCCTCTCTGACTTTTGCTGCAGCTACTTTTTAGTGATTCGCCGTGGGGACTAGATCCAGACTGAAGTTCTTCACGCACTCCTGATCGTTTGACCCTTGGGGTCTGGCCCATCTTTGATTCTGAGGCGCCGAGGGCAGCGTGTGTGGGCGGGAAGCCGCGCGTGGGAATTTGGTTATTGGTTCTGGCCACGTGATATTAAAATTGTTATCGACAGGTATCCGGAGCTGAAGTCACGGTGCCTATTGGAGATGTCACTCTCTAGATAATATTGCTCGGCGGGTGGTTGACCAAAGCTGTCAAATCTTATCTTGGATGTGAATACCTGTGTAAAACACCGACCCTGGTTGTTTGCGGCTACTTGCTACATTAATGTTGCTGGCAGCTTGACCATCTGGACAGTCAGTCAGGGAACGTCACAGAGTAGACTAACGTCAGTATTGCGTCTGTCAGTGTGATCCATATTAGTCTGGACAAGCGACAAGAAAAGTGAATCGATCATATTAACTGTCTCCTAGAAACATTTGTTTTTGTCGTCATCAGGACTTATCCTGCACTTCTTGTTTCCATTTTCTTTGCTTTCTTGAGGCCTAATTGTTGGCTGTTCTGGGATTGCTTAGGACTTGTACTGACTTTTTGTGAACTGAACAGAGAGAGAATTTATCCAACCATGGGTAACGTACAGCCCGCCTCGTGCATCGAACGTGCCGGCAGCAAGACGCAGTACCTCAACAAATATCTGACTCCCCAGCAAATCCACGTGGTGCAGGAGACCTGGGATATCATGAAGGAGGACCTACCCACCTTGGGCGTCACAGTCTTTCTCAGGTGAGTTATCTTTCAAACTGTTTAACCACACTCTGGGGTTGGGGAAATGTGTTGACAACCTGCATCCGAGTACCGTGTGTATCTATCCTGGTCACTGACACTGTCAGTGATAGATCTGACTGACGTCACCCATGATTAGGACACAATACGGAGAATATCTTCTATACTGACTTTTGTATTACAATCGCAGACGATAACCCCTTCACTGCTAAGAAAATAAGTGAACATCTCCCAACCGCAAGAGGCATAGATCGTCATGAGCCTCCGCAATCGCGGGGGCTCATGAGGATATAATAATATGCCTCTTGCTGAAACCACTTTGTATCCATGTTCTTTTGACGTCTGAAGATGTTTTAACCCATTCAGCCCTGACGCACTACAGCAGGAGATGGGTCAACCATGATAATTCAAAGGTAGTGTCAGATTTGCTTGGCACCTGTCGGCGCCAAGCTAATCTGGCACTGACCTTGAATTATCATGGTCGATCCATCTCCTGCAACTGGTGCATAGTCATTAGATGACGCCTCCAAAATTTGGAAAATACGGCCATCGGGCTGAATGAGTTAAAAAAAAACACGTAGTCTGCGTCCGCTAGGCTGCCGGTGTGAAGGGGTTAACCGGTAAGCTCAAGTCGCTAGAAATGACGTCATTGAAACCGTCACCCACTCGCTGTTGATCGATTTGAACCGTGGCGAATATGTATGACAAACATATTACACAGATCAAGTTTCACGACGAAGTTCATTCGAAACGCGTCACGAGAACCAAAAAGACGACAGTCACGGCTTTAAGCCCTTGACTGCCACTGTATATATATTAATATACACTGTTTCTGTGTGAAATCTTTGTTCATTCAACGACCAAAAGGCAAAACCGTCTAAGAAACATGAATACAATTTGGTCTCAGCAAGAGGCATGAATCCTCATGAGCCCCCAGCAGTCGCAAGATCGCGTTCACTTTTTCTCGGCAGTGAAGGGGTTAACATGCACTCCCTGTCTTTTAAGTGGCCCCCGTTTTGGATTAGGCGATCACACGGAGCAACCTTTACCATTGTTATCAAAGGCGTAGGAACCAGTGTGTGTGTTTGGGGGCGGGGGCGTGTGTGTGTGTGTGTGTGTGTGTGTGTGTGTGTGTGTGGGTGGGTGTGTGGTGTGTGTGGCGGGGGGGGGGGGGGTGTGTGTGTGGGGGGGGGGGGGTGTGTGTGTGTGTGTGTGTGGGGGGGGGGGGGTGGTGGAGCGGAGTATCCCCTGCTCTTGTCCCTCCTCCCCCATCTCCCCTGCGATACAAAAACATTTTTCCAGTGCGCAAAGGGCCATCGGGCCGACGTTGGCCCGACGGCCTTTGCGCACTGGGTTTTTATGCCAGTTTTTTATTATTAGAAATATAAATCAGTAGGCTATTTTTTTAATTGATTGGTAGGAATGGTAAGAGACCCCCCAAAAAACCCAACAACACCAAAACACACACACACACACACACACACACACACACACACACACACACACACACACACACAAACCCAAACAAAACACAAACAAACAAACAAACAAACAAATAAACAACAACAAACATACACAAAACTGTTGAAGAAAGAAATGAGAAGATTTTGATATTATGTTGATTTTCCGGAGGTTGGACTGTCGCTCGGCTTCGCCCCTTGTTCCCTCTCCCCACCCACACCACCACCCCCTTGTTCCCCCTCCCCCCTTCCCTCCCCACCCATGTTGTTTGATTATTTGGAGGCTGGAAAGTCAGAAGCCCCCCTCCTCCTGAAAAAATAACTTATCTTGTCTATACATGACAACAAGTCCAAAATCGTATTATATCTATATTTCATTTAATCCGTTCACTTCCGAGGAAAACTGAATGCCACCCAGCTGCAATAAGTGTCGATACTCAGATGCCTGCTCAGTTACGGGAGCTTATTAGGATTTATGCCTTTTGCTAAGACCACTTTGTATCCGCGTTTCTTAGACAGGTGGGATGGGGTGGGGTGAGGGTGGGGGTGGGGGTGGAGGTGTGTGTGTGTGTGTGTGTGTGTGTGTGTGTGTGTGTGTGTGTGTGTGTGTGTGTGTGTGTGTGTGTGAATGAACGCATGTGCAGCCCTACAAGTGAGAATGTATTTTACTGTCGCCATGCCACACAAAAATCCTTGTAACGTTTTACTTGGTGAATAAAATGTCTAGTCTTATGTCTTATTATGTTATGTTATAGGGGGTGGGGGGTTGGGGTGGGGGTGGGGGTGGGGGCGTGGGGGGGGGGGATGGGTGGGGGGTTCTTTGACGTTGAATTTACGTTTTCAAAACCGAAGTAGGCGTCCACTGGTATTGACGGGGTTAATTTGTCTCGTTGGAACACTATCATTTAACTCATTCAGGCCGACGCACGTATTTCCCAAATTTTGGAGGCGTCATCTAACGACTATGCACCTGTTGCAGGAGATGGGTCGACCATGATAATTCAAGGGCAGTGCCAGATTACCTTGACGCCTACAGGCGCCAAGCTAATCTGGCACTATCCTTGAATTATCATGGTGGACCCATCTCCTGCTGCAGTGCGCCAGGGCTGAATGGGTTAAAATCAATAGTCTGACACGGCTGATTCACCTTGTAATTCCACTATTCCCGCGGCGACTTTTGTGCTCTGCAGTCACAGGATTTTGTTTTCAACTGCGAGATTACCACCATGCGCTCTAGTCAGCGTCTCCTAATCCGTGATTATGGCCATGTATGGCGAGCTTATTTCCACGTCAGTGTGTTTAGTGCACTTCGGATATAGAATACAATACAATACAATACAATGCAATACAATACAATACAATAATACTTTATTAATCCCTCATGGGGAAATTCACATTTTTGCCACCACAGGTGCTACTTACGGCATTCACTCACTCGCTCATTCCACAAATTACAATAACAGAGCTACACAATGGACAATGACTCGGGACGGGTGAAGCCCGTCGCCAAGGCATCTAATGGCCAGCGTCAGTGGCCTCATCCCGACCCGAACCTCCCTGACAAAAACAGAATGCTAAGACAGCCCTATGTCTCCTGAACACACTATTATAATGTTCTTTATTAAGTTCCTACTTGGCTAAAACTAGTACATAAAACAAGTTAACAACAGAAACAAAATACCCGCGTCGATACGGAGATGATCTCCGATCTAGGCCGAACATAAAACTGAACAACGGTCAATCAGCACCTGGGGGCCCGTCGCCGCCATAGTACAGCGCCGGTGTTTAGACAGTCGCTCCGGCATAAACAGTCACCACCTTATACTGAACTTAACTAGTATATAACTTCATATTCATTTTAAAAACAAACGTAGTAGAACTACATCATTAACATGAAAGCAGTCCGATGGTTTCTAGAAAAGTACACATACTGCCAATTGACAACACTTGTTATTATCCGGATTTTGTCGTAAGCGAAGTAACTTGATTAACGTAGAAATAGTGCTAGTGTGGACGGAACCTCTTGAGTTGAGAAAGCCTTGTTTACTCCGACTTTTGTTATAAGCGAAGTCGTCTGTTGAGTCATGAGGTGAGAGCTGCTTGTGAGCCGAGGCGTTTTACCTTTCGCTTACAGCAGCAATTCAGGCGCCAAACTAACCAAGCGCTTTCTTGGAACTGTCAAGACTGATCAATCTTCCGCAGTTGCTGCTGTAAGCAAAAGCGGTAAAACGAGTTGCTGCTGTAAGCAAAAGCGGTAAAACGAGTTGCTGCTGTAAGCAAAAGCGGTAAAACGAGTTGCTGCTGTAAGCAAAAGCGGTAAAACGCCATTTTTAGTCAATCCAGACCATTGGTACTTCTTTGCCATTTTTAGTCAGCCTGAAAATAGCTACAAATAACAAATCGTGATTCTTTGTTCATGTCTTGCGGTCTTGCTGTCTAATATATATAAGTAATGGTAATACTTATTGGTCAATTATAATTATACACGTCTGAAATATTTTTAACACATCGGAATAACCTCTCAATCACGATTTTGCAACTACAGACAATCAAGACTTTGTCCTTGTTTTTTCAGGGCGGCATCAGTTGCATGTCAGCGTGCGAGGTTGTTTCCGGCATTTTATTTTGGGGGTCACATTTAGTTTGCTGCTACACGTGTACACACACCTAATGTGTCCGACATTGTCAGTTTTGTTCATTTGTTTATTGTATGAACTCCGTCGGTTTTTTTTTCTTTGCCCCTTTTTTTGTAAAAGTACGGTGGGGTGGAGGAGTACCGGAAACCCTGAACCTCCTCCTCCCCCCCCTTCCACCCTCACACACGATTCGCCTATCTTTTGTGAAAGAATCTATCATGGTCGACCATATGTAGTTATGTTTTAGGGGTGGCTGCCTAAAAGTGTCAGGTCCCAAATACTGTAGCAGCGCTATACTTAGTCCGTCTGACGTTTAGGATTGTACATAGACCGGCCTACGGTCTAAAGCATTCAGTAGTACTCGGCTTTCTGTGAGTGATGCATCGATTCTTCTTGCACAACAGAAGGCTCTTGGGTAATTTAGATTGAGAGGCAAGGATGAGAAAATACGAACCGGAAACCCAGCAGTCACGAGGATCCATCAATTGAATATCCCAACAGTTGAACTTTAGACCACGAGAGAGAACAGTATTGGTGAATCTCAGAGTGTTCAACTGCCTCTCACACTGTTGCGACGGCAAACTTAGCCATACCCAACAGCAAGACTGAGGAACAGATCCTCTCCAGGATCAATTCTTCCTCCTGAACTCATTTAGATATGCATAATTTCTTACGCAGAATTTTATTCAGGGTTTCAGTCTGTCATGGTTTCGAAGATACTAGTCATGCACTGTTGCAGGGAAGAAATTCAGTAAAATCTCTTGGCACTTGGCAATCACGTATGAATAAAATTATGTACACGCCTTTGAATGAATACACATTCAACAAATGCAGATTCTGATTTGCCTGTAGGTACGGTATCATGCCAAATGAGAGCAGTTGCAATTGTTCCGGAACTGACTGTGGTCTGTATTTCAGGCCACATGTGCACTGCTTTAACCCATTCAGTGCCAGCTGACGCAGAATGTGTGTTTCTGCAGTCTTCGTTAATTCAAGACCAAAAATCTTTGAAGTCCCAGGAACATGGATTTACAGTGGCGTCAGCATGAGGCATAGATCCTCTTGAGTCCCCGCAACATCGGGGGCTCATGAGGATCTATACCTCTTGCAGTTGAGTGGTGTTCAAATTCTCTCGGCACTGAACGGGTTAAGTGACCTAGTTCAAGCAATACATGGTTAATATTTCGCAATACCTCCTTTATACATCTTCTTAGTATGTCTTGCAACAAGCACACAAGGACTGACTTAACTCATTCTACCCCAACACCGAAATCCCCAAATTTTGCCGTTGTCCTCTGAAGACTGCACTCTAGTGCAGGACACAGATCGACCATGATAGTTCAAGGGTGATGCCAGAATAGCTTGGCGCCCATAGGCGCCAAGCTATTCTGGCATCGCCCTTGAACTATCATGGTCGATGATTATCTTGCTGTGGCGTGTCTGGGGTAGAATGGGTTAATTTATCAAGTTTGAATGTCGTAATTTGAAAGCCTTTCCTGCTCTTCTTCTCGTTTGTAAATAGGAGAGTTCCATCGACCCGAGCTAGGGGCAGCAGAAATCATCTGCTCAGATCGATTGTGAAAAGAAGGGCAGAATATTAGTTGAGGCAAGACAACATTGATAACCCGTTGAATCGGCGAATTTTGACAGTCAAAGCCCGCCATGCAGCAGATCGCATGTATCACGCACGCTGTTCATCGGGTCAGGTGATATGGATGGACGTGTTTCACGTTTTGGCATTTCAATCTAAAAGCAACGTGACAGAACAAAATAAACCCGTTTAAAATCGCTTTTGACAGGGCGGGCTTTGAGCGCTGAAACTAATTTGCCAAGAAAACGGGTGTTTGTTTATCAGTGTTTGTCCATACTGAAGTAAAACTTTTTTTTACCCATTTTTTTCCCACAATCCATGTCACTGTGACAAGGAACACGTAACAGACGTGTCTTTAGGGCCTTTTCGCCCATCTGGGAATTTTCCGTTCACAGCCCCGCTTTTTCCCATGCTGAGAAGGCGCAAGCTGCGTATACTTCCGCACGTTCGCTCCCTTTTCGGCAGGGGAAAAAAAGCGTGGAGCTGTGCATAAAGGTGCCGTAACCATTTGGCTGTCGGTAGCGTGTTTGGTCGAGGTGATTTCCTTGAGGAATCACCTCGACCAACAAGCTACTGACAGCCAAAGGGTAACAAGGGAGAAGAAGAGCAGCAACGTCTTTCCTTTACGACACATTAAACTTTATAATCAAACGAAAGTTAAGTAGTCCCTTTAAAAAAATAAAAAAAAGCATTATCGAAAGACATAACAAGAACGTTTAAAAGGAAGATATTATGACATATTAAGGTTTCAAATGAGTGCGTGCTTCAGGTGCAGAGATGAAGGTGATTATACACGTGGACATCTTTTATCCTCCGTCTCTTAATGGAGAACTGCGCAGCATGTGCGTTCATTCTTTCTTTTCCAGAGCCACAATGGCTCGCGGAACGCGAGCCATTGTGGCTCTGGAAAAGAAAGAGTGTACGCACATGCACGAGAAATAAAAATCCCGCCGCTTTCGGAATGATTCACAAGAATTGCCAGTGCCACTGCAGGAGGTATTCTTTCTTTTACAGAGCTACAATGGCCATTGTGGCTCTGGAAAAAAAAAAAGAATGAATACACATGCAAGAGAGAAAAATAAAATAAAATAAAATAAAAAAACCCGCCGCTTTCGGAATGATTCACAAGAATTGCCAGTGGCACTGCAGGAGTCACTAATAGAGGAACGATAGTGCTTTTACCTAGATTAATGAGGTGGACGGTTCAAACACACAGTCAACTTGTTCGAGGTAAAAAAAAACGCGATAAAAGATGGAACGTGTTTGATCTTCGAAACAAAAGAAGAAAAACTGCAAGAAGAAAGGAAAAATCCATGGTAGAAACGCTATAATGATGAAGATAACTGTAGATTATGTTGCTTTCATTCAGGAAACCAAACGCAGAAAACACGTAGGCCTGTTACGTACATGGCACGTGCATTTCTCCTTTGCAAGACTTTCTTATCTACATTACAAACATTCCTCCGGCATCACCTTTTTTGTCTCTGAGATTGGTGGCAAAAACTGACGAAAGCGCATTATGATGCCTGCAATTATTTTAAAAACTCTTTCACTGCCAGAGCCCGCTTTGAGCCTGACTGTGGGGATAATGCGCTTTATACGTAGGATTTGTTATCTCATTCAGCCCGACGGTCGTACTTGCCAAAGTTTGTAGACGTCATCTCATGACTATGCACCAGTTGCAGGAGATGGATCGAGCATGATAATTCAAGGGCAGTACAAGATTAGCTTGGCGCCGACAGGCGCCAAGCTAATCTGGCACTACCCTTGAATTATCATGGTCGACCCATCTCCTGCTTTGGTGCGTCAGGGTTGAATGAGTTATTATTATTATTATTATTGTTATTATTGTTATTATTGTTATTATTGTTATTATTATTATTATTGTTATTGTTATTGTTATTATTATTATTGTTATTGTTATTGTTATTATTGTTATTATTATTATTATTATTATTATTATTGGTGATCACGAATTTTGCGTCTGAAACGACCGCACACTGACCGACATTCTCGCGATGAACACAAATGTAAATTGGACTAAAATAGGCATAAGAACATACGACTAACAAGAGATATAAAGCCATAAATGCTCATGATCCACCACCACCTCCCCCTCCCCCTCCCCTCCCCCCATGACTCTCTTGCAGCTTGGTATCGATCACCTTTTCTGGGAGTTAAGGGGTTAGCGAAAACATTAACTATTATACATTATAAGCAGTCCCCTCCTCTTCGTTTCATTCTTGCAAAGTTGAGTGTCGAAATTTCCGAACGTGATAGTTGTCTTCTGAAGACTACATTACACTGTGAAAGGGATATGTACAGCGACCATGATAGTTCAAGGGTGGTGCCGGAATAGCTTGGCGCCTAGAGGCGCCAAGCTATTCCGGCACCACCCTTGAACTTAAATGGGTTATTTCAATCTTGTTAACAACTGGGAAGATTCCCACTTGCTTGAATTAATGGGGAAAGAAAAAACAAAGTGAAAGAGTTATCTTGCTGATTACTTTAACGTCTGCGGGACAACACGCTTGTTTTTATGCAGTGTATTTAAAAGAAAGGAAAAAGACATCGATAACGACTTCAATCGTCCAATTATCATACCAAAATAAATCCTTTCGGGGATGTAAGACACGCACACACACGCACACACGCTCGCGCACGCACGCACCCACGCACGCAGACACACACGCAGGCCGCACGCAGACACGCGCGCGCGCGCACACACACACACACACGCACGCACGCACGCACGCACGCACACACACACACACGCACACACACACACACACACACACACACACACACACACACACACATACTCACTTATACACGCACTCCCTTATCTTTTACAAAAAATACACCCACCCACACCCCTCAAACACACACACGCACACACGCACACACGCGCACACACACACACACACACACACACACACACACACACACACACACACACACACACACACAGAGAGAGAGAGAGAGAGAGAGAGAGAGAGAGAGAGAGAGAGAGAGAGAGAGAGAGAGAGAGAGAGAGAGAGAGAGAGAGAGAGCTTTTGTTACAGGATAAAAGCTTTCAACTATGGAGTCTATATTTTCTTACAAGCTAAGAGGGGAGAGAGAGAGAGAGAGAGAGAGAGAGAGAGAGAGAGAGAGAGAGAGAGAGAGAGAGAGAGAGAGAGAGAGAGAGAGAGAGAGAGAGAGAGAGAGAGAGAGAGAGAGAGAGAGAGAGAGAGCAACCTATTTTCTTGCATGCAACTGTAGGCCTTGCTAAAAGAAATAAATCTTTTTGAACGTGTTCTGTGAACCCTCCTCCCATTTAACACTTTCTTTTTGTAGCCTGGAAAGCCGCAGAAATCAAAGTTTCCTGAAAACCCTTTGGTCTCCATTCAAAATCTTTTAAACACGCCTCCACACCCTATCTACTCTCTTTATTTTTCAGTTTAGATGTTTTCTTTCTGATTCATGTCTGGTACAGTATATGCGCGCAGAAAGAGTTTTAGACGATCGATTGCCCGCTTGATTGTTTGTTTAACCCATTTAGCCCTAACCCATTGCAGCAAGATGCGGCTCGGCCATGATAGTTCAAGGGTGATGCCAGAATAGCTTGGCGCCTAATGGCGCCAAGCTATTTTGGCATCACCCTTGAACTATCATAGTCGATCTGTTTCAGTTCCGAACTGTAGTCAGTAGTTGATGATGGCACACAAGCTGTAGAATTCGACATTAGGATTGAATGTGTTAAACATTATGCAGTTAAATAAATAAATAAATATATATATAAAAAAGCATACCACGGTGAATTTTCAGCAATACTGCCCCCAAGCTATCAAGTGATAAATCGACACATAGACGAATAGATACAGCAGTACAAGGTGGGCAGGCAGACAGGCAGGTAGGCAGATAGGCAGATTGGTGGTACAGACAGGCAGATGGGCAGATAGGCAGACAGGCAGGTATCACTTATCAGGCAGTCAGGCAGACAGACACAGGGTGGCGGTGTGTGTGTGTGTGTGTGTGTGTGTGTGTGTGTGTGTGTGTGTGTGTGTGTGTGTATGTGGAATGTGGAGTGTGGAGTGTGGGGATAGGGTCCTGAAAGGGGGTGGGTTGGGGGGTGGGGGTGGGGGTGGGGGCGGAGGAGAGGGTGTAGGCCTGGAAAAAAGAAGTATACTGTACCCAAAAAGTAGGGGATATTAGGATTTCAACTTGAGTGCTTGAGAATTTCAAAACCGGCAAAGTGATGACTTAAGCCACCCATTAGCCCACTACTGGCGTAAATTTTCTCAACATTGTTTTGTTGTTGTTGTTGTTGTGAAAGTCATGTGTTCAGATTGGAGCCATTTAAACCAAAACAAAATGGAAACGATTTTCACAAAAATAACCTGCATACGACATTTACCTACTTTTATGGCTTCCAGTCTGACTAGCACAACAACAAACAAGAAAGGCAAAGCCCTTATGGCTCACGTGTATCGACCGATCCACAATGTCTGACAATAAGTAAAGGGATATCTTCTGCACTAACAAAATCCATGTTTTCTCAAAATGTAATCAGTTTTCACACATCTGTAAAACCCCCGTGACCCTTGACCTTTGCGATGAGTCAACTAAATTAGGATACATAGGAAGGTCTTATCATCAGCTACCTTTGTGCCAAATTTGATTGAAAAGTTTGCAAACATGTTGATAATAACTACAATTATTGGCATTTTATACACCTTTGTCGACCTCTTGTGACCCTTGACCTTTCCCGAGGGGTCATCCAAATTAGTATCCATAGATAGGTCTTATCATTAGGTATCTATGTAGCAAGTTTGGGTTTGAAATTATGAATAGTAATTGAGAAAAAACATTTCTTGTCAAAATATGGCTATTTTTTTAACCTATTTCCTGAGCGCTTGTGACCCTTGATCTTCTCGAGGGGTCATCCAAATTAATAGATAGGTCTTACCATCAGGTATCTCTGTAGCAAGTTTGGGTTTGAAGTTGTGAATAGTATTTGTGAAAAAACATCTTTTGTCAAAATATGGCGATTTTGGACCTATTTCTTGAGGTCTTGTGACCCTTGACCTTTCCGAGGGATCAACCAAATTAGTGTGCATAGAAAGCTCTTACCATCAGGTATCTTTGTATCAAGTTTGGCTTTGAAGTTGTGAATAGTATTTGAGAAAAAAAACTTTAAAAAAAAAAAATGGTGAATTCGAACCTATTTCTTGAGCTCTTGTGACCCTTGACCTTTCCAAGGGTTCAACCAAATTAGTGTGCTATAAAGGTCTTACCATCAGGTATCTTTGTACCAAGCTTGGATTTGAAGTTGTGAATAGTATTTGAGAAAAAAATAAATTATGTCCAAAAATAGCTATTTTTTTATATATTTCCTGATCCCCCGTGACCTTGACTTTTGTGAGAGGTCACTGAAATTGGTGTGTTTACAAAGGTCTTGCAACAAAGTATTCTTGGGCCAAGTTTGAAGACTGTAGCTTGAATAGTCTCCGAAAAAAATGCCAACGTTAAAGTTTACCACGGACGACGGTGGACGGCGGACGGCGGACGGACGATGGACGCTTGAGGCCGGACGGACGACCACTGGCCCAGAACATAGACTCACTTTTGCTTCGCACGTGAGCCAAAAACCAATAGTGTGAAAATGTAGGCAAATGGCGTGGCTGATCAATGGCATAACTCATAAATTTGCCGGTTTTGAAAATTCTCAACCATTCAAGTTGAAATCTTCATATCCCCTACTTTTTGTACAATATATATTATGGGAGGGTTATAAGGGTGTAAACTCGATCAAAGATTTTTCTGTCAATATCACGAAGACGGAATCGGCAATGAAAGGCCATACCGTCTTTTTAACCCTTTGCGTGTCGGTAGCGGTTTTAGTCGCGATGATTCCTGTAGGAATCATCGCGACTAAAACCGATACCGACACGCAAAGGGTTAAAAAAAAAAAATTGAGAAGACTAGTAGGCCCTGTGTCTTTTCTTAACATACCGTGCCTTACATCTCCGCACCATCAGTCATGTTTATGAGGTTCCAATTTTCTGCTAGGCCGAACAAATTGCAGGGACCACTGGTTCAAAGCTGTCAATCCATATTCGCCAGTCCATCGCTTCCTTTCAATTGATTGCCTAATCTAGACCAGAGCCCATTGTGTACCCCTCCTACACCCCTCTCCTCTTCAACAGTCTCCACCCCGGCCCTGCCCCCCCCTTTCCGCTTCCTTTAACCCTTAGCAAATAGCACCAGAGCACAAGACTGCAAGAGGCATGGATTCTCATGAGCCCCCGCCGTTGCGGGGGCTCATGAGAATCTATGCCTCTTGCGTGTCTCACTGAGCAGACGGGGGGAGGGGGCGCGGGGGGGGGGGATGGGGGAGGGGGGGATGGGGGAGGGGGGATGGGGGAGAGGGGGGGGGGGGGCTCTCTCACTGCGATTCAGCGATGGCCCAGACAGGTTGCAGAAGCTTATACACTAGCCGTCGGTATAGAAAGGTAGTTGGACCATCATCCAGTAAGCGAAGGTCCTCGGGCCGACGACGGGGGCCCGAGGGCATGTCTGCGGGCGTCGTGGATCCGAAGACGTTTTGCTACCGCACCAGACCCTCTTCCCGCCTCCGGAAAGAAAAGAAGAAGAAGATGATGAAGACTAGAAAATCCAATACAGCTGACGGCTTCGTGACCCTTCATTTTAACACTTTACCTCCCAAGCAATACTGGCTTCCTTGCTTGAGAATGTTTATCACTTAGTTCTGGAAAGTTAGATGGTTAACACTCCTCCTCTCTCTTCCCTCCGCCGCCCACACTAAAATTGGGACCGGAAACGTAACGAGATCGATTTACATGTGAAATTACTGAATTATCGACTGAAAATTCCCGCTCACCCATCCTCTCCGGCTGTGGTAGACACTTTCTCTTTGTTAGTTCAGTGAAAGTACAATCATACCCCTTGCAACTGTGGTAAGCAGATCGACGACCCATTGCGCAAAGGCCATCGGGCCGACGCCGGCTGCCGTTGGCCCGCGCAGGGCCGTGCGCGGGCCAACGGCGGCCGACAACGGCTTGATGGCCTTTTGCACATTGGGTATGGATGACTAACAACAAAAATACATCCTCCCTCCACACACACACACACACACACACACACACACACACACACACACACACACACACACACACACACACACACACACACACACACACACACACACACACACACACACAAACGCGCGCGCGCACAGACACATTACCCCCCCCCCCCACTCCCTTGAAAAAGAAATACAACAAAAAAACAATGAAAAACAAACAAACAAACAAAGCAACACAAATCCCCTTCCCCCAAAACCCCTCAAACAAAACCCTACAACCAAACAAACAATACTCAAACAAACAAACAAACAAACAAACAAACAAACAAACTTGAACAAACAAGCAAACAAACAACCGATAAAACAGAACGATAAAAACAAAAACAAAAACTGAGTGCAAAGCTACATCTCGGTCGACATGTGCTCATATGTTGTGTTACTATTTTGGAAGATTTTGTTGAAAAGTATTATTTCTTGCCTGACATACACTACGCACATCCACGGCTAACTGCATGATACGGAACGGACATGACAGCTCAAGGGAGGCGCCTGATCACCCTGGGGCCTATATTGGCTTACCGGTCTTACTGGCCTACAGGCGCCAAGCTGACCAGGCGCAACCCATGAGGTATTACGGTTGATTTATCACCCGCGATTAACACCCTGCCAACTCGCGATTTTCTGGAATAGTCACGAGGTGAAGGTCTCAGGAAACCTCGCTTTCGATTTGTGACTTTCACACGTTGGTGTGACTTTGTTTGGTGTTTCACGTCACTGCAACCCACGAGCACACGAGAGATGTCGCAGTCTGGACCAACAACAACAACAACACAACAACAAAATTGCAAAGAATGACGTCGGAATAATGTTGTATAGGTCGCGGCGACCCGAACATTAGCAATAAAGCCTCCATGTGAGTCGTAAATCTTTGCTCCTTTCCTATAGTTAACCCAATCACTGCAGAGAAAAATTCAATACGATTCAAGTGCGAGAAACTGTGTAGTCAACAAGGGGCATATATCCTCATGAGCCCCCGCAACTGCG
This sequence comes from Semisulcospira habei, assembly GCA_036245525.1. Classification (NCBI taxonomy): domain Eukaryota; kingdom Metazoa; phylum Mollusca; class Gastropoda; family Semisulcospiridae; genus Semisulcospira; species Semisulcospira habei. The sequence continues at coordinate 138,337,790 of BTPG01000004.1, read as the reverse complement.
GGGGCTCATGAGGATATATGCCTCTTGTTGACTACACAGATCGCAGAAGATTCCACTGGCAGCGAAGGGGTTAATGGGTTATCGCATGTTTCCGCTGGCGTGCAAATTTGTCGGCAAGTTTATTGAGCGTTATGATTGAGTAATGATTGCAGCCCTGCATGAACCCGCCTTTTTCACAGAACAGCAACGGCCTGTATCTGTGGAACTGTTAACGAATTGGGCGCCTGTCCATTTTCTTTTCTTCAATTGTTGTGCCGTATGCAAATATATGGCATATATTTATAACTTACGGAAATATATGGCATACATTTAAAACGTATGGAAATATATGGCATATAATTATTTATAACTTATGGAAATATATGACATAAAGGAAAAGTCCAGATTTGTCTCTACTTTTACATAAGGCGCCGAGACAAGCAACATTGCACTATCCACACTCTCTCAAAATATCCAGCAATACAGACAACAAAATGTAAAACAATAGGGGAGAACAAGTCAATATTTGCATCATTTAAGTTCACAATTACATGTACCCGTTGTCCAGCGGCCGCTGTACTGTGTGTGTGTGTGTGTGTGTGTGTGTGTGTGTGTGTGTGTGTGTGTGTGTGTGTGTGTGTGTGTGTGTTTGTTTAATACTGCGTACTGTTTTCGTAGTTTCAGTTTTGAAATTTGTAAGGTTCTACAGGTTAGGCGTCATACCATTATTAGTATTTATTATTATATAAACCGTATCATTCGCCATACACCAGTGTGTGAAATAAGTTTGACTAAAATAGTTCAAGGGTAGTGCCAGAATAGCTTGGCGCCTCTAGGCGCCAAGCTGTTCTGACACAACCCTTGAACTAAAGCCATTGGTCTATATCCTTATCTGTAAGTACCATACTGTAGCTTGCATATGTCAGTGCACGAATGTGAAGCTTTTAGCCTCAGTATGATATGAGTTAAGTGAAATGTGCCGGTCTCATTGCATCCTGAGGTTGACACTATCAATGTTTCAAGATATCATTTGAGATCAACAGCACAGTACTGGAGACGGATCGTCCGTGATAGTTTAAGGGTGGTGTCGGAATAGCTATGCGCCTATAGGCGCCAAGCTATTCTGACGTCACTCTTGAACTATCATGGTCGATTCATTTCCTGCTATATAGCATGTCAGGGTTTTTGTAAGGTTAACATGGCACATGCCCTTCTCATGGCCAGACCCCATTCTACTGAATGAGGCATCAGAAATAGAAGTCAGGTTGAATACTATCGGTTTTTCCGATCAATCATTCACGAGCAGTGCGGAAATTGTCTTCGGGCCTACGTCGGCCGCGGTTGGCCCGTGTACCACTGTACCTTTAACCGATATAACCCTGACGCATAACTCCCCACTCCCTTGAAAAAGAAAGACAACAAACAAACAAACAAACAAACAAAAGAAACTAAAAAGCACCCCAAAAAACAATACAAAAAACAAAACAAAACCACCCAAAACCCCGAAAATACAAACAAACAAACAAACAAACAAGAACAAGACAAAATAAAGAGACAACCGATACAACAGAACGATTAAAAAACTGACAAACAAACAAACAAACAAACAAATAAACAAAAGCAAAAAAAAAAAAAAAAAAAAAAACCCCAGCAACCCCCTCCCCCCCCCTTTCTATAAAAACCCCAAAACCAAACCAAACAAAACCAAACGAACAATACGCAAGGCGCCAAGCTAATCTGGCGCTAACCTTAAATTATCTTTTTCCATCCATCTCCTGCAACTGGTACAAAGTCGTTAGGTAACACCACAATTTGGGAATGGCGGCCTTGGGGTTACATGGGTTAATTAGCGTACTGGATAACTGGGTACTGGTTAAAGAGCAACGTATTTCTGTTGCTTTTTTCCGTCTCATTCTACTCGGGTAGGCAATCGATTAACCCGTTCAGCCCTGACGCACTACAGCAGGAGATGGGTCGACCATGATTATTCAAGGGTAGTGCATAGTCGTTAGATGACGCCTCCAAAATTTTGGAAATACGTGCGTCGTGCTGAATGAGTTAAGCGTTATGATTGACTTGCACAGTGAATCGATGGAGTGAATCGATTTAGCTCTGTGGCTTTTGCAAAGTTACTGTTTGATTCCGTAGCCGTGAATCGGTATAGCTCTATGGCTTCTGCAATGTTAAGTACTGTTTTCATTCCATTTGAGTGAATCGATTTAGCTCTATGGCCTGCACATTTGCGGAACAAACAGAAACCCGAATGAGAGAGAGAGAGAGAGAAAAAAAAATCGTGCTCCTACACAAAATCACTAAGCTCTATGGCCAACAAAGTGTGTCTTAAATTCTGAAGTTGCTACCTCTATTAAGTGCTTTGTAACAATTTGACAATATCGTGGGCATTGTTTGGTGTCTTCATGTTTGTCACAAAACTGGTGGAGGCTTCTCGGGCTTTGCTGCAATGTTCGTGCTGACTTCAAGTGCTGTGTAACAATTGTCATACAGCTCGTTACGGCTGTTTTGGGGAGCCCGACGAGCATGTGACTGTTACGTTGTCACAAAACTCGTTATAGTAACTGCTCATTCCACTTAACCCTTTGGCAGTTGGTAGCGCTTTTTGTCGTGGTGATTTATGCAGAAATCATCGCGACCAAAAAACGCCAAAGACATGCAAAGGGTTAACCCTTTGACTCCAAAAACTAAGTGATTTTTTTAAAACTCATTCGCGGCCAGCCGCATCCGGATGCGGCTGGCCGCGAATGAGTTAACGATTAATAGAATTGAAATCATTCCGTTCTGGGAGGCAAAGGGTTAATTGAATCGGTTTAGCCTGCAAAGTTGCCGCTTCGTACAAACAAGCTAGAGTAATCGTGTTCTGGCAGGTTATGCAACTCTACTGACATCAATATGCTGTCGCAGTATTTCTTGCCGGCTAATACGAAAACAATCTGTGCGATTGCCGTTTGTTGACTAGGCCATTACCAAGGCACTAAACACATAATGGCCATTCACATTAACAAATACACATACGATGAAACTCTAATGTGTATACCGGTCATGAAAATGAAATGATACATTTGACATTGTGAAACTGACTTACGCCCACAGTAAACTGTTAACCCATTGAACCCTGACGCACTACAGCAGGAGATGGGTCGACCATGATAATTCAAGGGTAGTGCCAGATTAGCTTGGCGCCTGTCGGCGCCAAGCTAATCTGGCACTGCCCTTGAATTATCATGGTCGATCCATTTCCTGCAACTGGTGCATAGTCATTAGATGACGCCTCCAAAGTTTGGGAAATACGGCACGTTGGGCTGAATGAGTTAACTAGATTCCCAAACTAATCGCGCTTACAACTGGCTGCGAGTGCATTTTTGACGGCCTTGCGTTGACCAAAAATACTCCTACAGATACAACGTACCTTAACCCCCTTTGTTGCTGGTCTGTGATTTTGGACCTTTCGGCCTGTGGCCGTAAGTCCCAAAATCGCAGACCAGCGTGCACTTCCTTATTTTTTTTTTCATTTCATTAATGAGAAAGCTGCCCCTTGCAAACAGACGCGGGTACAGGTTTGTGTTTGCCCTGTGTGTTTCATGTTAGCTGTGCAAACCCGGCTCACACGCGATGGAGTCCGGGAACGGAACCCACCGTAAGCAACAAACCATCAGGCCAATAGATCGGCTGCTGTTGTGCTCATGTCTCGGCAGTGGCTGACGCCGGCTGGACTGAAGATCTTCAGCGTCCTAAGAAGTTGTAATATAGTTTGCATCTGCTGAATGAAATACCGTCTCAGAAATTGGAATTAGATGAGTTTTTTTTGTTTTTTCGATTTATGTTGCTTTAGAGATCTTTAGGTTTGAATTTGACGCCTTTTTGGAAGGGGATATAAATAGTTTTCTAGCACCCAGCCCGTATACTCAGGAAAAAACTAAAGAAGACGTCCTATCAGGGCTTTCTTTCATAGCCGTGTCGTCGCCAAAGGTCATAAATTATACTTTGAAATTCGCGAATTCAACACCAAGCGACTCCTAACCAAGTAACACGGATATAAATGGCACGAGCAAGAGACAAAGAGCAAATGCGGGGGCTCATGATGTTCTTTGTCTCTCGCATCTGGTTTTGCATTTTCCCAGCAGTGAACTGATTGACCTCGATATTTTTGCGCCGGTTCGGGCGATAACACCAAAGCTGGCTATGTTCTAGCTGAATTGCCTGTAATTACTTTTTAACTCTTTCAAGGAGCCCCGCATCAATAGCTGGAGGAGCGTTGTATAGCGTTGCCTCTGGCAAAGCTATACAACGCTTCCCTAACTATTGGTCAGTGCCGGGCCGGCACCTTGAATGAATTGAAAAAAAAAAGGAAATATGGAGGGATTTTCCAGGAAGGCCACTACGGTCCAGGAAAAACGAAGCCTGCTGTACAGGTGCGCATGGCTCCTTGCCATGACCAATACCGACAACGATAAAAACAGTGAATGGCACATTCCTTTAACGATTCCGATCCTTCTCCGGTGCCCCCTCTCCCCTCCCCCTACCCTCCACCAACCCCGGCCGCTTCCACCATCAGCACACCAATCAAACAGCTTACGAACTTTCTTCCGTTCCGGTGTAATTGCAGAACTTTGTAACCATGAGATTGATAGAGCGAGACCACACGCCATCATTAGTTACTGGTGTCAGTGTTTTGCGGGGAGGTGATCCATCAAAATGTGGTGTTCCTTCATCAGAATCAGGTCAAGAGTGAAGAGTGTTCGTACAGTATACAAGGACCGTTTTAGATGCGCCTGTCCACGGCCACCGTCACTCCGGTATGTGTCCTTCGTGACAGTCGCACGGCCGTTAACCCTGGACTGGTACCTCGTACTGGGGATGTAAGTGAGGCCACTCCATGATGACAAGAGGCATATATTCTTATCAACCCCTCCTGCAGCTGTAGGGTGCTGATGAGTATAATATTATATGCCTCTTCCTGTTAGAGCGGGTGGCTGAATCAACTGAGTATACCTGTGCATTCCAGGCATTGTTTTTTGTGTTGTCTCCAGCACACCCCGGATCATCTCATTGGCGCCTTACCTGACCATACCATACCTCCCGATGAGATTTGTTTTGGGCAGCTTGAAGTGACATCGCCCCAGGGGCTGGTTACATGAGCGAGCTTAGTCCTGCGCCAGCCACTAAGCAAGGTGCTCCGTTACAGCGGAGCACCTTGTTTAGCGGCCGGCGCAGGACTAATCTCAGCAGGACTAAGCTAAGCGGAGCAACTTGCTTAGTAGCTGGCGCAGGACTAAGCTCACTCAGTCATTAAGTTGGCCCCAGGTCTGGGCTGGCAATCTCCGAATCACTTTGTGATTCAGGAATAACCCCCTATTTGAGTAGGACGAGAAACCCCGACTTGACAACACACACCGTCTTCATACAATATAAGTTTCTAACACCCCTCAAAATCGGAGAAGAAAGGGGGGAAATTAAAATAATCAATAAGTTTAAATGCCTCCATTTTATTGAAAGGACCTTTCAGTTCACCTATTCATGTACTTCGCAATTTTGGATTTTTTTTCTATTTTCTTTCTTCTTCATCATCATCTCATTTAAAATTTTTTTTTTATTTACTTCACAACCCCCCCCCCACCCCACCTCACGCCCTCCAACATCTCCGCCTTCTTAGCTCTACGTTTTATTTTATAACTAAATGGCATTTTAATTTCATTGCATCTCACTAGTGAACCCTCTTCGTTGATTAACGGCACTGATCCACATGGGCGGCCCCAGCAGCAGCTGCAGGCTTGAAGCAATGTAGCCGCAGCAGCCGAGGATCTAGGAAGTCACCCAGGTTTATTATTCATATGATACGAAAATCAAAGGATAAAAACTGCGTCACGTTTTCTTTGTTGGCTTAGATGAACTTTGAACGATTTTATTTTTCCCGGGGAAAAAAAAAACAACAACACCACAGTTATGGCCTCCCTCGCGAATGGTTTTTGTAATGACCACCAAGAGTGTTTTAATTATCAAGACCTGGCGCGTATCCGGATGCGACATGCAGAATCTGCCCACATTGTCACAGTTCAAAGCTCACTTAAAGACTTTTCTTTTCTGTCGGGCATTTAACACTTAGCTCATCTTTAGCTAACTGTTGACTGCCTTTTATTCTGATCCTAGAGGAAGTGAATGTAATGTGTTGGGAAGAGATGGGGTGGTTTAAAGTAGTGTATAATCGTGCGTGTGTCTGAGAGAGAGAGGGTGTGCTGTTGAGCATGCGCAGCGAGTCCAGTGTTTTCCTGGAGAACAGCGCTATAAGAACTATGTATGTATGTATGTAATGAGTTTAACCTCTTCCCTGCTATCTATCTATCTATCTATATCCCGTAGTCTTGCCGACCGTTGGGGCACCACTGATGACTTGGCAACCAGCTCCCTCCAATCCTCTCTGTTCTCTGCCATTCTCAGCGTATCGCCCAGCTTCAGTCCTGTCCACTCTGAGATATTGTCCTCCCATCTTTTCCTCTGTCTTCCTCTCCTTCGTCCTCCTTGCACAGTGCCTTGCAGGATTGTTTTGGCAAGCCCTGCTGAACGCGTGACATGCCCATACCACTTCAGTTTGCGTTTTCTCACAATGGTTAATAAGTCTTCATAGGGCCCGATGGCTTGCCTGATTCTGCTTCCCACTTCCTCGTTTGTGATGTGATCTCTGTATGAGATGCCAAGCAGCCTTCGAAAACATCTCATTTCAGTGGCTTGTATCCTCCTTTCAAGGTCTGCTGTGAGGGTCCATGACTCGCAGGCATACAAGAACACTGAGATGACAAAGGAGCGCATCAGTCTGATCTTGGAGCAGAGTGTGATGTTTCTGTCCTTCCATATGGTCTTCAATCTTGTCAGTGCTGTTGTTGTCTGCGCAATCCTGGACAGTATTTCTGGTTTTGATCCCTCATCTGTCACAATGGCTCCTAAGTATTTGAATTTCTGCTACAGGACGCATATTTTGTTTCAGAAATCGTTGTTCACTTAACGACAGAAATCAAGAACCGTCTGAGGAACTTGGATACAAATTGCTCTCAACAAGAGGCATAGATCCTTATGAGCCCCCCGCAGTCGCGAGGGCTCACGAGGATCTATGCCTCTTGACGTTGGATCGTGTTCACTTTTTATCGGCATCGAAGGGGTTAAAGTGTTAAAAGTCATCCACACCAATGAAATAATGGCTACCGCAAGTTTGGGAGGCGTACACAAAGATCGTGCACGTAACAGCTGTGGCAAATGGGTCGGCCATGATTGTTGAAGGGTAGTGCCAGATTAATTAGCTTCTGGCCGCAGTTTCCACGCGCTAAGCTAACCTGGCACAGCAATTGGGCTGTCTTGATCGAGCCGTCTCCCGCCTTGGGGTCCAAAGGGTGAATGTGTTAAGATGTTATGAGTATGAGTCTGATGCGACAGTGTGTTATTTGAAAAAAACCTAAACTTAGGTTGTTTTATTTTGTTGTTACTGTCAATACACAAAAAGGACCGCGTAGGCTACAACAGAAGATGCGCAACGTCTGGGATAGGCGAAACACGTACACCTCTATGCACAGCTCCACTTTTCACTTTCCTGCTTACCACGCTCCCTTTTGAGCGGGGGGGGGGGGGGGGGGGGGGTAGGCGGGGGGGGGGGGGGGGGTAAGGGGTGGGGGGGGGGGCGGAGGACCAAGCTCGGTAAGCAAAGGTCCTGGGGCCCACGACGGCCGCCGCAGTGGGCCCGCGCACGGATGTGCGCAGGCCCACTGCGGCCGTCATGGGTCCGAAGACGTTTTGCTACTGGTACATAATATAGAGCTGCGTATGGAATACGTATCTTCATGGTCAGCCTTGCATCAAAAGTTGATCCTCATGAACCGTTTCTGTCAGCAGCGACATAAAAATATTAATCTGCAGTCAGCTGTGGAAAACGACTCGGGACATGTGCTGACCTGATGTGCATATTCAGCAGTTTTTTTGTTGTTGTAAACTTTCCCCCCTAACATCTTCACACACATCCTTTCGGCTCTTCAAAGTTTCGTTAACTGAATGTTCTTTGAACATTTGGTTTTCTTCATGCTTTCACGGTTGCAGCGTTCTTCAACCACTGGCTCACTGATGCACGTTGTGTAAAGATCTCTGAATTTCACTGGTTCAGATACAGTATGGATTGGTCGAAACATATAATGTGCACAGCAAAGATGCAGGCTAATAGTCATCACTCTGCAGGCGTTAAATGGCAAATGGAACGAAGTCCTTCAGCGAGACTTTTTCTTCTGCAAGACTCGAGGCATAGATTCACATGAACCCTGCATTTGCAGGGGTTCATGTGAATCTATGCCTCTTGCTGGAAATATTCTGCTACAGGTGTTCCTCGAAATGAGGTGCAATTTCTGGTTAAGCGTGTTACAGAAACAAGCAGAGTTTCCGCCGAAGGGCATCACCGCTGGATGGCTTATCATGCACGCGCACGCCTTCGCTTCCGGTCATGCGCAAAGGTCATCCACAATCACCGGGGGTATTTAAGTCGACAACCGTAATAATGATTTTTTTTTTCCACGTTGCGAAGTCGATAGCAACGTGAAAAATATCACTAGAGCGGGCGACGGACTTTTTTTTGGGTGGACGATTGTATTGTTCTTGAACTTAAATCCGGTAACAGACTCAGAAGTAACGTCTCTACTGTCAGTTGTGGCCGCCGGTACAGAGACAACACCCAGCTGCAAGAGACATAGAGCCTCACGAGCCCTAGACTGCAGAGATAATAGCGAGGTTTCGTTCGCTGCGAACGACTCCAACGAACGAGAGCGACGTCAGGCGGATAATCTGCTTGGACCATAAGCCTAGACAACATCATAGGTCCTTATGTGCCCTCCGGGCACATGAGGATCTATGCCTCTTGGAGTGTTTTTAAAGTGATTTCGTTGTCGCCAAGATTTCGCTCTCGTTCGCTGTTGGGAGCCGTTGTTGCAAACAAAACCTCACTAACATTCCCCCGAAGGGTGCCTGTTTAGGCTGGCTCCGCAACGAACAAAACCTTACCCTTCGGTGTTCATCACCAAGTCACGCACAGCTGTATCTCTGCAATAGGCAGTACTGTCGAAATTGCGAGAAACAAGCGTTGACATCCCAGTGTGCAAAGAGGTCAATGGGCGGACGTCAGCCCGATGACCCGCTGCGCAGTGGAATGGAGTTTCAAGTCAGTTCATTCGTCTCACACACAAATCCAAAGGTTGAAATTATGCCGTGCATGCTGATTGCCTCAACAGCATCCCCCCCTTGGCAGTGGCGTCCAGTCTATTGTGTTAGCTTGGCAAGACCCATCCCGGCAAACAAAGGGTACTCGGGCCGACGAAGGTGTCAGCAGCCCTGACACAAGCGTCTGCCCGATGAACTTTCGCGTACTGGGTTGTCTCCTGGTGCTGGGCTAACCGCGGGCGACAGCAGAAGAATTGCTGTCATGAACCTGTGAGGCACCATGCCAGCTGTAGGAGATAGCTCCGCCACAATAATTTACGCGTAATGTCAGATTAGCTTGGCGCCTTTGAAGGCGCCAAGCTACTCTGGCACTGCTCTTGAACTATCACGGCTTGGAAAGATCGTGGTCTTAAACAGCAGTAGTTCACCCTGGGAAGGCGTCTCCGTCGCTATGATAATAATAATATAATAATAATAATAATAATAATAATAATAATACCGGTTATTATATAGGCGCATTTTCCCAATTCTGCGAATCGGCTCAAAGCGCCGCGAACTGCACCCAACACGCACGCTCACGTAGTGACACACAAGCATTCACTCTGAAGACAAACACAGTACAAGACAAGCGCAGGACATTCACGTGGCACAATCTTTGAACCATCATGCCACCGTTACATGGCCATAGTCAGTCGCGGCATGCTCGGAGTTGAACCCGCATAACTAACTATACTGACGAGCAAAAGAAATGCGACATATTTGGAATCATCGAAAACACTAAAGTGTTTCCGATGATTCCAAAAATGTCGCATTCCTTTTGCTACTGAGTATAACGAGCGGTATCTTGGCTGCGAACATTCTGCGTCTGCATCTTGCGGTCTGATAATTCAAATCCCACTACATGTGCGTGTTGGCCTGGTGACCTTGGAACTGAGGCGCCCAGCTAATCTCGAACTATCGTGGTCTTGAATGCAGTGGTTTATAAAAGCAAAACTGAGGTCACCGGGCGTCTGCGGGTTGACGAATGTCGCCATATGTACCGGTCGGTGTGTAAGCAGGCCTTTATCTGATCGGAACAAACTGATGCCGGCGGGAAGCGCCGGGTAATGAGCTTTTCCTCCTGGCGTTTGCCATGATCCTACTGGGCATGTGAAGAGTGCATGAAAATGTTTTGTGTTTGTGATACAGGCGAGTGTAATCAGCCAGAGTGTTGCTGTCAGCACAGGCTAGGATAGAGAAATTCGTTTTCACCATGTGTATCAATGTACTGTATGTATTTCCTCTAGTCATTGTAAAACAGGACATGACCGGCAATAGTGAGGTTTCGTTTGAAACGAACGACTACGGCCAACAGAGAAATCACAGCGGATCACCGACCTGTACCACAAGCGTTGATAACACCCCAGCTCCAGATCTCTCCAAAAGGCATAGATTCTTATAAACCCAGGGGGCTGATAAAAAAGATCTATTCCTCTTGGAGATCAGTGTTCGAAGTGTTGTCTATTGGTATGGTAAGATGCTGGCTATCCGCTATGAGTTCATTCGCGTTCATTGTTGGCAGTCGTTCGTTGCAAACGAAACCTCACTAATGTCTTGTTTTGCAGTGACTAAAAAAAAAAAAAATTGTTCATTGATAAACGTAACGAATAGCATTTCTGTATCTCAGCCTGTGTTTGTTAGTGTCATAGCCATTGCACATTAACCATTCTCTAAACAGTAGATATAGACTATATCTCTACAACCACAGCAGGCTGAAACGAATCCGAAAACGCGACAAATGTTATACGAGCGAGAAAATCAAATCTGACTGGAACCAACAATCAAGAAACACAGACCCTCGTGAACTACCGTAGACAGTTATACCATAAAATGATTTTTACTGATTAGTAACAACCATTTGACACAGAAATGTTTGTGTCATTGTGTGATAGCGACCATGCATCAAATTTGTAGCCGATATCTATCCTCCATACCGCTATCGGGGATCTTAGATCCTCTAGAGTATTGACCAAGTAGCACCAATATGGCGGCTTGGACGATCACAGGTGTAGCACCATCGTGGTCGCGTTGATCTTAGGTCTTCCTTTTGTTGACCTTGTAGCACCATCATGATAGCTTTGATCCTAGGTCCGCCTTTTGTTGACTGTTTAGCAGGATCGTGGTGGCCTTGACCTTAGGTCTTTCTTTTGTTGACCGTGTAGCACCATCGTGGTGGCACATCAGCATCATCAATATCAATAACTTGGGGATGTTTTTTATGTGTGTTTGTATGTGTGTGTGCGTAGATTAAATTCGTTTAAAGGTAGTGAGATTCTGCATACATACATACATACATGTTTTTTTTTGTAACGCGCTTAGAGCCCACTGCTTCAGGGGATTTAGCGCAATATATACATGTTCTTTATTATTGTTATTATTATTATTATTATTATTATTATTATTATTATTATTATTATTATTATTATTATTATTATTATTATAAAGGAAGTACAATATTTGATGCTTGTGCCTTTTTCGCGCTGTTTTAGTTCAATGCAGGTCTGCAATCGTTAGTCGAGGAATCCACGTTGCCTAACCTTGGTTTCGGACCAGCGATCGCGAGGACAGCTTGATTGCACATTTAATTTAGCCCGAAAACCCAATCGAGCACCGGGGTCAGTTCATCCGTGTGACTTGAAAATCGATCGCTCGATTCTCATGTCAGCTCCGCCGCTGTTCTGGTTGAGGGCACGATGCTATGATGTAAGATGGCGGAAGACTGCCTGACGGCTTCAGACTGCGCCGCTGCTCTGCTAGGAGATGATGCTATGATGTAAGATGGCGGAAGACTGCCTGCCGGCTTCAGACTGCGCCGCTGCTCTGCTAGGGAGATGATGCTATGATGTAAGATGGCGGAAGACTGCCTGACGGCTTCAGACTGCGCCGCTGCTCTGCTAGGGAGATGATGCTATGATGTAAGATGGCGGAAGACTGCCTGACGGCTTCAGACTGCGCCGCTGCTCTGCTAGGGAGATGATGCTATGATTTAAGTCGGCGGAGGACTGACTGGCTTATCTGGCTGATATATGAAGTGAATGTAAGGTGTGGGGAAGGGATGGGGGTGGTTTAAAGTAGTGCATAATTGTGCGTGTGTGTCTGAGAGAGAAAGGGTGTGCTGTTGTGCATGCGCAGTGAGTCCAGTGTTTTCCTGGAGAACAGCGCTATACAAGAACTATGTATTATTATTATTATTATGTAAAGCTGTAGAGACTGGCTTATCTCGAACAGCGCCCCATTATTACAGGTAAGAGGTAAGGTCTCGGTCAGATAAAACGAGGAACACGGAGAATGTCCTTGCTTTACAAACTCGACACAGAAAACTACATGCAAGGGGTTTAGAATGCAAAGAATGAAACTAACTATGCGTCCGCGGTGATCGTACGGCAAACCTGTTACATTGTTTTCCGGGCATAGCTGCCTGTTTCACTCACGGACAGATTAATTAAGACACCTGACTGTGATATAGCTGTACAAAAGTCAGATCGTCGGCTACTTTCTGTTTTGGCGGGAAAACCTGGGATCAGTTGCAGGAGCGAGCTTAGTCCTGCGCCAGCCACTAAGCAAGGTGCTCCGCTATAGCGGCGCACCTTGCGTAGTGGCTGGCGCAGGACTAAGCTCGCTCATGCAACTGGCCCTTGGAGTTTGGAGCTATAAATTGCTTTTACCTCGGCTCGCTCACGCTTGGTAGATTTGAGCGGCGCATACGCTTTAGCAGTAAAACAGACACAAAGTGATGTAATCACGCAGTTATGATCGAAATAACAACCGTAGTCACTCGTTAGGAGGCATTATAACACATTAATTTTAAAAAAAAATTGTCAGGTCTTGATATTCATCAAACAATTTTATGCAATGTTGAGACTGCTCCGGAGGCGCTTGGGGCCTTTATACAACAACGAAAGAAACACACTTTTGTCCATGCGCTCAAAAGGCTATCGGGCACGCACACATTCGTGCGCGGGCCCACTGCGGCTGAATTCGGCCCGATGGCCTTTGCGTACTGGGGAAGAAGGGAAGAACTAAGACAAAGCAGTTAGATTCCCGTAGGTCTTCTGAAATATGTTTCTTCCTGTTTTTTTTTTCCTGGCTGTTGTGAAGCGTGTTTTTAATTTTCTTTGTTGGTTGTTTACTTGAACAAGCGAGCACGGAAGCTCAATAAAACAAAACCCAAAAAAACAACTCATATATTTTTGTGTTCATTTGTTACTGAATACGGAATTCCCCTCTGGTTATTTTCGTTGCATTTCTTTTGTATTTTCGCTTTTAGTTTCGATCTGTTTTCGCTTTATTTTTAACGCTTCTCTGCCGTGGGTTTTCCACGATAGAGTACTGCCAGCTTAAATGTTGCTTCTTCATTTCCAAGCCGTTTTCAGAAGAAACAGACCAGATTAGAAACATCATGCGACCATGCGCGGGTGTGTACATGGTGTTCCACGCTAGTTTTCTGAACAAGCAGTTCTGGATATCGAGCCTGTTGGAGGGTCGTCGTAGTACCTTTCTCAGCCACAGAACAAGAAGAAAGGTCATACTTTGTGTAGCAAAGTCAAACTGCGCCCGGTCACTGCTGCGTTGATCCCCGCACCTTTGTGACGTATAGTTTGCATTGCACTGAGTGACTGAGCGTTAACCCATTTTGCACCAAGGGCGCGTTTCCCAAATTTTGGAGGTGTCATTTAATGACTATGTACCAGTTGCGGGAGATGGAGTAACCATGATAATCCAAGGGTAGTGCCAGATGTGCTTGGCGCCGGATGGCGCCAAGCTCATCAGGCACTGCCCTTGAATTATCGCCAATCTATCTCCTGCTGTAGAGTGTTGGGGCTAAATGAGTTAACTTTTAAAAATCTCTGCCATAGAACAAACAAAGAAAGATCATACGCCCACAGCATGAGATGGATCGACCATGATAATTCAAGGGTAGTGCCAGATTGAATCGAATACGATAATTCACGGGTAGTGCCAGATTAGCTTGGCGCCTGATGGCACCAAGCTCATCTGGCACTACCCTTGAATTATCATGGTCAATCTATTTTCTGCTATAAAGCGTTATATATTGGGGCTAAATGGGATAGCTTAAAAAAAATATCTGCCATAGAACAAGATGAAAGGTCACATGTTGTGTAGCAGGTCAGATTGCTTCCATTTACTACGTCATTGATACCGGCTCCATTTTACCGTATAGATTTCATTGCACTGAGTGACTGAGTGTTTATTAAAAAATAAATTATCTGCCGTGGAACAACAAGACAGGCCATTCATGTACTTTGTGTAGCAGAAGCGAGACTGCTTCCAGTCACTACTGCATTTTTACCGGCACCTTTGTAAAGTATAGTGTTCATTGCACATATTTTTGAGTGATATAATATATCGAGAGAATAACTCAACGGAGAAAGAAACACGCTTAGAAAAGACAGTTAAAACACAATTTATTAATATTTCGGGTAAATGCCCTTCTTCAAAATGGACAAGCAAACAAGGGTAGAGATCAATCGCTAATTATCTTGGCAGAGAGGAAGTAATGTGGCAGCTGGAAGAAGGAATTTGGCGCCGACAGCCTTTTGCGTGCTGGGTAGGCGCCAAGCTGTTTGGTACTATCCTGGAACTACAACGGTCGCTGTGTCTCCTGAACTGATACTTAACTCATTCTGCCCTCGACACACCACAGCAAGATATGGCTCGACCATGATAGTTCAAGGGTGGTGGCAGAATAGATTGGCGCCCATAGGCGCCAAGCTATTCTGCTACCGCCCTTGAACTATCATGGTCGATCTGTCTCCTGAATTGTAATGCAGTCCTCAGAGGATAACTCCAAAATGTGCGTATCTCGTACCTCGGGCACAATGAGTTAAACCGCTCTTCGCGGAAGCACACGAGCTACAAAAAGTGGTAATTTTCCCCGGTAAACACAAGGAAGACTGGCTGACGTAGGCCGCAATCAGCCCTCACGCGGCGACCATCTAGGGCACGAGGGCCTTGTGCAGATTTTCGAACTCAACATTTTTTAAGCAGCACATTATTTCTCCTGTCCGCACTCCCAGATCTGGGTATCGGTGCAGAGACGTGGAGAAACCATTCATTTACAATCTCTCACCGACTTGGCTAGTGCGTTCCATCTGCAAGAAGCAAAGATTCTCATGAGCCACTGCTGCCACACACGCCACAGGGGAGCTGGGTAGCTCAGTTGGTAGAGCGTTTGTCTCACATCCGAAAGGTCGTGGGTTCGAACCCAGCTGGGGTCAAAACTTGTTCAGACCTCTTTAGGTACCCCGTCTTTGAAATCACCTTCGTGGTGGACAAAAGAAGTTAAGCCCTAAACATTTTAACAGACGCCACAGAGGCTCGCGAAAATATTAGCTTGTTGATGTTTGGGATCAGTTCAATTTACTTCTATTGCTATTTGGACGGAGGGAGTCATCAGGGCCTAAGTTTGTGACAGGACGGTCAATTTTACCGTCAGACCCTCTTGCCACCTGTTGCTAGTACTCGGACAAGTATATTTATATACTTAACCCCTTTATCGTCTTTGTGCATGCAGCCGCTGGTACTGTTTACAGTACTGGAGGCTGCACGCACAAGGGGGTTAACATTTGTTGTCTTTAGATTAACATCGATTTTACATCTGCAGACCTCGAGCGAAGAAAGCACTCCCGTAGAAACATGGTCGATGTATGGAGCTGAGAGTGGAAGAGTTAGAACTCTTTCGCTGACAGAAGACAAACATGCAACACCCGAATACAAGAGGCATAGATCCTAATGAGCCCGCGCAGTCGCGCGGGCGCATGAGGATCTGTGCCTCTTGCTGTTCTCATTCATGTGTGTGTGTGCTTCATGCAAGGAGACTAGCCTGCTGTAAATCTGTGCTGGTTTCACGGACATCCGTCGTGGTAAAGGATTTATCCGGCCCTTCTGTATGCAGTACCGGTGATTGCTGGCACAAAATTGGAGTTTAACCCGTTTCTGAGGGAGAGATCCATCGCATCAGTATCAAAACCGACGTCGTATCATCCAGACATTCTATCACTAGATTAGACATAATCATAATGTACACCCTACCCTTTTCAGACAAATAGTAGACAATCAGATCCGTCACTTTTTTTAAATCACCAAATTAGACATGATTATAATATACTTTCATTTCAGACAAACAGCAGACATATCTGTCACGTTTCCCCTGGCAACACTGGTAAAATAAGCAAAATTCAAACACGGCACTGAGCGACTGTACGCCCGAAAGCCTTTCGTCAGTAAATAATTATGACAATGAGGGGTGGAAGATTTTTTTTTCTGTGGGAGTACCTGTGAACAAAAGCTCACCGGGCCCATGCCGCCGACGGTTGGTCCGCGCGCCGCTGCACGCGGACAACTGCGGCCGGCGTCGGCCCGATGACCTTTCGCTTACTGTGATTACAGAACTGTATCACGATAATTGTAGGGTGTCTTTTTGAGGTATTGAACAAAACACACGTATGCTCTCTCTCTCTCTCTCTCTCTCTCTCTCTCTCTCTCTCTCTCTCTCTCTCTCTCTCTCTCTTTCTCTTTCTCTATCTCTCTCTCTCTCTCTCTCTCTCTCTCTCTCTCTCTCTCTTTCTCTATCTCTCTCTCTCTCTCTCTCTCTCTCTCTCTCTCTCTCTCTCTCTCTCTTTTTAAAATGAAACTTTTCGATTACCTGATGAGCCAAACATAACATCAATGGGCATTTATTTAAACAAACCCTGATGGTTAATACTTTCATGTACCACATGCATTTATGTATAGTGTTTGTGTGTATGTGTGTGTGTGTGTGTGTGTGTGTGTGTGTGTGTGTGTTTGTGTATGTGTGTGTGTGTGTGTGTGTGTGTGTGTGTGTGTGTGTGTGTGGTATAAGATGAATGTTGAGTGTTACTATTATTATGTGTATCTAATTTTTTAAATTTTATTATTATTTTGTTTCTATTTTTTAAAAATTGTTGTTGCATGAAATAATGTGTGTAAATATAATGTCTTTATTATTATTATTTTAAAACCTATTTTATGTTGTAGATGTTAGCAACGGCAAGTTTGTAAAATGACGATTTGTTTCTGTCAAAACTTTTTACCGTTGATAAATAAAGTTTCATGATCATGATCATGATCATGATCATGATCATCATCATCTCTCTCTCTCTCTCTCTCTCTCTCTCTCTCTCTCTCTCTCTCTCTCTCTCTCTCTCTCTCTCTCTCTCTCTCTCTCTCAACAAAGACGTAAGTCAAGTATCTTTCAACACAGTTTACAACCAAGCTGACCCTAACTGAATGGTACAGATTGTTTCTTGGTGTTCTTGATAAACATGCTCCTTTCAGAGAGAAACGAGTGAAAAATCCCCAGCTTCCCGCGTGGTTGAACAATGAAATCAAGGATGCCATGCAGCTCCGAGATGATCATAAAAGGAGCAAAAATTTTGTAGTTTACCGAAAACAATGAAACCTTATAAAATATTTAGTTAGAAATGCACAGAGGTCTCATTTTCACCATCTCATGAACGGCAAAAAAGATATCGTTTTTGTTGGGCGTGCAATAAACGCCTTTACGAGGTCCAGAAATACCGCACAGTGCACTAAAATATCAGCTGATACGTTTAATCAGCATTTTCTCTCTACCGCCACTACACTGCTACAGAATCTTACGTCTCCCGGTCAACCGTCTGATGTTTCAGAAAAGCTAAAAAGGTTTTGTGCTGAAAGATTAACATCTAACACGTCTTACAACATTCCGCTCTTAACAGTTTATGAAGTGGGAAAATCCATTTCTTCATTAAAGAGTAAACGTACATCTGGCCATGATGGAATTAGGCCTACTGAGCAGCATTGTTCTTAAAATGGCTCTTCCATACGTCGTCGAGTCGCTAACATACATCTACAACCTTTGCATACAACATGGACAATTTCCGTCTGGTCTGAAAACCGCAAAGGTAATACCGCTACCTAAAACAAAAGATTTAAATGACCACAACCATTTCAGACCCATTTCTCTGTTGTCAACTCTGTCAAAGCCGATAGAAAGACATATCCACGCACATTTACATTTCTTAGATAAATACAAACTTGTTCATCCACTACAGTCTGGTTTTCGTAGGGGACATTCTTGTCACACAGCTTTGGTTCACCTGGTTGACAGATGGTTAACTTCTATGAATAATGGGCAAATGACTGGAGCGGTATTTTGGACTTTCAAAAGCTTTTGATCTTGTCAACCATGATCTTTTAATTAGAAAGCTTCCAATCAGCTGAATGATGGCACCTTTGCCTTCATTACATCCAATCTAAACGGGTGCACACAGTACGTCTGTGTGAATGGTACAAACTCACGTGAGGGGGTGATAGAGCACGGAGTACCACAAAGATCCGTTCTCGGTCCATTAATATTTTCAGTTTTTATAAACGATCTTCCTTACATATATCCGTTCCCCGTGTAATCTGTAGTCTCTTTGCTGATGATGGAACTCTTGACGTGTCAACGTCAGATGCATCCTGTATAACCTAGTCCCTAAAAAGCGGCCTGAATGATGTTTCCACATGGTGTCAAAACAATTATATGATTCCGAATCCAACTAAGACCAAATGTATGTTAATTACTACTAGACAAAAGATCAGCTGAACCCGCCTCCCCTACAGCTCTATTTGAATGGGCAGTCTGTTGAGCAAGTCAAGGAACAGCGTGTGCTTGGAATCATCATTGATGACAAACTGTGTTGGCAAAGCCATATTACCAAAGTGTGTAAAACAATATAAAAAACCTATTCTTACTGTCAACATTAAGATATTTTACTAACGAACCAACAAGGAAACTTTTTTTTTTACTGTGCCCATATTCAGCCACATTTGAATTATGCCTCCTCCGTTTAGGATGGGAGCAGTGACGCTAATCTCAAAAGGATGAATTCGCTTCACAGGCGGGCAATCAAATTAATCGTTGACAGACCCATGCACGTCATTAGTACTGATTACAAGTTTAAGCTGCTGGATATCCTGCCACTTGACAAGCAGTTCATTTATAATAAGTTGGTACTCATGCGCAAAATCACCCTCATATACTCACCAGCCTATCTCTCTAATTTGTTCGCACTTGCCCACAGAGCTAGTCGAACATCAGGGAACAATCTGGTAGTACCAAGGCCCCGCTTAGATATTTACAAGACGTCCCTCTCCTACTCTGGTGCAAAACTATGGAGACATTAAAGCAGCACCTTCTTTACGAACGTTCAAGAACCAACTGCATAAATTTATTAAGAACATGTGAAAACATATTGTTCATATTTTTCTTTCACATACCGTCATTGGCTGCAGAAACATTTCCTTATTCATATTCATCATCATGTATCATAATACTTTAGACTTGCTGAGGTGTTCTTTGTCATTTCTTTTGCAGCATAACATCATAATTTTTTTAATGTTTAATGTTCGATGTTTTGCTTGGTGTCAGTGTGTTTGTGTGTGTGTGTGTGTGTGTATGTGTGTCTGTGTGTGCGGACTGGTATATATCAGTGTGAATGTGTTTGTGTGCGTGTGTGTGTGTGTGTGTGTATGTGTGTGTGTGTGTGTGTGTGTGTGTGTGTGTGTGTGTATGTGTGTGTGTGGTGTAATGTGATCATTGATTATTTAAAATGGAATTATTGTTTCCTGTACTTTTCACTATTATGTATACTTTTATATATAAAATTATGTGTATGTGTGTTTACGTGCGTGCTATAGCTTAGCAAGGACATGATTGAAAAAAGGTCATTGAAGGTACCTAATCATTTATCCTTGAAAAATAAAGTTTCATTTCAATTCATTTCATTTCATCTCTCTCTCTCTCTCTCTCTCTCTCTCTCTCTCTCTCTCTCCTCTCTCTCTCTCTCTCTCTCTCTCTCTCTCTCGGCAAGTTTGAAAAATTGGTCTTGTAACCAAATACTTCTACCGTTGTTAAATAAAGGGCATTGTCATTGTCATTCTCTCTCTCTCTCTCTCTCTCTCTCTCTCTCTCTCTCTCTCTCTCTCTCTCTCTCTCTCTCTGTCTCTCCTTTCTCTGTCTCAGTATCTCTCACTTTTCTGTCTGTCTCTCTGTCTCAGTGTGTCGTACTGTCTGTCTGTCTGTCTGTCTGTCTCTCCTCTCTCTCTCTTGCATCCATAGTGACACTAATTTTGACTCTTTAATGCTGTTCTTTTTGAGACCGTTTTCACAGAGGCGGATCTGTTAATATTTTGAAAGACTCTGATTGCAATTTCAGTTCACTTTCTTCTGGAGTAAATTAGGTCGTTTACGTCCATTTGAGTATATGGCAATGCCAAAGAAAAGAAGCAGACTCGATCTTTCATATGTGAGCACACGTCCATGAATCCTACACAGAAGACCTTTCACGACGGCGACTCTTTCGTGGGAAATAGTGTCAACTGAACTAATTTCCTACATAAATCTTCTGTCAGGGTACTTGATTTGCATAAGATTCCCAGACCTGTTGTGCCAACAAATTCTAAGATAATTTCGCGAAGTAATTCGCCTATCCGCATAACAAAGGCGATGCCTCTTTTATGGCACCGGCGCTTTTCTTTTTCTTTCAGTTTGGAAATTAGTTTAACCTCTTCACTATCGAGAAAAAGACGCAACAAGACTGCATTCTAGATTCTCAGAAGACCTCGCATCTGCGGGGGCTCACGAGGATCAATGCCTCTTGCTGGTCTTTGATTTGTATCCACCTTCTATGGACGAATCGGGTTCTTGGGCGTTGCATTTACAAAGATTTCAGACCTGAACGGCAGAACTTGCGATCGCTGGCGTTGAAAAAGTTAGGCGACCGGTCATGAACCCTTTGCGTGTCGGTAGCGGTTTTAGTTGCGATGATTCCTTGAGGAATCATCACGAATAAAACGAATACCGACACGCAAAGGGTTCACTGTATTATTTCCAGATACTGGATACTGATGCAGTTTGAGAGTGTCTTGAGTGTATCAGTCTGTTCCGTTCAAGAGTTTATTGACTGAAGAAGAAAAGAAATCGGTGGCGTTTAACCCATTAAACAATCACGCGCTACTACAAGGTGTGGATCGACCATGTTAGTTCAAGGGTGGTGTCAGAATAGCTTGGCGCCTTCAGGCGCCAAGCTATTCCGACACCACCCTTAAACTGTCATGGTCGATCTGTCTCTAGAACGGTAAAGAGAGAGAGAGAGAGAGAGAGAGAGAGAGAGAGAGAGAGAGAGAGAGAGAGAGAGAGAGAGAGAGAGAGAGAGAGAGAGAGAGAGAGAGAGAGAGAGAGGTTGTATACGCAAGCTCACAATTCGGAGGAGTCCGAGAAATTACCGAGGAATGGAGAAATAAAACACGTACATTTATTTCACCGTGCCGCCGATCCAAGCGTAAAACCACCCTAAAGGATACGTGTAAACACGCCCCTACTTCTGCACGGATTGTAATGCCCACCGAGAAGCTCCAGCACGAATGATCCTTTGCTGCTCACTGGTTATCGAGCATTTCAAGACCAGGTGGCTGTAATTCAGTTGTTAAAACTCAGTGATGCAGTCTTGTGGACTACTTGTGCTTTGGTACTCGGTTAAATCATTTAACTCCGACACGCCGCCTAGGCAAAACATGGATCGAGCGTGATAGTTCAAGGGTTGTGCCAGAATAGCTTGGCGCCCATAGGCGCCAAACTATTCTGGCACAACCCTTGAACAATCACGCTCGATCTGTTTCCAGAAGTGTAATACAGTCTTCAAGGGGCAACTTCAAAATTTGCTGATTTCGGTCCTGGAGCAGAATGTGTTAATGACTTCAAATGTATTGTGGATGGGTCTGTGATTTTGGACCTTACGGCCTTAGGCGGTAAGGTCCAAAATCACAATCCATCCACAATACATTAGCGCTCTTACGTTTTATGAATGTGCCTTAGCGTATTTCTTTATTTGAAGAACCAGTGAGGATTTATGAAGACATTGAATTGAATGACATAAATGAGAACATGAAAATGTATGCCTCAAGCGTAAAATATCAGACGCAGAATCCACCTTCACTATCGCCTTTAGGTTTACATATATTTGAAGGAATATAAGTGAGATGCTGAAACTTTAAAAAAAAAATCGTTTAGTACCAGTTGACGCAGACGGTGTTTCTGCAGTCAATCAACATGGGTGCAAAGTGATGTCAGCAAGTGGTATAGATCCTCATGAGCCTCCGCAAACTGCGGGGGATCATAAGGATTTATATCTCTTGCAGATGGATGGTGTTCAAATTTTCTCGGCACATGACTGGTTAATTTTTATCAAGCATAAAAGATTAGGTAGGCCTACTGAACCCTGTTTCAGTTTCCGCCTTGTCCTGTTTATTTACTGATCCATTTAAGAAGGAGGGATGAAGCAAATAAAGCAACGACAGAATGAAAATCCATTTGACGTACGAGATGTGTCAGTGGTAAGACGTCATTTGTGTCTGACCTGCGAATAAAACTTCGAAATTTGAAACTTTTGTTGCACGCTTGAGGTATACCGAAATCAAGTTCGCTAACGTGTGTTTATGTGTCGAAGGAATCATGTCCATTAACCCTTTGCGTGTCGGGAGCGTTGTGTTTTTTGTGTCGCCATGATTCCTACAGGAATCATCGCGACAAAAACCGCTACCGACACGCAAAGGGTTTAGATCGATGTGCAAACCAGCCTGCACATTAACTTGAGCTTAATGCGGACGTTAATGCTATTGGACACGGCATATACATAACGTCAGACGATGCATCGGTAAGCAAGATTACAAGATCGTCATAATTCACAGGCACACACGGACACACGGACACACGGACACACACACACACACACACACACACACACGCACACACACACACACACACACACACGCACACACGCACACACACACACACATACAAACACACACACACACACACACACACACACACACACACACACACACACACACAAACACACACACACACACACACACAAACACATGAAGACAAAAGCCTCAGAGTGGATTACCTACCATTTTATGTGTAAATGGGTTCCCATATTTATATTTATTCTAGGGCTCTGGAGTTGATGCGAATGTTTAGAACTCACCTATAACTAAGCTCTACAACTTAAAATAAAATAGACATTTTCTAGAAACAGAGCCTCTGGATGGAGAAAAAATGGGTTTCTACCACTAAAGCCTCTCACACAAAAACTGGCATTACAGTGAAAATGGGTGTCCTCTTCAAATCATTCATTTTAGCATGTACTATCTTAAGAAAATTAGGCGTCTGTAATAAGATAAAGTTCACGGAATATTTTATGCTTCTTTTCCACATTTATTTGATTGTTGTCATTCTTTTTTCAACTTAATGTGTATTCCTTCTTTTTCCTGCATTAAAAATGTCAAGCACAATGACACAACACACAATAAACAAATACCTCACTAAACATACCTCTGGTTGATTTTATTATGATTGTTTGGGTGGGGTTGTTGGGGTGGGGTGTGTGTGTGTGTGTGTGTGTGTGTGTGTGTGGGGGGGGGGGGTGGTCATCACTTTTGGTTCTGCAATTCTCTTTTATGAATGAAAGATTTTCATAGTAGGTCATTTCAGAGGCGCTCACCGAGTTGCACGTTGAACCACTCACAAATACACATTTGGTGTACACCAGATTGATCCAGTTGGCCAAGTTCCACATTCCACACTATAGGCCAGCTAAGAGAAGAAATCGTGGCGTTTATGGTGCGGTACAAAGTTTAAAACTAAGAAACTGTTGTTTTAGAAGCGTGTCGGGCAAAAAGATTTTATTAAAACGGTTTTAAAACCTCTTTTAACTCAACTTTTGTTAATATTAAAAGTGTTTTAA
The DNA here is from genome assembly GCA_036245525.1 of Semisulcospira habei. Classification (NCBI taxonomy): domain Eukaryota; kingdom Metazoa; phylum Mollusca; class Gastropoda; family Semisulcospiridae; genus Semisulcospira; species Semisulcospira habei. The sequence continues at coordinate 138,313,761 of BTPG01000004.1, read as the reverse complement.
TTTTTACAAGCGTGTAACTGTTGTGCATCTAGGCCAACGTATAGTGCTGGCTATTTTCCCCATTGTCACCTTCTCTCTTAGCTTAGCACTCGACTTTCCAGTCCTTCTCTAAAACGATCAGCATTCACACAAACAATACTTTACTATTACACCTTTTGGCAACATTAGGTTTCTTTCTCTGACCTAGCATTACATCCGAAAATGGTCCAGCCAAGTCTTCGCTCTTTCTACTGCACGAAACGGCTGACTGCAGCAGACGACGCGCGTAACGACGCTGACTGTGTGACGTCATTTGCATTCAATCAATTTGTGCATACAATCCAAGAGGAGATGCAGCCAAAACGAAAGCATTCATAACACCAACAAACCTACAAACAAATCAACAGGTTGAACCAAAAGGTCGGGCAGGACACAAGACAACAGCAGCTTTCCCGGAAGTGCATGTCCTATCTCACACAGCGCACTCATACAATCACTTCACTCCATAGCAAGTTGCTGGCGCACAAATACATTGCCCAAGAATCTTGACTTTGGCCACTAGACATCACCTCCCACTACATCACCCCGGAACCACAACACAACTGAACAATTTTTCACAAAACAACCACACCATCAAATGACAAACCTCATTTTGCAGAAATATGAACAATTTACTCCCTCAAACAACTAAAAAAGCAACCCCCTCCCTCTCTTTTGTATCTCTCCGTCTCACTTCGGCTCACCCACACAGTCGACCAATCAGGGGTTTTGTGTGCACGCACACACGCACGCACACGCATACACACACACACACACACACACACACACACACACACACACACACACACACACACTGCTGGGACAAGTTCAGTACATACTGGCTGAGTGTGTTCTAGCTCAAATATGCGTGTAAAAAGCCCAAAATGGGAAAAACTGATTAAAAAAACAAACAAAACTTTTTACCACAAGATAATGCAGAAACAACCCTCAGAAAAAAATGGGTGTCTGACTTGGGCACCCAGAATTTTACACACACCTATTTTCCATAAGGATGGTAAAGTCAGTCACCCATTTTAGCGGTTTTGTGCACACACACACACACACACACACACACACACACACTTACGCGCGCTCGTGGACCAATGAAATTTCCTAGCATAAACTGGAATCGTTCTTGTTGCCTTCAGCGTGTCGGAAGATGCTCTAGGATTATGGCCCCTTTCCTCTGGGCAGCGCGACCTGGCCAGACATTGAGCCAGTAAACTTTACATCGCACCACTGTCAGTGTATGAGCGGCATCTTGACCCCAGCTTATCCGTTATACCAGACAAAAATGTGGCAGTCATAAGAATCGAACTCCCTGCGGCGAAGGAGAGCGAAATCATGGCGACCAGCTAGCTTGTACCATAAGTATAGACAGACAGCACTCCAAACATCTCCAAGAGGCGTAGACTGATCCTCATGAGCCCCCATGGCTCATGAGGATCTATGCATCAAGGAAATGTTTGGAGTGTTTATGGTTCAAGCTGGTTATATTTATGGTTGCCTGCAAACGAACACCACTATTATTAAATTTTGGTCTTGACACACTGCCACAGAACATAATGGATCAGCCATGATAGTTCAGGGGTGGTGCCATAATAGCTTGGCGCCTTTGGCGCCAAGCTATTATGGCACCAGCCTTGAACTATCGATGTCGGTCTGTCACTTGAATTGTAATCTAGTCTTCAGAAGACAACTACCAATTTGGGAATTTCAACTTCAGAGGGAAACGTGTTATGTACAGCTGTGATCACTAAGTACGACATTCAGGTCTGTGACCATCTGACGCAGGTGAACCGCACCATTTCCTGATTAATTAACTTAGTTGTGACTAATAAGGATGGCGGAGACCGAGCAGACAATTGGCTTAGGTCGAGACACAAGTTTTCACAGGTTGCTGTCAAGAAAGGCATTTTTCACCGCAGTATAAATTTAAAGTAGCAACTTTTCCAACCATTACGGTTGTTGTAATAATAATAATAATAATAATAATAATAATAATAATAATAGAAATAGAATAATAAATTGTTTTTGCAGATCACAGAAATGAAAATAAACAATTTCATAGAAAGTTATTATATAATCACTAAGCCCATTTACTGATATTATTGTTAGAAGTAGAATTAGTATTAGGTTTAGAATTAGTATTAGTACTAGTTTTAGCATTAGCATTAGTATTAGTACGGTTATGATAGGTGAACAAAGAGGAGACTGATACTTGAAGCGATGTAACTGTAAAAAAAAATATTTTAAAAAATATTAAAAATAAATCGAGTGTAGCCTGTGCGGTAGACCATGCGGTCCTATCTGAAAAAATAAAAATCAGAAATACTATATTCTAGTCCAATTACTGTATTCGCGGCTAAAATCGTGTTGTCTTTGTAAACCCTGTGGATGTCGTTAGCGGTTTTTGTCGCGACCATACCAAGAGCCAAAGGGTTAAATTAATAGAGTACCTGAAGAACACACGATGAACTAATCAAGCTGATGTTACCCGGGTCTGTCATTCTCCTCCCCATGGACGATTCTCAACGAATATTCATGAGGTGAAGGTCGCATCGAAAGCGAGGCTATATGGGGAACATGTGGGAGGGGCAGACAGTACTTTCATGGCGATAGAGAAGGAGCAGTCGAAGCGCAGATCGAAACACCATTGCGTTGTTCCTGTGTGCACATCAAATAGAGCACAGAATATTGAAAACGCTAAACTTTTATTTCATACTTTTCCAAAAGCAACCGAAACTCAACGGAGGAAGGAGTGGTTGATCCGAATTCATCTGCTCGTGTGTGGGTGCATGTGCAGTGTGTTGGGTGTGAGAAAAACTTGCATGTATAGACTTTATGGTCTACAGCAGAAACTGTTTTGAGCGACCATCCTTACAGCAGATCCCCTGTCTTTACAGATCAACATTTGGGTGGCTGCAGCCCGGGTGACACTGTTTGCCCTTCAAGACCTCTCTTGAGAGAGCATGACGATGTTTAAGTACACTTTCTTCTAGCAAAAATGGTGATAGCCAGAACAGGTTCTGCTGTGTTAACATTTATTTTTGTTGTTGTAAAATTTAAGTTAGGTGCCTGTTCTCACGTGTGTATGTGTGCGTGTTTTGCTATAGAATGTCATTGTATTAAAGTTTTGGCTTACAATCTTGATTCCAAGAAAACAGGGGATCAGCTGTGATAGCTTAAGGGTATTGTCTGATCAGCTTAACACATGAAAATACCATGGCACTATGGCTGTGATTGGTTTACAGGGGAGTGATTTTTATATGTGGTCAGATATTTGCTAATGCTCAAAATACGGTATAATTCTAAGGCCTCGACGTTCTGCACTTTCACTCGTCATGTTGCTGTCGCGCGTCTAGCCCCAGATAGCCTCGTTTTCGCGCACGCGACCTTTTGACCCCAAGCTCATTAAGAATCGTCCATTGGCATCACTATAATAAAAGTCACGTCCGTTGTATGATTGTAATACGCACTGAGAAAAAAGCAATCCAGACCAAAAAGGTGACTGCCAAGCGTGTAATATGCAAAGAAATACCCAACGGAGAAAGAAACACGCTTAGAAAAGACAGGTAAAACACAATTTATTACTATTTCGGGTAAATACCCTTTGTCAAAATAGACAAACAAACAAACAGAGAGATTAGCCGCTACTTATCTTCATTGGCAGAAGGAATGTGGCAACTGACAGAACACACGATGAACTAATCAAGCTGATGTTACCCGGTTCAGTCATTCTCCTATTTTGACAAAGGGTATTTATTTACCCGAAATAGTAATAAACCGCTACATTCCTTCTGCCAATGAAGATAAGTAGCGGCTAATCTCTCTGTTTGTTTGTTTGTCTATTTTGACAAAGGGTATTTACCCGAAACGATAGTAATAAATTGTGTTGTACCCGTCTTTTCTAAGCGTGTTTCTTTCTCCGTTGGGTACTTCTTTGCACTGAGAAAAGATATGCGAAACATAATAATAATAGTAAAGACGGACAGGTAGGCCTATATCCATACTTTAATTCTAGTTCGCTAACGTGTCTTTACGTGTCGACAGAATCGTGTCCATTAACCCTTTGCGTGTCGGGAGCGTTGTTTTTTTGTGTCGCCATGATTCCTTCAGGAATCATCGCGACAAAAACCGCTACCGACACGCAAAGGGTTAAGCTCGATGTGCGAACCAGCCTGTACATTAAGCTTAACGCGGACGTTCATGCTATTGGACACAGCATATACATAACGTCAGACGGTGCATCGGTAAGCGAGGCTACAAGATCGTCATAATTCACAGGCACACACGGACACACGCGCGCGTGCGCGCGCGCACACACACACACACACACACACACACACACACACACACACACACACACACATACACACACACACACACTTACGCGCGCTCATGGACCAATGAAATTTCTTAGCATAAACTGGAATCGTTCTTGTTGCTTTCAGCGTGTCGGAAGATGCTCTAGGATTATGGCCTATTTCCTCTGGGGAGCGCGACCTGGCCAGACAGCCAGTAAATTTGCTGGTTACATCGCACCACTGTCAGCGTAAGAGCGGCATCCTTGACTCCTGCTTATCCGTTGGACCAGACAAAAATGAGGCAGTCATAAGAAATGATCCTATAGGAAACTTCTACCGGCTGCAAAAAAAAAACCTTTAGTTCCTCATGAACCTCCGCAGTCGCGTGGGTTCATGAGGATCTCTCCAGTTAGCAATGGTCCTCGGGCCCATGACGGCTGCAGTGGGCCCGCCGGCGTTCGCTGGCCCACTGCGGCCGTCATGGGCTCTAAAACGTTTTGCCTCTACTGGGGGTATGCATCATGCTAACCTTACCCCATTTTGCACTTTGTGTTCGTTATGCGGACATAGGGCCAAAGTCTTTGATAGTGAGTCAGTTCAGTTTTGACTCTTATGCTTTTAACACCAAGGTCGCATTTCCCATAGATGTCACTTAAAAACTATGTACCAGTTCCATGACTGAAATGAAATGAAACTTTATGAGATTGATCGACCATGATAATTCAAGTGTAGTGCCAGATTAGCTTGGCGCCTGATGGCGCCAAGCTGATCTGGCACTACACTTGAATTATCATGGTCGATCCATCTCCTGCTTTTGTGCGTCGTAGCTAAATGGGTTGAGCATGTCATGGTCATTATACCTTAATACCAGAAATCGTTGCTTGTGTGTTAGCCTTTGAAGCAAGCCACACGAATTAATTAGCATGTCTCAAAGCGATGGCACAAGAAACGAAAGATCCTATACGAAGTCATCACCGCACGCCGGCCTTTAGTCAAACGGCCGTGTTACTAGTACACGTGAGTATATATATACACACGATAGAAACAACAGCCTAGAATTAGAAAGCTGAAGAATTTTCCCCAAGAGATAGATGATTGATAGTGCAATCACACATTTCTGTTGTCTCACGGACACACGCACAATAGCCAGCAAAAGGGAAAGATCTTTATGAGCTCCTGTTTTTCGCCAAAAGAGTTCAGAACAATCTTTGCCTTTTGATTTTGAGGATCTCTGTTTCTCGAGGCTGGAAGGTTTTTGCTTTAGAAATTTGAGTCATAGATTCTTGTCTAAGAAATTGTGGCCGAGCTCTTATGTGGTTCACAGGCGCCATACAAATTATGAATTCTGTCACTTCTGTCTGTGGAATATGTGCTCCGATTTCAAGATATAAGCCTATTTTTTCGTGGGAATGTTACATCTGTCAATATGTTGCAAATATTCCGGAATGAGATTTGTTTTGTCGCATTTCCAACCAAGACTATTTTGTTGGATGCCTCCCCGTCATCATGACGTTTGTCCGCTGGAGAAATGTGTGTTACATCATTCAGCCCCGACTCACAACAGCAAGACAATAGTTCAAGGGTGGTGCCAGAATAGCTTGGCGCCCACAGGCGCCAAGCTATTCCGGCACCACCCTTGAACTATTAAGCTCGATCTGTCTCCAGAGGTGTAACACAGTCCTCTGAGGACAACTTCAAAATTTGGGATTTCGATCCTGGGGCAGAATGTGTTACAAAACTTTCAGACGGGCCGGGGGGAGATTCACAGAAAAAAGAAAAAAAAAAAAAAAAAAAAAAAGAAAAAGAATAAAAAGGAAGATGTTCAATGCAAGTGTGAGTGTCATGGGGTCATATGTCCTTCCGAGGTGTACAATCTCTCGCCTTGAACTTTACATCTTGAAGTGGCATATTTGACCGTTTGACTTCTACTGACGATACCGCTGTGCGAAAAAGACGCGTCTTTTACGCTAAACGATATCGTCATTAGCAGTCAAGGGAATAGTGATGTTTCGCTTGCAACGAACGGCTCCCAGCAGCGAAAGAGAGCAAAATCATGGCGGCCAGCTAGCTTGTACAATAAGCATAGTCAGACAGCACTCCAAACACTATCTCCAAGACGCATAGATCCTCATGAGCCCCCACGGCTCATGACGATCTATGCCTCATGGAAATGTTTGGAGTGTTTATGGTACAAGCTGATTATCCACCGTGACTTTGCTGTTGTTCGTTATTGTGAGTCGTTGGTTGCCTGAAAACGAACACCACTATTATTTGGTCTTGACTACGTCACTATATAGCCCTGCCACACTGCCACAGAACATAATGGTTCAACCATGATAGTTCCAGGGTGGTGCCATAATAGCTTGGCGCCAAAGGCGCCAAGCTATTATGGCACCACTCTTGAACTCTCAATGTCGGTCTGTCACTTGAATTGCAATCTAGTCTTCAGAGGACAACTACTGGGAATTTCACCCTCAGAGGGAAACGTGTTATGTACGTCTTAGTACGAGATTTTGGTCTGTGACCATCTGAAGCAGGTGGACCGCACCATTTCTAGATTAATTAACTTAGTTGTGACTAATAAGGATGGCGGAGACCGAGCAGACCACTGGCTAAGGTCGAGACACGTTTTCACAGGTTGCTGTCAAGAAACGCATTTTTCACCAGTATAAATTTAAAGTAGCAAAAAACATTTTCAACCATTAGGGTTGTTGGAATAATAATAATAATAACAACAACAACAACAACAACAACAATAATAATAATAGATTATTAAATTGCGTTTGCAGATCACAGAAATGAAAAGAAACAAATTCATAGAAAGTTATTATATAATCAACTAAGCCCATTTTTAGCATTATAATTAGTATTAGAACGGTTATGATAGGGTGAACAAAAGAGGAGACTGATACTTCAAGCGATGTAACTGTAAAAATAAAAATTAAAATTTAAAAAAATAATATTTTTAAAAAATCGAGTGTACCCTGTGAGGTAGACCATGCGGTCCTATCTTACAAAACAACAACAACAACAACAACAACAACAAAATCAGAATTACTGTATTCTCGTCCAATTTCTGTATTCTCGGCTAAAGTCGTATTGTCTTTGTTAATCCCTTGGTTGTCGTTAGGGTTTTTTGTCGCGACCTTACCGAGAGCCAAAGGGTTAACAGAGTATCTGACAGAACAAACGATGAACTAATCAAGCTGATGTTACACAGGTCTGTCATTCTCCTCAGACGGCTTTTACATTGGTATTTATATCATAAAAGTCACGTCCGTTGTATGATGGTAATATGCAGTGAGGAAAGATGTGCAAAACATAATAATGATAATAATGACAGCCATATCCCTACTTTAATTCATGCTCAGTGAAAAAAATGCATGAAATGTAAATATGATCTCAGTCATATCCGTACTGTTTAGTTAGTTAGTTATTTGGGTTTAACGCCGAGCAGGCAACTAAGGCCATCTCACGGCGGCGTACTGTTTAGTGCCGATAAATTTGAACACAACAAGGGTTATAGATCCTCATGAGCCCCCGCAGTTGCGGGGCTCATGAGGATCTATGCCTCTTGCAGACATCACTTTGAAGCTATGTTTTTGGGAGAGCTTTGATTTTTGTGTATTGAATTAACCATTCAGCCCTGACGCACTACAGCAGCAGATGGGTCGACCTTGATAATTCAAGGGTAGTGCCAGATTAGTTTGGCCCCTGTCGGCGCCAGGTTAATCTGGCACTGCCCTTGAATTATCATAGTTTATCCATCTCCTGCAACTGGTGCATAGTCATTAGATGACGCCTCCAAAATTTGGGAAATACGGCCGTCGGACTGAATGAGTTAACGAAGACTGCAGAAACGCAGTGTGCATCAGGTGGCATTGCACGGGGTAATTTATATTCATCAGGAAATCATATTTGAAACATAATGCTGATTAAGGTCTGATCCATACTTTAATTTATGCTCAGCGAGAATAGATGAGCGAAACATGATTAGGAATAGGATCACAATCACATCCGTACTTTAATTTATACTCAGCGAAAAATGACGTGCGGAACATTAGGCCAGAGCACGCAGAATTTCATGACGCACATTTCGTTCCCTTTTATCGTTCGCATACTTGTCAAACAACCATTTTAGCTCAGTCTACCCCTGACACACCCCAGCCAGATATGGATCGACCATGGATAGTTCAAGGGTGATGCCAGAATAGCTTGGTGCCTATAGGCCTCATGGTCGATTTGTGCCCTGCACTGCAACGCAGTCTTCAGAGGGCAACGGCAACATTTGGGGATTTCGGCCTCGGGGTACAATGAGTTAACTCAGTGCGCCCCGCATCAATAGCTGTAGAAGTGCCACCGGCAGTGCCATACGACACTTTCGCAGATGTCGATGCCGGGAGCCTTGAATGAGTTAAAGATATAACAGAACCCCAGCAAATTCGTTGGTTTATTCATTGATAAATTGAATTTCGCGGATCTTTTGAAATTAACGTTTTGCCAAAAATCAAAGAATCAAATTTCGATGAAGGTCCGTTCTGCGCACGACATTCTCTTCAAAGAAGCAGGAGGCATAGATTCTCAGGATTCCCTGCGACCGCAGGGGCTTATGAGAATCTATGCCTCCTGCCGATGGAAGCCAGACCAATTGATTTATTGATGGGCTTTTTTCATTTGAGTTTGATAAACCCGCCCGCGACTGCTGATCTGTCCCTTCTCAGACAGGATAATGAAATTTTGAGAATGAACTTTGTATGTTCGGGTCTGCTGTCTATTGAGCTTACGATTTTGTGAGTTGGAGTCTCGTTGAGTGATTGGTTTTATCAATTTTTTAGAACATGGGTCCTGCTTGTTAGCCTGTCTGTTTACACGGCGTTTTTCTATCTGTATAAAAAAGTGGATGCACGTAGAATGATTGAATTTTGACAAATTTAGGATAATTAAATTTTGAAAGATGGGATCATGTCTTTTAGGGTAGGGAACAACAAGTAGAAGAATAAAAAGAAGAAGAAGACAATGGTGATGATGATGACGACGATGAAGATGATGACGATGATGATGATGACAACGACGACGATAGTGAAGTCTGCTATGATGATGATGATAATGAAGACGACGAAGATGATGATGAAGTTGCTGATTGTGATGATTGTGATGATGATGATGATCATCATCATGAAGTCTGCTACAATGAACAAAATAACATGCACTAAAAATTAAACCCCAAAAATGCGTTCTGCTAAGTTGGAATACATTTACCGACAAGGAAATTGTTCTGTAATGTAAAGTACTTTGATCTGGATATGAAAAGCCGCCGTGACATGGCCTTAGTGACCTGCTCGACTTTAACCCATGTAGCCCCGACGCACTACAGCAGGAGATGGATCGACCATGATAATTCAAGGGTAGTGCCAGATTAGCTTGGCGCCGTCAGGCCCCAAGCTAATCTGGCACTACCCTTGGATTATCATGATCGATCTATTTCCTGCAACTGGTTCATAGTCGTTTGGTGACACTTCCCAAATTTCGGTAATGCGGCCGTGGGATTAAACAGGTTAAACCCAATTTCTAGCTGGCTGAATACGAAATGGACAATTCATTCAGCGTCCGCAGGGTGCATTTTACTTTCGGAAATTGTACAGTGTCCCCGAATGAGGCTCAACACTTTATGACAATTCAAAAGCTAATCTTCTTCAGCTTCCCGCTCCTCCAGACGCCCAGCCATTCTGCCACTACCTTCAAGCTATCAGTCGATCTATCTCCTTCAGCTGGCTCAAAATATAGGAGAACATGTCATTCGACCCCGATTCAGTCGCACATGGCCTTTTGTGAACTTACCCTATCGATCTACAGGACAATGAATTCTACGCTAGTCAGGTCCGCTGACAGCGTCTCCGAGCTTTGAATGGCTCGGAGCGGCTGTCAGGAACATAACTCGTACAGGTTTCTTCGTCCTGTGCATCGACTGGATCTCGGTTTCTCCAAAGAAACGAAGTCTCCTTTCAAAGGGAGGCGCTTTTGGTCGAAGGCAATTGCAGCAATCCAATCAACGTTTCGGTCCAAAAAAAGAGCGCTTGTGGTTGGAGGAAAAAAGAGGGCACTTAGCTGTCTTCCAAATGGGCTATTTAGAAAACACACTCGTTGCGAAATTTGACAGGGGCCCTCACGTAATCCCTGCCTGCAGTCAAAAGTTTATCCCAGGAGTTGCAATGGAAAGTTTATCTCAGCGGTTCAAATTCAGTTTACAAGTTTCTGTGCCGGTGTTTGTACAAGCAGTCACTTGACGAACTTCACTGCGCTTCTGATTTAAAGGCCCATGATTAGTTAAAAGGACATGTCCAATTAACTTTTCGCGGATGTTTTAATCAGGAGCTCAATGAAGTTGATCTATTTACTCTCCATTAATATTTATGATTTAGCTATAGAAATGGAAAGTAATATTATGTTTTTGAATGAGCCATAGTATATACAGTCTTTTTTTTCCAGACATGCGCAAGATATCGAGGGACAAACATTCTTCGTTCTTGAGCTGTTCTAAAAAATGTCCAAAATGTTGAATGCTGTTTAAAAAAAAAATTCTTTACCAACACTGGTCGCATTCTGCTGTCCTCTTTGGAGCACTTTCACGACGTCCGTTCCTTTTCAATAATCAAATTAGTCGTTTTTTTCCCCTCAGACTTCTGTTTGCTCTTTTTACGTCAATAGGCGATAATCGAAGTCAAAGTCTAAGGGTTTACTTGCAAGCTTGTGTCAAGAAACGCATTTTCACGGTGTTTATCAATGTATAGTGTTTATCCCTTCTGGTCACTATATTGGCCGGACAAGACAAACACTTTACATTGATAAACAGACTTTCTGATTTGCTCTTGTTATGTCAATAGGAGATAATCGAAGTCAAAGTCTAAGTGTCTTATTACAAGCTTGTGTAGAGAAACGCTTTTTCACGGTTTGCATCAATGTACATTGCTTATCTCTTCTGGTCACTGTAGTGACCTGAAGAGATAAACTCTGTGCATTGATAAACGGGCTTCTTGTTTGCTCTTTTACATTAAAAGGGGACAATCTAGGTCAAAGTCTGTGGGGTTTATTGCAGGCTTGTGTCAAGAAATGCGTCTGCGCGATCTGCATCAATGTACGGTGTTTCTCTCTTCTGGTCACTGTACCAGAAGAGATAAACACTATATCGTTTAACATCGTGAAAACGAGTTTCCGGACCCACGCCTGTGGCTTTTATTAAGAATTACAGACAACAAAAAAAAAAAAAAAAAAAAAAAAAAAAGCGACTGCCAAGCGTGTAAAATGCTAAGAAATACTTAACAAAGAAAGACACGCGCTTATAAAAGGGAGGTCAAAGGAACCATTGTACCCCGAAGGCCAAGGGCCTTCGGGGTACAATGGTTCCTTTGACCTAAAAAAAAAAAAAAGCGACTGCCAAGCGTGTAAAATGCTAAGAAATACTTAACAAAGAAAGAAACGCGCTTACAAAAGGGAGGTCAAAGGAACCATTGTACCCCGAAGGCCAAGGGCCTTCGGGGTACAATGGTTCGTTTGACCTAAAAAAAAAAAGCGACTGCCAAGCGTGTAAAATGCTAAGAAATACTTAACAAAGAAAGAAACGCGCTTATAAAAGGGAGGTCAAAGGAACCATTGTATGGTTCCTTTGACCTAAAAAAAAAAAAAAGCAACTGCAACTGTAAAATGCTAAGAAATACTTAACAAAGAAAGAAACGCGCTTATAAAAGACAAGTACAGCATAGTGTGTTGTACTTGTCCTTTCTAAGAGTTTTTCGTTCTTTATAAGGTGTCCTTTGTGGATGTTATTGATTTTTTTCTCGGCACACTGGCGATTCTCATTGTCAGATGAGTTGGACACATGAAAATGGCCATCTTGCTGTTTTCTTTTCACCAGCACCTTTCTCTTCCCCTCGGAGCATTTGCTCGACGTCAGTCTGTGTCCAATAATCAATCTGGAAAGTACTTTTCAGGCTTCATTGTCAGTCTTTTAACGTCAAGCGGCGATCATGATTGTCAGCTTTGGTCGACAGACAAACATTGCCGTCTAGCTGAATGTTGGTTCTTCTTCGCCAGCAATGGTTGTATTCTTTTCTTCTTCTTTGGAGGACATGCTCAACACCAGTCTCTGTCAGACAATCAATTTACACAGTACTTTACATGCTTTAGTTTCAGTATTTTTACGTCAAACGCCGATTGGCACTGGGATGTGTGATTAGACGTATGAAAATTGTCATTTTGCTGAGGTCTTTTTCCTCCAACATTAGTCGCATTATTTTCTCTCTATCCTTTACTCTTACACTCCCAGAACTAAATGATTTCCATTCTATAGACGTCATTTAGTTTCTGGGAGTTTAAGAATTAAAATACTTTTTCGATCTCAGTCGTTGTCTAGTAATCAATCTGACCACACAGTCACAGACTAACTACATTAATAATAATAATAATAATAATAATAATAATAATAATAATAATAATAATAATAATAACGGTATTTATAATGCGCTTATGTTATAATAATTATAAATTATTATATTACATTAGAACCTGTTTTGAGCAATCACCTGTTTCTTGTTGCAAGAAATAAGCGGTATTAAAGACAGGTGCGCTCTCAAGAGAAGCATTGACATCACTTAGGCACTATCTTGGAGCTATCATAGCTGATTCATCTCTAGTTTTAACAGTTTCCGCTGGAAGTAACAGAGTGAGATTTATATGTTTATGTCGCTTAGAACAATTTTGAATTTGATTGTCTGCTTTTTAAAAATGTATTTTGCTTTTGAATTCAAACGTTGCAAACCAAATATGGCCCGGGTGACGTACTGCATGCACATTTCCCAGCTATGTAACTCTGTGATGATTTCTCATTGCTGCGTGTGCCTGGACTGTGTATCCAAGGAAATGCAAACGGGGAGCTTCTTTACAGGGACAATGTGATTTGTTGGTTCGCGATCCTTAGATCAGTATCGACCAGGTAGCCGCTCGTGTCAAACAAGAAGAGACGAACTGTGGAGAATTCCATTTGGGAAGAATTGATAATCCCAACAGACATTTGTCTAACCCATGAAAGCCAGAGGCTGATTTTTTTTTCAGATTTGTTTATTGTCCTATGAAGGCCGCAGGACAGATTAGGAGACAGGTCAACCATTTTAGTTCAAGGGTGGTGCCAGAATAGCTTGGCGCTCACGGAGTCAAATGTATTTCATGTGAAGGTGTATCAGGATGGAAATATTAACCCCTTCTTTCTTTCAGCTACCCGTGTATTGTTTACAGCACCTTCCTTGGCCATGTTCAGGGCCAGATTGAAACACATTTTTTTCCCCAGCCTGGCCCTAGATTGATGTAGCCTGCTTTATTTAGCCCAAGTACACGTATATTCAAATGTTCTTGATATCTTTCTGAAGTGTTTTATGTCAATATTGTCTACAGTGCTTTGTAGTGAAGTGCGAATTCATGTATTTGTATGCTGTTTGAACCTTACATTTTGACATTTTCTTAGTTAGATAATCTTGATGTACAGCGCTTTGAGCGTTTTGCAGGGACATATAAGAACCATTTATTATATTATTATTATTATTATTATTATTATTATTATTATTATTATTATTAGTAGTAGTAGTAGTAGTAGTAGTAGTAGTACAACGTGTATGATTTGTGAAGGGAGGCGTCTTTTGCCACCATAAATGAGATATCAAAGACGACATGCCAAACAGAATCAGCTGAAATTTGATCATACAATTAATGGAGTCGGTTATTGACTGCAATTACTGGAAAGTATCTTCTAGTAGGCTGGCCTATAAAGTAAAACTATGTGAGAAATCCCCCCCCCCCTTTTTTTAAAGAGTAGATATGCCAGCTATTATAGAAGAATACTGATACGAGTAACTTTTTGTCCAATCATGTAAATTTTGTTTGGTTCAAAGAATATACACATACATAACAGAGTTAATTTTACAAATAAAAACTATTAATTAGTGTTTAAAATACTTAAACATTAATATCGTAATTTAAAGAAGATAATACAAACAAAAAACCATGAGAAGCTATGAATAGGAGCTATTTTACAGTATTATATAACTTTTGAATTCGTGTTCTGTTCTCTCTGGATGTTTTCGTGAACTAGATTGGTACAATGAAGACTAAACGCGCATTTTTGCAGGCAGTCCCTACCACCCCACTCCGTTTTTAGATCGATTGTATTTAGTCACGACCACTTTAGTAGCTGGACGGTATTTTAGATCTGGTAAATAATGATGGCGTTACTGGTTGTCCAATTTCAAAACAGAACCACTGTGGTAGAGGCTTGATGATGCAGGGGCGGATCTAGGGGGGGGGAGGGTCGCAGGGAGCGTGAAGGTCTAGCGTCGGGGAGGCCTTTTGTATCAGCTTGAAAGTTCCAAACAAAATGTTGGAGACCCCCCCCCCCGGTAACTGATCCGCCCCTGTGATGGACTGGAAACGGGAAGGGGAGTTTCCCTGCCTACGCCCGCTGAGATGGACATCGTCTTGAAATGCAAATAGACCACAGAGCTACTGCGGAACCTATCCAGCCAACTTCCGTCTTTTTACCCAAGTTACGCCAAGTTACCTAAATGGTTATAACAATCGATGATCAGCGGTTGTTCGTTTAGCGTCATGAGAGACGAGGTCGCGAGGGACAAATTTGCATTCTCAAATTGTGTGCTGGCCGCCTTGGAGTGTTCGAACACGCTTCAGATCTGGATACGACGTACGCCGTTTCAGTGATTCGAATAACCGACGTCAATCTTTCGCCATGGAAACTCAGAGGTAAATTGGAAGAACAATAGGCATAGATTCTTATGAGCCCCTGCAAAAGCGGGGACTCATAAAAATCTATGTCTCTTGCAGATGGTTTCGCTTGCAGGATTTCACTGTCTGTTTTGAAAAGACAGCGGAGGCGTGGGTTGGTCAATGGTGTTTGCTTCTGAGTGTTTGCTTTGTCGACTGAGCAGATTTTTCCCAGTTAGTTCGTTTCAGTGAGCAGAATGATCTAATTGATCTTCGACTTTAGAAAAGCTTGGAGACCGATCTCAGCCTGAGGACGATCTCTTCGGCTAGCACAATGTGCTTTGACGCGGACTGCGGCCCCAGAACCTTTTGTCGACATTAACGAGTGTCAGTAAATGGGGCAGGAAAACGTCTCTCTCTTGGCTTGACTTCGCGAACGAAGATTTTATAGGAGCTGACCACGACGTCTGCAGGCTTGTTCGTGGCTGCGGAGGCCAATCCGAGACAGGCAGGTTCGACCGCAGTGGCTGCAGGGGAAGGTATGGCCAGGGTTCTGAGCTGTGGCATCTCTGTTTTTTCTCCTGAGCCGCTTGTCCTTAAGGCTAGCTCTGTGAGAGTCCTCAAAGGAGACAGCTGCCTTGTAAATGGTCGAGCGCCAGGTGTCACGGTCCGCAGCAAGCGAAGACCACTGGTGGTGGTCGATTTGGCAGGCACTAAGTGACTTCTTGAGACAGTCTTTGTATCTCTTCTTTGGTGCCCCTCTGTCACGGTGTCCAGTAGCAAGCTCGCCGAACAGTGTAATCTTTGGTAGGCGATGATCCTCCATCCTGGAGACATGCCCCGCCCAGCGGAGCTGTGTCCGCAGCAGCAAAGCCTCGATGCTCACAGTTTCAGCCTGTTCAAGGACCTCGACGTTGGTGACATAGTCACTCCAGTGAATGCCCAGGATGGTACGCAGGCAGCGCTGGTGGAAGCGTTCGAGGAGTCGTAGTTGGCTGCGGTAGAGGGCCCAGGACTCGGAACCATACAGCAGGGTGGTGAGGACCACAGCTCTGTACACGCTGATCTTGGTGCCTGTTTTCAGCTGTTGATTGTGCCACACCCGCTTGAAAAGTCGCCCGAAAGCGCTGTTCGCTTTTGCCAGCCTGCTGTCAAGCTCCTTGTCCAGCTTGGCGTCCGACGTGATAATGCAGCCAAGGTAGGTAAACTGGTGCACTGACTTTAGTTCAGACTCGCCAATGGTGATGTGAGGAGGGCGATACACTGTCTTGGGTGCCGGCTGATGGAGGACCTCTGTCTTTTTCAGACTGACCTCGAGTCCAAAGAGCTGGGCAGCATCTGCGAAGCAAGACGTGATGCGCTGCAGGGCTCTCTCTGTGTGTGCAACGAGGGCAGCATCATCAGCAAAAAGCAGCTCACGAATCAGTTGGTCTAGGGTTTTCGTGTGGGCCTGCAGTCGTCTGAGGTTGAACAGGCTGCCATCGAGACGATACCTGATGTACACTGCATCGTCATCATCGAGGTCCACTGTGGCCTGCTTCAACATCATGCTAAAAAAGATGGTGAAGAGGGTCGGTGCCAGCACGCAGCCCTGCTTTACGCCGTTGAGAATAGGGAATGGTTCTGAGAGGTCATTGTTGAGTCTGACCTGGCCTTGCTGGTCCTCGTGTAGCTGGACAATCATGTTGAGGAACTTTGGGGGACAGCCAAGTCGCTCCAGGATCTGCCACATGCCTTGCCTGCTCACAGTGTCGAACGCTTTTGTTAGGTCGACAAATGTTACGTACAGCCCTTTGTTCTGCTCGCGGCACTTCTCCTGTAGCTGTCTCAGCACAAAGACCATATCGGTGGTGCTCCTGTTTGCTCTGAAGCCACACTGGCCCTCTGGGAGTTGGTCTTCAGCGATGGCAGGTACCAGCCGGTTCAGGAGCAGCCTTGCAAGGATTTTCCCAGCAATGGACAGCAGGGTAATTCCCCGATAGTTGGAACAGTCAGACTTCTCGCCTTTGTTCTTGTACAGGGTGATAACGACTGCATCACGGAGATCTTTTGGTAGTGTTCCTTCCTCCCAGCAGCAGAGAAAGAGGTCATGGAGCTTGTTGTGCAGTGCTGTGCCTCCATGTTTCCAGATCTCTGGCGGTATTCCATCAATGCCTGCTGCTTTGCCACTCTTGAGCTGGTGGATGGCTGTGAGGGTCTCTTCAGCGGTGGGTGGTTCGTCCAATTCAACCTTTACTGGGAGGTGTGGGATTTGTAGGACGACTGCTTCTTGAACAGTGCGCTCAGCGCTGAAGAGGCTCTGAAAGTATTCCGACCAGCGGTTCAAGATGGAGGTATTATCTGTGAGGAGTGCCTGGCCATTCGCGCTTCGCAGGGGACTTTGTACCAGGTGCCTGGGGCCATACACTGCTTTCAGTGCTTCGTAGAAGCCCCTGTAGTCACCATTGTCAGCACAAAGCTGGGTCCTCTGTGCAAGTCTGGTCCACCACTCATTCTGGAGATCTCTGAGCTTGCGCTGGAGACTGCTGCAGACGAGGCGGAAGGCAGACTTCTTCACAGGGCAGGAAGGCTGGGCTAGGTGGGCCTGATGGGCGGCTCTTTTTTTTGCTAGGTGTTCCTGGATCTCTACATCGTTTTCGTCAAACCAGTCTTTGTTCTTCTTTCTGGCGAAACCCAAGACTTCTGCAGAGGATTTTGCAATAGCAGTTTTCAGTTGTTCCCAAAGTGTTTCAGGGGAGGAGTCTACTGGGTCCGCTGTGTCTTTGAGCCTGCGCTGTAAATCTGTCTGAAAGGCAGCTTTCACATCGTCACGCTGAAGGCTGGCAACATCAAGCTTTTTCTTGGGGGGCCCCCATTTCTTGGGTTTTGGCTTGAAGTGGAGCCTGAGTTTGCAGCGGACAAGGCGGTGGTCAGTGTGGCACTCTGCGCTGGGCATCACTCTGGTGAGGAGGACGTCACTGCGGTCCCTCTGACGCACTAGGACATAGTCGATAAGGTGCCAGTGTTTGGAGCGAGGATGCATCCAGGTGGTCTTTCGACTGTCCTTTTGCTGAAAAGTAGTGTTGGTGATGACCAGTTGCTGCTCCGCACAGAACTCCAACAGTAGGCGGCCATTGTCATTGCAGTTCCCCACGCCATGCTTGCCGAGGACTCCTTTCCAGGCTTCAGAGTCCTGGCCCACTCTGGCGTTGAAGTCGCCAAGGATGATGACTTTGTCGTCTGCAGGGGTACTCTGTAGGAGGCTGCGCAGGTCAGTGTAAAACTTGTCCTTTTCAGCAGGCTCTGCCAGGAGGGTTGGGGAGTACACACTGAGAAGGGTGACGTGTTGCTGGTGTCTCAGTGGGAGGCGCATGGACATGATGCGGTCTGAGTGGCCCGTTGGTAGGTTTTCCAGCTTAGTCGCAATGGATGTCTTGACCATGAAACCCACGCCTGAGAGCCGTCTTTCTGATGCAGGCCTGCCTGACCAGTAGAGGGTGTACCCAGCACCAAGTTCTTGGAGGCTGCCTTCGTCCGGAAGGCGTACTTCGCTGAGCGCGGCGATGTCGATGTTTAACCTCCGCAATTCATGGGCAATGAGGGCGGAGCGACGTTCAGGGCGTCCGCTGTCTGCTTTGTCGAGCATGGTTTGGACGTTCCAGCATGCTACATTGAGTCCGGTCGTGGTCGTCATGAGAGTGGATCCGTTATTCTTTCTTGTTTTTTGACCGCAGGAGAAGATGCCCGTTGACCGCGGCTAGCCAACTGGGGTTGTGTGGGGATGAGCTTTGGTTAGGCCACCTTTTCTAGGCCCCTCTCCATGTGGAGCAAGCAGTGCTGTCCCTAGAGAAGGCTGCTTGGTCGTTCAGGGTGTGCCGAGTGACATTGTCATCCCCAGGTCAACATCAGGCGACCAATATCCTGAACCGCCTGCATGCAGGTTTGAGACTGCGGCTTCCAGTGACATCTTTCACCTGCCGTTTCGCCCCTCGCCCGTCGCTACAGGACTTGGAATGGTCAGTGTCATGGTCCGTGGACGTTTCCTAAAGCCTGCGCGGTGGAGCTTTTTGGTGGAGTGCAGTGTGCGCAGTACTGGCCCCACCCTTTAAACCCTTGGTTCATCTGCCATGGCCTAGCAAGCTGGGACGATGGCATTGAGGTCCTCGGGTCGTAGGTTTTATATCAGACTGTCCTTGTCCTAGTCTCTGGCTCAAAAGCCTTCCCCGGAGACACGGGGGCTTTGATGTCAGGGGTTTCCTCCCTTAGCCTTTCCGCAGCCAAGCGGCCAGGCCTGCAAGGCAGCAGGCGACTCGTGGAGGGCGGGGTCGTCTATGTCCCGTGCAGATGTGAACATCTGCCCACTGCCCACGCAGGAAAACGTACTACACAAACATTTTGGTTACTGGTTTTAGGTCTCTGTCGAGTCAACAGTATCAAAATCCAGACTAAAAAGGTGACTACAAAGCCTGTAAAATGCAGAGAAGAACCCAACGGAGAGAAAAAAAAACAAACAACATGCTTAGCCCATTCAGCCCTGACGCACTACAGCAGGAGATGGTTGCTTATCGGCGGGGCGGGGAAATGAAGAAAGAACGGCGACAGTTTGTCGTCCGAAAATCAAACAAGGGGTGGTAGGGGAGGGAGGGAGGACGACGGCAGCAGCGGTTCAAACATTATTTTTATAGAAATGGTTTTTTGTTGATGTTTAAAAAAAAAAAAGTAGAATGTTATGATTTTATTCCCAATTTATTTGGGCGGGTTTTAGAGGGTTGGGGGGGGGGGGGGCACAGGATACTCTGCCCTACTTTTTCATAGGATACTCTAAAGCCCCCCCTCTCCTCCCCCTCCCCCTTCCCCCTTCTTTTCCTGCGCCACTGACACTGTTAAGCAAGGCAAGGTTTATCTCATTCAGCCCGACGGGCGTATTTCCCAAATTTTTGAGGCGTCATCGAATGACTGCACCAGTTGCAGGAGATGGATCGACCATAATAATTCAAGGGCAGTGCCATATTAACTTGGCGCCGAGAGGCGCCAAGCTAATCTGGCACTACCCTTGAATTATCATGGTCGACCCATCTCCTGCTGTAGTGCGTCAGGGCTGAATGGGTTATACACATTATAGAGAATAGTATGTTCCACAGTTTGCGATAGGCATAATTTCCCCTAAACACCGGCGCGTTTACAGAGAAGCTCATGAGAAGCCACGTCTCCTGCTAGCAGAGGTCGGACCCATTTTACATCCTAGGTAGACGACTAAACCCTCAAATCAAAATTCGGAAATTGGGAGTTATCATCTGAACAACTCAGTACTTTAACTCATTCAGCCCGACGGCCGTATTTCCCAATTTTGGAGGCGTCATCTAATGACTGTGTACCAGGAGATGGATCGACCATGATAATTCAAGGGCAGTGCCAGATTAACTTGGTCGACCCACCTCCTGCTGAAGTGCGTCAGGGTTGAATGGGTTAAGAAGACAATTTAAAGATAGTTCAAGGGTGGTGGCAGAATAGCTTGGCGCCTCCAAGCGCCAAGCTATTATGGCACCATCCTTGAACTATCAGAGCCAAATGTTTTTCATGTAAAGGTGTATCATGAAGGAAAGGTTAACTCCTTGGCTTTCATTCAGAAACCCGGGTATTGTTTACAGCAGCTTCCTTGGCCATGTTCAGGGCCAGACCGAAAACACCTTTTTTTTCAGTCTGGCCCTAGAAATGGACTGATGTAGCCTGCTTTAGTTATTCGGGCACCATCCTTCAACTATCACGATCGATCCATAGAAGTAGGATTTTTTTTTTTGTTATATGTCTGTCACCGGCGGCTGAATAGGGCCAGTTTTCGAACGTGAACTAAAACAACACTCCATGTTGACTGCGACTCGAGTGCTTTTTTATATTCGATTTACGAGAACATGCGAGACCTCCCACTCTTTATCGAGTGGTCTATCAGGTCTACGGCTAATTCAAGGGGCTTCGCGCCCAGCAGCCTGGTCCATCCAAGCCGACAACAAATGGAAATTCTTGTTCCGAGCCAAGAAAAA